>QJNS01000004.1:0-725656 GCA_004154925.1 Monosporascus cannonballus
AGCTAAGCCTTGGCTTAGTTTGATCACCTACTGAAACAAGGCTACTTTATGCACCCCCGGTACCTTTTCTCTTGGCTACAGTTGTATTTACATGTATAAAAGGAGGGTTCGCTACCCTCACCTTCTCGCTAGGACCTTCTAGAGGTCAAGGCAACCTTCAATACACTTCTTCTTTAGTTATATGCTTCAGTGTGTGATGTCACAATCCTAAAAAGAGGAGCGAAGCATTAAAATAAGGGGATGAAGCCGCTTCGCGACAGGTTTGCGACCAACTGCATCTTCGAGTGGCATAGCCTAAACTGGGTCTGCGGGAACTTATTCAAGGCCAACCGCAGGGCTCGGAGGTAATGTACAGAACGCAGAACTCGACCTAGTCCCGAAAATTGAGTAAGGAGCAGGCGGCGCGGACCGTGCCACGATCCTGCATCGTATTATCGTTACTGCACCAGTCCTGGTTTAAGAGGGGAAAGCTCTCTCTCCACGACAGCGACGGTGAGCTGCAGCAGGAGTGTGCCTTGGCTGGCACGCTGCCAGCTTGTCTCCCTATTGCAACGTCGGTAGGCTGAGGAAACCGTGCGGGTGGGGCCGAAGCACGACATGCATTGGCGCAATTCAAGCAACTCGAGGGACGCTTCCGAAAGAGAGATCCCTGGTGATCTAGGAAGGGCCTCTCGAGTCCAATCAATCGGGAAGCACCTTGCATATGGGCGTCTATCACCTGCTAGGGTGAACCATTGCCTAGTGGCCACCCTTTTGCGCCAGGGGACACCCCAGCCTCGAATGTACAAATCGGGTCTAATTAATCTCCGGACGCCTTCAAATTCGAAGAAAAATAATTGTAAAAAATCAACAATTAAATAAATAAAAGTAAAAATACGATTATGCATATATTATATTAAAGAAAATTATTATATAATATTAAAATTATAATTTTCTTAATAAATCTTTTTAAAAATAAGGTTTAAAATCGAAAGTTTTATTATTAAAAGTATATCCTTAAAACATTGACCAATTCAAACTATTAGTATGATTTTTAATATAAAATTACTTTATTTATATAAAAATTAACATTATCCTTAAGTTTTATAATAATTAAAATGTAGTTAATATTTTTAATACTTATTTAAAAAGGTAGTGTTACGACTTTGTCCACCGTAACAGCTCTACGCGTATATACAGCTGTAAGCACCAGGATGATTGCCACAATTGCGATCATTCCACCGATCTTTTGCCCTAGTGGCGCAGCGGTATAAGATGCAGCCGTTACAGATAGTATTACTTTGTGAAAATTTTAATATTTTCTAAATCACTTTATTCTATGTTGATATAAATTGATAAAACTTTACATATAGTTTAATTACGTAATAAAAATTTTTATGGAATAAAATAAGTATTAAGTATTAAATTTAATAAAACGCAATTTTTAAGTATCTATATTTAAATTTATAATAACTTTATCAAATTTATACATATAAAAATTTACTATATATTAAAATAATTAGTTTTTATTAAGTTTTTAGGTTTTAAAACCCACTTGGTATTCTATTTCGTATTAAGAAAATAATTACCTGATATAATATATATGTAAACTTAATACTTTTATATAAACCTTTTAAGTTTTTAATTTTAATAACTTTTAATATTTTATTACGTATATAGCTTTATATCTTTATATAATATTTATGTTTCAAATTTCCGAAGTTTAAGTGTTGTAGTTGTGGCGTTATTGAATTTTATATATTTTAACGTAATCGAAATAGCCTCGGGAGATTAATTAGACCCGATTTGTACAACCGGGATTCGGGCTGTGGGAGACACATACAAAGGCTTTGTTTCTCCCACTTGGTCTCCCGGGGACGTTACTTCATTGGGTCAAATTGTGTAAGACCACTGCCGTCCAATGTAGGAAGGACCTGACGTTAGCGTGGGTATAATCTGATGCCACCTGCCTTGTTAGTTTGTCGACCTTGAACGTTATCTCTTCCAACTGCATTCTTCGCCGTTAAGGTGGGGCTTTATGAACGGGGAGGAGGGGGGAAGGCACCGCCAGGACATTCAATGTAATAATTACTAGCTATCTTGGCACCATAGTGTTGCATGGGATCCGATCAAAGTCGCGTCGATTTTGAGGTTTCACGTAGCGCTTAAGGATGCTTAGTGGGCGCCCTGAGCGTTATTGTTGGAAATTTCTGTCAGCGATTGCCGTGATCATCAAGTTGCTGATAATGCTACCCTGATATCTCATAGCATGATGCGTCCGATTCACTCCACCGCCAAGACATACCCGGTACTAACAACCGATTAACCGTGTCCGTACCTATTATCACGGTTGGGGGGAACGTTACGGTTCCACAAAATCCGTCTAGCTCCCAATGCCACCATAGGTGTCACACCTCCTGCACCATTGGTATGCAGCTTGCGATCACTACTACTCGTCAGAGCCACCGAGATGTAGCCGCCGTATCCGATGTTTGGAAAGAAAGAGTTACATGTGACTTTTGTCTGCCATGATGCCAGTTACTTGACTAGCACCAAGGGCCCCGGTACGAAAGAAGGACAAACTATTCGATCTGTCCTACCGACATAGACGAGAGCATCGCGATGGACAATCCTGGTCAATCTTGGCATTTGTGCACTTGCCATCAGCTTTCCAAATCTGGTAAGTGGATCTACTAAAGCACCAACTGCATAGTCGAAAGGAGGCATGTATGCCATGAGAAACTGTAACATATACATGTGGACGGACCGCAGATGCCGTCCCTTTTGTCGGTATTGTGCAAGAGTTAATCAGAAAGTCGGGGGCTCTTACCTCAGCTAGCTCAGGCCTCCCTGGCTCGTTTTCCCAATTTCTTCAAAGTTACTCAAGTACCGCTCCATAACGCTAAATATTAACCAATCAAATCCCAAATCCCCGTAACGAACCAGCAAGGCCTAAGTTATAATTACGTAAAAACGGCTTCGTTTAATACATTTACTTTTTTAAAAAAACAAAAATCCGTAATAACTTAATAATAATACGTTTTTGTAAATATATATATATATATATACGATTACCTTAATTATGGCTTATTATTAATATTACGATAATTCTAATTAGGACTTATTTGCCATTTTTAAATCCTAACGCGTATGATAGCTGTGACCCGAGCCCGTTACGTTATTATCTTTTTTTTTAAAAAATACGATAAATCCGAATTTTTTTAAATTTTATTGGGTTACGCCTTTAAAATAAAATATACGTATGCGTACCTTGAATTTCTAGTATTAATATAAAAAAAATTAATATAACGTTTGAAAATTTTATTCGTAATTAGGTTTTGTACGACGATTTAAGCCGAATTTCCAGTTCGACCATTCGGATTAACCGATTAATTAACGTATTAAAAAAAACAAATCGCGAACGGCTATTAGCAAACAAAAGTTAATAAAAATTTCTAATTCCTATTAATTAAGATCCCGTTATATATAAATATTATAATATATTATACGGAAAGCTTATAATTTTTATAAAAGGGCCTAGATTTTACTGCCTGCCGGAAAAATTATTATTGGAAATTAACGTAATCCATATTATTTTGGACGAAAGTTAATATTTTATAACAACGTTTGCCCTTAATTAATTTAAGTTTTTAAATTAGGTGGTTATATATTTAAGGAAAAAATAGCAATCGTATAATACGAAACAAAAAACGTAGCGGTTTCGTATTAATAATAATCTGGACATTTTTATATTTTTTTTTTATAATTTTAGCTATTATGGTTAGGATAATTTCCAAAATTAACGGTAATTATTTACCTTATTTACTGGGTAGGCTTTTATTATTTTCGGGTTTATTACGGGATAGCATTAATATGTTACAAGGGCTGAGTATTTGCGAAAATTATTATACGTTAAATAAAGATATAATTCGGTTAATAGAGAAGATTAAGGTAATTGCATTAATTCCTTTATAATCATATAGTTTTGATTAAGATAAATTGCGCTTTATAGCCAGGTATCATAGGGCGATATCGTATTTTGGTACGATAATTTCTGTCCTAAAAGCGACGCCGTTATTGTATTGCTAACAATAACGTTATATAGTTAAATTTTAATTATGATATACCCCTCAGATATTGGCCGGCAGGGTAATATATGTCTATAACGTACAAGGTTTTTATCGCCCGTACTATGGCGTATTATGCCTATATCGAACTCGAGAACCCCGATTAAGCCTTAGTATGTCCATATTATGGGAATACCTATATTGGATTCGGACTTTAGAAATCGAACTTTAACCTTTTTGGAAGTACGTTAATACCAAGCAGCTAAATTATTCATATAAGGAACATGTTTGATACGAACGTTACTATTAGACCATAAAATATCTTAACGCGAAATATTACCGAGATTATAATTATCGCAAAAGCGACGCCGTTATTACATTATTAACAATAACGTTATATATGGTTAAATTCTTAACTATGATAACTTTAATATTTAAGATTATATTCGTAATATAACGGTTTAATACGATACCGTTATACGGAATATCATTATCGCCTTTACCCGCCATTATAACCGTATTCTTAAAAAAGGGTTAAAGCAGTTCATATTCCGGCCTAATTAATATTATAAAATAAAATGGTTTTATGAAACGTTATAACAATATCTGGTACCGCCTCATATTTCCTGTTAATTCGTAATTAACATTATCCGGATTTTATTTTTTATTTCTATTAATACGTTTTATAAACGTAATAAATCGAAATTCCCCAGTTTTCCCAAATTAAAACGTATTCCGTATAATAAGCGCCGTTTGATTTCGTTAGGTGCAATTAACGAAAATAAAGGTATTATCGACGATACCTATAGCGTTTATCGAAAGCTTTTTTAAAGGATATATGGATTTAAAGAAAAATAATTTTATCGGTTTTGGAAACGTTTTTATCCTATTTATGGAAATCAAAAGATAATTAGTTATATTCGGAAAATATAAGCTAAAAAAGCCGAAATAACCGATCTATACGATAAAAAACGGTAATTTCTTTTTATTTTTATTATGTTCTATATATAAATAAACCTTGTGCGTATATTTAAACATATTTATTGACTCGATAATATAGTAAGGATATATAAAATATAAGTAATTTTAAAAACGGATCGTTAATTTTTAAATAAGATAACGTAATTATATCAAAAATTGCCAAAGTTTTATTTTTTCGAACTTTTTATACTTTATATGTATAATATTCGTATATTTGCGTTATTTCTGCAGAAATTACGTACCCGATACGAATTATTTCTAATAAAAGCGTTTAACGTATATAAAGTTTTCCGGAATATTTCGATTAAAAAATTTTTTTCGAAAGCCAAACTTACCGAATTTATGGAATATATATATTTCCGGTTAACCGTCGCCGAATTTGAATTTATCGCGTATAAGGTAGTTTTCAAATATTTTAATTACGCGGAATAAATAAGGAAGATATTATGGGGTCCTGATTAAAACGCGTTAATAAATAAGGATTTTTTCGCTAAAGATTGTTTGTTATTATTTATTAATAATACGTTATTTGGTAATATAAATAATTTAACGAATAATTCGTAAATATTTTGTTTTTTAATTTAGGAATATAATTTATTTATGTTATTTTTTAAGCGGTGCGGTTTTGATTAAAACGTACGGAATAAGACTTTTTTATCGGATAATTACGTAACCGGAAATATTTTTAATACGGCCGATATTTTATAAGGTAATAATTTTTTTAACTTTATTAAAAATAATAATTAACTGTTAATTACTATTGTTTTTATCGATAAAAAATTTCGAAATTATTACAGTTTTTTAAAAAAAACTTAAATTTATTTATGTTTTTTATATGCTATACGATATAACGACGTCAATTATATCAGGCGGTTAATATTAATATTATTATTTTTTATAAGGCTAATTAATTTAATTACGATAAAAAATATTTTATTTCGATTATATATTACGTCCTATAATATTAAATTAAGTATTTATTAATTTGATCTTAATATTAAATTTACTTTCGATAAAATCCAGGGAAAAAATATATAAAATATTTAATTAAAAAAGCAAATATTATAATTTATAATTTCCTGGTAAAACCCGCCAGTCGAAAAATAATATACATAACGTTAATATTATTTTTTTCCGAGATTCGTTTTTAATTAAATACCGGATATCCTTATAACGCGAATTTTATACCCGTTATACTTTTTCGTAAAATAAGCATTACGTTACTTAAGATTTTTGTAACGAAATTTTTAATTTATTAAAAAATATCCGTTTCGGATTTAAAAAGACGGTTAGGATTCCGAAAATATTCCGGTTGCGGGCCGTAAGGCTATGGAAATTAAGCTTATCGATTTTAATAATACCGTACTTATTATTAATAACGTAAATAAATTTAATTAACTAAATACGGCAAAAAACGAAAATTAACTTATAAATAACCTTAATTTAATTGCTTAAAAAATTCTTAATATTGAATTTGTTAAGGATAATTTGATTTCAGATAACCGTAATATCCTGCATACGGAAAAAAATTCTAATCCTATAATGTAAATTGTTAATAACTTAATTAATGGTTTAATTAAGGCGGTCCGTTATTGTCGTTATTATTATCGGATAAGCAAAATGAAGATTTATTAGATAAAGACGAACCGTTAATATAATTTTTTACGCTTTTATTATTTTATACATTTTTATAAATAATATGGTATTTATATGATAATTTTAATATTAATATAACTTTATTACTTATATAATTTTAATTAATTAATTTCGGGAGCGTTTTATATATTATTAAAATTTTATGGTCGTTATATTAATATAATTTGTTTATTTTCGGTATTGGAATTGCGGATAAAACGATAATATTTTACGATATAATACGTAAAATAATAGTTAACGAAATTAATATAAATAATTAAGTTTATAATTTGCGTAATTTTAATTAATTATATTCTGTTCGAACGTTTTGTTTTTCGTAAGGTTATATAAAAATATTATATTATTTATAATTAAATATAACGCATAATGTTGGGTTAACTCGTATATCCCGTTTGCAATTAATTTATTTATTATTATTCTTAAATATTTTTTAAGATTTCTTCCTTTCGTTTTGCCCTTTTTCGCGCGTTATTAGAATCTGTATATTAATAACTCCTTTTACGTTTTTGAGTTTCAAAATTTTATTCCTTTTAGACGTAATATTTGCGTTTAAGTTTTTTTGGAAATTTTTATTTGAACTATATATTAACGCCGAATATTTAGAGATTACGTATAAATATTTTTTGTTACGTTCTTATACGCAATTTATATATTCATTATCCGCATGATTCCGTAAATTATAATATCCATAATATAATTACATAATATATGTTGTTTAATTAAGCGGCCCGGTTTATAAAATTATAAATTCTTTTTCGTATTATTTATATCTTACCCGGTTCATGTAACCTTTTCGCTAAATTGCGAAAGCCGTAATTAATCGAAGGTGCATAATTAGCTTAATAATTTAATAACTTATAAAATTAATATAATCCGCCATAACGTAAATTTTGTTCTGCAGGTTATTATTACGGATGATATCCCGATATATATTATTAATATTTAATACTGATATAAATGTCGTACCTTTCCGTAATATAAAGTTTTATTTGTAATATAAACCTTTTGCAATACCACCGAGCTTATAAATTTTTAAGGTTATCGGCCGTACATATAACGTTGGCATATGGGTTAATGACGTTTATATCGGCAAGAGACCGGTAAAGGTATCGGATAAGAATAAACGCTTCGCTTTGGAAAGTTAAGTGCTCCAAGATTTGGGGTATTTATCCTAAACCTTCGAATATATTATCCGTACTTGGCTAATTAGGAAAAGAATATGTTTCGGGGTTTATTACGGGCGATCTTAAACCCTATGTATTATTATTTTGGCTTATAGTGTTATGTTATTGTCGTACTGGCCCAGGGGGGGTAAAGGGTTATGGTATGTACCAATCGAGATTTTGGGCCATTTTTTCACTGTAACAGCCTTTATTTCGTACTAATTAAAACTATTATTATATTAGGAGATAAAGATTTTAATTTTGCGTTAAATTATGTAGGCTAAAGTTCAAAAAGTTTCGTAATTAGCATATATTGCCAAAGTTAATATTAATAATTTTTGCGAATTGTATAGGAGCGTACCAAACGGAACGAAAAAAATCACAATTTGCCATCAGGCCCTATTTTGGAGGTTTTGTTGTTTTTGTGGGTATTATTCTTAAAGGAATTTAGCTGATATATTGGACCTCTGACAGATACTTTTTGATTAAAAGCTATAGCTGTGGCTACGGCTGCTGCGCCGCAGGCGCAGCCACAACCTCCAAAATGGGGTCCTGATCACGATAAGGCAAGGGGCTCAGGGAGCGCAGTTGTTAAGTCGATACTGGGAAACGGTCAATGCCCAGTGGTACCACTCACAGTTATATATACACCGAAACCAGCCCCTGGATTCGTCCTCCTTCCGATGAACTGTCTCGCTTTCGAGTTAATGGTTCCCGGCTTGTTCTTACACACTCATCGGGCTATTGTATTTCTTCAGTCGCTTACAAGCAAATTTACCTAAGCACCAGTGGACGACAGGCATAACCACGCCTAGGGTGAGGGAATGGGTACCCTTGGGTGACCCACGAAGACCCATGGGTCTTGATAGGTACCCATCCACTACCCATCTGATTTGGTGGGTACCTGCAGGTACCTATTGGATTTGCCAAGGACCTATTAAGTACCTATTAGGTTTTGCTAAGGACCTACGGGTACTCAGTAGGTAAAAAATTTGCACATAAAGCAAATCACTTTAATAGTTTGAAATAATCTGAAATAATCCAGTAAAAGTGGTAATATTAAAGAATTTGCAGCTAAATTGTGCAAAACTTTTTGGGTATTATAAAACCAAATAACGCTGATTTCCTTTTAAACCGAGCCTAAATTTCGCTTAAGATTTTATTATTATTATTATCCTACGTATTATCCGAATCCTTATTGTTTTGCGCGTTATTATTTTGCGCGTTCTTTTTTTTGGTACGCCTGAAACTTTTGTTATAAGTTGTGCTTGACGAAACGCCAGGTTTTTCACCGTGAGCCGCATCTTTCATTTACGGTCCTGCTAATGTTATGACCCAACCTAGGAAGGGTCTCGGAAACGGTCACTTGGTGACCGAAACCGGACCCAAGTGGGTCCAGATCACGTGACATGGATCCGGAGTGATCCAAAGGATCCAACGGGATTCATATAGTTACCCGGTATGGATCCGAAGTGATCTAAGGGATTTAACGAGATTTATACAGTTATCCAATATGTATCCGGAGTAATCCAAGGGATTTAACGAGAATTAGGAAGGATATATACGCTTATTATTTCCATAGTTTAAATAGCTTCAACTTATAATAATAATTCGTTACCCAAGATACTTTTGGTATTACGAGACGTAATACCATTACTGTATTTATTATTTAATTTCTTACGATATTTTTGCCAATATAAACCTGTACGACTAAGGTTTAATAATTAGTTAAACCGTTAAGCCGTTATACGTTATAAGCTTTTATTTAGTAATACTGTTAAACTTTAAGCAATATTTAATATTATTAAAAATATCGATTAATACGCAAAAACCTTTATTTAGTAATTTTAGGCTCGGATTCAGAAATTAGAAAGAAAAATCCGACAAATTAAAGCTACGCTACCTGCCCAAACCTTTTTCGCCCGCATAAAGCCTAGGAAACCGAAACCTTACGACGGGAAGGTGTAACGGCTAGGCGGTTTAACCAACTATTAAACCTTAAGTCGACGGGTTTATATTAGCAGGAATATCGTGGGAATCTAAACAATAAATATAGTAACGTATTACGTTTTATAATGCTAAAGGTGCCTTAGGTAACGATATTATAATACAAATATTTAGTATTAATAAATATTATAAGCTAAAACTATTTAAATTATGGAATTAATAAGCATATATTTTTTGTCTTTAATTGGATTATTACCAGTAAAATAATAATCCGGCTTATTAACTTAATATTAATAAGTTAGTAATTTATTACGTAATTTGATTTATATAATTTTCTTGGCCTTTTCCGTTACGACCGTTCTTAAAGGCCGTAATTTGTTAAGTCGTAATACAATTTCCCTTTTCCGAAAACCTTATCCTTAAGATTTTTTTTCTTAATAAGTTTTTTTTATATACTTTTAATATGTTTTCCGGTATATCCAAACGTTGTTTTCGCAAATCCGAATAACGATTTACTTTGGTTAATTTCATTATATTCAAAGGTTTTAATGCGATATTTTATTTTTTTGTTTTGTTCGGCAGCTTAATTGCCAAATAATAAATGGGATTTTTCGTTATAAAAATATGTTTGTCAAAGTCGTTCGTATAACGGGATAAGAATTTTTATTTTTATAATTAATTGCTATATCGCAAAATCAAAAAATTAAAAAAAAATTAACGGCCGAAAAATCTTTGTTCGAAGTTTTTGTACGTTTTTTTGCATACGTTATTAATGTTAATATTATTAATTTCAGGATACGAAATTTGTTAATTATACCTTTTAATTTTTAAATAATTCTAATAATTTTACGTAAATAAATTCGGAATTCGTAATTAAGGTTTAGGCCTTAAAAAAAGTGGACGTTATTAATTAAAATACGGTGAACTAAAGGTTTCCCTCTGTGGATTTCGTAAATTGGGATATTATTATTTCGGGTAGTTCCGCCGTTATTAATAAAAGTTTTTTAATAAACGTTAAGCGTTAATAAGATTTTTGGCGGGTTTTTAAATATTTTCGGAATTTGGATTTTTTTTTATTTAATTAGGTACTAAATAAGTCCGTTTTTTTTCGTATATTAAATATTTTTTTTATTTTATATATTTGTTCGGTTTTTATTTTTATATCGATTTATACCATATATACTTGAATTATATTTACTGTTAATTCGAATTAAAAAATATAAAGAATTAAATAAAATTTGATTTTTAATAAAAGTTTTAATTAATAATTGTTTTTTAAGATTTTCTTAGCGATTTTATATAAACCGATATATTTAAAATCGAGTTTTTTATTAAGTTATTTTATTTAAATATTTTTTCTAACAAAAGAAACCATTTTCTTTTTCGAAAATTAATTTTCTTAATTTTTTTGGTTGTAATATTTATTTATTTGATTCCGTCCGAATTTTAAATTTATCTTTATTTTTTGATTTAATTATTATAATTGTTTTAACGTAAAGATTATTTTGATATTAATTAAACTATTATTGTACGTTTTTTTATAAATTTTTAGAATAAAACCAAAATTTGCGTTTATAAGTATTATTTTAATGTTTTTGTAATAATTAATATTATAAGTTAATTATACAATTAGCAATTTTTTAATTTAATTATTTTGTTCGTAATTAATATAATATCGTAAGTAAATTTTTAATATTTAATTCGTTCGTTTTATTGATTTATTTGTTTAAGGTTTAAATACGTTAAATAATTTATAATTTAAATTAATTTATATTATTAAGTTTTGTTAAAATTTAGGTTCGAAAATTAATACTTTATTTAATATAATTTTTATTACTAATCTATATACGTTAAAAATATATTTAAAAAAATATTTATTAATTATTTGGCGTTTATATCCTTATAATATGGTAAAAAATAAGAAATCTTTGTAAATCGATCGACGATTACAAAAATATTATCGTAATATATTTTTATAACTGGATTTTTTAATATAAAAAATTTAAATCATTACATTAAATATAATTTAATATTATTGTCGTTTTGCAATTAATAATGGCTGTAATTTTCCGTATAATTTATATCGTTGAATCTTTGCTTTAACGCAAATATCGGATTGCCATATAATTTTTTATATTATTAATTTTATTTTAAAAAAGGAATATATATATCGAAATCGCTTTAAAATGTTATAAACCTTTGGATATTTATATAATTAATATTTATATATTTTCCGTATCAAATCCTTTTAATATTTTTCTGGAATTTATATTTTATTCATTTTTTGGCTTTCTAGGAAACCGTCGTTATGTTATTAAAAATTTTGATATATATTATAAGGAATTATCAGAATTATTATAATTTATCGTAAGCGTAAATATTTTTTTATAATAATATTAAAAGTTATATAGCTAATTTTAATTAATTTTTCTTCGAGATTTAATTATTTATTTAAGGTATTTATTTTGCCGTTTTTTGAATTTCTTTTGTAGATAATAACGAAATCGAAATTCGCTAATTTTTCCGCGTAATAAAGTTATCGTTTTATAAGTTTTCTGGTTATGGTAAATCCGGTAAAATTTTGATAATCCGTATAAACCTTAACTTAATGCAAATATCCTTTTAGGAAATACCTCAATTTTTGAAATATTATAATAATGGTTATAAATCCTTTATTTAAAATACCGTAATTAAGATCGGTTTTTTTAATTTGTACGGAAAAAATGCAATAAAATATAATTTGCCTTAATTATTTCGTTATTCGATTATTACGTTTAACGCGTAATCCAAAATATTGTTTTTTAGTTTAAAGGGACAGTTTAAATTATTTATAATTAATATTAACTTATTAATAATTATATTTTTAATAATTTAAAATGTTTTTTCCGTATTTGGCGTTTATTTACATTCTTTTTGTTTTCGTAAGATTCGTTAAGAATATAATTAGTTTATTAAAGTTTCGAATAAATTTCTTTTAATTATTAACAAATCCAAAAAATACCTATACTTTTTTAATTGTTATTAACGTTTGTTATTTTGTAATTATAACCATTTTCTCAAGGTTTTTTTTAATATATTTTAAGATAATAATATATCTTAAATATTTTATTTTCTATATATAGAATTAATTTTTTTCCGTATTAATAAATAATTCTGCGTTTTGCAAAATTTAAAGAACCTTATAAACGTACCTTACGTATACTTTTTCCGTTTTTAAGAAAATAAAAATATCGTCGAGATAGCCAATAACGAAAATATCGAAATACTTTCGTAATACGTAATTAATTATTTACTAAAAAGTTGTTAATACGTTCGTAAATTTTATTGGTATAATTAAATATTTAAATAATTTATATTTCGTTTTGTATTTGTTTTTAATTTTAATAAGGTTATATTTATTTTTGAAATTAAATGTTATAAATTACTTGGTTCAGTAAAATCGATTTTTTATTTCCGTAATTAAAAGTAATAATATTCGATTTTTAATTATAATATTATTTAATTATTAATAATTAACCATAAATTGTAATTTTTTGTTTTTTTTTTAAATACGAAAAACATAAAGTATTTTGCTGATGATTTCGAAAGTTGAATTTATTTTTTTTATCATCGATTTTCTAGGTATTTTTTAAAAGTGCGTAATTTTTTTTTACTAAGGTTTTAAATGGGGTAAAATTTTGTTCAAGAATTCTTTTTAAAAATTATTTTATAATTTTATTCGTTATGTTTTAGTAATTTTATATCGAACCTTTTCCTGAAATGCTGCTTATATTTATAATATTAAAATAATATATTAATTAAATCTTCTAATTTTTAGGCTGTTATTTTTGTTGTTTTAAATCGTTATTTAGTTATTTTAGTTTTGTTTTAATGGTAATAATAATACGTTATATCTTTTTTTGATATCCGTTTTTTTTGTATTTTGTTTTTTTAGGTAATATGGTATTTGTTATATCTTTATGCCTGCATTTGGTATTATTATTAATCGAATATTAAGATTTTATTTTTTTGTTTATTAACAGAAAGTAAAATAAATTTTATTTAACTAATTCCGCCGTTAATCAAAATTCCGTATTAACGTATTTATGGTAATCTTAAAATTATATCGTAATTCCCGAATAAAACGATATCAAAATTAACCGTTTAATATCGTCCATAAACAAAACTTTTAAAGTAATTAATTTTGCGTATAACTTTTCTCTTATCGTCAGCGAATTCTTGATTTTCGGCATTCGTTATTATATAGGATTTTAATTTATATCTTTATAATAATTTAAGCTTATTAATTATATCCGATATAATGTAATTTCCGCCTAAAGTTCCGCAGTTTATTGTTACGGTATACTAATACGTTCTGATTCGTATATCTAAAGTAATAGGGTTATTAACGTTTTTTATCGTTATATATAAAACCCTTTTCGGAAATTTCTTTTAATTTTTCTAGGTCTTATTATTTTGCATCCTTTTTATAAATAACATCTTTTTTTAACTTATGTTCGAATTTGTTGAATTTTGCTTATGTTTTTTCGTTTAACGCGTTAAGCTGCTATATTTATCGCTATTGTTAACATATTGTTCCTTTAAGGCGTATTAATTATTTTTGGTTTTTTTGTAATTTCTTTCCTTATTAAGTAAATTGTTTTCTTATATTTGCGATTGTTTCCCATTATGTATTATTTTGGTTATCGTTTTAAAGATCTTTTATAAATTATCGTATTTTTTTAATAACTTCTTTTTAGGGATCCGCAATAAATACTAATTAAAAATGGAAATCCGTAATAGTTTTTTGATAATATTTTTTTACCGTACGTTAAATTAACTTTTTTCCGTTTAGAAATTATATTATCTATAATAACAAAAAAGGTTTTTTTGCAGGTACTGTTTTTTTAGACCAACTTTTTGTTTCGGCCAGTTATTGGATATTTTCTGGGGTTATAGTTCGAAACTGTCGATATTATTGCTTATTATTTTTATTATGCCCGGTACGGTTTGCAAAATTAAATCTCTTATAACATATTTAGGTAATTTGTACGTAAATATATTATTTTTATTTCTTATAATCGGGATATTTTCGTCGTTAACAATATATGGCGTATATTTTACCGTATTAATTAGGTATTCCGGGATAAAGTTTTTTTTTCCAATCCCGGTATTCGTATAATTATCCTTACAATATTTTTTATTATGCTTACGATATTTATCAAGTTAGTTTTTTAGCTTTTTGTATTTTTTGTCGAATTTCTTATTATAATAATTCCGGTTAAACTTTTTGTTATAAACTTAATATATATTTAGCTTAAATTTTATTAATGGCCTTGCCGTCATTTCCTTAATTATTCTTAGATTGTTTTTCTAACATAAGGGTCCAATTATTTTATTGTTGTTTTTTGTGTTTTTTATACTTATAAGCCTTATATTTTATTTTGCCGTAATTAAAATACTTAATCTGGCTTTAATTCTGTTTATAAGTAACGCCCAATTCCATAAGTCCTAACGTTATTTTATAAGAAATATGGGGTATATTTTTTTCCCTGGTTAAACTTATATTCCAAACGCAAGGCGTATAATTCTTTTTATTTTTTAAATTATTAATTATTAATTTTAATTACTTTTACGATATACCGGTTTAAAGTAAGTAATTATTCGATCCGAATAATTTTATTTTTTATATTATTTTTTAGCCTTTTATAAAATATATTAATAAAGATATCGGTTTTATTATTTTTTCATCCGGCCTTAGTTATAAAATTTTGAAAGGTTACGGCATATTTAAATATAAATTTCTTTATCAGAATTATAAAAGTTATTAAGTCGTTAATCGTTTTTTATCCGGATTACCGAAATTATCGCATATTCTATTTTCGAAATTGGTATAAGTTAAAAAAATTTCGTTAATAAAATTTTCTTTATTTGCTTCTTTATTTTTAAATTTTTTTTATAATAAGTTTAAACTAATTAACTGTATTTCCTATTAGGTATACTTTTATTATTAGGACCATATCCGTTAGGTCGCTTAAATCCAAAAAACGAAAATAAATTTGTACTTAAGTTAAGAATATTTAAGGTTTACTTTTTTTATCGTAAGGTTTTGGTTTTTTTGGCTTTATACGAACAAAAAAAGATTAAGTAAATAACGTAACTTTAAGCTGTCGAACTTTTTTTTTACCTTCCGAATTCGAGCTTAAAATTACTAAATAAGGGCTTTTTAAATATTAGTTAATATTTTAATAATATTAAATATTGCTTAAAATTTAACGATATTATTAAATAAAAATTTGTAACGTATAACGGCTAAGCGGTTTAACTAATTATTAAACCTTAAGTTAATAAATTTATATTAACAAAAATATCGTAGGAATTTAAGTAATAAATATAATAACGTATTACGTTTCCTAATACCAAAAATGCTTTAAGCAATAATATTATAATATAAATATTTGGTATTAATAAATATTATAAGTTAAAATTATTTAAATTATAAAATTAATAAGCGTATATATTTTTTTCCTTTAGTTAAATTATTACCTATAAAATAGTGATTTGGCTTATTGGTTTACTATTAGTGAACTGGTGATCCATTACGTAACCTGATTTACATTGTTTTCTTGGCCTTTTCCGTTGCAACCGTTCCTGGAGGCCGTGGCTTGTCAGGTCGTAACAAAAGGGCAACCTTTAAAACTTTTTAATTTAGGTACGAATTTACCTTCGTTTTCTAAATTTTAATAATCTAACAAATAAGGTCCTAATAATAAAAGCATACCTAACGGGAAATATAGCTAATTAGTTTAAACTTATTATGAAAAACCTTTTGAAAGTAAAAAATTTAAATAAAAAAAGTTATTAATAAGATTTTCTTACTTTATACCAGTTTTAAGGATAAGTTACGGGATAATTTCGACATTTTAAATAAAAAACAATTTAAGGTTTAATGACTTTTGCAATTCCGACAAAAAAAAACCTGCGTCCAAGTACGCCGTTATCTTTGAAAGTTTTACGGCTAAGGCCGGCTGGAAAAATAACAAGGCCGATACTTTTATCGACATATTTTATAAAAGGTTAAAGGATAATATAAAAAATAAAATTATTCGGATTAAATAATGAATTACCTTAAATCGATATATTACCGAAATAATTAAGATCGATAATCGACAGTTTGAAAAACGATAAAAAAAAGATAATATGCCTTATAATTAAAGTACAACAAATATAACCAGGAGAAGAAACGAGATTCGCGCCTTATTTTTTTCGGAACGACATTAGAACTTATGGAACTTGGCGTTATTTATAGATAAAATTAAAGCCAGGTTAAATATTTTAATTATGACAAAAAGGGATATAAGGTCTATAAATGGAAAAAACCTAAGAAATTACGATAGGATAATTAGATACCTATACCGGAAGGACAATTTAGAAATAACCAAAGAAATAATAATAAGGCCATTAACATAATCTAAGCCAAGTGCGTATTAGGCGCTTCAGAAATCCGATAAAGACCTTTACGACAAATGTTTTAAAAAAAGATACGTAAAGCCAAAAAGCTGGCTTAATAAATATCGCGAATATAACAAAAAGCATTATAAGGATAGTTACGAAAGTATTAGGGTGGAACAAAAAAAATCTATCCTGGAACTCCTGATCGATATAGCAAAATATACGCACTATATTGCCGACGACGAAAATGCCCTAATTACGAAAAATAGAAATAGCATATCCATAAAAGAATTACTTATATGTATTACGAAAAGTTCGATTTCCGGAACCGAACGCGAAATAATAAAAAAATAAATAATGGTATCGACATTTTCGATATATAGCCCTAGGTAACGATATTGGCTAATTCGCTAAAACAAAAAACTGGCCCGAAAAAAATAATGCTAATAGAAAAACTTTTTTTGTTATTACAATTAATATAATTACCAAACAGAAAAAGAATTAGTCCAATATATAATAACAAAACATCATTAGAAAGTTATTACAGATTTCTATTTTCAGTTAGCATTTATTATGGATCCTTACGAAAAAAGATTATTAAAGAAAAAATACGTTAGTTCGTAAAAGGGCTTTAGCACGATAGTTAAAATAACATATAATAAAACGTAATCGCATATATAACAAATTAATTTGTTCGATAAGAAAAGGAATTATAGCAAAATTAAAAATAAATAATATAATTCGAAGAAACAGTACGTCGGTAATAACAATAAATATAATAACTTAATGCGCTAAACGCAAAAATACAGATAAAGATTAATAAATTCTAAGAAGAATTAAAAACAATTACCTATAAAAAAGCTGCAAAATAATGAAACCTAAAGAAATTAAAGGAAATTCCCAAAAAAGGCTTTAAACGCAACGATAAAAGCCGATAATAACTTTATCATTTTGGAAATACGATTTAAAACATATTAGTGTACCGTAATAGTAAATTACAAAACTTTAAACGGAAATTATATTATACTGGATAAAGTTGATAAGCTTAAATTACCATAAAGATATAAGTTAAAACTCTATATAACGACAAATGCCGAAAGTTAAGAATTCGCTTATTATAACGGAAAAATGATACGCGAAATTAATTATTTCGAGATTTTTATCCAAGGACGATATCAAATAGTTAATATCGACATCGTTCTATTTGGAAATTACGATATGATCTTAAGATTACTATGAATACGCCAGTCCAGAATTTTGATTAATAAAAGGATTGGCCAGGTAAAAAATGCTTTACTTCCTATTAATAGACAAAAGAAAAATTGAAATCTTAATATTCGACCGATAATAACGACGAATATAAGCATAAGGATATGATAAAAACTTTATTACCCAAAGGGATAAAATACAAAAAAAAAGGTATTAAAGAAAAATACGACATATCGTTATTACTATTAGAACGAAACTAAGGTAATTAAATGACAATTTAAACCAGGAACTCAAAAAATTAAAAAAAATCTAACCAATATGCTACTATAATACCACAGATAGAAACAGCTTTTTAAAAAAAAACTTATTACGAAATTACTAAAATATAACGAATAAAATTATAAAATCGTTTTTAAAAAAGGATTTTCAACAAAGTTTTATCTTATTTACATTTTTAGCGGAAACGAATTACGTACTTTTAAAGAATATCTAGAAAATCGGTTACGAAAAAAATAAATACAACTTTTGAAATTACTGGCAGAATATCTAATATTTTTTATACCCCAAAAAATAAAAAGTTATAATTTAGAGTTAATTATCGATACTTAAACGACGTTATTATCAAAAACCGAATACCATTATTTTTAATTATGGAGATGAAAAACCGTCTTTACGGAGCCAAATAATTTATAATATTCGATTTCGAAAATAAATATAATTTTATTAAGATTAAAAAAGAATACGAATAGAAAACAACTTTTAAAACGAAATACGGATTATATAAGTATTTAATTATACTAATAGAATTTACGAAAGTATCAGCAATTTTCAAATAGATAATTAATTACGTATTACAAAATTATCTCGATATTTTCGTTATATGCTATCTCGACGACATTCTTATTGTCTTAAAAATAAAAAAGGCATACGCAAAATACGTTCATAAGGTATTTTAAGCTTTACAAAACGCAAAACTATTAATTAATGCAGAAAAAAAAAATTAATTTTATAAGTAGAAAACAAAATATTTAAAACATATTATCACTTTAGAACATATTAAAATAGATCTTGAAATCTCGTTATCATTACAAAATAAAAAACGCCAAATATCATTTAAGAAATATAAATATTTTTCGCATTCGTTAATTACGATAGCAAGTTTATTCGAAAATTTAATAAAATAGTTATACCCCTAACGAACTTTACGAAAAAAAATAAAAAGATTTAAATGGACGCCGAAAACTGAAGAAATAGTCTAGGATATTAAGGATACGATTACCAGCAAATTAATACTAATTATATACGATCCAAACTGCCTTATTAAATTAAAAACCGATATTTCGAATTACGCGTTAAGCACAGTAATCGGAGAACAAAATAATTAAGGCAAATTATATCTTATTATATTTTTTATATATAAATTAAATGGAATTAAGTTAAATTACGGTCTTCCAGATAAGGAATTTATCGCCATTATTATGGCATTTTGAAAATTTAGGTATTTGCTAAAGGAAGTTTATATTACGTCAAAATATATACGAATTATCAAAATTGGACCGGTTTTATTACGACCAGGGAACTTATAAAATGATAATTAAAATACGTAAAGAAATTGGCGAACTTTAATTTCGTTATTATTTACAAAGAGAATCAGAAAATAACAAAGTTAATAGTTTAAGTAAACGATTTAATTTCGAAAAACATCTAGTTAAAATTAATTATACGATTTTCGATATTACCATAAAAGGATATTTATGCTTACGACATATTGTAATAATTCTAACAGTACCCCTTAATATACATCAGAAAGTCCGGCAGTATAATAACGGTTTTCTAAAAAACTAAAAAAAAAGATAAAATACAAATTCTAGAAAAATACTGAAAAGATCTATTACAGAAAAATACGAATACCAGTTATATAAACATTTAGGAATTTATAAAACCTTAAAACGGCTTTAACGCATATATTCCTTTCCTAAAATAAAATTATAATACGAAAAATTATATTGTAATATAATATTTGCGCCAAAACGAAAACTGGACGATATAAGCTATACGGAAAATTACAGCTTTTACCAATTGCAAAACGACTGTAGTACTTAATTATATTCGACTTTATTATTAAATTTCCTATCTTAGAAAATCTAGTTATAAAAACACATTACGATAGCATTTTCGTTATCGACAATCGATTTACGATATTTCCTTATTTTTTATCATATTGCGAAAATACAAACGCCGAACAAATAATATATTTTTTTTTTACAAATGTTTTTAATATATATAGGTGATTAATAAAAATTATTTAAAATAAAAAACCGATATTTATGTCTAAATTTTAGCAAAGCTTAATAGCATAAATTATCTTAAATTATAAGTTATATAATATATTTAAACTTCAAAGGAATAAACAAATAAAACGAATAAATCAAACCGTTCGAGCTTACTTAAGATATTACATTAATTATAAACAAAATACCTAATTTAAGAAATTATTAATCGTACAGTTAACCTATAATATCAGCTATTACGAAAGTATGAAAATAATACTTACAAACGTAAACGTTAGTTTTATTCCAAAAGTTTAGAGAAAAATACGCGACGATAGTCCGATTAATATTAAAATAATGCTGACGTTAAAATAATTAGAATAACTGTACCAAAAAATAAAAACAGAAATAGAATTTGTACGTAACTAAATAAATAAATATTATAACCAAAAAAGGTTAAAAAAAATTAACTTTCGAACAAAATATAGTTTTTTTCGTTACTAAAAACATTTAAACAAAACGGCCCAGCAAAAAAGTCGATTTTAAATATATCGGTTGATACAGAATTAGCGAGATAATCTCAGAAAATAATTATTAATTAAGATTTCCACTAAAAGTTAATTTTCATTTAAATTTTTACGTTTTCTTATTCGAATTAACAGTAAATATAATTAAAGTATATA
Organism: Monosporascus cannonballus; assembly: GCA_004154925.1. Classification (NCBI taxonomy): domain Eukaryota; kingdom Fungi; phylum Ascomycota; class Sordariomycetes; order Xylariales; genus Monosporascus; species Monosporascus cannonballus. Next base: position 21,387 of record QJNS01000004.1, read on the forward strand.
CGGTATAAAACGATATAAAGGTAGAAAATAAATAGGCATATAAAGTAAAGAAAATTTTCGATATACGGAAACAAAACGGATTTACCTAATATCTAATTAAGTGGAAAAAACACCCGGATTCCGAAAATATCTGGAAACTTACCAAAAACCGTATTAATACTTAGCGCTTATTAAAGAACTTTTACCAGTAATTACGGAGCTATCGGAAATAATTACGTTCGAATTTACGATTACAATAAAATTAAAAGAATAAAATTATTCGGCAAGTACGGCGCGAAATTCGGCTTCCAGGCGATCGCGTTCTACCTTCTGGCGATCAGTCTTTTTTTATTCTTCCAATTTATCTAAAAACTAAAAACCCCAGTTAACCATTTTTATTTCTTTTTTGCGAAAAGAATCCTGCTAAATACGAAAACTTTCCAAAAACAATAATACCTCGTCCAAATAGCGGGGTGTGGTTGATAGCTTTGGACAAATATTACGAAAACATTATCGGGCGGAAAGCCTTTTTAACAGTAAACGCTTTATTTCCTTATTAATATTATTTATAGAAAAAGAAATATACCGGAACTATTATAATAACGTTTTTTCAGGATGTACTGCTAATAACGCGCTATACCGTCCAACATGGTACAGGAATCGCCAGTTGTTATGACCTAAACGGTCTTGGCTTCTGGAAACGGTCGGGATCCTGAAGAACCGGACCCCGACCCAGCCAAGAAGTCACGTGCCTAGCTCAAAGGGCTCAAGGGCTCTAATTGGTAAAAAGAGCTTAAGCCGGATGAGCACCAAAAAAGACTTAAAGGGGTTTAAGAGAACTTAATTAAAGAAATGTCGTTAAGCTATAATAAATACTTTAAGCCAAAACAAAAATATATACGTTTATTACTTCCATAAGTTAAATAACTTTAGCTTATAATATTTATTAATATAATATCGTTACTTAAGGCATTTTTAATATTACAAAACGTAATACATTACTATATTTATTACTTAAATTTTTACGATATTCTTATTAATATAAATCCGTCGACTTAAGGATTAATAATTAGTTAAACCGCTTAACCGTTATACGTTACAAATTTTTATTTAATAATATCGTTAAATTTTAAACAATATTTAATATTATTAAAATATTAACTAACGCTTAAAAAACCCTTATTTAATAATTTTAAATTCGAATTCGGGAACTGGAAAAAAAATTCGATAATTTAAGGTTACGTTATTTACCTAAACTTTTTTCGCCTACATAAAGCTTAAAAAGCCGGAACTTTACGATAAAAATAGTAATCTTTAAATTTTCTTAATTTAGGCATAAATTTATTTTCGTTTTTTAAACCTTAATAATTTAACGGATATAATCCTAATAATAGAAATATGTTTAACGAGAAATACGATTAATTGGTTTAAACTTATTATAAAAATTTTTTGGCAAATAAATAAATTAAATAAGGAGGATTTTATTAATAAGAATTTTTTATTTTATATTAATTTTAACAATAATATACGTAATAATTTTAGTAATCCGGATAAAAAACGATTAATAACTTAATAATTTTTATAATTCCGATAAAAAAGATTTACGTTCAAGTACGCCGTAAGTTTCAAAAGTTTTACAACTAAGACCAGATAGGAAAATAACGAAACAGATACCCTTATCGATATATTTTATACAAAACTTAAAAATGATATAAAAAATAAAATTATTTGAATGAAATAATTAATTAGTTTGGACCGGTATATCATAAAGGTAATTAAAATTAATAATTGACATTTTAAGAAATGATAAGAAAAAAAAAACAATATATTTTACGTTTAAAATATTATAAGTTTAACTAGTGAAAAAAATAAAACGTATCCCTTATTTTTTCCGGAATAACGCCAGGATTTATAGAACTTGGCGTTATTTAGAAATAAAACTGGAGCCAAATTAAATACTTTAATTATGGCAAAATAAAATATAAAGTTTATAAATATAAAAAACCTAACGAACCACGATAAAATAACTGGACTTTTATACGGGAAAAATAATCCAAAAATAATTAAAAAAACGATAATAAAATTATTAACATAATTTAAGCCAAAAATATATTAAGCTTATAGTAAAAACAATAATCAGGAATATTACGATAAGAAATCCGAAGAAAGATACGAAAAATTAAAAAGCTGGCTTAATAAGTATTACGAACAGAATAAAAAATATTATAAGGATAATTATGCGAATATTAAAATTAAATAACACAAGTTTATTCCGGAACCCTTAATCGATACGGCAAAATATATGCCATATACTGTCGACGACGAGAATATCCCGATTATAAATAATAAAAATAACATATTTATAATTAAATTACCCATATATATTATAAAGGATTTACTTTTCCAAATCGTACCGGAAATAATAAAAACGATAAATAATAATACCGACAATTTTGAATTATAACCCCAAAAATATTTAATAACTGGCCGAAATAAAATATTGGCTTAAAAATTAATGCCTATAAAAAAAACCTTTAATTATTATAAATAATATAATTATTAAACGAAAAAGTAATTAATTTAGCGTCCGGTAAAAAAATATTATTAAAAATTATTAAAAGTTTTTATTTCTAATTAGTATTTATTACGGATCCATAGAAAAAAAAGGTTATTAAAAATGAAATACGTTATTTCAAAAGAGAATTTTGCAACGATAACCAGAATAACGCATAATGGGATATAGTTGCAAATATAAAAAAAAATTTATTTAATAAGGAAAGAAATTATAAAAAAATTAGGAATAATTAATCCGATTTGAAAAAGATTACGCCGACAATAATAACATATATAATAACTTAACGCTTTAAACGAAAAAACATAAATAAAGCTTAATAAATTTAAATAAAAATTAAAAGAAAAAAATTATTTGTAAAAAACCCATAAGATAACGAAACTTATAAAGATTAAAAGAAATTCCTTAAAAAGGCTTTAAATATAATAAGAGGAAATGTTAATAACTTTATTACTTTAAAAGTACGAATTAGCACGTATTAGTATATTGCAATAATAAATTACGGAACTTTAACCAGAAATTATATTATATTAAATATAATGAATAAATTTAAATAGTTATAAAGATATAAATTAAAGCCTTATATAATAACGAATACTCAAAACTAAAAATTTGCTTATAATAACGGAAATATTATATGCGAAATTAATTATTTCGAAAATTTTATTTAAAAACGATATTAAATAATTAATTTCGATATCTTTTGATTCGGAAATTATGATATAATTGTAAGATTATTATAAATACGTTAATACGGAATTTTGATTAACGGCGGAATTAGCCAAATAAAGTTCGTTCTATTCCTTATTAATAAACGAAAAAAAATTAAGATCTTAATATGCGATCGATATTAACGATAAATGCAGGTATAAAAATATAATAAAAATTATAATACCTAAAAAAACAAAATATATGAAAAAAACGAACATCAAAAGACATATAACGTATTATTATTATTATTAAGGCAAAATTAAGATAATTAAACAACGATTTAAAATAATAGGAATATTAATTTTAAAAATTAAAAAATATAATTAATATGTTATTATAATACCATGAATATAAGCTGTTTATCAAAATGAAATTTAATACCAAATTACCCGAATATAGCGAATAGAATTATAAAATAATTTTTAAAGAAAGATTTTCGACGAAGTTTTACCTTATTTATAACCTTAATAAAAACGAATTACGTATTTTCAAATAATATTTAGAAAATCGGTAATACAAAAAATGAATTTAATTTTTAAAATTATTAATACAATATTTAATATTTTTCGTACTTAAAAAGATGGAAAATTACGATTTATAATTAATTATCGACAATTAAACGATATTATAATTAAAAATTAAAAATTATTATTTTTAATTACGGAAATAAAAAACCGATTTTATAAAACCAAATAATTTTTAATATATAATTTTAAGCATAAATATAACCTTATAAAGATTAAAAAAGGATATAAATAAAAAATAACTTTTAAGACGAAATACGAACTATTTAAATATTTAGTTATACTTATAAAGCTTACTAACGTACTAGCAATTTTTTAACAAATAATTAATTACGTATTACGAAAATAACTTGATAATTTTGTTATTTATTATCTCGACAATATTCTTATCTTCTTAAAGACGGAAAGAATACATAAAAAATATGTTTATAAAATTTTTTAAATTTTATAAAACGTAAAATTACTTATTAATATAAAAAAGTTAAGTTTATATATAAAAAATGAAATATTTAGGACATATTATTACCCCTGTATATATCAAAATAAATTTTAAGAAATTTATTATAATTATAAAATAACAGATATTAACGATAATTAAAGAAATATAGGTATTTTTTAAATTTGCTAATTATTACAGGAAACCTATTCGAAACTTTAGCAAAATTATTATACCTTTAACGAATTTTATGAAAAGTTTTTTTAAATAAATGCTAAATACGGAAAAAGTAATTTAGGATATTAAGAATACGATTATTAACGAATTAATATTAATTATGTAAGATTTAAACCGTCCCGTCAAATTAAAAACTGATATTTCGGATTACATATTAAAGGTAATAATCGGATAACAAAATAATTAAGGCAAATTATATCTTATTATATTTTTTCGTATAAATTAAAAAAAAACCTAAATTTAATTACGGTATCCCAGATAAGGAATTTATGGCTATTATTATGGCATTTCGAAAATTCAGATATTTCTTAAAGAGAAACTTATATTAGGTTTCGGTTTATACGGATTATTAAAATCTTACCAGATTTATTACGACTAGGGAATTTATAAAACGATAATTTAAATATACCGAAAAATTGGCGAACTTTAATTTTGTTCTTATCCATAAAAGGGTTTAAAAAATAAGAAAGTAAATATTTTAAACACGTAATTAAAACCTTAAAGAAAAATTAGTTAAAATACATTATTTAGTTTTTGATATTATTATTAAAGGATATTTTTATTTACGACAAATTCCCATATTTCGAATAATACCTTTTAAGATATATTACAAAATTTAGCAATATATTAATATTTTTTTAAAAAATTAAAAAACGAATAAAATATAAGTTTTAAAAAAATACCAAAAGGATTTAATATGTGAAATGTACCATTATTAGTTATATAAATATTTAAAGATTTATAAAACCTTAAAACGATTTTAATATATATATTGTTTTTGAAATAAAATTACCGGTAAAAAATATTATATGGCAATACGATATTTATATTAAAATAATACATCGATAATATAAGCCATACGGAAAATTACAGTTATTACCAGTTTTAAAATAACCATAATATTTAGTTATATTTAATTTTATTACCAAATTCTTTATATTAAAGGATTTAGCTACGGAAATATTTTACGATAATATTTTCTTAATGGTCGATCGATTTACGGAAATTTTATATTTCTTTTACTATATTACGAAAATATAAATGCCGAATAACTAATATATATTTTTTTAAATATATTTCTACCATATATGATATATTAATAAAAGTTATTTTAAATAAAGCATTAATATTTGTATTTAAGTTTTGGCAAAACTTTATATCATAAATTAATTTAAACCATAAATTATTTAACATATGTAAGTATAAATAAATAAATAAATAAATAAATAAAACGAGTAAATTAAATTTTAAAACCTTATTTACAATATTATATTAATTATAAATAAAATGATTAAATTATGAAATTCTTAATTATATAATTAATTTATAATATTAATTATTATAAAACTATTAAGATAATACTTTTAAACGCAAATTTTCATTTTATTCTAAAAGTTTATAAAAAAATACGTAATAATAATTTAATTAATATCAAAATAGTTTTTATGTTAAAATAATTACGATAATTATATTAAAAAAATAAAATTAAAATTAAAACACGTACGAAATTAAATAAATAAGTATTATAATTAAAAACAATTAAAAGCATTAATTTTCGAAAAAGTGGAAATAATTTTCCTTATTACTAAAAATATTTACATAAAATAACTTAACAAAAAATTAGATTTTAAATATATCGGTTTATATAAAATTATTAAAAATATTTTAGAAAATAATTATTAATAGGAATTGTTATTAAAAGTTATATTTTATTAAATCTTTTACGTTTTTTTATTTGAATTAGCAGTAAATACAATTAAAGTATATACGGAATAAGACGATATGGAAATAAAAACCAAATAAGCATACGAAATGAAAAGAATATTCGACATACGAAAACAAAACGGACTTATTTAATATCTAATTAAATGGAAAAAGTACCCGGATTTCGAAAACACCTGGAAATCCGCCAAGAACCTTATTGGCGCCTAGCGCCTGCTAAAAACCTTTTACTAATAATAATAAGCACGTTTTAATTAAGGGTCGATCAATTAATAACCGGGAAATCGGGCCAATCGGCTACGGCTTACGTTAACGTAATAACTACAATAACGTCCTTTAACTATTTTTGTTCCTTTTCGAAACGCCTAAACTCCTTTATCGCCTTCGCATTTTGAATACCGCGGCGAAACATTTTAATTTCCCGTTAACGAAAAAATTCTTTATATATTCATAAACGATTTAAGTAACCAATTAATTCGTTAAAATATTGTTAATCTTTTAAAAGTTTCTTTTCGGTAATGCGTTTTTCTAATTCCAGATAATCCTCCTTAATAACCAATTTACGGTATTCAAATTCGGAAAAATTAAGAAGATTATAAGGACTTCCGTAAGCAATACAAAAGGTATATTTCCCTAAATTTCGATAAACTTTGTACATTTTGTTCTTAGATTTGCAGCGGGAACAAAAAATATTTGAAAATATAATAAAACTAAGGCGGTTAATCCGTTCTGAAAAAACGAAAACGTTAATATGCTGACGAAACCTGGACTTTTTAATATAACCCGATATAATAAGTATAAAGAAAAAAGGGTTACTTACCAAAAATTAACAAACGAATAATTTGATCTTTAAGGATAAAGATCCTGGAAGGGGGGAGATCGTATTATGAGCTAAACAGTCTTAATTTTTGGAAATGGTCAGGATCTTAAAAACCGGACCCCGACCCAGCCAAAAGGTTACGTAACTGGCTCAAAGGGCTTCAGGGCCCTGATTGGTAAAAAGGGTTTAAGCCGGATAAGTATCAGAAAGAGCTTAAAAGGGCTTAAGGGAACTTAACTAAAAAAATGTCGTTAAGCCATAATAAACACCTTAAGCCAGAACAAGGATATATACGTTTTATTATTTCCATAATTTAGATAACTTTAGCTTGCAACATTAATTAATATAATATCGTTACCCAAGGCACCCTTGGTATTACGAGACTTGATTTGTTACTGTATCTATTGCTCAGATTTCCACGATACTCCTGTTAACATAAACCCGTCAACTTAAGGTTTAATAGTTGGTTAAACCGCCTAGCCGTCACACCAGTACGGAAATAGGGCATATAAAGCATAACTTCAAAACCAGAATTCAAAATAAAAAAAGCCAAAACTTCGCGTTCTTCTGTTTGGTTGATGTGTCTACGGTTTTTAGTAACTCGGCCGGATATGGTAGCAGATAAAAAAAAAACTTACTAGAAAAATCTTACAGGCAAAATTAAGGGAAAAGGGAAATTATGTTATGACCTAACCTAGGAAGGGTCTCGGAAACGATAACTTAGTAACCGAAACAAAGCCCAAATAAGTCCAGATCACGTAATATGGATCCGGAATAATCCAAGAGATCTAACGGGATCTATATAATTACCCGATATGGATCCGAAATGATCTAAAGGATCCAACCAGATTTATGCAGTTATCCAATATGAATCCGGAATAATTTAAAAGATTTAACGGGATCTAGGAAAGATATATACGTTTATTTTTTCCATAATTTAAATAACTTTAGTTTATAATAATAATTCGTTACACTAAATACCTTTGGTATTACGAAACGTAATACGATTATTATATCTATTGCTTAATTTCTCACGATACTCCAGCCAACATAAACCCGTACGACTAAGGTTTAATAGTTGGTTAAACCGCCAAGCCGTTACAGCTAAGCTTTGGTAATGGCTTAGAATATTTTTAATTAATTGCATGTTTTTTTGTTGAATTATAATCCGTTTGGCGTAAATGGCGTATAAATTGGTTGTGATAAAAAATTAGATTATTTTAAGATTATTTTATATATTACTTATTTTCAAACAATTCGATTAGTATAGCTTCTGCCGCTTCCTGTATAGCGCTTATAGCAGAAACTCAGAATCATTATTAGCTTTTGAACTGTTGCGAAATTTCCCTTACTAAACGTTAAAAAGGCGCTTTTCTAAGTAATAGCTTACCTCAGCTAGCTCAGCCCTCCCTGGCTCGTTTTTTCACTTTTTTCAAAGTCACTCAAGTACCGCTCCACAACGCTAAATATTAACCAATCAAATCCCAAATCCCCGTAACGAGCCAGCAAGGCCTGAGTTATAATTGTGCGAAAAAGCGTTCCGTTCTATAAATTTGCGTTTTAAGAAAAACAAATATCGAAATAACTTAACAATAACACGTTTCTGGAACTATATATATATAATTACTTTAACTATGGCTTATTATCAATATTACGATAATCCTGATCAGGACCCGTTTGCCACTCCTAAACCCCAGCGTATTTAGCAGCTACAGCCTGACCCCGTTACGTTGTTATCCCCCATCTTAAAATACGATAAATCCGAATTCTCCCAGTTTTACCGCGCGAGCCCAGAAGAACAGGATATACGTATACGTACTTTCCCATTCTGGCAAAAACGACAGACGGAAATGGGATTCGAAAGCTTTATTTGTAGCTAGATCTTATGCGATAATGGCCGAACGACCAGTTGAACTATTAAAATTAAACGTGTAATTAAGGTATTAAAGGAAAAACGATTACGTAATAAGCTAATGGGATATAAAAGTTAGCAGAAGTTCATAATTCTTACTGATTAGAAATTTGTTGTCGGCAAATACCATAATATATTATACGGGAATTTTGTAGCTTTCGTAATAGGGCCTGAGTTTCGCCGCCCGCCGCAAAAAATATTATTCGAAATTGACATAATCCATACCACTTTGGACGAAAGTTAACGTTTTATAAAAATACTTGCCCTTAACTGATTTAAGCTTTTAAATTAGGTAGTTATATATCTAAGGAACAAATAGCAGTCGTATAATACGAAACGGAAAACAAAACGATTTCGTAATAATAATGATCCGGACATTTTTATAAATCTTTATTTCAAAATTTTAGCTATTATAGTTAAAATAATTTCCAAAATAAATAGCAGTTACCTGTCCTATTTATTAAGTAGGTTTTAATTATTTTCGGATTTATTAAAAAATAACATCGCTATATTAAAAAGGTTAGATATTTACGAAAATTATTATACGTTAAATAAAGATGTTATTCGGTTAATAAAAGAAATTAAAATAACCGTATTAATTCCTTTATAACAATATAATTTTAATTAAGATAAATTATACTTTATTACTAAATAGGATAAAATAATATTATATTTTAATAAAATAATATCGGGTATTACATAATACTTCTTATTAGTTCATAATTAATATTATCCGGACTTTATTTCTGGCTTTTATTCATATATTTTATAAATATGATAAGTAAAAGTTCCTTAGTTTTCTGAACTTGCACAATATATTATAAAAGAAATACCGTTCGATTTCGTTAAATGTAATTAACGAAAACGAAGGCATTATTAACGCTAAGTATAACGTTTATCGAAAGCTTTTTTAAGAAGTATATAAATTAAAAAAATAATCTTATCGCTTTTCGTAGCGTTTTTGTCTTATTTATAAAAATTAAAAAATAATTAGTTATATTCGGAAAATAAAGGCCAATTAAGCCGAAATAAATAATTGATACTATAGGAACCGGTAATTCTTTTTTGTTTTTGATTTATTTTATATATAAATAAATTTCATATTGATAGTTATACGTATTTATTAGCCCGATAATATAACGGGGACGTATAAAATACAAATAACCTTAAAAATAAAGCGTTAATTTTTAAATAAAATAACGTAATTATGTTAAAAATTACCAAAACTTTATTTTTTGGAACTTTTTATCATTTTTATATATAATGTTTATATATCAGCGATAGTTTTATAGGAATTACGTATCCGATACGAACAACTTATAAAAAAAACGTTTAATATATATAAAGTTTTCTGGAATACCTCGAACGAAAACTTTTTTTCGAAAACCGAATTTACCGAATTTATAAAATATATATACTCCCGGTTAACCGTCGCCGAATTTGAATTTATTACGTATAATATAGTATTTAAATATTTTGATTACGCCAGATAAATAAAAAAGGTATTACGGGATCCTAATTAAAATGCATTAATAAATAAAAATGTTTTTACCAAAAGTCTTTAATTATAATTTGCTAATAATACATGATTTAATAATATAAATAATTTAATAAATAATTCGTAAATATTTTATTTTTTAGTTTAAGAATATAATTTATTTATATTGCTTATTAGGCGGCGCGCTTTTAATTAAAACGAACCGAATAAAGTCCTTTTATCGGATAATTATAAGACCGGCGATATCTTTAATACGGCCGATATTTTATAAGGCGATAACTTTTTTAATTTTATTAAAAATAATAACCAATTATCGATCGGTACCATTTTTATCGAAAAAAAATTACAAGTTATTATCGTTTTTTTTAAAAAACCTAATTTATTTATATTTTTATAAGCTATACCATATAATAATGTTAATCATATTAGGTAATTAATATTGATATTATCATTTTTTTATAAAGTTGGTTAATTTAATTACTGTAAAAAAATATTTTATTTCCATTAAATATTACGTCCTATAATATTAAATTAAATTCTTATTAATTTAATTTTGATAAAATCCAGGGAAAAAATATGGAAAATGTTTCATCAAAAAGGCGAATATTATAATTTGTAATTTGTTGGCAAATTTTGCCGGTCGAGAAATAATATATATAATTTTAATAATATTTTTTTTCCGAAATTCGTTTTTAATTAAGTACCATATATCTTTATAAAGCGAATTTTATGTCCGTTATGCTTTTTTACTAAATAAGCGTTACGTTATACGGGATTTTCGTAACGAAATCTTCAAATACGCCCATTTTTGCTTCGGAATTTGGGGTTTATTAAGGGATATTTTTTTCGGACTAAAAAAATAATTAGGAATCCGAAAATATTTTGATTACGGGCCGTAAAATTATAAAAATTAAATTCATTAATTTTAATAATACCGTACTTATTATTAACGACATAAGTTAACTTAATTAATTAAATGCGGTAATAAACGAAATTTAATTTATAAATAACTTTAACGTAATTACTTAAAAACATTTTAATATCGAATTCGTTAAGGATAATTTGGCTTAAAATAATCGTAATATCTTACATATAAAAAATGATAATTATATTATTCAAATTGGCGATTATTTAATTACTAATCTTAATTAAGGCGGTCCGTTATCGGTATCGTCGTTATGGAAAAAATAAAATAAAGATTTGTCGAACGAAAACAAATAATTAATATAATCTTTTACCTTTTTGTTATTTTATAATATATTTTTATATAAACGATATAAGATTTATCTTAATATTTTAATATTAATATGATTTTATTTTTTACGTAATCCTCATTAATGAATTCTGGAATTATTTTATATATTACCGTAATTACTTAATCAGTATATTAACGTAATTTACTTATTTTCGATAATAAAGTTGCAAATAAAAAAATAATATTTTATGATATAACATGTATTATAATTATGCACGGAATTAATATAAATAATTAAATTTGTAATTTACGTAATGTTAATTAATTATATCCCGTTTAAACGTTTTATTTTTCGTAAGGTTACAAAAAATATCGTATTATTTATAATTAAATATAATACATAATTCTTAATTAATCCGTGTACCGCGTTTATAATTAATTTATTAATTAATGTTTTTAAATACTTTCTAATAATTTTTTTCCGTTTTGCCTTTTTCGTACGTGATTATAATTTATACATTAATAATTTTTTTAACTTTTTTTGTCCCAAAAACTTATTCGTTTTGAACGTAATATTTACGTTTAAATTTCTTTAAAAATGTTTGTTCGGACCATATAATAATGACAAATATTTGGAAATTTTATGTAAATATTTTTCGCCGCGTTTTTATATATAATTTATATGTTTATTATCCGTATAATTCCGTAAATTATAATATCCATAAAATAATTATAAAATATTTATTTCTTAATTAGGCGGCCCGGTTCATAAAATTATAAAGCTTTTTTCACGTCGTTTATATAATACCCGGTTTATATAGTTTTTTCGTTGAATTATGAAAACCGTAATTAATTAAAGGTTTATAATTAATTTCATAAATTAATAAATTATTAGACCGCCATAATTCGCTATAATATAACTTTTATTCTGCCAATGATTATTATAAAATATATCTCGAATTATATTATTAGTACTTAATATTTATATAAATACCGTATTTTTCCGTATTAAAAATTTATTTACAATATAGGTTTTTCGTAATATTATTAAATATATAAATTTTTAATAATTATAAAACATCTTTAATTAATATATATATATATTAAGACCTAAAGGTAAGGGATTTAAATTTTTTTTTAATTTTCCGCCATATTTATATAACTTTATAATATATATTTAACATTTGGAATATATTACGCGTAATATGTATTTTCTATAACAAATATCCTATATTTTGGAATTATCAAATATTATTTAATTAATATGGAAATATTTTAATCGGGATTACGCTGTCGGTTTCGCCTTATTACAGGTTATTCTGGTACTTATTCTAGTTGTTTTTTGGTCCGAAATCTTATTACCCATTTTTAAGGTTATTCCTCGGAGGCAAGTTATTTTTCGGAGATATTATTAACGAATTTAGCTTTCTTAACCGGGCGAACAGGGTTTTTTGGGTTTATTTAAAATACATTATCGGGAGTTATAACGAAAATTGCATTTATTATATCGGTAAGGAATTCATTTACCTTTTATAATATCGTAAATTATATAAAGGCATATATTATAATAAGGATTTCCGGTATTAAACAAAAAAACAATTAATTAATAATTATTATATCGTAAATAACGTAATTTTATATGTTAAGAGATAAGTAATATTTGGAATTATAAGAAATTATGGTTAAGTAAATAAAATTAATTATGTATTAAGTAATTATAATAAATTTATTTAATTTTTATTTAATCAAAATACTTCTATAAGTTGTATTAAAAAGCTTAGAGCAAAATATAAATTTTTGGTAATTTATATATGGTTATTAGGTTTCTTTCTTTTTTGGTATTATTTTATTATAAAAAGAATAACGTTAATTTAATTTTAAATTTTAATTCGTTATTTTTTTAAGGATGATAAAAAAGGGTTACGTATTTGCGTTAATCTGAAACGGTAAAAGGATACGGTTTACGCGCCTTAATAAATTAACGTAAAAACGGTTATAAATGTTTTCAAAGATATTTAATTAAAGAATCTAAAAATTAATTACTTTGGTTATTTTATATTTAGCCTAAAATTAGCTTAATTTCTTTAATCGCTAAAAGGTAATAATATTTTTTAGAAATAACCAGATTTTATCGTTAACTTTATATCTTTCGGCGGGAAAACGATATTTATTTGTTATTTCCTCCTGGGTTTTCTGGGCCGCCGCTCTTACGGTTTAAGCGAATTTCGTATTTTTTTGCAATTTCCTAACGAAGTTTTCCGTTTGTATACGTAAATCTTTTTTGGTTGTCGAATCGTTTTTTATTTCGGGAATCGGATTAACGTAATACCCATAAAGCAGAATAAACGCAGTTAATTTTAACGAAATTGTGTTTCAGTTATTAATCATAGATATTGTTTCCGGGAAGAACTTATTTTATTCCTATTGCGAATACGTTATGAAAGTTTGTAAAGAAGTTAATACCTTTTAATTAACTTTTTCCGTAATATTATCGGTTTTTAGGTAATATACGGTAAAAAAACGTTACTTTATTGCTATTAATTCGCAAAATCTGGCCTAGAATTTCTTTATTTAATTAATTTCTTTATTACTTATAATAACCTTAAGGAAAATATGGTATTTTTAATATGTTTTTAGCAATACTTCTGCATATATTTTTATATTTATTGTATATATCGTTTTTAAATTTAATACCTTAAATACTTGGTTTATTACAATTATTAAAAAATATATATCGTATTTAAAAATAATTAATAAATCGGTTATACAATGGATTGATAATTCGTTATAAAATTATTTGGAAACCGGAAGTAATTTTAATAGCTTTTTTTAATTCTTCCAGACGTTTTTATGGCGGTATACGTCGTAATTCCTTTAAAATTACCTCATTATATAATATATATCCGGCCAGAAAAAACCTTTCAAAAATACCGTTATCGTAAGATTTTTGCCCAAATAATTTATTATATAGGAATTGTATGTATTTTGTATTAAAGCGGTTTTAAACGGCTTTTAATTTAAGATCTAAAGGCGTTTCCAAAATTAAGGAAAACTTTTAACGTCCAAAATATATTTAACGATTGATATTAATAATTTTAATTCCGCAGGAAAATTAAGTTCCATTTTTATAACAGCCTTAATAATACAATTGTAACTTTTATTATGCTTCAACGTTACGTCTCAAAATTTTTAAAATTTTCATAATATTAAAATATTTGTATTTTTCGAAGTAATCCATTATCTTTAGCTTTAATATTATTAACCTTTATTATATTTTTAACCCATTTCTAGCATTTTATAAATAATAAAAGTAATTATTTATTTTTTATTAATTAAAACTTTCGTACGATTTTCCGGTTATTACTTTTTTTTAATAAGCGTATTTTGTTTTTTATGCGAAAATATATCGGCCTTAAAATTTAAGCGGCCGACACGGAATTCGAAATAAAAGTTAAAACGGCATAATTTTTTTAATTACTTTATATGGGATTCGTTTTATTCTTTAATAATTATAAAATATTGTAAATTTTTGTAATTGGTAATAATCTTAAATAGGGCTGTTATATTACGCATTTTATATCTTATGTTTTTATGACTTTTATTATCGTTAAAAGGTTTTTATTATATATTTTATAGTTAATTTTAATAACCTTTAATTTCTTGGAGTAATAAATAATTAATGTAATATTCTTAGTTTATTAACTTAAGATAAATAATATTTTTATTTTACTTTTATATAATTTGCTTTTAATATTGTAAGTATTTCGAAATTTGATTATGTTAAAATCGGTTTCGTTATAAACGGATTTCTAAAACGTTTAAATAATATTTTTTTCCTTTAACGAAAAAAGGTTTTTTTCCGGGTTAAGGTTATTAATAATGCCGATATATCCGCGTAATAAGTTATAAAGTTACGGTAAAAATTTACGAACCTCAAAAAGTTTCGGATTTTTTTAAACGTTTTAAAAGTTTTTTGCTTTTTAATTACGTATAGTTTCTTAAAATTTATTCGTATCCTTTTCCCGGCATTTATGATAAGTCCAAGATATTTTATCGTTTTTATAGTAAATTCGTATTTAGAAATATTTAAATTTAAACCCGTTTTTTCTAAGCGGTTTACGAACTTTTTTACCTTTTGTATATGGTCGTTTTGGGATCCGGATAAAAAAATAAGGATATCGTTTATATACGTTAAATAAAAAACGTTAAGATATTCTCTGAGGACCCCGTTAATATATTACTGCAAGGTCGCAAAAGCCCCCTTTAAGCCGAACAGTATTACCAGTTATTTGTATAAGCCGAAAAGCATTTGGAATACCGTTTTTCATTCGTTTTTTTCTTTGGTTTTGATTTTATGGAACGTAATTTAGACTTTTATATTAGTAAAATATTTGGCATAGGAAAATAACCTCAAGGTTTCCGAAATAAAGGGTAAAAGGTAACGGTTTTTTTCGGTTATTATATTTAACGCCCGGTAATTACAGCTGAAACGCAACCCGTTTCCGGGTTTTGTTTATAAATAAAACCGGAACCTTTACGGATAAATTATTTATGTGAACATACCTTTTATTTAAAAGTTTCGTTAGGGTTTTCCTTAAGCCTAATAATTCGCCCTTAATTATATTAAATAAAGGCCCTTATAATATTAATATTTTTCTCCTTATTTCGTGTTTGTATAATAAAATTATAAGGTTTATTCCGGGGCAGGGTAAGTGTAAAGCGTTACCTAGTTTTTTATCGAATAATTTTCAAAACGTTTTTAATTTAAACGGAAGTTTTTCGTTAATTCTTAATTTTTTTTTAGGTATTAACGGTTTGTTAATATTGGTTAAAATAATTAAAAATTATTAAATTGCTTAATTAATTCTTTAATTCCTTTTATTTTCCGAAGTTCCGCCTTAAAAGCAGTAATTCAATTTTTTTTGTTTTATAAGTTGTTTGTACGTTATTTTTAGGCCTTATATTTTTTTAATAAACTTTTATACGACCTATTGCCCTTACCATTAAAAAATGCTTTTACGTTACGTATATAACGTCGTAATGCTTTATTTAAAGTTTCCTTAAAATTAAGGGGTAATTAAAGCCATTAATAACATATACGAGGATTTTGGCGTTAAAACCGTTAATATTTATCTTTATATATATTATTTTCTTGATTTTCCTTTGCCGTTATCAGCTCTTTTCCCGAATTCTTTTTAATCCGCGTAATTTTATTAAAATATGCGGTAACCGTAAACGTCTTAAGAACGTTTCGTTTATTACAATAAAATAATTATATTTCTAATTAATAAAAAGTTTTATAAATTTTTCTTAATTAATATATATATCGATAATAAATAAAATATTATCCATATTTTGTTTCGTAATTTTTATTTCGACCTTAGTTCCTTTTCGTTTCCGAACGCGCCGGTATTTAAAAGTTACTTTTTTCTTATGTTGTTTTTGCGTTCCGATTTTTCCTTTTTATACGTTTTTAATAACTTAATTTTTTCCTATAGTTTTTTATTTATAAGAACGGATAACGGTTCGCTTTATAATTAAAACGCCCATAATATAAGTAAACGTTTTTTGTTTTACGGACGTTCCGTTCCTTTTAAATTACTTATCGTACGTATTATTTCGGCGTTAGGAATAAGGTTTAGGATTTTTACCTTTACCGTCTTATTACCGAAATAATTATTATGCTTATGTTATTATTTAAGTTATTTTCCGTTTAATTATTACCGCATAATTAAATTATTAGAAAATTATTTATTCTTTTTTGTCACGTTATTTTTTTGAGTGTTCGGCGATTGTTAATATTGTATTTATTTATACGTTATAGCTTTTAAGAAAATTTACTAATATTAAAATTTAAGTAAGTTTTTTATTTAATACTTCTTTTAACAATGTAAATTTCGTTTCCGTTAGCCAAATAATTCTTTTTACGCTTATTAACGTTTTTTCGAATAAAAAATAAAATAACGAAAATTTCGCATTATCGACTTATTTTAAACTTTAAAAATATTCGATTACGTTTTTTTATCCTAACTATTATATTATTCGTATAATACTTAAAAAAAACCATTGGGGTTATATATATTTTTTAGATTTCGGATAAAACACGAAATAAAAACCGTACTTTATATATTAATTTCAAGCTTTTCGTATATAACGTAAAATTATTTACGCATCCCTTTTAAGAAAGTAATTTTTATTTCGAATTTGTAAGTTATAAATACATATTATTCGGGGAATTTCTTTTTTGTCCCGTTGAACTTCTCCGGCCAAAGCAGCGATTTCCGTTTGGCTTTTATGATTAATTCGGTTATTCGAACCGTTTTTACGGAATAACCTAATTACGCTTCCGATCGTTACTAGGTCGAAAAAAGGTCGGTCTTTATAAGGGCTATCGCGTTTTAAACTTGTAATTAGATAATAAACTTTTGCTAAGTAATTAAGCCGTTTTTAAGTTATTCGGCCGTTTATATTAGTTCTTTATTTGCTTTATGTAACGTTTTTATATATTTACCGAACTAGGTTATTTTTTTTTGCTTTTCTTAAGCATGTAATTTTTGCGTTGTTTTATAGTTATTATAAAGCTTATTAAGGTTTCCGTTATAACGCTAAAAATCTTTTATAACTTTAAGTCAATAAAGGCCTTTTATTGGGCCACTTAAAAAAGTTCGAAAACCCTATTATTTGATTCCGAAGGTTTTTTACTTTGCTAAATAATAACGAAAAAAATATATAAAAGTTTTTACTTAAGTGGTCGGTAAACAATTGCCAATAAAAATTTATTTTCTAATTAGAAAAAAAAGAAAGATAAAAATATAGTTTTGTATATATATGCATATAAGGCGTTACGTTAATGGTGCTTGGTATCGGCGTTTGTCCGGTGCCCCATAATAGGGCTCCATACAGTCCCATTACAGTAATCCAGATAAAAAACGATTTACGGCCTAATAATTTTTATAATTTTCATAAAAAAGACCTACGTTTAAAAACGCTGTAACCTTTAAAAGTTTTACCGTTAAGACCGGATAAAGAAATAATAAAACCAATATTTTTATTAATAAATTTCATAAAACATCAAAACAATAATATAAAAAATAAATTTATTCGAATTAAATAATTAATTACCCTGGATAAATATCTAGCCGAAATAGTTAAGGTCGATAATTAATAATTTAAAAAATAATAAAATAAAAAAGATAATATATTTTACGATCGGGATATAATAAGTTTAAGGAAGAGAAAAAGCGAAACGTACCTTTTATATTTTACGAAATAGCGCCAAAATATATGGAATTCGGCGTTATTTATAAATATGATTAAAATTAAATTAAATATTTTAATTTTAGTAAAATGGGATATACAGTATATAAATATTAAAAACATAAAACGTTACGGTAATAAAATTAATTACTTATACTGGAAAATTATTTTAAGGATAATTAAAAAACCAATAATAAAATTATTAATATAATTTAAACCAAGTGTGTACCAGGCCTTTCAGAAATCCAATAAAGACCTTTATAATAGGAAATCCAACAAAAATTGTACAAAACCAAGAAGTTAATTTAATAGGTATTACGAATATTATGAGAAGTATTATAAGGATAATTACGAAAATATGAGGGCTGGATAAAAAAAGTATATTTTAAAAATTTTGATTAATACGGCAAAATATAAGCCATATATTGCCGATGACGAAAATACTTTGATTACAAAAAATACAAATAACATATTTATGGGAAAACTATCCGTATATATTACAAGGGATTTAATTTCCGAAACCAAACGGGAAATAATAAAAACGATAAATAATAATATCGATATTTCCGATTTATAATCTCAAAAAACGATATTTATTAATTTTTAAAAGTAAAAAGAGAGCCAGAAAAAAAGTAATGCCCGTAAAAACACGTTTTTAATTATTACCAGTATTATATTAAGTAAATAAACAAGGAATTAATCCAATATATGATAACGAAGTATTACCAGAAAATTATTATATATTTCGATTGTTAATTAATATTTATAATAAATCACTTTCAAAGAAAAATTATTAAAAAGGAAATATACTAATTGATAAAAGAGTTTTAAAATAATAATCAGGATAGCGCATAAGAAGATCTAATCGCAAATAGAAAAAAACAATTTATTCGAAAAAAATATATTATAACAAAATTAAAATTATATAACATGATTTGAAAAAACAATATGTCGGTAATAACGACAAATATAACCACTTAACGCGTTAAACGTAAAAAATATAAACAAAGTTCGATAAATTCGAAAATGAATTAAAAAAACTTATTTATAAAAAAGCTAAAAAATAACGGAACCTAAAGGAATTAAACAGAATTTCCGAAAAAGGCTTTAAACGCGATAATAAAAACCGTTAAGAATCTTATTATTTTAGAAATATAATTTGGAACGTATTAATATACCGTAATAATAAATTACGGAAATTTGAGCGGAAATTATATTATATTAAATATAATTAATAAATTTAAATTGCTATAAAATATAAATTAAAACCTTATATAACGATAAATGGCAAAGATCAGGGATTTATTAACGATAACGAAAAAATTGCGCGAGAAATTAATTATTTCGAAATCTCTTTCTAAAAACGGTATTAAATAATTAATTTCGATATCGTTTTATTTGGGAATTCGGATATAATTTTTGGATTATTATAAATACGTTAATACGGAATCTTAATCCATAGGAAAAGAAGCTCAATAAAATTTATTTTACGACTTATTAATAAACACAAAAGAGATTAAAATTTTAATATTTAATTAAAAATGCAAATAAATGTAAATATAAGGACATAATAAAGCCTTTATTACCAAAAAGGACAAATTATAAAAAAATAGGCGTTAAAAAATACGACGTATTATTATTATTATTAAAAGAACATTAAAGAAACTAAATAAAACTTTAAAGCAAAGGCCCCAAATATCAAGATATTTAATCAACATGCTACCATAATATTAAAGATATAAAAAGTTTGTTAAAAAGGAATTTAAAAAGAAATTACCAAAATATAATGAATAAAGTTATGAAATTATTTTTAAAAACGGATCCTTGATAAAGTTTTACCTTTTTTATAAGGTTAATAAAAACGAATTACGTATTTTTAAAAAGATACCTAAAAAATTGGTTATAAAAGGGATAAATTGGACCTTTAAAGTATTAACAAAACACTTAATATTTTTCGTATTTACAAAAATGAAAAATTACAACTTATAATTAATTATTAAAAACTAAAGGATATTATTATTAAAAATCGAACATAATTAACCTTAATTAGTGAAATAAAAACCCGATTTTAAGGCACTAAATAATTTATAATATGCGATATTAAATATAAATATAATTTTATTAAAATTAAACAACAAACAAAAAATAACCATTTTAGTAAAATACGGATTATTTACATATTTAATTATACAAATAGGATTTATAAACGTATTAGAAATTTTCCAACGGATATTTAATTACGTATTCTTAATATATCTCGATATTTTCGTTATTTGTTATTCCCACGACATTTCTATTTTTTCGGAAACAGGAAAAGCTAATATAGGATACGTTCATAAGTTTTTTTTTTCAATTTTGCAAAACGTAAAGTTATTAATTAATGCAGAAAAAAGTTAATGTTATAAATAAGAAATAAAATATTTAAAATATATTATGATCCTAGGACATATTAAAATACACCGTAAGAAAATGGCTATAATTACAAAATAACAAACGCTTATTATGGTCAAAAAAATACAAGTATTTTTTGAATTCGCTATTTATTACAAAATATTTATTTAAAGTTTTAATAAAATAATTATATTTTTACTCAATTTTACGAATAAAGTAAAAGAATTTACGAAAATAATTAAGATAAAAAAGACGTTTTAAAATATCAAAAATACAATTATTAACAAGGTAATATTAATGATATACGATTTAACCCGCCTCGTTAAGTTAAAAATCGATATTTTAGATTACGTATTAAGCGTAATAATCGGATAACGAAATAATTAAGCCAAATTGCATTTTATTATATTGTTTTTTTTATAAATTAAAAAACCCGTACTTAATTACTGTGTTTTAAATACGGAATTTATAGTTATTAGTATGGCATTTCGAAAATTTAAGTATTTCCTAAAGGGAAATTTGTCTAAGATTAATGTTTATATAAATTATTAAAGTTTTATCCGTTTTCAGATAATTAAGAAACTTCTAGAACGATAATTAAATTACGTAAAGGAATTGACGAATTTCGATTTCGTTATTATTTATAGGAAAAGTTCAAAAAATAACAAAGCAAATACTTTAAATAAACGATTAAACCTTAGGGAAAAATTGGTTAACATTAACTATATAATATTTAATACCATTATAGAAGAGTATTTATGCTTACGCTAAATTATAATAATTCGAATAATACTTTTCAACATATATCAGAAAATCTAGTAATATAATAACGGTTTTCTAAAAAAACCAAAAAAAGGATAAAATCTAAGTTTTAGAAAAATACCAGAAAGATGTAATACGAAGAATATGCGAATATTAACGTTATAGATATTTAAGGATTTATAAAACTTTAAAAAAGCTTTAATGCATATATTCTCTTTTTAAAATAAAATTAACGGTATAAAATATTATACGGCAATACCATATTTACGCCAGAAGAAAAACTCGACGATATAAACTATATGGCAAATTACAGCTATTATTAGTTATAAAGTTATTATAGCATTTAATTATATTCGACTTTATTACCAAACCTTTTATATCAAAAATCCAGTTATAAAAATATATTACGATAACACTTTCGTAACTGTTAATCGATTTACAAAACTTTCTATTTTTTATTATATGAAAAAGATATAAAGGCCGAATAAATAACATATATTTTTTAAACATATTTTTAGTATATAGAGATTATCTATAGAAATTATTTTAAATAAAAAGTTAATATTTATATTTACGTTTTAGCAAAGCCTGATAATACAGCTTAACTTAAATTATAATTTTTTATCGTATTTAAAGCTTAATATAAAATAAACAATAAAACGAACGAATTAAATTTTAAATGCTTATATATAATATTATATTAATAATAAACCAAATATTTAACTCAAAAAACTATTTACCATACAATTAACCTAAAATATTAATTAATACGAAAATATTTAATTAACATTTACGAACGTAAATTTTGATTTTATTTTAAAAGTTTACAGCATAATTCATGACGACGGATTAATTAATATCGAAATACTTTTTAAGTTAAAATGATTACGATAATTATATTAAAAAATAAAAGCAAAACTGGAAATCGTACGTAATCAAATAAGCAAAAATTATAATTAAACAAAGTTAAAAATGTTAATTTGGGAAAAAGGGGAAATAATTTTCTTTATTATTAAAAACATTTAAATAAAACAGGTTAACAAAACACTTAATTCTAAATATATCGGCCTATATAAACTTTATACAAAAATCTTGGAAAATAATGATTAAATAAAATTTCCATTAGAAATTAAATTCCATTTAATTTTTTACGTTTCTTTATTCGAATTAATAATAAACATAATAAAGGTATATATGGTACAAGATAATGTAAAAGTAAAAGATAAATAAGTATATAAGGTGGAAAAAATCCTCGATATACGAAAACAAAACGGACATACTTAGTACCTAAGTAAATTGAAAAAGTATTTAGATTCCGAAAATCTCTAGAAACTCGCCAAAAACCTCAATAATGCCCAGCGCCTGCTAAAGAACTTTTATCAGCAACAACGGAGCCACCGGAAATAATTATATCCTAATTCATATTATTCAAAAAGCTGACGGCGTTCCAGTTAATAATATCCGTACCGCTAATAACTTAAACGACCATAAGGGATTTTATCTCTTATAATATAAATTCAAAAAAATTGATTTGATAACTAAGAAATTCAATTCATAAACTTCGCACCCTGCAACTTATAATGTTAAGGTTAACGGCGTATTCGGCAAAGACGTGTTAAAACTTCCGATAAATATTTTTCGGCCGCCAATTTTTCTTTTTTCAATATTTTCGATTCCGCAATATAACGATTAATTATAAAAATAAAGATTCCCGTCCCGTTATACGAATAATTTCGATAAACATACTCCTTATAACGAAAGGTTCCGCCCATTATTTAACAAATAAACTATCGGGTAAAATAAAAAAACAAAATATGGTATTAAAATTTTCAAATTTAATCAAGTTAACCAAAGCAAACCGTTATTCGGATTTAGGGGAACGAGGTTTAATTACAGTAAAAAACATATTAAATATACGCAGAAAACTTACAAAGAAGAAAAGAAAATCTTAAAGGCAAAATCTATAAAAAGAAAAAACGTATTAGAACCTAACGAGTTACGTTTCCAAAAACGGTTTAACGTAATTTAACTATCATTGCGCGGTAAAGCAGATTACGTAACGGATTACCAACTTATTGGTAATACGTTAATAAATCGGATTACTAACTTAGTAATAATAAGCCAGTAAGCCGGATTACTAATTTACTAGGAATAAGCGAATAAGCCGGATTATTAACTTACGGATAATAAGCTATGTTTAGTAAAATTATTAAAATAAGAAAAACCAAAATTAAGACATTTATTATTTTTATAATTTAGATAACTTTAATTTACAATATAATATCGTTACCCAAAGCACCTTTGGTATTACGGAATATAATACATTACGGTATTTATTACTTAGATTCCTACGATTTTTCTGCTAACATAAAACCGTACGAGTAAGGTTTAATAGTTGGTTAAACCGCCTAGCCGTTACAATGGTATTATTTGTTTTTTTACTTATATTAAAATATAATAATAAAGTTATTAATACGGATAAGACGGATTATTAGATAAAAGGTTTTTAGAACCGCACAACAGACGTTCTTTATATTACAGATTTAACCGGCGCATATTTTTTAAGAAACCGTATAATTTAGGCCATTAGCCGATTTCGGGAATTTAATATTTATAATAATTTGCATAATATAAATGGTACCAGAAATACAGTAATTTTATGATTTTAATCTAAGAAATTACAAAACCCCGATATATTTTAAATATATATTATGTGAACGTTATTTCCATAAATTAAAGAAAGGAAAATTCCGCACTTATACGTAATTGGCTACCGAGCAAATAACCTTATATAAAAATTGGATTCTTAAGTATCGCAGTATATTCGGTATTAATACTAAGAATTTCGGCGGTTACCCGGAATTTCCGATTATTATAATACCTATATGGAATTTTAATACAAAGTAATTTTTAGAATCAGCAGGGAAAAAAATAAAGAAATCCCTAAAACCAGCTAGGGACCCAGTTACGGCGATAAAGGGAAAACGCGGCAAGAGAAAAAAAGCTAAATCCGGCCGTTAACCTTTATTAAAGGAATTAAAAAGCCCTAGTTCGAACAAAAAATAACTACCAAAATTTCCAACAAAAAAAGGACAAAATGTATAGGCGGCTTCGAAAAATACTAATTAGGACCGTACTGTTACAGGAACAAAGGTTTCTGTCTCCAAGAGACTTACCTTTAAGGCCTAGCGCGGACCTGTTACGGCTAAACCCCGGATAAGAAAACTTGGCGTTTGTGGTAATCTAATTAATCTAAGTAATTTAAGAAACCTGGGACTAAATTATTTAAATTACCTAAATCTATAATATATTCACTTTAGTAATTAGAATATATAATAAGCCGGTTTTTTATATAAATAGTACCTATTTAATTTCGCTCCTTAGTTATTAATCTATGTTCTTAATTTAAAAATACCTTTACCATTTTTTAAGAAAGAAAAGATATTTAAATCTTTTTAACGAATAAATTATTAAATTATTCTGTGCCTTATTGTTACCTGCAAATCAAGCCCCCTTTTCGAATACTGCTTATACTTCCGGGTGGATATATAACAAGTTCGTTATATTTTGATAATTCCCTAATTAATTACCGACGAATAATTTACCGCCCAGTTAGGGCATAAACTTTGCTAAACTTATTACAAACGAAAGTATTAGATAACATTTCAAAGATAAATAATATATCCGATTTCCGGTATTAACCAATAAAATGTTAATAATAAAACTTAACAACCTGTCCCTTATTAAACAAATTTCCCAATTAATTAGCAATATAGTACTCTTTATTATTCGATCATAAGGAAAACTTTTTTTTTACAACTCCAACAATAATTTACCCCAACTCCTAAAAATACTATAAAAGTCTAGGAAAATAATTTAAATAGAAAAAGGTTAAGGAAAAAGCTAAGGGAAAATATAGGGCAAGACCATAGAAAAAAAAGAAAAAAAGCCAACTGTTAATAAGAAATTATATATATTAATAACAAAGGTTAAAACTCTAAAAAAGAAAAACGTTAAATTCGTTTAATAGCAAAAAACGTCGACCTTGCCATTATTCGGCACAAACCAGATACGCAAAAGAAATATTCCACCCACTAATTACCATAAAATGTCAAATATTAAGGGCTATAAACCAATTCCCCCCAAGCCTTACGATAAATTGAAGCACCCGGGAAAATTTCTGATTTAGGCCCGATTTTATGTTAAGTTCTACAAAAGTTCTTTAACTGAAAATTATTAAAAAATTATAAACATTTTTTAATTATGTACCGGGAAAATTATTTTGTAATTCGAACTTGTTATGAGAAATTATTTAAGGAATTACTGTTACGACCCAACCCAAAATCGGCCACAAAGACGGTCGGACCCACAAAAAGGGGTCACGTGATTCGGATCTCTCTTGGCATCAAGATCCAAATAAATACATACGGAACCAATCGAATCTAATGGTATTGGATCTGTGACAACGTCGAGATCCAATAAAAATCTAATTAACTTATGAAAATATATACGCTTATTAATTCCATAGTTTAAAAAACGTTAATTTACAATATAACATCGTTATTTAAGGTACCTTTAGCATTACGAAACGTAATACATTACTATATTTATTATTCATATTTTTACGATATTCCTATTAATATAAACCCGTCGACTTACGGTTTAACAATTGCTTAAACCTTAAAACTTATTATACGTTGCAAGTTTTTGTTTAATAATACCGTTCAATTTTAAGTAATATTTAATATTATTAAAATATTAACTAAGGTTAAGGAAACTTTTATTTAACAGCTTTAAGATCAAATTCGGGAGCTGGAAAAAAAAATTCGATAATTTAGGGTTACGCTATTTACCCGAATTTCTTTCGCCCGCATAAACCCTAAAACGCCGGAACCTTATAATGGAAAAGGTAACTTTTAAACCTTTTAAATTTAAGCACGAATTTATTTTTACTTTTTAAAATTTGGGAATTTAGCGGATATAATTTTAATAATGGAAAAATGCCTAATAGAGAATGCGGTTAATTAATTTAAGCTTACTATGAAAAAATTTTTAAAAATAAGAAAACCTGATACAAAAGTTTTTTTAATAAAATCTTTTTATTTTATATTAATTTCGAAAATGGAATACGCGAAAATTTCGGCAATCCGGGTAAAAAACGCTTTCCGGCCTAATAAATTTTATAATTCCGATAAAAAGGATCCGTATTTAAATACGCCGTAATTTTTAAAAATTTTGTAATTAAAGCAAAATAAAAAATAATAACACCGATATTTTTATTAACATGTTTTATAAAGGATTAAAAAATAATATAAAAGATAAAATTATTCGAATTAAACGACCCGTTATTTTAAACCGGTATATTACAAAAGTAATCAAAATCGAAAATCGACAGTTTAAAAAATAATAAGAAAAAAATAATATGTTTTATATTTGAGATATAATAAGTTTAATTAAAGAAAGAAATAAAACATATTTCTTATTTTTTACGGAAAGGCATTAGGACTTATGGAATTCGACGTTATTTATGTATAACATTAAAGCCAAAATAAATATTTTCATTACGGCAAATTAAGATATAAAGCTTATAAATATAAGAAATTTAAGAAGTTACGGTAAGATAATTAGATTTTTATACTGCAAAAATAATTTAAAAATAATGAAGGAAATAATAATGAAGTTATTAATATAATTTAAGCCAAATATATATTAGGCTTATGGCAAAAGGTCCAATAAGGATTATTACGATAAAAGATTTAACGAAAAATATAAAAAGTGAAAAGATTAACTTAATAATTATTGCGAATATAACAAAAACTATTATAAAGATAATTATGCAAATATTAGAACTAAATAAAAAGTTTATACCGGAACTTGCGATCGATACGGCAAAATATACGCCATATATTATCAAAGTCGAAAATGTTTTAATTACGAAAAGTGGAAATAATATATTTACGAACGAATTACCCATATATATTATAAGGGATTTGATTTTCTAAGCCGTACCGAAAATAATAAAAGTAATAAATAATAATATCGATATTTTCGAATTATGAGCTTAGGAAATATTTAATAATTAGCCTAAATAAATGGTTGGCCCGAAAAAAAGTAATGCCCGTAAAAAAACCTTTATTATTATAAATAGTATAATTACAAAACGGAAAAAGATTTAATTTAACGTATAATGGAAAACTATTGCCAGAAATATATTATGGATTTCCATTTTTAGTTAATATTTAATATAGATTTTTAAGAAAGAAAGGTTATTAAGAAAAAAATATATTAATTAATAGGAAAACTTTAAAACGACAATTAAGATAACGCATAATATGATAAAACTACAAATATAAAAAATTCTATTTAATAAGAAAAATTATTTTAAGAAAATTAGAAATAATTAATACGATTTAATGAAATAATACGCCGGCAATAACGACAAATATATCAGCTTAACGCGTTAAACGAAAAAATGCGAATAAAATTTAATAAATTCGAATAGAAATTAAAAGAAAAAGGTTATTTATAAGAAAGCCGTAATATAACGAAGCTCAGAAAAATTAAAGAAAATTTTTAAAAAGGGCTTTAAATACGATAATAAAAGACACTAATAATTTTATTATTTGGGATATACGAATTAAAACGTATTAGGATACCGTAATTATAAATTACGGAATTTTGGGCGGGAATTATATTATATTAAATATGGTTAATACATTTAAATTATTAGAAAAATATAAATTAAAATTTTATATAATAATAAATACCGAAAGTTAGGAATGTGTTTACGATAACGGAAAAATTATATGCGAAATTAATTATCTTAAGAATTTTAATAAAAAATGATATTAAATAATTAATTTCGATATTATTTTATTCGGGAATTACGATATAATTTTAAGAATATTATGGATACGTTAATACGGAATTTTTATTAACGGCGGAAGTGGCCAGGTAAAATTCGTTTTATTTCTTATTAACAAATGAAAAAAAGAAAAATTAAGATTTTAATATTTGATCGATAATAATAACGAATATAAGCATAGAGATATGAGAAATACTTCATTATTTAAAAAAATAAAATATAAAAAGAAAATAGGTACCAAAAACGAATACCACGTATCGTAATAATTATTAAATCAAAATTAAAATAATTAAATAACGATTAAAAATAATAAAAATAATTACCCAAAAAGTTAAAAAATTTAATAAATATGTTTTTAAAATATTATAAATATAAATAACTTTTTAAGAAAGAACTTGATATAAAATTATTAAAATATAAGGAATAAAATTACGAAATAATGTTTAAAGATTTTCGATATTTTTATTATTTGTTACCTAACTATATTCTTATTTTTTGAAAAACCGAAAAATATATATATAATGCGTTTATAATGCTTTTTAAGTTTTATAAGACGTAAAGCTATTTATTAACGCAAAAAAAATTAATTTCATATAAAAGAAATAAAATATGTGGAATATTTTATTATTTAAAGATATATTAAAATAAATTTCAAAAATATCGCTATAATTTCAAAATAATAAACGTTAATAATAGTTAAGAAAGTATAGGTATTTTTTGGATTCGCCTATTATTATAGGAAGTTTATTCGAAATTTAATAAAATAATTATACCTTTAACGAATTTTACGAAAAGAAAATGAATTTAAATGGACGCCAAATATTGAAAAGTATTTCAGGATATTAAGGATACGATTATTAACGAGTTAATATTAATTATATACGATTTAAACTGTTCCGTTAGGTTAAAAACCGATATTTTGGATTACGCGTTAAGTATAATAATCGGATAATAAGATAATTAAGATAAATTATATTTCATTACGTTTTTTTCGTATACGTTAAAAGAAACCGAGTTTAATTATGGTATTCCAGATAAGGAATTTATAATAATTTTTATAGTATATTGAGAATTCAGCGAATTTTTAAAACGAAATTTATATTAGCTTAAAGTTTATATGGATTAGTAAAAGTTTACCCGATTCATTACGACCAAAGAATTTATAGAATAATAATTTCGATATGCGGAAAAATAACAAATTTCGATTTCTTTATTATCCATAAGAAAGAATTAAAAAATATCAAAGTAAATGTTTTAAGTAAATAATTAAATTTTGAAGCAAAATTGGTTAAAATTAGCCATATAATTTTTAATATTATTATAAAAGCATATTTACATTTACAATAAATTGCGATAATTCGTGCAGTACCTTTAAATATATATTAAAAAATCTAATAATATAATAATACTTTTTTAGAAAAAATTAATAAAAATAAGATATAAGTACCTAAAAATATTAAACGGATTTAGTACCAAAAAATAGGAATATTAGTTATATAGATATCCGAGGATTTAAAATTTTTTAAAAAGGATTTAACGTATATATTCCTCATTTAAAATAATATTAAAGATATAAAAAATTATACGGCAATACGATGTTTACGCCAGAACAAAGATTTAACAACATAAACTATAGAGAAAATTAAAGCCAGTATTAATCCTAAGGCGATTATAATATTTAATTGTATTCGATTATATTATTAAATTTCCTATATCGTAAAATATAGCTACAAAAGTACATTATAATAGCGTTTTCGGAATCGTCGACCCATTTACGAATTCTTCTTATTTTTGATTATATTACGAAAATATAAACTCCAAACAATTAATACATATTTTTTTCAAATATATTTTTAATACATACGGATTATTAATAAAAAGTATATCAAAGTAAGGATCGATATTTGTATTTAAATTTTAGTAAGGCCTAATATTATAAATTAACTTAAATCATAAGTTATTGAACGTATTTAAACCTTAAATAGATAAATAAATAAAATGAATAAATTAAATTTAAAAAAATTATTTACGATATTATATTAATTACGAATAGAATAATTGGGTTCAAAAAATACCAATCGTACAGTTAACTTATAATATTAGCTATTACACAACTATTAACATAATACTTACGAACGGAAATTTTGGTTTTATTTTAAAAATTTACAAAAAAATATATAATAATAGTCCAATTAATATTAAAGCAATCTTGACGTTAAAGTAATTACGATAATTATACCAGAAAATAACAGTAAAACTGAAATTCGTACGAAATTAAATAAGTAAATATTATAACCAGAAAATACTAAAACGATTTTTTTCGAAAAGCGGGAAATAATTTTGTGTTATTACAAAAAGTTTAAATAAAGAGACCTAATAGAAAACTTCATTTCCAATATATTGGACGATACAAAATCGCCAAAAAAATCTTAAAAAATAATGATTAATTAGAACTTTTAACAAAAAATAAATTTTATCCTATTTTTATATTTTTTTTATTTAACAGCAAATAAAATTAAAGTATATACGGCATAAAATAATATAAAAGTAAAAAACGAATAAGTATATAAAGTGGAGAATATTTTCAACATACGGAAATAAAACGTATTTACCCAGTCCCTAATTAAATGGAAAAAGCACCTAAATTCCGAAAATACCTAGAAACCCGCTAAAAATCTCATTGGCGCATAATGCCTATTAAAGAATTTTCACCAGCGACAACGGGGTTATTAAGAAACACCCCTTAGTTAAGGTTTTCGGAAATGGACCAGTTAAGGGAATTAAGAAATGGTATAAAAGAAGGAGCCTTGGCCTCCGTACGTTGCTGCTCGTTTAATTTATCCATTAAGTAAAAACCGCAATTAATAATTTTAATTTCCTTAGCATAAAAAAATTTTTTAACCACAAAAACGAAAAAGGCGATTAATAATTTTGTTAATATTACGTTATTTACATATTAAATCCTTTTTTAATTTTTATTAAAAAGATAAAAGCGTTTTTTTAATAACAGGTTTTTCGCGATTTAAACGATTTTTTTCCTCCTTAATATAATGAAAAAATCGACTAAAACCCCAAAATTATCGCAATAACGACGGTTTTTAATATATTCGTTATGACGACGAATTCTTTTAACTATTTAACATCTGGTACCATTTTCGAAATAAGGTGTTACGACCTGACAAGCCACGGCCTCCAGGAACGGTCGCAACAGAAAAGGCCAAAAAAATTATATGGATCAGGTTACGTAATGGATTACCAACTCACTGGTGGTAAGCCAGTAAGCCAGATCATTATCTTACTGATAATAATCTAGCTGAAAGAAAAAAATATATGCCTTTATTAATTCCATAATTTAAATAGTTCAAATTTGTAATATTTATTAATATTGAATATTTGCATTATAATATTATTATTTAAAATATTTTTAATATTACGAAACGTAATACGTTAATATATTTATTACTTAGATTTTTACAATATTTCTATTAATATAAACCTATCGACTTAAAGTTTAATAATTAATTAAATTATTTAGTCGTTATACGTTATAAACTTTTATTTAATAATATTATTAAACTTTAAATAATATTTAATATTATTAAAATATCGATTAATATTTAGGAAACCTTTATTTAATAATTTTAAGTTCGAATTTAAAAGTTAAAGAAAAAAGTTCTATAATTTAAGGTTACGTTACTAACTTATTTTTTTCTTATTCGTATAAAGCCAAAATAACCAAAATACTATAATAAAAAAATAACCTTTAAACTTTTTTAATTTAGATACGAATTTATTTTTATTTTTTGGATATAAGCGATTTAATAAATATAATCTTAGTAATAAAAATATGCCTAATAGGAAATACGCTTAATTAATTTAAACCTATTATGGAAAATTTCTTGAAAATAAAAAAAACAAATAAGAAAGATTTTATAAACGAAATCTTTTTAATTTATACCAATTTCGAAAATAAAATACGTAATAATTCCGGTAATCCGGATAAAAAACGATTAACGGCTTAATAATTCCTATAATTCCGATAAAAAAAATTTATGTTTAAATATGCCGTAACCTTTAAGAATTTTACAATTAAAGCCGGCTAGGGAAATAATAAAACTAACGTTTTTATCGATATGTTTTATAAAAGGTTAAAGGATAATGTAAAAAATAAAATTATTCGGATCGAATAATTAATTATATTTGGACCGATATATCGTAAAAATAATTAAGATTAATAACCGATAATTTAAAAAACGATAAAAAAAATAATACATTTTACGCTTAAGACCTAAATTTAATTAAGGGAAAAAAAAATATACCTTTTATTTTTTATAAAACGGCATTAGAACTTATGGAATTTGGCATTACCTATAAATAGGATTAGAGCCAAATTAAGTATTTTAATTACGGCAAAATAAGATATAAGGCTTATAAATGCAAAAAACCTAAAAAATTACGATAAAATAATTAAACCCTTATATACGAAAAATAATTTAACAATA
This sequence comes from Monosporascus cannonballus, assembly GCA_004154925.1. Taxonomy (NCBI): domain Eukaryota; kingdom Fungi; phylum Ascomycota; class Sordariomycetes; order Xylariales; genus Monosporascus; species Monosporascus cannonballus. Next base: position 54,770 of record QJNS01000004.1, read on the forward strand.
ATTAAGGAAATAACGGCAAAGCTATTAATATAATTGAAGCCAAATATATATTAGGTTTACGATAAGAAATTTAACAGGAATTATTACGATAAGAAATTTGACGAAAAATGCGAAAAATTAAAAAGTTGGTTTAATAAATATCATAAATATAATAAGAAACGCTATAAAGAAAATTATATAAATACCGGAATTAAACAAAAAAACTTTATCCCAAAATATTTAATTAATACGGTAAAATATATGTTATATATTATTAATAACGAGAATATTTTAATTACGAAAAATAAAAATAATATATTTACGTACGAGTTATTCTAATATATTATAAGAGATTTAATTTTTTAAATTATATTAAATATAATAAAAGTAATAAATAATAATATTAATAATTTCGAACTTTAACCCCAGAAAATGTTTAATAATTAGCCGAAATAAAAAGTTAATTTAAAGGAAAATAATACCCGTATGAAAACCCTTTTTGTTATTATAGATAATATAATTATTAAACGGAAAAAAGCCAATTTAATGTACGGAAAAAAAACATTATCAAAAAATTATTACGGATTTCTATTTTTAATTAATATTTATTATAATTCCTTAAAAAAAGGTTATTAAGGAAAAAATACGTTAATTTATAAATACTTTTTAAAATAATAACAAAAATAACGTATAATAGAAAAGAATTACAAATATTAAAAAACAATTTATTTAATAAGGAAAAAAATTATAAAAGAATTAGGAATAATTAATATGGTTCGAAAGAACAGTACGCCGATAATATCGATAAATATAATAGTTTAACGTATTAAACGAAAAAATATAAACAAAATTTGACAAATTCGAATATAAGTTATAAAAGATTTTTTTATAAAACAGCTGCAGAATAACGAAACCTAAAAAAATTAAAAAGAATTTTCGAAAAAAGCTTTAAAGGTGATAATAAAAAACGTTAACGATTGTATTATTTTGGATATACGAATCGGAACGTATTGATATACCGTAATAATAAATTACCGAACTTTGGGCGGAAATTATATTGTACCGAATATAATTAATAAACTTAAACTGTTATGAAAATATAAATTAAAACCTTATATAACGACGAATACCGAAAATTAGGAATTCGTTTACGATAATAATAAAATTATACGTAAAATTCTTTATTTTAAGATTTTTATTTAAAGATAATATTAAACGGTTAATTTCGATATTATTGTATTTAAAAGTTACGATATAATCTTAGAATTATTATAAATGCGCTAATACGGAATTTTAATTAATAGCGGAATCAACCAAATAAAATTTATTTTATTTTTTATTAATAAATAAAAGAAAAAGAATTAAGATCTAAATATTCGATTAATAATAATAACGAATATAAATATAAGAATATGATAAAAATTTTATGATTTAAAAAAATAAAACATAAAAAAATAGGTATTAAAGAAAAATACGACGTATCGTTATTATTACAGAAGAGAAATTAAAGCTATTAAATAACGATTTAAAATAATAAGAATAATAGCTTAAAAAGTTAAAAAAAATGAATTAATATATTACCATAATATTATAAAAACGAACAGTTTTTTAAAAGAAAATTCGATATAAAATTATTAAAATATAACGAATAAGATTATAAGATAACTCTTAAGAAAAAATTTTCGAGAAAGTTTTATCTTATTTATAAATTTAATAAAAACGAATTACGTATTTTTAAAAAATACCTGGAAAATTAACTATAAAAAAGATGGATTTAATTTTCGAAATTATTAATAAAATACTTTATATTTTTCGTATTTAAAAAAACTAAAAACTACAACTTATAAATAATTATCGATAATTAAATAATATTACAGTTAAAAATCGAATATTATGATATTTAATTACGGAAATAAAAAACTGATTTTACGGGATTAAATAGTTTATAATATTTAAATTTAAAAATAAATATAATTTTATTAAAATTAAAAGAAATACGAATAAAAAATAACTTTTAAAACGAAATACGGATTATTTAAATATTTAATTATATTAATAAGATTTACGAACGTATTAATAATTTTTTAACGGATAATTAATTACGTATTATAATATTATCTTAATATTTTTATCGTTTATTATTTTAATAAAATTTTTATTTTTTTAAAAATAGAAAAAGCATACGTAAGGTAGGTTGATAAGGTTTTTTAAATTTTATAAAACGTAAAATTATTTATTAATGCGGAAAAGAATTAATTCCAAATATAGAAAATAAAATATCTGGAATATATTATTACGTTAAGACATATTAAAATAAACCTTATAAAAATTATTATAATTACAAAATAATAAATACTAATAATAATTAAAAAAGTTTAAGTATTTTTTAAATTCGTTAATTATTATAAGAAATTTATATAAAATTTTAATAAAATAATTATATTTTTAACGAATTTTACGAAAAAAAAAAGAAATTTAAATAAACGTTAAATACGGAAATGATATTTTAAGTTATTAAAAATATAATTATTAATAAATTAATATTAATTGTGTACGATTTAAACCGTTTTGTTAAATTAAAAATTAATATTTCGGATTACGCATTAAACGTAACAATTAAATAACGAAATAATTAAGTTAAATTATACCTTATTATATTTTTTCGTACAAATTAAAAGGAATTAAACTTAATTATGGCAGTTTAAATAAAAAGTTTATAATTATTATTATGGCATTTCGAAAAGTTTGGTATTTCTTAAAAGAAAACTTATACTAAATTAAAATTTATACGGATTATCAAAATTTTACCTGATTTATTACGATTAAAAAACTTATAAAACGATAATTTCATTATGCGGAAAAATTGGCGAATTTCGACTTCATTATTATTTATAAGAAAAGTTTAAAGAACGATAAAATAAATACTTTAAATAAATAACCAGATTTTAAGAAAAATTAGTTAAAATTAACCATATGATTTTTGATATTATTATAAAAAAATATTTACCCGTATAACAGATTATAATAATTCGGGTAATACCTTTTAATACAAGTTAGAAAATTTAATAATATAACGACGGTTTTTCAAAAAATTAAAGAATAGATAAAATACAAATTTCAGAAAAATATTAAAAAAAATTAATACAAAATACTACAAATATTAATTATATAAATATTTAAAGATATATAAAACTTTAAAGCGATTTCGATATATATATTTTTTTTAAAAATAAAATTTACGGTATAAAAAATTATACGATAATACGATATTTGCGTTAAAGTAAAGATTTAACGATATAAGTTTTGCGGAAAATTATAATTATTATCAATTATAAAATATTTATAATATTTAATTATTTTTAGCGTTATTATTAAATTTTTTATATTAAAAAATCCAATAATAAAAATATATTACGATAATATTTTCATAATCGTTTATAATTTACAAAATTCTTTTATTTTTTACCATATTATAAAAGTATAAACGCCAAATAATTAATATATATTTTTTTAAATATATTTTTAACGTATAAAAACTATTAATAAAAATTATATTAAATAAAGGATTAATTTTCGGATTTAAATTTTAATAAGGTTTAATAATATAAAATATTTTAAATTATAAACTATTTAACGTATTTAAACCTAAAATAAATAAATAAATAAAACGAATAATTTAAATTTTAAAACTTATTTACGATATTATATTAATTATAAATAAAATAATTATGATAAAAGATTACCAATAGTACTATTAATTTATAATACCAGTTATTACGAAAGCATAAAGATAATATTTACGAACGTAAATTTTGATTTTATTTTAAAAATTTATAGGAAAACGTACGATAACGATTTAATTAATATTAAAATCATTTTTACGTTAAAATAATTACGATAAATATATTAAAAAATAAAAATAAAATTAAAATTCGTACGAAATGAAATAAATAAATATTATAATTAAAAAAGTTAAAAGGCTTAATTTTCGAAAAAATGGGTTTTCTCGTTATAAAAAATATTTAAATAAAATAATTTAATAAAAAATTTGTTTTCAAATATATCGGTTTATATAAAATCCCCAAAGAAATTTTAGAAAATAATTATTAAATAAAACTTTTATCAAAATTTAAATTTTATTTAATTTTTTATATTTTTTTATTTAAATTAAATATAAATATAATTAAAATATATACGGTATAAATTAATTTAAAAATAAAAAATAAATAAATATACGAAATAAAGAAAATATTTAATATGCAAAAATAAAACGGATTTACTTAATACTTAATTATATAAAAAAAAATACCCAAATTCCGAAAATATTTAGGAACACGTTAAAAATTTTATTAATACCGAATATTTATCAAAATTTTTTTATTAATAACGGCGGAATTACTCGAAATAATAATATCCCAGTTTACGAAATTTACGGAAGGAAACCTTTGGTTTACCGTATTCCAATTAATAACGTTTACCTTTTTTAAAGCTTAAATTTCGATTACGGATTCCGATTTTAATTATTTAAAATTATTAAAATTATTTAAAAATTATAAGATATAATTAATATATTTCGTAACTTAAAACTGATTATATTAATGTTAATAACGTATATAAAAAAACGTATAAAAATTTCAGATAAAGAATTTTCGGCCGTTAACTTTTTTTTTAATTTTTTTAATTTTGCGATATAACAATTAATTATAAAAATAAAAGATTTTATTTTATTAGATAAACAGATTTCGATAAATATATTTTTTATAATAAAAAACCTTATTTATTATTTGGTAATTAAATTGCGGAACAAAATAAAAAAAATAAAATATTATATTAAAATTTTCGAATTTAATTAAATTAATTAAGGTAAACTATTATTTGGATTTGCGAAAATAACGTTTGGATATACCGGAAAACATATTAAAGATATATAAAAAGACTTTACCAAGAAAAAAAGAATTTTAAGGATAAGATTTTGGGGAAAGGGAAATTATATTACGACTTAATAAATTACGGCCTTTAAGAACGGTCGTAACGGAAAAGGCCAAAGAAATTATATAAATTAACTTATATAATAAATTATTAATTTATTGGTAATAAGCCAGTAAACCGAATTATTATTTTATTAAAAATAATCCAACTAAAAAAGAAAAATATATACGTATATTAATTCCATAATTTAAATAATTATAATTTGTAACATTTATTAATACGAAATATTTGCATTATAATATTATTACTTAAAGTACTTTTGGCATTACGAAACGTAATACGTTATTATATTTATTATTCAGATTCCTACGATACTCCTGCCAACGTAAACCCGTCGACTTAAGGTTTAATAGTTGGTTAAACCGCCTAGCCGTCACATAAGGCGTATACGACATAATTCAAAAACCAAATTTAACAATATAAACAACTAAAGAATTTAGGTTTTTTTTTTAATTGGGACGATTACGAGATTTACGGTTGATAATACGACCTGCTATAATAACAGAAAATAATTTACCAGGAAAATCTTTAAGGGCAAAAATCTTAAAAAAAAGAAATCGTATTACGACTTAACCAAAAATGGGCCATAAAGACTGTCGGACCTATAAAAAGGGGTTACGTAATTTAAATCTTTTTTGGCATTACAATCCAAATAAATCCATACGGAATTAACCAAATCCAATAGCATTAGATCTATAATAACGTCGAGACCTAATAAAAATTTCATTAACTTATGAAAATATATAGGCTTATTAATTCCATAATTTAAATAACTTCAGTTTGCAATATAACATCATTACCCAAGGTACCCTTGGAATTGCGTAACGTAATATATTACTGTATTTATTGCTCAGATTCCCACGATACTCCTGCCAACACAAACCCGTCGACTTAAGGTTTAATAGTTGGTTAAACCCCATAGCTCGTGACAATTACCCTTAGAAGTTATTAGATTTTATTAATTATATCTTTAGCGATTACGAAAATTTTGAAAAAAAAAATACGGGCTTTATTCGGAAATCTTAATAAAGAACAGAACGCAGTTAAGCAACTTTATTTTTTTCTAGTAGACAAAATCAGCCGCCAAATGTAAGACGGAATTTAACCGTTTAGCTGCTGTTTTAAACCTGCCGGAAAACGCATTAATTTATCCTTATTATAATGGCTTAAAACTTTCGGTTAAAAACGAAATATACAAAATATCCGAAATTAAATGCTTTACAAAATATATCGACCAGGTTATTATCGCTAACCGACGTATTTTCGACCAGTAAACTAAGAAAAAAACGATTAATAAACGAAATAACGATAAAAGCTTTAAGAGCCGAACCAAGAAGAATAAAGGCAAACCTTAAAATGAAGCGAATACCATTTCGAAGAAATCTAAAAAAACAAATCCAATATGAAATATTTTAAATATGGCAAAAAAGAATACTTTAAAAGCATATATTGCTTTTCCGTCAAAAGGAACTCCAAAAAAAGAGGGATTTCTTAACCCTAAAAGAAAGCCAAAATAGTTAAACGAAAAACCGATAATAAAATAAAAGAAAAAAAGAAAAAAAATTAATTCCATTTCCTTCTAACCAGAATTTATTATTACCATAATGATTTAAATCTAAAATAATAACCTAAAATACAAAAATTATTTTATTTGCCAGGATTTTAGGATTAAAATTATAAATATTATCCAGGATAAACGGCCTCCAGGATAACTATGTAGTTAGGATGCCGTTATTATTTCGACTTATCTTAATATAAATTGTACAACGAGGACGGTCAATTTCGACCCGACGTTAATAACTATAGACGGTTGTTCTCAGAGTTTTGCGAATTTCTTAAATGCTTAGTATATGCCAAAAAACCTGAATCGAATCCCCATAACTTACTGCATTTTACTGCCTGTTACCTCGACGATTATTTCGTTTATTTCAGAGCCAAAGAAAACAATAATTTTTGGCCGAAATGCGATAAAAAAACACTTACAGAACCATATGACAAATACAAATGCACAGAAACTCCCCGATAGCCAGAATACCCCAAATCTTGTTATTTACATCCTAATTCAAAACGAAATCGAAAGGCTATAACGAAAAGATGCCTATATTACTCACCGATACTTTGCATCCAACATAAATTCCTAAATATGGGAATACCGTTTTCAGAGGTATACTTTTCTGACCCCAGAACTCAGGAAATATAGGACCAAAAATTAAGCCAAAAGAAGACGATTACTTTCGGATGCCTGTTAAGCAGAAAGAAATGGTATAAATGCATAAATAACCACTGTATTAAGTATGCAGTTAAAAAGGCCCAAGAATGGAAACGTTTTTTCGCGGATAAATCGTACCAGTCAAAAAACGACAAAGGGTTTCGAAAATAAGGTATAGAAAAGCCATAATATGCAAGACCTTATGCGAGGCAAATAAGGGAATGCGCAATTAGGTTAAGATTCCCGTTCGGTACGAAAACAAGATATTTAAAGTTATAATCTATTTAAAAGTTAAAAATAAGTTTATTTTTTCTGCAGCAACCGAAAAATATCAAATTCCCTAAAAATATTAATTAAAGTCCTACACATTACGTCCGGTAAATAAAAGCTTATTTACGTACGAAAACGGACGAATTTTCCGAAAGATTAAAAAATTTCCCGTATGGATTTAAGGATATAAGGAACGAATCATACTGGATATTGCCAACATCTCAAGATATAACATCATTTTGGGAATGCCATAACTCCGATCCAATAACCCGCGAATTAATTGGAAAAGCCAAATACTTATTTAGGACGGAAAAGCCACGTCCAAAAACGACGAACGAAAACTTTGTTTCATAGTTAATAAAATGCGGATCTCGGATCAAAAAATACCCATACCACCGGAATACCGCCGTTTCAAAAACATATTTCGAAAGAAAACTAATTATGAATTACTAACGTAAGGATAATAGGATTACCGGATACCTATTAAGAAAAAACACCTTCTTAAACTGTATAAAATTTATTATATAAGCTGCTAAAAGGCAAAAACCTTATAAAAAACCATATAACTAAATCTGAAGCGAAAATATATTTAATTTTCGGAATTTTTAGCAGTATACCTGATTATTATAATACCAAATTAAAAGACGATAAATAAAAAATCGATGAAAATAAAGACCTAATTTACCGACATACGGTTAATTACCGATAACTAAATAAAATTATTGTTAAAAATGCATGCTTTCTTATTTTGATAAATACTTTGAAAGAAAATACTAGTAAAACAAAATGGTTTATAACATTCGACCTCCGAAACGGTTATTACTGCATAAAAATAGCCAAAGGAGAAAAATGGAAAACGACATTTAGGACCGTTTACGGGCATTATAAATACAAAGTAATACCTCTGGGACTTACTAATGCACCCGCAAATCTCCAACGCCTAATTATAATTACGTTTAAGTAAGTTCTGGACAAATATATATTCGTTTATCTCGACGATATACTTATTTATTTGGAAACCTTAAAAGAATATAAAAAGCCTATAACTTAAATATTTAAAATATTAAACAAAACCAATTTGCGAATTGTTACAACCCAAGTCAGCTGGGCCTGCGAACATGGTCCAGTCAAGATCACAAAGCTACGTTAACTCAAGGTCACGTAATGAATGTTTAGCGGGTCTTAACTGAGCACAAATAAGTACGACTAAGTAGCACTAAGTAACCGCTTAGCAAAGCTCTGCGAAGCAAAGTTAAATAGTAACAAAGGAATCAAGATATATATGTTTATTATTTCCATAATCTAGATAGCACCGGCTTATATTACTTATTAATACTAATGGTTTGCAATAAAGCATTTCCGGTATTAAAAAACATAACAGGTTATTATATTTATTGTTCAAATTCTTACGATACTTTTGTTAACATAAACTCGTTAACTTAAAGTTTAATAATTAGTTAAACCTTATAATTCGTTATACGTTGTAAGCTTTTGTACAGTAGTACCGTTAGATTTTAAGCAATATTTAATACTGTCAAAATATCGATTAGTATTTAGGAAACTTTTATTTAATAATTTCAGTTTCGAACTCGGGAATTAAAGAAAAAAGTTCGATAACTTAGGGCTATGCCATTTGCCTAATCGTTTTTCGTTCGCATAAAACCGAAAAAAGCAGAACCTTACAATAAAAAAGGTAATTTCTAGATTTTCGTAATTTAGGCACGAATTTATCTTCGCTTCTTAAATTTTAATAACCTAACGAATATGGTCTTAATAATCAAAGTATGTTTAATAAAAAGTACGGCTAATTAATTTAAGCCTATTATAAAAATTTCTTGGCAGTAAAAGCAGCAAATAAAAAGGATTTTATTTATAAAACTTTTCTAATTTATACCGATTTCGAAAACAAAATACGCGATAATTTCGGCAATCCGGATAAAAAACGATTAACGGCTTAATAATTCCTGTAATTCCGATAGAAAAAACCCGTATCTAAATACGCTATAACCTTCAAAGGTTTTACGGCTAAGGCCGGATAGGAAAATAACGAAACCGATACCTTTATCGATATATTTTATAAGAAATTAAAAAATAATGTAAAAAATAAGATTATTCGGATTAAACGATCAATTGCTTTAAACCAGTATATTACAAAAGTAATGAAAATTAATAATCGACAGTTTAAAAAACGATAAAAAAAAGGACAATATGGCTTATATTCGGAATATAACAAGTTTCACCAAAGGAAAAAACGCGATATACCTTTTATTTCTTATGGAACGGCATTCAGACCTATAAAACTCGGCGTTACTTATAGACAAAACTGGAGCCAAATTAAATGCTTGAATTATGGCAAAATGGGATATAAGGTTTATAAATACAAAAAACCCAAGAAATTACGATAAGATAACTGGACCCCTATACCGGAAAGATAGTCCAAAAATAATTAAGGAAATAATAATAAAGTTATTAATATAATCCCGGCCAAATATATACCAAGTTTACGATAAAAGGTCTAATAAGGACTATTACGACAAAGAATTTAATAAAAAATACGAAAAACCAGAAAGCTAAGTTAATAAATATCGCAAACAAAATAAAAAGCATTATAAGGATAATTATACGAATACTAGAACTAGATAAAAAAAATTTATCCCGGAACCCTTAATCGATATGGCAGAATGTACGCTATATATTATCGACAATAGGAATATTCCGATTATAATGAATGGAAATAACATGGCTATATACAAATTATCCGTATGTATTATAAGGGCTTCAATTTTCCAAACCGAACCGGATATAACAACAATAATAAGCAATAGTACTAATAATTTCGAACCATAATCCCAAAAAGTATTTAGCAATTGGCCGAAAAAACAAACTGGCTTAAAAAAACATAATACCTGTAAGAAAACCCTTTTTATCACTATAGATAATATAACCACCAAACGGAAAAAAAGTTAATCCAGCGTACGATAAAAAAATATTATCAAAAAGTTATTACGGACCTTTATTTCGAATTCGCATTTACGGCAAACCATCATAAAAAAAAGGCCATTAAGGAAAAAATACGTTAATTTACAAAGAAATTTAGAACGATAACCAAAACGACGTACAATACAATCGTAAACATAAAAAATAATTTACTTAATAAAAAAAGGAATTATAAAAAAATAAAAAATAATTAATACGACTGGAAGGAACAATACGCCGGCAATAATAACAAATATAACAGCTTAACGCGCTAATTAAAAAAAACAAAAGTAAAGGTTAATAAATTCGAATATAAATTAAAAAAGAATTACCTATAAAAAAGCCGCAGGATAACGAAACTTGGAAAAATTAAGAAAAATTCGCAAAAAAGGCTGTAAACGCGACGATAAAAAACGTTAATAACCTTATTACCTTAAAAATACAAATCGGAACGTATTGGTATACCGCAATAATAAATTACGGAATTCTGGGCGGAAATTACATTATACCGGATATAATTAATAAGTTCAAATTGCCATAAAAATACAAATGAAAACCTTATATAACAATGAATACCGAAAATCAGGAATTCGTTTACGATAATAAAAAATTATACGCAAAATTAATTATTTCGAGATTTGTATTAAAGAATGATATTAAGCAATTAATTTCGATATCGTCTTATTCGGAAATCACGATATAATCTTAAATTTATTATGGAGACGTTAATACGGGATTTTGATTAACGGCAGAACTGGCTAAATAAAGTTCGTTTTATTCCGTAATAATAAATAAAACAAATTTAAAATTTTAATATTCGATCGATAATAACGATAAATATAAACATAAAAATATAACAAATATCTTATTACTTAAAGGAACAAAATACAAAAAAAACGGGCATTAAAAATATAATATATCGTTCTTAATATTAAAGCAAAATTAAAGTAACTAAATAACGATTTGAAATAACAAAAATAACAACTTAAAACTTTAGAAATTTTAATTAATATATTATCATAATATTATAAATATAAATAGCTTTTTAGGAACGAATTCGATACGAAATTCTTAAAATATAGCGAATAAGATTACGAAATAATTTTCAAAAAAAGATTTTCGACAAAGTTTTATCCTATTTATAACCTTAATAAAAACGAATTACGTACTTTCAAAAAATACCTGGAAAAATGGTTATAAAAATGGATTCGACCTTTAAAGTTATTAATAGAATATGCGATATTGTTTATGGTAGAAAAAAAGGAAAATTACGACTGATGATTAATTATCGATAATTAAACAACGTTACCGTCAAAAATTAAATATTATTACCCTTAATTACGGAAATAAAAAACCAATTTTACGGAACGAAATAATTTATAATATTCGATTTCAAAATTAAATATAACCTTATTAAAATAAAGAAATTACAAATAAAAAATAATTTTCAGAACGAAATATAAGTTATTTAAACATTTAATTACATTAATAAAATTTACGAACGTACTAACGACCTTTTAAAGAATAGTTAATTACGTATTACGAAAATACCTTGATATTTTCTTATTTGTTATTTCGACAATATTCTTATCTTTTTAAAAACAAAAAAAGCATACGCAAAATACGTTTATAAAGTTTTTTAAGCTTTATAAAACGCAAAGCTATTTATTAAGGCAAAAAAAAAATTAATTCCATATACAAGAAATAAAATATCAAAAACATATTATCATCCCAAAATATATTAAAACAAACTTTAAGAAAATTACTATAATTACGGAATAACAAACGCCAATAATAATCAAAAAAATATAAGTGTTCCTTGGATTCGCCAATTATTACAAAAGGTTTATTCGAAACTTTAGTAAAATAATTATACCCTTAACAAATTTCACGAAAAAAAATTCAAATAAACGCCAAATACGGAAAAGATATTTCAAAATATTAAGAATACAATTACCAGCAAATAAATACTAATTATATACGATCTAAACCGCCTTGTTAAATTAAAAACTAATATTTCGAACTATGCATTAAACGTAATAATTAAATAACGAAATAATTAAAGCAAATTACACCTTATTATATTCTTTTCGTACAACTTAAAAAAAGCCGAATTCAATTACGGCATTTCAAACAAAAATTTTATACCGATTATTATGGCATTTCGGAAATTTAGGCACTTCCTGAAAAAAAGCTTGCACCAAATAAAAGTTTATACGGATCATCAAAATTTTACTCGATTTATCACGATTAAGAAATTTACAAAACAATAATTAAAATATGTGAAAAAATTAGCAAATGTCGATTTCGTTATTATCCATAAAAAAAATCAAAAAACGGCAAAACAAACATTTTAAGCAGGTAATTAAACTTCGAAAAAAATTGGTCAAAATAAGCCATATAATTTTCGATACTACCATAAAAGGATGTTTACGCTTACGACAAATTATAACGATTTGGGCAGCAGCTTTCGATATATATCAAAAAATTCAATAGCACAATAATAATTTTTCGGAAGATCAAAAAACAGATAAAAAACAAATTCCAAAGGAATATTAAAAAAATCTAATACGAAAAATATACAAATATCAGTTATACGGACATCTAGGGATTTACAAAACCTTAAAAATGCTTTAACGCATATATTCATTTCCCAAAATAAAATTAATAATAAAAAAATTATACGGCAATACGATATTTACGTTAAAATAAAAACTTAACGACATAAGCAATACAGAAAATTACAGCCATTATTAATCGCAAAGCGATTATGGTATTTAATTACATTTAATTTTATTACCAAGCTTTTTATATCAAAAATTCCAGTTACGAGAATATATTATAATAGTATTTTCGTAATCGTCAATCCATTCACAAAATTCTCCTATTTTTTACCATATTATAAGGACATAAACGCCGAACAATTAATATATATATTTTTTTTAAACATATTTTTAACATATACGTATTATTAATAGAAATTATATTAAATAAAAGATCGACGTTTGCATTTAAATTTTGGCAAAGCCTAAAGCATAAATCGGCCTAAATTATAAATTATTTTATATATTTAAATTTTAAACGGATAAATAAATAAAGCGAATAAATTTAACCTTAAAAATTTACTTATAATATTACAGTAATTACGAATAAAATAATTAAGTTAAAAATTATTAATTGTATAATTAACTTATAATACCAGTTATTACGAAAATATTAAGATAATATTTACAAACGTAAATTTTGGTTTTATTCCCAAAATTTACAGAAAAATACGTAACGACGGTCCAATTAATATTAAAATATTTTTTACATTAAAATAATTACGACAGCTGTACCAAAAAATAAAAACAGAACTAGAATTCGTACGGAATCAAATAAGCAAATATTACAACCAGAAAAAGTTAAAAAAACCAACTTTCGAAAAAAGGGAAATAACTTTCCTTGCTACCAAAAATATTTAAATAAAAAAACCTAACAAAAAATTCGATTTCAAATATATTGTTCCATACAAAATCGCCAAGAAAATTTCAGAAAATAATTACTAGTTAAAACTTTTATCGAAATTTAAAGTCCATCTAATTTTATATATTTTTTTATTCGAATTAATAGTAAATATTATCAAATTATATACGGTATAAAACGATATAAAAGTAAGAAATAAATAAGCATACAAAATCAAGAAAATCCTCGACATATAAAAACAAAATAAACTTACCTAATACTTAATTAAATGGAAAAAATACCCAAATTCCGAAAATACCTGAGAACCCGTTAAGAACTTTTTTAGTGCCCAATGCTTATTAAATAATTTTTATTAATAACGACGGAACCATTAAAGATAATTATGTCCCAATTAACGTTATTTAGCGGCCAGGTAACGCCGGGCAGCTTAAGAAAAAAAGCCAAAATAGCTAAGGAAACCTCGGCGTTAACCTGTTTCCGACGTTTTTACTTTTCTAATTCCTTTAGCGATTATAATTCTTACTATATTATTTTAATATTTTTCGAACGAAAAAACGCTTTTTATTTCCGAAAACGGATTAACCGCGTAATAATTTCGTTTTTTTTGCCAATAGCGTTTTTGCAATTCCAAAAAACGTTCTTCCGCTAACACCTTTTCGCATTTTAAACGTTAATTTTCGGCACGAATATTTTTTAAGGAAAATAAGGGAACGCCGTTATTATCGCAGGAATAGCCACGTTTAACATACGCCTTGCATTTAGAAACGTTTTCTATTATTTCGTACTTTTAATCCTAAGAAAAGCACAAAGAATACGCCATAACTTTAAAACTGAAATCGTTAAAAATAAAAAGCAAATTTTAACGTCGCATAATAGACGAAAGGACATGACGACGATTTTTAGTAACGCGAGCCAATATCTTGAAGGGAAGAAATTTACGAAAAAAAAATCTTGAGGGCAAGATTTGGGAAAAAGGAAAATCTTGTTATAACCCAAGTTAGTGGGGCCTGCGAAAACGGTTTAATTAAGATTACAAAGTTACGCTAGCGTAGGGTTACGTAATTAATGCTTAACGGGTTTCAACTGAGCATAACTGAGCACGATTAAACAGCATTAAGTAACCATTAAGCAAAGCTCTGCTAAACAAAGCTGAACAGTAACAAAGGAATCAGAATATATACGCTTATTACTTCCATAGTCCAGATAGCGCCAGCTTGCAACATTCATCAATACCAATCTTTTGTAATAAGGCATTTCCGGTATTAAAAGACGTGATACGTTACTATATCTATTGCTCAGATTCCTACGATACTCCTGCAAACATAAACCCGTCGACTTAAGGTTTAATAGTTGGTTAAACCTCATAATTCGTCATACGAATCAACCTAGCTAAGAACATATAGCATATATAAAAGCTGGATTTCTTGGGATATATATTTACCCCCGGCCAAATTCATATTTAACGCTCCAAATTGGAAGTAATTAAGGATTGGCCCATCCTTAACAAGGCGACCGTTACAAATATCTGATAAATCTTAGGATTTACGAGGTATATACGTAACCTAATTAAGGGATATGGAAATAAAATTAGGCTATTAACGAAATTTATTATTAAAAAGTACGTTGGAAAAGAATTCGAACTCGCAAAAAAAGCCAAGAAAGCATTTCAGAAACTAAAAGAAATAATTACCCATGGACTTATCGTTAAGATTCCAAACATGGATAAAAAAATGATTAAAGATTAACGTTTCAGAATACGCCCTGGATATAGTTCTAAAGCAATAAGAAATAATGATAAATAATATCTAATAACATATTATTCAAAAGTATTTTGAAATACAGAATGTAAATACCAGATCTATAACAAAGAATTACTGGCAATTATTAACGTTTTTAAAATATGGAAACCTTTTTTTAGCGGAACAAAAAAAACCTTTCGATATTTACTTTAATTACAAAAGTCTTATACGATTTATGAAAGCATAAAAGCTAAATAAATGATATGACAAATGGAAAATTTCCTGATTTATATTTAATTTTAAGACCTATTACTTTAAAGGAAAAAAAAATATCCAGGCGGATATTTTTAGTTGCAAAGAAAGTTACGATTCTAAAATCCCCCCCAAAAAATGTAAATGTTACAGTACGATAAAAACGGCACTATATAATTATGCGAAATAATGAAAAACCCAGCGACCGAATTCTTAATACGATTCCGGAATTTTTATAATATAGAAAAATAAAAGGAAGTTCAGCAACTAAAAGAATAACCTAATATAACGGACACGATGCGTAGGTTGAACGGAGGCACGGCCCAACAAAGGTTTATATTTAAAGTAAAGAGAGAAAGGGAGAAACAGCTAGTTACCAACGAGGTGGCTGCTCCTTAAATATATATGGGTAAACTCGGGTTAAAAAGTTCGTTCCGTAAGCCTAAGCTGCCTTATAGGCTTTAACCTATAACATTACCCTTTTTTTCGCCCTTAAGAAATAACGAGGTTACGGCAAGGCGGCGGCGGATTTATTTATATCTTTTTTTTATCTTTATTCGTACCTTTACGTTTTTACAAACGTTATTTCCGTTTCCGAAAAACTTTTTGAAATTATTAAAAATAATTATATTTTCGAAATTATTACGTAATTTTTATATTAGTTCGGCATAATTGGCCCATTTTATAAATAGTTTTTTTCGGCAACAGCGGCTTACGCGTTTATTTTCGGCCTTTAAAATGGATTTTATTATATTTTTTTTCCCTTTTTTTAATAATATCGATAACAATTAATTATTATTTAGAATTTGGTTAAATAATAAGTTTTTTATTATTAACTTTACGAAATTTAAGTTAAATTTCAAATATATCTTTAACGGTACGTTTAATTATACAGTATTATGCGGCGTAATTTTAATAATTTTATATTTAATATATATTCAAAATAATCTTTTAAATAATTACGGAATAATTATATTTTTTAAATTTAATTTTATTAAATTTTTTATATCGAAACGGAATATTTATATTTTAAAAATATTAATTAATTATTTTATCCGGCTTTATATAAACCTTATTGGAATTTTTACGAATTTCGTACTTTTTCGTAATTACTTAATAAATTAATAACCTTTGTCATTTTGGAAATTAATTAGGAAATTATTAATATTTCGTTAATAAACTTTATATTATATTTATAAGTTAAGAAAAAAAGTTTATTTTTAACGAAAAGGTTTTACCATTAAAAGTTAATTATATTACTAGTAAAATTTGGCCTAATTATATTATACGTAATTTATAAAATAACGGAAATACGTATAAACCTTTTGGTTATTTTTTTCAGTAATTTTATTTATTTGGATATAAAAAAATAAATTAAGTTATTACTATATATTTATTAAGTTATATAAATAAATTCAATATTTATTTTTATAGTTATTTCTTTTATTAGATATTCATTTTTTAAGAAAATTATAATATTTTTATTAGTAAATAATAAAACATTAAATGTACGTTTCCGTATTTATATTAAATATCGGTTTTAAAATAACTATTTTTATTAAACATTTATAAAATATTATAAAAAAACGGAAATACCTTTTTGTTTTATTGGTCAATTAATTATAGGATTTACCGAAAAATTTAAATAAAATTAATCCAAAATAAGTAAGGGCTGTAATAACCCTTTTTTTATTTATTTATTTATACGGATTAATATTATTAATGTAATATTTTTTTGGGTAGCCGGTAATATGAATATTATATACTCGTTAAATTAATAATTACCGGAACGGCTTTTAAATAAGAACTTAAATATATCCTTTAAATTATATAAGACCCTTAAATTCGAAAAAATATGACGTTATAAAAATTTTTACTGTATTTATAATTAAGAGGAAATTACGTAATTTCGGGGTTACGACAGCACACGCTATATTTAAAGTTTTATCATTAATAGTTTTTAAATTTTATATTTTTTAAAAATCTTTTTCGAAAAATATTTCTTTATTAAAAGACATAATTAATAGTTCGTTTTTTTTTGTTTTAAATAAATTGCGGCTATTCAAACTTTTGAAATCCCTATAAATTTATTAAATAATTTTTTCTTTTTAATTAACCGGATTATTTCTTTTTAAACTTAGTATTTTTTTGCCGTAAGGTACGTTTTAGAATTTATAAAACATAATATTAAATCGCTTTATTAATTTTCCAAAATAATATTTACATACCAAATTAAAAACAAACGAAAAATCCATTTTTTAAATGTATTTTTTATTAAACTTGCAAATATTTATAAAGTACTAAAAGTTTACATAATATATTAAAATTATTAAAAGGTTAATTAATTTTTAAAATTCCATTTTAATTATATTAACATTTTAATAATAATTAATAATTTCTATCGTATATTTCGTAATTATATTTAATTAACGACAACTTTTTTTACAAAATACGTGATTAATTATAAACGCTTTAATAAATCAAATTAAAATAAATATTTTTAACTACTCAGCCGCAATAATTTTCTTTTATTACCATTTCCTTTTCGGGGCTTTAATATATAAAAATATAAATTATAATAAAAAACTTTGTAATTTGGTTAAAAACTTATTACATTTTATTTTTATAACGGAAAAAATTCCTTTTTTTAATTAATTTTAAAAGAAATTCTTTATTCGGTTAAATTCTTTTATAAAGGTACGGTAAAAACTAGCAAACCCGATAAAGTTTATAATTTTTTACGTTAATAATAGCCTTTTATTTTCAAATAATAATTATTTTTTTAAAATTAATTTTTAGGTTATTTTTATTTCGATAAAAAATTTTAAGTATTTTATTTTTTAAATTATATATTTAAATTTATAAGGATTTAATTTTAGTTTTATTTCCGCCAAAAGGCGAAATATTAATTTAATTGTGGTTGTATAATTGGTTCGAAAAGCGGAGGAATAAATTAATATATCGTCCATATATACCAAACAAAAATTATTAAAATAACTTTTTGTCGTAATATTAATATAAAGTTAGAAGGTAACCGGTATACCGGTAAAACCAGATAAATATATTAATTATTCGAAATACCCGAAATAAATAAGGAACCTAATTTTCCATTTATTCTTTTAATAAATACGTCATCGGTAAAAAGCTATTCGAACGTCGAATTTCGTAAATTACCGGGCCTGCAATAAAGTTCGTAACGTTTTTTATTAACGGAAAAACATAACGGTTTTGCTTTATAATTGTATTTAATTCCTCATAATTTACCTAAAACCGTAAACCCCCCTTAAATTTCCTTTCGAATAATACGGGAATATTCACGGCAATATTATTAACTTACGCCCAATTTTTGTCGAATATATTTATAAATATCTTGCATAAAATTAATAGTTTTTTTTAATATCTTATATAGAAATTCTTATAAAATTATACTTTTTATCTTAAAACATTTATTTGCAAAGTTGTTGTTATATTATTATTATTACGATGAAATAATAATAATGGTTTTTAGTCGTTTAAAAAAAATTTCGCAATTTCCGTATTTTTTTGAAAAAATAATGTGTTATATTTTTAAAAGTTAATTACGTCTTTATTTTTAAGACCTTATTAATATTTTATATAAAAATTACGAATAATTATATTTTGTTTTTTTTGCGGCGGCTTTACCATATTATTGCCGTAAAGGTTATAACCGTTATTAAGCGGGCTTTTTTGTATTTTTATAATCGCCTTTTTAAGCGGTCCTTAAATTTTTTATCGAATTATTTTTTTTCGCATAATATAAATATAATTACGTCATTTACGAAACGGATAAATTGTTATTTCGCCTTATATACGATATTGTTATATTTTATTTAAGGTTTTAGTAAAACAAAAAGGTAAAATAAATTTTAATTATATATTTTTAAATTTATTTGAAATATCCGTTTAAATTTATATTAATATATATGATTTTTCAAATTACGGTTCTTATAACTTCGTTATTTTTCGATAAATTTAATTAACGGAGTATGATAAATTTATATTATAATTTTAAATAACAAATTCACTTTTAATTAAACCTAAAATATGAAATTTATTTATTATCGATTAGGATATTTATATATATAATATTATTAATTAAAGTGTTTAATATAAAAAATATATTATTTAATTTTTTGTTAATTTTCTGTAATGTCTTTAATTATATCTTTTTTTTATTAGCGATTTTTAATAAACGTTATTTTTTTTAAATTTTCGTTATCCGAATCGTTATTCTTATGAACGGTATTTTATAAGTTCGTTATTGTAATTTTTATTTTAACCGGACGAAATTATTTTACGGATTTATATATAAGGTATCCCTAATTCGAATAATTCGTAACGGCGTAACGGAAATATTATTTTTTTAATTTCCGAATTTTTATTTCGTTATCGGAAAATTATTTTGCATAAAGCCGGTTATCCGAACCTTGTTTCCGGATCGACTTTATTAATTATTTTATTATTAATTTATAAATTTAGAAGTTAATATAATTAATTTCCTAATATCCGTTATAAATATATTCCTTTGAATATTTATTATTTAAGTTAATTTATGAATTTAGCCGATATATTATTATTTATTAATTATTCCATTTTGTTTACCGAAATAATAAATTCTGGTTTTCTTTTATCGAAATAGTTAACTATCGTTTTTTATTTATATAATAATTAAATGAAAATTTTAAATAATTAATTATTTTTTACCTTACGTATTTAACGGTTATAATTATTATAAAATATATTTTTTATAATTCATACGTTACGGAATTACATATTAATATTAATGTTTAAGAAAATTACTTTAATTATAAAAAATTACGTTAATATTTTATATTCGACTAACTTAAATTCAAAATTTAATAAGTAATTTTAAAACTATTAATTATTATTTAACTTATACGTTATAATTATTTTTTAACGAATTATACCGTTTATATAATATCCCATTGCTTTTTTTATAAAAAAGAAATTATCGATATTAAAATCTTTTCGTAATTTTCTTATTTCGAACTAATAATTCAATTGTAAGTATTATTCGATAATTACAGATATTATAATACTTAAATAAATTATTGCCAGGAAACCGCAAATAAATTGGTTTTCCTTTATTTTCATATAGAATATAGCAGGAAATCAGCGGAACGTTTTTTATTTCCCGTATTACGAAAGCCATTTTATAAGCTTCCGATTCGTTTTTGTAAATATATTATTAAGCAGCGGGCCTATTATAAGTTTTTGGCAAAACGGGTTTTATTTTATAAAAGGTTTTTTTATTTCCGTTATTTTATTAAATAGATTATTTATCGTTTCGTTATAACTAAAAATTAATTTGGCAAATTTCTTTTGTAATATATTAAATTTTTAAAATAATATTAGAAATTGCCTTTAATAATTCCTAACGAAATTAATACCCTAAGTTCGCCTTTGGTTTCGTTAAGTATGTTATTTCGCAATTAGTTTACTATAAAACTTTCTTTAATTTATCATCCGTAACCAGAATACCCTTAAAAAACGTTTCGTTTTTACTTAACCTTTTTAAAGTTATAATAAGTTATAACCTTAAATATATATAACGGGTACGATACGTAAATTAAACTGAAATACGGGTTAATAAAAATTTATTTTTAAAGTAAGGAGGGAAAAAGAAAAATAATTAGTTACCAGCGAGGTAGCTGCTCCCTATATATATATAGGTAAGTTCGGGCTAAGGAGTTCGCTCTGTAAGCCCGAGCTGCACTATAGGCTCTAGCCTGTAACGCCTCAGGATCAATTATTATAATATGGTAAAATTTATATTCATAAATGTTAATATGAACAATTCGTAAAGGAATTCCATGAAAATTTATTATACGGACATTAAAGGATTTTTAAAACCACTAGGTAGCTATAAGAAAAATACGACTTCCCTAAATTATGCCGCATAATCAAGATAATCGTCAAGAACTACAATGTTTGCAATAAGGCAAAAGCAGTACGCCATAAGTCTTACGGACAGCTGCAACTTACCAATATTCCTAATAAGGCATAGAATACCATAATTTAGAACTTTATTACTAACTTTTCTTTATTTAAAAACCTAATTACTGAAATCGAATATAACGGAATGTAAATAATACTTAATAGATTTACCAAGTACGAGTATTTCTTACTTTTCAAAGCCAACGTAACGGCAAAATAACTGGCTTATGCTTTTATTCGATATTACTTAAACAAACATGAAATACAAAAAAATTTAATTTTAATCGAAATACGCTTTTTACGTTGAAATTCGGCACCAGCTTTTTTAAACCGATAAGCGCCAGGCTTAAGTTTTTAATAGAGTATTATTCTTAAACGGAAAGATAAATAGAACGACTTAATCAAACCCTAAAATAATATTTTCGAAATTACGTTAATTATTAACAAAATAACAAGGGAAAACTTTAACCATTGGCGCAAATCGCTTAGAACCTATCTGTTAATAAAAACATAGACATAACTCCCCATATAGCTATATATAGATACGACGCAAAAACGGGACGACCTAAATAACCGTTTAGCAAGGTACCAAAGATTATCACGATTACTCCAAAAACAAAAATACTAATAACAAAAATCAAAACAATTTAAGCCCTTTTACAAAACGAATTACGATTCTTTTAATAACCGATGGTGTAATATTACAATAAAAAAATTAGAAAACTAATTTTAGCAAAAAGAAACAAAGTGTATTTATTACGCCGGAAACAAAACGCAACTTCGAATATCATACAAATTAAAACAAAAATGTTATGACCTAACGGTCTTGGCTTCTGAAAACGGTCGGGATCCTGAAGAACCAGACCCCGACCTAGCCAAAAAGTCACGTGACCGGCTCAAAGGGCTTAAGGGCCCTGATTGGTCAAAAGGGCTTGAGCCGGATAAGCACCAGAGGGGGCTTAAAGGGGCTTAAGTGGATTCAACTAAAGAAATGTCGTTAAGCCATGATAGGCACCTTAAGCCAAAACAAGGATATATACGCTTATTAATTCCGTAGTTTAAATAGCTTTAGCTTGTAATATTTATTAATATTAATCATTTATAATAATAAGGTATGAAAAAACGTAATACGATTATTATATTTATTGCTTAAATTCCTACGATATTTCTGCTAATATAAACCCGTCGACTTACGGTTTAATAATTAATTAAACCATATAATTTGTTATACGTTACAAGCTTTTATTTAACAGTATCGACAAATTCTGAATAATATTTAATACTGTCAAAATGTTAACCAGCACTTAGGAAACCCTTATTCAGTAACTTTAAGCTCGAATTCGGGAGCTGGAAAAAAAAGTTCCATAACTTAAGGTTATGCTATTTGCCTAACCCTTTTTCGCCCGCATAAAGCCGAAAAAACCGGAATCTTACGATAAAAAAGATAACCCTTAGATTTTCTTAACTTAAAATACGAATTTATTTTCGTTTCTTAAATTTTAATAATTTAGTAAATATAGTTTTAATAATAAAAATATATTTAATAAGAAATACGGTTAATTAGTTTAAACTTATTATAAAAAGCCTTTTAAAAATAAAAAAACCAAATAAAAAAACTTTATAAATGAAATATTTTTAACTTATATTAATTTTAAAAATAAAGTACATAATAATTTCGGCAATCCGGATAAAAAATGATTTACGGCTTAATAGTTGTTGCAATTCCGATAAAAAGGATTTATATTTAAATATACCGTAACCTTTAAAAGTTTTGCGGTTAAGGCCGCTAGGAAAATAACGAAACCGATACCTTTATCGATATATTTTATGAAAAATTAAAAAGCGATATAAAAGATAAAATTATTCGGATTAAACGATTAATTACCTTAGACCGGTATATTATAAAGGTAATTAAAATTAACAATCGATAATTTGAAAAACGATAAAAAAAAGGATAATATGCTTTACGTTCGGGATATAACAAATTTAACCAGGGGAAAAAACGAAATATATTTTTTATTTTTTACGGAACGGCGCCAGGATTTATGAAATTCGGTATTACCTATAAATAAAATTAGAACCAGATTAAATGTTTTAATTACCGCAAAATGGGACATAAAGTTTATAAATACAAAAAACTGAAAAAACCACAATAAAATAACTAGACCCTTATAGCGAAAGGATAAGTTAAGAATAATTAAAATAACGATAATAAAGTTATTAATATAATTTAGGCCAAATATATATCAGGTTTTTAACGAAAAGTTTAATAAGTATTATTATAATAAAAAATCCAACGAAAAATACGGAAAATTAAAAGGCTAATTTAATAAATATTACAAACATAATAAGAAATATTATAAACATAATTATGCGAATACCAGAATTAAATAAAAAAAATCTATTTCGGAACCTTTAATCGATACGGTAAAATACATGCCATATATTGTCGACGACCAGAATATCCTAACTACGAAAAATGGAAATGGCATATTTACAAACGAATTACCAGTATATATTATAAGGCATTCGATTTTTTAAACCGTACCAGATATAATAAAAATAATAAATAATAGTATTAATAATTTCGAATCATAGCCCCAGGAAACATTTAATAATTGGCCGAAATAAAGAGTTAGCTTAAAAAAAATAATACCTACAAAAAAACCCTTTTTATTGCTATAAAAATTGTAATTATTAAATTAAAAAGATTAATTTAACGTACAGTAAAACATCATTATTTGAAAGTTATTACGGACCGTTATTTCGAATTGGCATTTACGGCAAAAATTTATAAAAAAAGGTTATTAAGGAAAAAATACGTTAATTTATAAGAAATCTTTGGAACGATAATTAAGATAACGCATAATAAGATGTAATTGTAAATATAAAAAAATAATTTATTCAATACAGAAAGAAATTATAAAAGTTATTTAAAAATAATTAATATAATTTAAAGGAATAATATGCCGATAATAACGATAAATATAATAATTAAATACATTAAACGAAAAAATATAAGCAAAATTAGATAAATTTAAATAAGAATTAAAAAAAGTTATTTATAAAAAAACCGCAAAATAACGAAACTAAAAAGAATTAAAGAAAACTTTTAAAAAAGGCTTTAAGCGTAATAATAAAAAACGTTAATAATCTTATTACCCTAAAAATACGAATCGGAAAATATTAATATACCGTAACAATAAATTATGATATTCTGGGCAAAAATTATATTATACCAAATATGGTTAATAAATTTAAATAGTTATAAAAATATAAGTTAGAACTTTATATAACGACAAATATCAAAAGTTAAAAATTCGTTTACGATAACAGAAAAGTTATACGCAAAATTAATTATTTCGAAATTTTTATTAAAAAATAATATTAAATACTTAATTTTAATATCGTTTTATTGAAGAATTACGATATGATTTTAAGATTACTATGGATACGTTAATACAAAATTTTAATTAATAGAAATATTAGCCAAATAAAGTTTATTTTACTTTTTGTTAATAAACGAAAGGAAAAAAAATTAACATTTTAATATTCGATTAATAATAGCGACGAATATATCCATAAATATACGATAAATATTTTACCACTTAAAAGAACAAAATATAAAAAAACGGATATTTAAAAAAATACGACGTATTATTATTATTATAAAAGCGATATTAAAGTAACTAAATAACGGTTTAAAATAACAAAAATAATAATCTAACAGATTGGAAAATCTAATTAATATGTTATTATAATATTATAAATACGAACAGCTTTTTAAAAAAAGCTTGATACGAAATTATTAAAATATAACAAATAAAATTACGACATAATTTTTAAGGAAAGATTTTCGATAAAGGTTTAATTTATTTATAACCTTAATAAAAACGAATTACGTATTTTTAAAAATTATCTAGGAAATTGGCTACAAAAAAATAAATTCGATTTTCAAAATTATTAATAAAATATCTAATATTTTTCGTATTTAAAAAAAATAAAAAATTACGGTTTATAAGTAATTATCGGTAACTAAATAATATTACTATTAAAAACCGAATATTAGTATTCTTAATTATGGAAATAAAAAGACCATTTTACGGAATGAAATAATTTATAATATTCGATTTTAAAAATGGATATAACTTTATTATAATTTAAAAAAAATAGAAATAGAAAATAACTTTTAAAAAGAAATATAAATTATTTGAATATTTGGTTATATTAATAGGACTTACGAACGTATTAATAACCTTTTAACGGATAATAAATTACGTATTACAAAAATACCTCAATAGTTTCGTTATTTGCTATTTCGACGATATTTTCATCTTTTTAAAAACGGAAAAAAATACGTAAAATACGTTCATAAAGCGTTTTAAATTTTATAGGACGTAAAGTTACTTATTAATACAAAAAGTATTAATTCCATATATAAAAAGTAAAATATTTAAAATATATAATTATCTTAGGATATATTAGAATAAACTTTAAGAAAATCGTTATAATTACAAAGTAATAAATATTAATAATAATTAAAAAGATAAAGGCATTTTTCCGATTTGCCAATTACTCCAGGAAATGTATTCGAAACTTTAGTAAAATAACTATACTATTAATAAATTTTACGAAAAAAAAGGAAGTTAAATAAACGCCAGATATAGAAAAAGTATTTTAAAATATTAAAAATATAATTATTAACAAATTAATATTAATTATATACGATGTAAACCTTTCCGTTAAATTAAAAACCGATATTTCGAATTACGTATTAAACGTAGTAATCGAATAACGAAATAATTAAGGTAAATTATATCTTATTGCATTCTTTTCGTATAGGTTAAAAGGAACCGAATTTAATTACGGCATTTGATATAAGGAATTTATAGCTATTATTATGGTATTTTAGGAATTTAAGCATTTTTTAAAGGGGAATTTGTATTAAATTAAGGTTTATACGAATTAATAAAATTTTACCCGATTTATTACCACTAAGGAATTTATAAAATGATAATTCAAATATTCGGAAAAACTGGCGAACTTCGATTTCGTTATTATACATAAGAAAAAATTAAAAACGGCAAAGTATACGCTTTAAACAAGTAACCAAATTTCGAAAAAAAAATTAATTAAAGTTAATTATATAATATTTAATATTATTATAAAAGGATATTTACGCTTATAATAAATTACGATAATTTGGGTAATACTCAACCATATATATTAGATAATCTACCACAATATAACGGTAATCTCCTAAAAAACCAAAAAAAGGATAAAATATAAATTTTAAAAAAATATTAAAAGGATATAATGCGAAAAATATACGAATATTAGTTATACGGATATTTAAGGATTTACAAAACCTTAAATCGACTTTAACGCATATATTTTTTTCTTGAAATGAAATTAACGGTACAAAAAATCATACGGCAATGTAATATTTGCGTTAAAGCAAAAACTTGATAACATAAGCCATACGGAAAATTACAATTATTATTAATCTTAAAATAACCATAATATTTAGTTATATTGGATTTTATTATTAAATTTCTTATATTAAAAAATCCAGTTACGAAAATATATTACGATAATATTTTCGTAATCGTCGACCGATTTACGAAATTTTCTTATTTTTTTACCATATTATAAGGATATTAACGCCAAATAATTAGCATACATTTTTTTCAAATATATTTTTAATATCTACGGATTATTAATAAAATTTATGTCAAATAAAGGATTAATTTTTGCATTTAAATTTTGGTAAGGCCTTATAATATAAATCGGCCTAAATTATACGTTATCCAGCGTATTTAAACTTTAAATAAATAAATTAATAAAATAAATAAATTAAACTTTAAAAACTTACTTTTAATATTATGTTAATTACGAATGAAAATATTAGGTTAAAAAATTACTAATCACATAATTAATTTATAATATTAATTATTATAAAAGCATTAAGATAATACCTATAAACGCAAATTTTCGTTTTATTTTAAAAAGTTACAGAAAAATACGTAATAATAGTTTAATTAATATTAAAATAATCCTTACGTCAAAATAATTACGATAGTTATATCAAAAAATAAAAATAAAATTAAAATTCGTACGAAATCAAATAAATAAGTATTATAATTTAAAAAAACTTAAAAAAATTAATTTTCGAAAAAGGAGAAATAATTTTTTTGCTACCAAAAATATTTAAATAAAACGACCTAGCAAAAAACTCTATTTTAAATATATCGGTCCATACAAAATCGCCAAGACAATATTAAAAAATAATTATTAATTAAGATTTCCGCTAAAAGGTAAACTTTATCCAATTTTTTATGTTTTCTTATTCGAATTAATAATAAATATAATCAAAGTACATACGATACAGAACAATATAAAAATGGAAAACGAATAAATATATAAAGTAAAAAAAATCCTTAATATACGAAAACAAAATAAACTTACCTAATATTTGATCAAATAGAAAAAATATTTAAATTCCGAAAATACCTGGAAATTCGTTAAGAATCTTGTTGGCGCCTAACGCTTATTAAAGAATTTTTATCAGTAACGATAGGTACG
The DNA here is from genome assembly GCA_004154925.1 of Monosporascus cannonballus. Classification (NCBI taxonomy): domain Eukaryota; kingdom Fungi; phylum Ascomycota; class Sordariomycetes; order Xylariales; genus Monosporascus; species Monosporascus cannonballus. The sequence goes on from QJNS01000004.1 coordinate 83,213, forward strand.
TCTTAGTTAACGGCCGATTAGTCAGTAGCCGGAATATCGGGTTAATCGGTTACGGCCTACGTTAACGTAGTAGTTATAACGGCGGCCTTTAATTGTTCTTATTTTTTTTCGAAACGCTTAAATTTTTCTATTGCCTTTATACCTTAAATACTGCGGCGAAATATTTTAATTCCTTGTTAATAAAAAAGTTTCTTTTGTTTCTGCAAATAATTTAAAGGATTAAATAATTTATTATAATTTTATTAAATTTTTAAAAATTCCTTTTCGACAATACGTTTCTTTAATTTTAAATAATCCTTCTTAGTAATTAATTTACGGTGTTTAAATTCGGAAAGCCCAAAAAATTATAGGGATTTCCGTAAACGGTATAAAAGGTATATTTCCCTGAATTGCAATAAATCTTGCAAATTTTGGTTTCAAATTTACAGCGGGAATAAAAAGTGTTTAAGGATATAATAAAACTAAGACTGTTAATCCGTTTCAAAAAAAATAAAAGCGTTAATAGGTTTGCGAAACCTGGAATTTTTAATATGACTTAATATGATAAATATAAAAAAAAGGGTTGTTTATTAAAATTTAATAAACGAATAATTTGATCTTTAAGGATAAAAATCCTGGAAAGGGGGAGATCGTATTATGATCTAATGGTCTTGGTTTTTGAAAACGGTCGGGATCCTGAAGAATTAGATCTCGATCTAGCCAAAAAGTTACGTGACCGGCTTAAAGGGCTTAAGGGCCTTAATTGGTTAAAAAAGGCTTAAGCCGGATGAGCACCAGAGGGGGCTTAAAGGGGCTTAAGGGAACTGAATTAAAGAAATGTCGTTAAGCCATAATAAGCCCTTTAAGCCAAAACAAGGATATATACGTTTATTAATTCTATAGTTTAGATAACTTTAACTTGCAACACTTATTAATATTAATTATTTGCAATAATAAGGTATTAAGAGACGTAATACGACTACTGTATTTATTGTTCAGATTCCCACGATACTCCTGCTAACATAAACCCGTCGACTTACGGTTTAATAGTTGGTTAAACCGCATAGCTCGTCACAAAAAAGGCCCAATAACAAATTCGATTTTAAAAAACTTAACCCGTTCAAAATTAAAAAGGTTATTTCCAAAACCAACAATCGACTATCGCTACTTAAAAACATAAAAATACACCCTGTTTTCCATATTTCCTTACTTAAACCAACACCCTAGAACGCCCCGTTAAAAAGAAACCTAGAACTTTTAAAAAAATTAAATAAATACGAAATCGAACAAATATTAAGTTCTAAAGTAATCAAAAACAAAATTTAATTGTTAGTTAAATAAAAAGGTTACTTACATAAAGAAAACACTTAGGAACTACTTAATTGTTTAACGAATATAATTAACCTAATTAAAACGTTCTATCGTCAAAATCCTAACCAACCGTCTACAGCGCGGCCAAAATCGCAGGCGATAACGGTCCTCTACCCAAATCTAACCCTACGGCGTTCAAGTCGAAAAAAATAAACGCCTTCAAAACGGTATCCATTTTGGAAACAAGCTGCGCTTACTTTTTATCCATACGCCGCTATTCTTCTTTTAGTTTTTCTTATTTTTTCAACCGATTTAGTTTCTTTTTTTCTTTTATAATAGTTACAATTTTCTTTTTCAACGTTTCTTGTTAAAAACATAAACTCCTTAGTCGACCAATAAATTTCTGAGATTTCTCCCTTCGTCGACGAAACGTCTTTTCTTGGCGCTAACGCAAATTATTTAGTTCCTTTTCAGCAACCTCTTGATATGTTATAAAACTATCCTTAATCTCCCGTTACTCCATTTTTAGGCGGTCGCCCTTTTTGCCTAATTTCGTCAAAGAATTCATAGTCAAAACGTTGCAAACTAGACGTTAACGACGAATATAACAGTTGCAACTTAAGATATCAAAAGTAAAAAAGCATTCAAGTTCGCCAAGGCTAATATAATTAAAACAAAGAAAAACCTTAACGCCGAACTTTTTAATAGAATTAGCCCAAACGTTTCGAAAATCGCATTAGTTTAAATAAGGCTTTTTTCTTTCCTTACGAATGCGGCCTGTTATAATAATAATTAGCAAAAGGTTTACCGAAACTCTTTCCAATTACTAAAAAGCAATTACTTACGGTTCTTATTTTTGGGATAAAGATCTTTGGAAAAGGGAAATAATATTACAGGAACAAAGGTTCTTATTTTTAAAAAATTTACCTTTAAGGCCTAACGCGAACCTTTTACGGCTTAACCCTGAATAAGAAAACTTGGCCTTTATAGTGATCTAATTAATTTACACAATCTAAGAAACCTAGGACTAAATTATTTAAATTACATAAATCTTCGATATATTCAATTTAGGACTTAGGATATATAATAAACGGGTTTTTCATATAAATAATACTTACTTAGTTTCACTTCTTAGCTATCAATCTAAATTTTCAATCTAAAGGCAACTGCACCTTTCTCTAATTGAGGGAAAAGTTTTTAAATCTTTTTAACGAACAAATCACTAAAGTATTCCTCGCCTTATTGTTATCTGCAAATCAAGACCCCTTTTCGGATACTGCTTATACCTCCGGGTGGATGTATAACAGGTTCGTTATACGTACGCGGATAAATATTAATCTTAGTTATAGAAAAATAAGGTTACAAAACGTAATTAATAAAGATTTGTTGCAAATCCGGGATTTTAAACGTTTTGAATTAATATTTAAAAAAACACGGACGCCAAAATAGTTATACCAGTAACGAAAAAATGGTTTTTCTGATATTGGCGGAAAATTATTTATATTATTTATTTATTTATATAATTAATCCCTTACCTCAATTATTTAACCTAAGCCAACATACCTTAAGAATTAAAAAGGATAAAAACGTTTTAAAAGGTAATATAATAGGTTCAAGAAAAAAAACCGAAAAAAAAATTTAAAAATTTTTAATTTCGCATCATAAATTAACGGTTATAAATTAGGGTGATAATTTATTAATAAGCGTAAAGAATTATATTTCGAATTACGTAATACAAATTTCCGTTAATTTCTTTCCTTGAAAATCTTTATTACATATTTATTACGGCATATAGTTAATCCGGATAAGGACGAATTAAAATTTTGTATAAACGTTACCAAAATGAAAATTAATTAAAATAACGAATTTAATAAATAAATAATGTATTAATAATTTTAATTAATATTATATAAATATTTATAATTATCGCGATTTATAACCGTAACGTTACGCCGAAACCGAACGCGTTTTTTATTATCGGCCCTGATCAAAACCGGCAAAATTTCGTTTTTTGCTTTTTAACTTAATATCGCCATTATTTTTTAATTTGTTACTAATACTATTATTGAATAAGTACCGTTTATTCCTAACGCGTAATTCCTTAATTTCGATAAGGATTATTATTTAGATTTCCTTTTCGGATATATTATTTATAACGTCGGGTTACGCATTATTACGTTTTGGCAATACCGGCGATTCCGATAATAACATAAAAGTAAACGAATTATACGAATATATGTACAGTAATACAAATAAGGTTAAAAGGTTAAAAATATTGAAAAACGATAAATTTTGCGCTAATATTATAAATAAAATGGATAAGTTAAGTTATTAATTAAATTATTTAATACGTTACGAATTATACGTATAAATATAAACGTTACTATAACCGAAATTACGGCTCCAAATCGTAAAGGCGTATAAATTATATGCCCGTTTGGTATTTAAATTGTAATGATTACTATTACATTATTAGCTACCAATTTAAACGGAATAACTACATACGGTATACCCCGATTAGAGTTAGGTATAATTTAAGGCGGCTTTATAATTCTTTCCGATATTTATCGAATTTATAATATAATTATAATCTGTAATTTATATGGATCGGTTTAGGGTATAAAGATATAACGCCGTTATTTCCGATTAAGCGTATTCCGCTATATGTAAAAAATTATTTATATTTTCTGTAAAATCGAAATTACAGCTTTTTTGCATATTATATATAACGTAAAAATAAACGGGTTTTCAAAATGTTCTAATATTATTATTTATGGAAACAGGAGATTACCTTAATTAATTTAATTACATGTTAAATTAAATAAGGATTTTTAATTTCGTTTAATTTATTCGGAAATTTATTAAATAAAAACTGTTTAAATTTAATAAAAATAAATATTTACTTTGCGTTATTATTATCAAAGGAAACAACCGCGTAAAAAGAATTCGTTTGTTTATCCTTTATTTTGGATTTAATTATTTTCCAAATAACTGCCTTAACAGAACCGGGTTTTAGTTATTTTTATGCAAATATTTTCAAATTTAAAGGTTTAATTATATAACGGAAATTAAGTATGCATACATAATAATAAAATCTAGCCAGAATTAGGTTATTACAGTTTTTTTCCAATTTAAAAATTTCGCTTTTTTTCAAATATATTAAAATCGGTTTACGTATATATTTGCCGCCAAATAACGCGTATTATTCAGGCCTTATTCTTGTCCGATACCGCAAATTAAAATTATTTTATTTCGGAAATTTACGGGTAATATTTTGGCCGGCCGAAAATTACAATTAAGATTTAATAATTATTTTGTTTTAATCGGGATTATTTGCGATAAATTACAAATTGTCATTTTTATTATCCGAGTCCGTTACGTTGTTTTTTATTACAACTTTTGTATTTTTATAAGTAATACGGTTTTTAACTTGCCGGGCCTAAATTTCTTTCGTTATTTTAACCTTTTTTAACATAAACGGCTTAATTTTATATTTGTCGAACGCATAATAAGGTACAAATAATATGGCTTATTTATGGTTAATTATATTTAATCGTTTATAGTTACTAATCGTTTAATTAAATCGTTATTAAAAATGCTTAATTATAACATTTTGCAATATATTTTATTGCATTATTTAACTAATATCTGAAATGTTTATACTTAATTTAAAACTAATAATAAATACTATAATACGAAAGAAACTATTAAATTATTTTATGTTATTATATATACCAATTTGGTTTCTGTAAGGTATTTCGGAATTATAAAACTTAATATTTTTTTCATAATTTTCGATAAATACCCCCGGTTTATAATAATCCTAATTAGATAATTACAGATATCCAGAATTTTCGCCTTTTTATTAACATAAATAATAATCTTAATGATAAAACGTAAGTTATTAAATTAAATTCGAAAGTTATTCTTTAATATTTCGGATATATTTATTATTAAGAAATTTAAATATTTTTAATTCGAAGTAACCTTTGGGTAGAAGGAAAATAATAATATTAATTTCGGGACGATTAATATTAAAACGCAGGATTTCCGCCTTAAGGCTCTATTTACTTAAGCCGCCGATTTAATAAAAAACGTTATATTTCGTAATTTCCTTTTTATAATATTATTAATAGTTGTTATATATGTAAATTAATATATATAAATAAAAAAATAAAACGTAAATTACGGATATAAATATATTTAGGCCAGAACATTTTTTATTCTGATAATCAATATATTTCGTTAATAACAATTGAACCATTTTGTTTTTCGAAGATCAAATTTAATATGGCAGTTTAGCACTGATCGTTCGATATTTATTTAAAACCAAAAATTATACGGCTACGTTATCCGGCAATTATGTAATTAAATATTTTTGGGTTAAATTTTTTTATGTTTGTAAATATCAGAATAAAAATAAATTATAAAATGGTTAATATAAAAATTAGTTATTTTGCAGCTAGGTTAATTAATAATACGATTTAGAGAATAATTAAGTTGGTTATTAAAAAAACTTAAATAATTAAGGATTTTCCGAAATTTATTTTAATACCAAAAAAATATTAAGTTTTCCGAAAATCAGAAGATATACCGTATTAATCTGTTATTTTTGTAAAATACGGCCTTACCTGTTAAACATAACGCTTAATATAAGGCAAATAAACTAACGGCGCAATATTTCCGTAAGGTTATCGGCCGTATACATAACGTTGGCATATGGGTTAATTACGTTTATATCGGCAAAAAACCGATAAAGGCAACGGATAAAAATAATTGCGTTACTTTGAAAAATTAAATGCTTAAAGGTTTAAAATATTTACCATAGATTTTCGAATATATTACCTGTATTTGGCTAATTAAGAAAAAAAATACATTTCTAAATTCGTTACGGGCGATTTTAAGCCTCATATATTATTATTTTGGCTTATAAGGTTATGTTATTATCGTATTGGCCCAAAGGGGTACGTATTTGTAATATGCGGAAAACGGAATTTTCAGCCATTTATTTGAACTTATAATAATACCTTGTTCCTAATTAAGACCAAAATTATACGAAAAATTAGAGATTTAATTTTGTATTAATCCTTTGTAGTTATAAAAAAATAGCGTTAATTTAAAGTTATATTTAAAGGATTCGTTTTAATAATTTCCGAAAATTTGTATAAAAATATGGAAAACGTAACGAAAAAATCACAACTTGCTATTAGGCCTTATTTTGGAGGTTTTGTTGTTTTTGTGGAGATAATTCTTAAAGTAGTTTAGTTGATATATTGGACCTCTGACAGATACTTCTTGATCAAAAGCTATAGCTGTGGCTACGGCTGCTGCGCCGCAGACGCAGCCACAACCTCCAAAATGGGGTCCTGATCACGATGAGGCAAGTAGTAGCTTAGTATTTGTTTGATATCGTCGGATTTTACGTAAAGCGGGGGTTATATGTATTAATATTATTTTAAGACTATTTCATTTTTTAAAGAAAATTTATTACTAGGCAAAACACGTCTTTTTGGCCTTTAAAAGAAGCCGGGCCCTTAGGTATTTTTTTAGCCGGGCGCTTAGGTATTATTTTCCTAGCCGAAGGCTATTTTACATCGCGTGGAATTTTCTTTTTAGTGCCAGGTATTTTTTTGGATTCCAGAATTGATTGGCGAGCCGTTTGCCTAATGCGCGTTATTTTGGCTACCACTATAAGTATTAAATTATTAAGAAATAATTATTTCATAATTATTTTAATAAAACTTTATTATTACAATCATGTTTTTTATTATACTAGCGTAAGGTTATTAATTATAATAGCGGTACAGTAATTAATAGGTATTCCGCGAATTTTTGATGAGGTGTAGATATAAGCGATTTCTTTAGAAAAATGGGGTATATAAGATAGTATAAAGTAATTCAAAAAGTTTCCATAATTTACCTCAATGTTTTATTTCAAAAAAGTGTTATTTATTTATTATAACAAGAATAATACAAATAACATTATTATTTTACAATTATTTCTTTAATTTTAATTTATATAAACATATATTTTCTAGGGTAAAAATTGGTGTATTATAAAATAAAAATAAATAATAAATAAAAAAAGAAAAAAATAACTTTATATCAAATTTATTCCGCCTTTAACAATCACGAGTATATTAATTATGTTACCTATCGCCTTAACCTAGTAATTACGGGCCTGGTTTGTTATAATTATGACGATAAATTTAAGAAAACGGCCGGTTTTAAATAAACGCTAAAGTTTTACTTTTCGAAATTTTGTTCGCTTATCTTTTAATAACGCCTTTATTTTTGACATTAGTTAGCTTTTTTTTCGGAGAAATTAATCCTTAAACGCAACTCCTTTATGCTGAAATCCGCTTACCTCAGCAGTCCAACCAGTATATGGAGATTTCTAGAATATCTAATTTTCGTCCTTATTATTTTCGGTTTTATCCGGATTTTTTAAATCGTTATTTAATATCCCGTAAAGTTCATCTGATAATAGGTTATATTAATCCGGCCATTTTCTTAGGTTTCCGATAAACAGAATTTAAAATGTTTCCCGCATTTTTTCTATACGTTTTTCGAATCGTTTTCGTGTATAAGCGGGATTATTATTATCGTACGGAATCTGTTATTTAAATTAAAGGCGTTAATTCGGATATAAAATAATTTAATTAAAATTAATTTAAATTATTATGGTAATATTAATTAACCGTTAATATAATACTTTAATTGAATAAAGTTCTAGGTATGTTTTATTAATACGGAAAAATATTAAATATATAATAAATTAGGTACAACATAAATAAGATTAATGAATATATTATTAATCCGTTATTATAATACTAAAACGGTTTTATTCGGACGGATATTTAAACAATATAATTAAGAAATAAATTGCAAAATATTAATTAAATTATTTAAGTTCGTATTAAAAATAATTATTAATAATATCCTTTTACGGATTATCGTTAATACTGTATACTGAATTGGGGTAGGGAGAATTGGTCTTGATCAATGCGGATAACCATTTTATATCACGGTATGGAATGGGACTGTCGAAAAATAAAGAACTGAATCCGATTGTATTGATGGTGTTGAACCTTGATGACTGAAAAAAATGACGGAAGACATACTGAGTGGTGATGGTGCCGGTGATGCCTGGGGGTTGAGCCCATGGCGAAAAAGAACTTCTTAATATACATGCGAAACTCGGGGTTTCTGATCAGCCGAGTCTGATCATGGGTGTAAGACCCGGCCCCACTTCAATACCGAACCCCTCTTTTTAAAACTTAAATTTAATAAGACAATTTCGGTAAGGTGTCCGTAACTCGAAATAAAAATACGTATAATAAATTGTACATTTTGTTTATTATATTTTTTTCTAATACTTTTTGTATATTTACTTAACGCATTTAATAATTTTCCCGTAAAATATATTTTTAGATAATTTTAATTAGAAATGTGTTTGTTAATTATTAAAGTAATAACGGAATTCAATAACCGTATTACTAACTAATAAGTAAATTAAAACGTAAAAATAAATTAATAGGCGATTATTAATAAATAACCTATGAATATATTGGAAAATTTTCGAATTTGCTAATATGGTACCTTTTCGCAACAATTATAACTATATTACTAATCGGTTAATAAATTGAGAAAATATTAAATTTTTCTTATTTTTTAATTTTTCTATTTTCTGGTTCTTTATCCGGCTAATATTTTTAAAAAGCTTTAACGTGTTACAGGCTAGAGCCTATAGGGCGGCTCGGGCTTACGGAGCGAGCTCCTTAGCCCGAGCTCACCCATATGTATATAGGGAGCAGCCACCTTGCTGGTAGCTAGTTGTTTCTCCCTTTCCCTTTTTACCTTGAATATAAACCTTCGTTAGGCCGTACTTTCGTTCAGCTTACGTATCGTACCCGTTATATATATTTAAGGTTATAATTTATCATAATTTCTAAAAAATTAGGTAAAAGCGAAACGTTTCTTATAAATACCCTGGTTCCGGATAATTAGCCAAAAAAAGTTTTATAACGAAATAATAACGAAATAATATAACTAATAAAATTATAAACAAACTTATGGTATTAATTTTATCCGGAACTATGAAGAAAAATGTAAAATATTAATTATTTATAAATATATTTTAAAAATTTAATATGTAACAGAACAATTCTGTTAAATTAATTCTTAGCCGCAACGAAACGATAAATAATTTGCTTAACCGGATAACGGAAATAAAAAAATATTTTTTATAAAAGTAAAAAAAAAGCCTAAATAAGATAAGACCCGCTTTGCCCAATATTTACGGTAAATTTACCGTTTAATAACGCGTTCGTAATAACAAATCGTAAACTTATAAAATAACTTTTATAAAATAAAAAGTAAAAAATATTCCGTTAATTTTTTGCCATATTTTATACGAAAATAAAAGAAAACCAATTTATTTCCGGTTTTTTTATAATAATTTGTTTAAATATTATAATATTTATATTTACCGAAAAACAGTTATAATTTAATTATTAGTTCGAAATAAAAGAATTACGAAAGGATTTCGACGTTAATAACTTTTTTTTTATATAAAAAAGTAATTCGAAAATAAATAAACGGTATAATCCGTTAAAAAATAATTATAATATACAAAGTAAAGTAATAATTAATAATTTTAAGATTATTTATTAAATTTTGAATTTAAGTTAATTAAATTTAAAGGCTTAATATAACCTTTAATAATTAATGTAATTTCTTTAAATACCGGTATTAATATATAATTTCGTAATACGTAAATAACAAAAAGCATATTTTACGATAATTATAATTATTAAATACGTAAAATAAAAAAAATAATTAATTATTTCAAAGTTTTATTTAATTATTATATAAATAAAAAAACGATAATTTGGTATTTCGGTAAGAAAAGCGGAACGGTTAATTAATAATAATACATTAATTAAATTAAAAAATTTGCTTAAATAATAAATATTTAAGGGAATATACTTATAATAAATATTGTATAATTAATTACGTTAATTTTTAAATTTAGGGATTAATAAAGAAATGGTTAAAAAAACTGATCCGGAAGTAATTCGGAATAAGATTTAGATAACCGGCCTTATGCGAAATAATTTTCCAATAACGAAATAAAAATTCGGAAACCGAAAAGGTAATATTTCTGCTATGCCGCCATAAATTATTTAAATTAGGAATACTCCAAATATAAATTTGCAAAACGGTTTCGTTTAATTAAAACGGAGATTACGGTAACGAATTTACGGGATGCCGTTAACGGAAATAACGATTCGGATAATAAAAATTTGAAAAATACCCCTTATCAAAAGTTATTAATAAAAAAAGGACGTAATAAAGGAAAAATTATAAAAAATTAAAACTAAATTACATAATATTTTTTTATATTAAACGACTTAATTAATAATAATATATATAGAAATATCTTAATTAATAATAAATATATTTATTATTCCGTATTTAATTAATAATTAATCCGTTATTTAAAATTATAACGTATATGTATTATACCTTATTGGTTAAAATTAACGAAAAATAACGAATTTATAATAACCGCGATCCGAAAAATTACTTACATTAATGTAAATTTGGACGGCCGCCTAAAACGAAACTATGGATACGTAATTAAAATTTTATTTTGAAAAAACTTTAAATAAAATATAATAATACTATATAGAAAACGAAATAACGGCTTATTTGTTTCGCGGATAACGTTATTGCGTTTATATTACGCGAAAAAAATAATTTAATAAAAAATTATAAAGATTACTTAAAAAGGCAATTATAAAAATATAAAAAAGCCTGCCTAATGGCGATTATAATCTTTATGGCGATAACGCGGGAAAATTATTATAAGAAAAACGGGATATAATTATTTGTAATTTTTATAAAAAATATTAATAAAACCTTAAGGGTAAAACCGGAATTAACTTTTAAAGATATAACGGAATATTTTTTTTAAAAAAATACGGGAATTTCGAAACGTTTTTACAAATAACAAAGATTTATCGTTATTACCTTATCGTAATAATAACTACGTAACGATAAACATAAAAATAAATGTTTTAAATTAAAAAAAAAGCAATTTTATAAGGACCTTTATATAAGATATTAAAAGAAAAATTATTAATTTTACATAAAATATTTATAAACTTATTCGATGAAAATTAAATTCGGGTTAATGATTTTTTTACAAATGCCCTAATATTATTTGTAAAAAAGCCTAACGGAAATTTACGGTTTTGCGTAAATTATAAGGAATTAAATCCGCATACCAAAAAAGTTCAGCCTAAAAAGCCAATATTTCGGCAAAATAAAATAATATCGAAAAAGGTCGTTATAATTTATGGTAATAAATTAAACGTAAATTAAATAATTAAAAATACTTATATTTACATATAACTTCCGAAAAGTAAATAACGTACAATATAATTGTTACATAAAAAATTTATATATATTAGTAAATATTATTTTATAATTATTTTAATATTTTATTCATCATTAATAACCGGGTAAAATAATATTATTTTAATTAAGTTATAATAAAATAAACCGAAGCCAAAAATTTATTTATAATTAGAAATAATAACGATAAAATATATATTAATATTAATAATAAATAACGTAAAATATATTATTATAATATTATTATTATTAACGATATTCGTTATACATTTTTGATTAATTATTTAAATAATTTAATATTTTAATTTACGGAAAGTTGTATTATACTTTAAATTAAAAAATTTTACATAATAATCCGGTAAATAGTTTTTTGCTTTAATAATTTCTTAATTATTTTACTAATATTTATAACGTTAATTACCGGCTTAAAGTAAAAATATTTTACTAAATATTCCTATAAAAAATAATAACGAATATTTATATATACGGTATTTTAAAATTGCAGAATTTATTATTAATAAGATTATAAATTTCTTAATATAATTTCGTTATGTATTTTTACTATTTTCGACAAATAATGCCGTTATAAATTAAAACGACTCTAACCTTAATATTAAGGTTAAAAATATTACAAAAATTACCTTTATATTTCGTTTCTTAAATCCCGATTATTTTTTAATTATTTTATTCTTTAATTTTTTAAACGTAAATTTAAATTATTTAACATTTAATATTTAAAATACCATAATATTGTAAACAATTTATACTTTAAATTGTATTAATATAAAAACAATTTCCGAATATTTTTCGAAGTTATAAATTCTTATTTGTAAAAATATTTCGGCTTTAGGTATAATTTTCGACAATTACTTAAAATACTATTTATTTACCAAAAATGCCTTTTATTTTAATATTTTGCCCATTATAAATTTTACGATATTTTTGCCTGGAAAAAAAATATCTTAATTTAGTATTACAGAAAAAGAAAATAAACCTCATGAAAAATTACCGTCGTTTTCGATTTTGGTAAATCCGAAATTAAAGAAAAAGGTTTGCCCGTTTAATTATATTAAAACATAATATTATAAATAAATATATTAATTAATTATTTTACAATAATTTTAAAATAATTTAATTAGCTTTTAAAATGTATATAAGGAGATCCCGGTTTATCTAAAATTATACAATATTCTATTACCAAAGGTTACCGGCTTAATAACCTGGCATAATAAGGCCAAAGAAAACCATTTTATACGTTATTTTGATACGAAATTTTGCGGTTTTATTTCCAAGGTACGCCTTTAACGTTTAAACCTTTTTTTTATTATAGGCATATTACGGGAAATTATGGCACAAAATTTAATTATATTAAGGGATTTAAGTAAAAATAATTTTAAATATATGGAAGCGGTAAAAATTAATTAAATCTTAAAATTAATGTATTAATTAAAAACGAAAAAAAGGTTTTAAAAAATTTATTAAATAAAGCCTTTAAAAAAAGTTTAATATTATTGGTTACGCTTGTATTAATGATATTTTTGCCGTATTCGGCAGCGTGAACTCTAAGTTTTATATAGGTAAAAGCTTTTCGTAAAAAAAACCAAAAATAATTTAAATTAAAAGCAATTATAATATTGGTTTATTAACCGTAACATAAATAATTCTCTTTTTTTTTCAATTAGGTTAGACTTATCAAACTAACTGTTTATAATAAATTTAATTTATTATATATAATAATTATTTTAAAATATTTTAAATTATTTTCAGAAAAAAATTAAATTTACGGTATTATTTATCTCGCTTAAAAGTAATATATATTATTTTTATAACATAATAATTATTTCAAATTATTTCCTCATTTTTTCTTTAATACGTCTGGAATTTACATACTTTGCTAATAAGTAATCGTAAGTACCTAATGGGTCCTGCCAAGGACTTATTAAGTACCCGCGGGTAATACCAAGGACCCATGGGTCACCCATGGCTCCTTGGCATTACCCGCGAGTACCCGTGGGCCGTGGGTAATTTTCGGTGGGTGGTTCCTCCCTCACCCTAACCACGCCTAGCAAAGGCCCCCAGATTATTGGGTTAACGATGATGTTCGACGCTTTTGCCATGGTCGCTCTAGGACTGCGATTCTGGTCGCTACAGATCCTCGGCCGAAAGATCTTCGCTCACGACATTTTGGCTCTATTTGGATTCGTAAGCTTCTTATCGGATACTATTGACATCGCAGCTGATCATTTGCTTAGGTCTGCGCGACGGCTCTCGCTATTTGCCTTATTTGCAGCGTTGAGTACGGCGGTCTCGGTCGGCATGCAGTCGAACTCATCGACACCCCTTGGAAGGTGGTAATCTTCGGAAAGGCGAGTATGGGCACGCTTCGTGATCGACCCGATACTAATATTTACCAGCTTCTCGTTGCCGTTCAAGCTCTTTGGGCCTTCTCAATGACTAGTATTCGCTTGTCGATCGTCAGCCTTTACATTCACCTTTTCTCCTCTCATCACCGCTTCCGCATGGTGTGCTACGGGATGATGGTCGTGTGCCTCCTTTGGGCGATCGGTGACCTCCTTACTATGTTCTTGATCTGTCGGCCGCTAGCTTACAACTGGGACAAGTTGGCACCTGGTGGGAGATGTGGCAACATCAACCCCGCGTATTTGGCAGTGCATTCGAGCAACTTTGCAATTGACTTAAGCATTGCGTTATTGCCAATACCAGTGCTGTGGGGTTTACAAATGCCATTAGAGAGGAAAGCTGGGATCTCCGTAATGTTCGCGCTTGGTGCATTGTGCGTTACCTGGCCCAAAGCTACCGTTGAAGTTGATGCTGACAATTAGGCTAGAATTTGTGCAATTTCAATTGCACGTATCTGCTTGTATCAGCTCGCCTTAGGCTATGATCAATCTGACTTTACTTGGTCGGCCTCGACTCTATACCTCTTCACTGCCTTGGAGCCCTTGCTGGCCTGTTCACTGGCTTGCATGCCACTGCTGCGTCCGGTGAGCGAAAGGCTTGCAGGCTCACCCGTAGTCTCGTGGGCGAAATCGTGGATCATGGCTTCCGAAAAGACTAAATTCACGACTGGTAACTTTGACACAAGACCCGGTAGCACAGACGGCCTTCACACTACGGCCACGATCGGTGACAGGCCAAACAGACATTGGAAGAAGCTGAGCGGCGACGCTCGAAGGATTAGGGTCGATTCCCAGCCAGAGCAACGGAGCTTTGAGATGGATGATTTCTCATAGAAACACGACCGATGGGGTGTCTTTGTGTCTACTGGGAGTCTGCTACAAATGGGGGATGCGGCTTTGAAATAGACAATACTATGGGGTTAACCCAATTACCTATGCTCTCGAAGCTTATATGGGACCTTCAATAGGCGAGCATGCGCTGGGCATTCAAACCCGACTTATCGCGGGCATAAACTCACGTCAAACTGGCTCGTATATGGTAATATGGTGCGTCGTTTCTCAGATTCGACGTGCGTATTCTAGAGTAAAAACCGCTACGCGTCCACCCGTACCCTCTCTCCGAATAGTCATATTCATGCCTCAGCCCTGTGCTATGACATTTAATACTTAGATGATTAGTAGTGATTATATGGAATCCGTTTACAGGAGACTTGTCCTAGAAAGCTATGTCTTAATGCATATATCTTAACAGTACTATTCCGAAAAACAACCAAATATTGCATTGGTCCTATGAATCTGCCATGTACCTGGTGTTGAGCGTAATGTCAGTCAAGACATCGATTGGAGTGTCTTTCCTTTCTTGCCTCTTTCTTTTTGTGACTTGTCGACTACAGCCTTGGCGTAGGACCATCTGCAATGCAACGCCCTCGATATATTCTCCTCGCATAATAATTGGCGCGCGTAGGAAACGGTCCAACATTGTATGCAGGTACTCAGCAAAAGGAATAATATATTACGTGGGAAGCGGAAGAGTAGGTGTATTACGTGATAACCGAGAGATGCGCCCAGGGTAGAGCCAGCCGGTAATGGGGCGTTACCGGATTTGTGTCCCTATTTGAGGCCACGAAAATAGACTGTGGCGGCGAAATTCCGCGCCTGGCTGATAGAGTCTAAGGCTGAGCTCCGGGTGGTAGTCCTTCGTGAGGTCGTTTGTCCAACATACATTCACCGCACAAGCTCTCCACTGAATAGTAAGACCATACCAAATAATACATCATCATCGATATTTGCCGTAGGTGCGCCCGCGATGTCCTTTAGCGCTGTCTGGACACAGTTCTTCCCTCCTCGCAATGGCGCCCCGCTCACCCCCGCCAACCTCATTAACCAGGAGGACAGGGTATTCATTGTGACAGGTGGATCTTCCGGTCTAGGCTATGAGCTTTCACGGATTCTGTATGGCGCAGGCGCAAAAGTGTACATCCTTACAAGGTCCAAAGAGCATGCCGCGAATGCCATTGCCCGTATCCAGGCATACGACGACGGGAAACGCCATGATCACGCGAGCATCGACGGGGTGAGAGAGCGGCAAGACACTACCACCAAGCGAGGGAGTCTGGTGTTTATCCCGATGGACTTAACAGATTTTACCACCGCCAAGGCGGCAGTGCAGCAGTTTCTTGAACGCGAAGAACGACTCGATGTCCTGTTTAATAATGCGGGCACTGGGGCTAGAAATAACGCGCCCCAAACTCGCCAAGGTTACGAATACCACTTTAGCATCAACTCGCTAGGGCCTTACCTCTTGACGAGGTTGCTTATGCCTATTCTGTCCAAAACAGCAAGCAGGAGTCCTACAAATACCGTTCGGGTCATCTGGCCAGCCTCTATCCTCGTCGAAATGATGAGTCCTAAAACTGGCATTCGAAAGGAGTTTTTACAGGACACTTGGAGCGTAACGGATCCCAATGAGCTTTACGTTACTTCCAAGACTGCGAACTGGTTCCTGGCTTCCGAATTCGCCCGCCGCCAAGGTATGACTGGGGTGGTCCACATAACGGGCAACCCGGGAAATTACAACACAAACATCTGGCGTCACACCCCACGTCTGCTTTATTATGTTCTCTTACCTATCCTACGGGATCCTGTGCACGGCGCTGAAACATATCTTTGGATGGCTTTCTCAGAATCCGTTACCATGGATGAGGCCGTCGCTGGGCGTTACGCCATTTGTGACGGGAGATGGCATCCTGGGCAGAGAGAGGATCTCGTCCTAGCATTGAGGTCGACGGAAGAAGGGGGCTCCGGGCGAGCTAGAGAGTATTTTGACTGGTGTGAGCGAAAGGTCGAAGAATTCGTATACTAGTTAGATACTAATGACAGCCATTTCCTCCTACGGGTAGTCGATACGTCATGATTACGGAAGGTATGAGACCCTGGCATCACACACAGAAGCATATAACTAAAGAAGAAGTGTATTGAAGGTTGCCTGACCTCCAGAAGGTCCTAGCTAGAAGGTGAGGGTAACGAACCCTCCTTTTATACACGTAAATACAACTATAGCTAAGAGGAAAAGATACCGGAGGTGCATAAAGTGACCATGTTTCAGTAGTTGATCAAACTAAGCCAAGGCTTAGCTTGTTTGATCAACTTCAGCTGGGTCTGACAGAAGGCGAAGATGAACCAGTTGAACGGCTTGTACTGGAGAAAAAACGTATAGTTACCCAAGATGTAGTTGCTCCGATGTTCAAAAGGGGATTATCTCTTATCTGCATCTACATGAACCATTATTTATCGCATAATACTTATCCACACATGCTGATAGCCCAATGTTACCCTTCGGAAGAACGTTATTGTTTTCTTCCTGTCTCCCAATCAATCCACCCTAGCTCCTTTCGCCTTTTCAAACACTCCCCTCTGGAACTTTTCATGCAATGCTATGACCGGTGGGTGCAAAGGGGGTAAGAGTTGACAAAACGCTGTTCCGCAGATGCCTGCCTCGCGGTCGATGAACCACACCGTATTTGCCACCCCGGCCCAAAAGGCGGTCCCTCGCTCAAACCGACCCTCTTGACCCTCCTTCGCTATCAACCCTGCGAAGCTCCAGGTTTTCCTTACGGATGCGGGGATCCCTTGACCTAGGAAATTCGTATGCGCAGGCGAGAGAGCGATGTAGTTATTTAAGGCCTGCTCGCATTCCTTGTTGAGCTGCGGACGAAAGAGCTCGTCGTAGGATCGTAAGGTGAGAAGTTTAGGATCGCGGCGTAAAACCGCAGACAGAAACGTATAGTATGCCTTGGTAGAACAATAGATACCGCCACCACCGATGCAGTCGGTGGCTCCGAACATAATATCGTAATCTGAAGCGTCCACAGCTGGGGGGTTTCCATTCTGATCCAACCTGCTCATGTCGGCCATTCTGCCTTTTATGTTGTCCTTCGTACTTGGCCAGAATGTAATATCGTTCTCTATTCCCAGGGGCTTCCAGATACGGATACGCATAAACTCGTCTAGATTCAAGCCACTTGCTTTTTCAACCAACTTTCCCGCCCAGTCATGCCCAGAGCCATAGGCGAAACCGGTTCCAGGCGTGAACGCTAGAGGTATAGCAGACTTGTGCTCGATCGTAGGTCCCGTCCACGGCTCCTCGTTGCGCGATGCCCGCCATTTGCCAAGTAAAACGTTTAACCAGTCGTATTCGTGGCCAGATGTATGCGAGAGCAACATTCTGAGGGTAATGTGGGTGGAGTCGGGTGCAAAGGTGGCCGAAGACTTGTCGTCATCAAAAGAGGTGATAACTCCGTATTTTCCCATCTCGGGAAGCTGAGGCCGTACATTTGTGTCCAGATCCAGTACTTTATCTTCAACACATTGTAGTACGGCCACTGATGTCATCAGCTTGGTCATTGAAGCGATGGTGCAGATTGTATCTGCTGTAAAGGGAAGATCGCGACCTTCTTTGGCTGTCGCTCTGCCGATCGACTTCGAGTACAGGATGTTGCCTGCCGAGAAGTTAGTCCCGGGTATATAGAGGATTGCATGGAAGTTCGTCAGAAGCCTTCCACAATTACCGTTATCGATAGGAGGATGAGGTATGACGAACCATCCTTATCTCCCGCAAGGAGCGAGACGCCTGGAAGAAGTCCCGATTTAACGGCTTCATCATAGGCTCTGTCAACGTTTTGTGTCATGGCTGTCTTGAAATTATCTCGGCCTCTTCATATCCCTATCAACAAATTCAGAAGCGTGAACTAATGAACCCCTTTTATGGTGATATCATTGGTTTGTACGTAAAGTCCATCCAAAATGTGGCAGTCGAGTCGAGCCAACCATTCTGTATTCTGGACTGATGGGTTAAGCCATGAAATATTTACTTACGTGAGGTATTTACTGACGTAAGAATTTCTTACTCATATGGCAGTGCTTTGCCCTTGCACAACGCAGAGTTTTGTGAGAACCACACGGCTGGGGTCTTGCGCCACAGTGCAACCTACGAATCAAGAAGGGCGCATTTATATAATACCCTGGCAAAGCAGCGTCTTGGCAAGCATTGTCAACCTAATTCTATGCTCATTCCGAGTGGTATCGAATTATCATTCACGGAAACAGAATATCTAGATACTCCGTCCCTTCTATTTAAAGGTGCAGAACATCTTTGATAAACCCGACCCTTCAGCGGAAGCGTCAGTAGAAGGGGAAATGTCATAAACCGTTACCAAGTCCCAAGCCATGATTGTCCTTTACGCCATCATTATTATTCTCTTTTTATATATTGTTGTCCGTGGCTTATATCGTGCCTACCTCCATGCTTTGAGTAAAATTCCGGGCCCAAAGCTTGCCGCTATTAGGGGATGGTATGAAACCTACTTCGAGCTCTTCCATGAGGGGATGGGGGGGCAATATACCTTCTACATCAAAAGGTTACATGAGGTCTATGGGCCAATCGTTCGTATCAGTCCTCAAGAGGTTCATATCGACGATCCGAATTTCTACTCTACAATCTATACCGACAAGGAGGGCTATGACAAACCTGTCACAGTTAGGCTGATCGCGAGAAAAGGTTGCATAGAGTGTGGGAAGTGATAATTATCTGATTAGAATTGAACTCCAAGGAGCGGTAGCTAAGAAACTTTTTATATATTGTAAAAGCGCCGGAATAAGGTTTTTCCGGGTATTGTAAAACTTAATAATTAATCTAAATTCCCTTATTTTACAATATACCCCATAAATAAAAAGACGTTATTTTTTAAATTTATTTATCGTAATTTTTTGGATTTCCAAATAATTATAATAATAAAAGAAAATAACGTAATTAATTAATTTGATTAATCAAAAAATAAATTATATATATATTAGGTACTTAAAAAAATTATTATTATATTTATTTTCCCTTATTATCGCCGTAATAACAAATAACAAAATAATAAGGCTTATATTTTGCCCGCTTATTTTTTTTATTTTCGCATATTATAAAGTATTTTTTTTCGGGTCGTATAATAATTTTGCAAATATTTTATATTAAGAAAAAATCATCGCAATATTAACGTATATGATATAAATTATTATTATTATTATTATTATTATTATTATTATTATTATTATTATTATTATTATTATTATTATTATTATTACTAAAAATAAATATTTTTTTTACTTTTTATATATATTATATATATTATAATTTATTAAATATATTAATTATTAATTATAAATATTATTATTATTAAGTAATTTTATTTAAATTTATTAATAATAATTATATTAAATACCTTTTTAAATTTAACGCGTTACGGCCGTTCGTATTTACGTAACGCGCATAACGCGCGCTGAGGCCGCCGCCGCCGCCGCTGCTATCGTAAATGCTGCGGCCGACGCCAAACGCAAACAGAACGTTTTTGCCCTGCCCGCGCCTACGCCTATTACCGTACTTACGACGCCCGTAATGCCCGTAATGCCCGTTCGCCCGCCCCGTTAGCATTCCGTATATAGAACGCGCCGTTCCGAACTTTACCTTAATTACTTACATTCCGCGTTTGCCGGCCGTTCTAATAATACGTATTATAATGGTACCGTAAATAATCGTTATTAATATTATGCTTTCAGGCATATTTACGTACCGGTATACGTATTTTTTTATTTTTTAAATTTTTTTATTGATTATTAATCGTAATTTTATTATTATCCGCGCCGTTATAATACGGCTTATAAAAGCGTTTAAAAATAATGCCCTTTGCCGAATATGTTTTTTTTATTCCTGTTTTTATGCTTTAAGGAAAATATTAACCGAAAGTATAAAAATGGACCGTTTTCGTACAATTATTTATATATTTTTTAAAAAATAAAAAAAGAATAAAAAAAATACGGATACGTTTACCGTTATAACGTTTACCGGTATTATAACGCCTGCCGGTAATCCGTTTATTATACGTACGTAAATATGAACTTTAATTAAATAAATTTTAGATTTATTTTTATTATAAATATAATAATAATAATAATAATAATTATTTTTTAAATTTTAAAGAAAGTTAATTCCGGAAATATTAACCTTAATAAAAGATTACGTATTTTATTTATTTTTACGTTTTTTTAATTATATTTACAAAAAGTTTTATAAATTAAAAAAATATTGAAAATATTCGAATTATTATTTAGGAAATATTTTTATTAATTTATTAATAAATATTTAAATTATAAGTAAATAAATTACGTTAAATAATTTATGGATGTATTTTTAATATAACTATATATTTTCTATATCGATATAACGTAAATAAATATTAATACTTTTATTTTTTTATTATAAATTTAATCGTTTATTAATTATTATGAAACATTTCCGAAATTTATTTTAATATTAATTTTAAACCCCGAAATAAATATTTAAAAGTTATTGTTTTTTAACTATGTATTTTAATACAAAAAATCTAATTTTTATTAGAGAAATTATTATTGTTATTAAATAAATTACTTTTTATATAATTAATTTTTCTTTAAAAAATATTATATAACCTTAGAAAAATTGCCGCATTTTAGGATTATTAGCAAACGATACGTTTTTAATAATTAATAATATTTAGGTTTTATATTTTTACTTTTATATATAATCGCCAAAGAATATATATAATAAAAATAACGAATTACATTATTAATTACTTTAATACATTTATAAAACGGATTAATTAAACATTTTAATAATAGAGAAATTATATAAATTATATTTAGGCGGATTATTATTATTATAGATAAAATAAAACCTACGCGTTTTTAATAATTTTTAACTTATTCCTGAAATATTATTCCGGTATTAAAAATAAATTTTTAATCCTCAAAAATATTAATAATATGTAAATATTTTTATAAGCCCAAAATAAATAATAATCATCTTAATATAAAAATTATAAATTAAGTTTCTTTTTAAATTTATCCCCGATTATTCGAATAGGTAAAAACCAATTCGTTTCGTTTTAATTTTTAACTTTATATAT
Organism: Monosporascus cannonballus; assembly: GCA_004154925.1. Taxonomy (NCBI): domain Eukaryota; kingdom Fungi; phylum Ascomycota; class Sordariomycetes; order Xylariales; genus Monosporascus; species Monosporascus cannonballus. The sequence continues at coordinate 105,333 of QJNS01000004.1, forward strand.
TCCCTTTAATTTTAAAACTAATCTATTCGTTCAATATAAGTTTTTTCGATGATAAAAATTAACAAATTATTAATTAAAAATACGAAAACGAACGTACGTTATTTATTATAAAATAAATACGGCCTTTTTAAAAATTACTGTAAACCTTAATTTCCATAAAATAAAAAAAGTTCCCGATATTACAGTAAAAATAAATCCCTAAATTCATATAACGCTTATTTAAACTTTACATACATTCCGTTTTTTTTAAAACTATTAAGAAAAATGTAAATGATTTTAACTTATTCCTTATAAAAATATTTAAAAAGTTATTTTAATATTAAATTAATAAATTTTAAAATCGTATTCAATAATTATAATTAGAATTATTTTAAATAATTTAGTTACAAACGTAATAATATAAATATTAATAAGTAAATTAATTTCCTGGAAATCGTTACGTACGTAAATATATAATTTATAACGTTTTAATTAATTATTTTTAACGAGACTGTATAATAACTTATTTTAAAATAATTAATTTAAATTTAATTTATATAATCGGTATTACCTTTTATATTCCGCATTCCGTAAACGCCTTAATTCTTTTAATATTTGTCTTAAAGATTTACTGTAAAAAATATTTCTTAAAATCTTTCCAAAATGTAGGCGGCTTAATAAATTAATATCTTTAAATTCCGGGTTTGCCAAATATTAAATTTATCTCTTTAATATTTTCTTATAATATTTCTATCCTAATTAGTACATAAAAAATATATATTTTTTATATCTTTATTTTATTATATATTATAATAATAAAAATAAGTACATAATCTTTTCTTAATTTCGATTTAAGGCTAAATATATTTTGCTATTTCCGTAAATTACGATTATATTTACCGAATAAATGCTGCCGTTTTCAATATTATTAAAGATTCTTTCGTTTTCGTAACCTTTTACTTTTACAAACAAATGCTTACGGTTATGTTCCTTTGTTTTTTTTAAATGTAAAAATACGGAAAATATAATTTTTCTAATTACCGGAACTTTTTTTACGTATTAAAATCCCGAACTTAACTTCAGGTATATATAAATGAATTAATTTACTTATAATTCTCGTTAAGTATATTTCTTTCAAAGCTTTTTCCGTACTATTTTTCTAATAATAAATTTACGGATATTTTGCAGGCTTTTTATTTTTAATAAGCAATTAAATTTCGGTTTCAATAATTAATTAAACTTTAATTTTTAAACGCTTTTTTAAACTTTATTTTCCGCATTATAAATACTTTTAAAAATTAAAAATCTATAATTAATTCTTATTTTAGCCGTAAACTCCCTTATTCCTAAATTTTAACCTCCTAATTAATTACCTATAAAGTTTTCAAATTTGGAATTAAAGTTTTTTTACATTTTTTAAATTATTATAATTAATATATTCATTATCTTACGCGTAAATTATTTGGAAAATTAATTTTTTTTAAATTAAATTGTTATAAATATAAAGATTTTATGCAAATTCCCGGCTTATACTTAAAACGAACGGTTTTTTTTAATTAAAAAAAATCCTTATCGAACGTAATATTACGCGTAATAATAACCTTACGGAATTCGGGCACTCATATTCGGTAAATATTAAAAGCTCGGTTTTTTACCAGATATCCGATATAAACTTTCGGTTTAAATTTTTATATTCGTTTATTTATTCTTATTTTTCGCTTTTTTATTAACGGATACGTTCGTACACCGTATATAAAAATCTCAAACCAATCGGGCCTAAAATTTACGGTAATCGCATTAATTATAAAAAGGCTATATTAACGGAAATATTACTTAAACTAAGAAATGAATACTTCATTAAACGGAAATTAATCGTAAAAATAATTGGGGCTTATATTATATAACTACATTATTATTTTTATTATTTGAAGTTAAAATTCCTCAAAAGGTTTTATTTCCAATTTTATTTTAAAAGTTTTATCAATTAATTTTTAACTTATTCGTTTATACATTTTTATAAATTCTGTAATATATAAAGGCGAAAACTTAAGCTTAATACTTTTTTTAATATATTTTATTTAGTAAATTATATATTTATTTATTATAACTATTTTAATATCGTTATCCTGCTTAATTTTGCAAAAAAACCTATATTATTTACGTACCTAATATTCGAAATCCTTAATAATCCAAAACTTTATTTTTTTATATATAATTAACAATTAAAAAAACGAAAAATTTCTTATTATATTTATTTTTAATTATTAAGAATTATCTAAAACTATTATAACTTACAAAATAATTAACATAATTTTACGTAATACGATAAAAAATTTAAATTTTTAATTTTTTAATAAACGCCTTAAAACTATTTAAAAAACGAACGTACAAATATAAGCTTTATATTTCCGGTGCATTATATCTGTTATAATAACGTTTTTAATATTTTTACCAAATAATCTTAACGCCGTAAATCCTAAATACCTTAACTTTAAATACCAAAAGTCCTTTATTCCTATATAGAGACGTAAGTAATCTCTTAATCGCTTTTACGCTTTTCGTCCTTTTTTTTATAAATCGTTAAATATATTAAAACTTTAATTAAGTTTTACCGAATTATTAATAGAATATTTAAATTAAAAAACGGTTTATATTTGAAAAAAGCTAAATTCTATAATTATCAGAATTTCGCAAAAATAATATTTTCTTTAATGTTTCTCATTTTAAAAAAATAATTTAAACCGTAATACCAAATTTTAATTCTGCAAAATAAAACTTTTAAAATAATATTAATATGAAATCCTTTTATTATTACCATATCCTTAAATATAAAATTATATTTTAATTTATTTAGGACTTTATTATATACTTTTTAAATATTTTTTCCTTTATACCATTAATCAGGAACAAAAGAATACCCGCTTTTATTTTATTTCCCGTAATATTAAATATTAAAGTACCGGGAATAAATAAATTTCTAAAATTTATTAAAAACTTAACCATATAATTATCGATTAAAGTAAATTACAATACAAAATACTTACCAAAATAAATAATAATATAAATCCTTAAAATTGGATTAAGGGAAATAAAGGTACATAAATTAATAAACGCCGTAATAATATTATTGAAATATATAATAAAAAATAACGTTAATCGTTTTATAATTTCCCGAATAATTTCCATTTATTTAAGGACCTTTATAACTCCTTTACGGAACTTTTTTACCGATTATACTTAAACCGTTTACGAATCCCTTTAATATTTTCTTAATTTAAATAACAGAATTTGCAAATAATTACCCCCGTAAATATAAAACATAAATAAATATATTCGTTAAATTCCCATAAATAAATGTTATTTAATATAATTAGGCAAAAATATTTATTCCTTTTTTTAAACGTATTTAACAAAATAAAACCAATTTTAAATTATAATAATACTCCTTTTTTATACTGCAATCCTGATAATATAAAAACGAAAATCCCGGGTTTTTTAATTTTAGCTCTTAATTTGTTTTTATAATATATAATTAAAAACTAATCTTGAAGTTTTTTAAGGTTTGTTATAAGCCTGCTAAAAAAATTATCCTTAATAAAGTTAATTAACTTCCGTTATTCCCAGTTTAATACAAAACGTTTTTTTAAATTCTTAAAGGTTATATACTTTTATTTTTATATAAATAATATATTAAATCTAAAATTATTAATTAGGCTTTATATAACCCACTTTATTTAAACGCAAAACTTTATAATAATTTTTGCATACCGTCCAAAAAGTATTTAGCACAAAAAAGGTAAATTAATCCTTTAATTCCTTAAGCAAATCTTATACCGTAATCTTTTTTTAAATAACTAAGGTAACTTAGGCGTTCCTAAAAATCTAACTTTTTATTATTACGTTAATCCATATTTAAGTATTAAAATATCGGATATTAATTTTAAAAGTTTCCCATTACTTTTTGCGCACGGCTTCCGTAAGTCGTTCGATATTTATCTCGTATTTTTTTCGAAATTATTAAGAAATAACTCTTTAAGCTTTTTTAGAAAAGGTTTACGTTAAGCAATATTAATATAAAAACTTTCTTAAAAAGCTAATACTTTTACATATTACTTTTTCGTTTTTATATTAATTTTTATAATATATTCTTTAATTTTAAAAATTTCCCGAAACCCCGTAAAATATTCCGCGTTAAATATATCAAGGTTTATAAGGTACCATATATCGCGTAAAGTAACGTTAAATCGTAAAGAAAAAAACCAATTAAAACAATTAAAATACTTTTTCAAAATATATCTTTAGGAATAAAACTATCCGATATATTAATAAATAATATAATATTTTAAACTAATAAATAAAAAGTTATAATTAACCTAATTATAATTATTTTACGTAGTTAAAGTATTAGGTTTATAATTATTACAATTAGGTTAATTGCGAAAAAAAGTTATATAAAATATAGGAAATAATAATTATCCAATTAGAATTAAGCTCCAAAGAGCGGTAGCTAGGAAGCTCTCTATATATTATGGGAGCGCCGGAATAAGGTTCTTCCGGGTGCTGTGGAGCTTGATGACTAACACAGATACCCCTATTCCACGACAAAACCCCATTACTTGAAATGGCGCTTTGGTGCACCAGCGGCACTCTTCTCGACCCCCGACCACCAGGTTCACAAAATGCGGCGTACAGCGCAAGATCCATTCTTTGCTAAAAGTAGGATCGCTCGACTCTTACGTCGCATCCAGTCCAAAGCCAACATGTTGTGTGCTAGATTGGCTGAGGATTTCATGAATCAAGATAGGCCTGTGCTACTGGACGACCTCTTCGCAAGCTATACCGCTGATATTATGACTGAGTATGCTTTCGACAAAGACTTTAAATACCTCGCGGATCCGGATTTCGCTTCGCCTTTCGTAAGAGCAATCCGCAACTGTAAGGTACGCGGAATAAGACCATATCTCCTTTTTTCCCCTTTAGGTTTAAGTTGAGGAGATAGACTGGAGGGTGATTGGAGTACTGCTCCTGGTGTTCAGTATAAGGGTTAAAACTTTTCTATCTTCACTCAATATGACATGATATGTTCGGTTCTCTTTAAAGAATAACTCAGGCCTGATTGTGTTAAAACAGGACATCGCACATCTTTGTACTCAATTTCCGTGGCTAGCTCGGGCCCTAGCCGTCATCCCAGAACCTCTTGTGCGAGCTGTATAACCGTCGATGGCATGCGTTCTCGAATTTCATGACGATATGCGGCAACTTATACGTAATGCGCAGAACGACCTTATTAGAGACACAGATCGTAAGAAACAAGACCAGGTGGACAGGACCATTATTCACGGCATACTTCGCTCTAATCTGCCAGCAGAGGAACTTCAAATAGACATATTGAAAGATCATGCGGTAAGCTTGATCGGCGCGGGGATCGCGAGCATGCAGTGGACACTTACCGTTGCATGTTTCCATGTTATAGCAGAGAGGAGAGTAAGCATCATATTGAAGAAGGAGCTGCAGGAAGCGATGCCGGATCCTAATACACCCGTCCCCTTTCATAATATCAATGAAAAATGCCCATACCTTATGGCTTGTGTTGAAGAGGGTAAGTGGTATACCACATGGTTTTGGTCTCTATATCGTCTACTAAGACCGGTATCTCTGGCAAATAACTTCTCGGAAAACCACGTTATCTTACAGGACGCTAAGAAGATTATAGCTGTGCGGTTGGCTTGTGGTCAAATGACACGGTCTCCTCGTATGTCACGGCAGCCGATAAAATACGGAAACCATCTTCTCCCACCTGGTACACACATCTCGCTCGACACGTGGCATATGCACCACAATGAGGTTCTATATCCCTCATCGTTCTCCTTCGTGCCAGAGCGCTGGCTCAACAACCCACGAGCCCCTGTCCCATATGAATCTAGGCCGCTAAAACATTACATGGTGTCCTTCGGGAAAGGCACGAGACACTGCATCGGGATGAACCTGGCGTATGCTGAGATAGCCATTGCGTTGGCGTCGTTGATGAGACGGTTCGACTGGGAATTATGGGAAAGCACATACTTTGACATCGAGGTGGTGAGAGACGTCATTGCGCCAGACGTGAGCAGAATTGTGACGAGCTAGGGGTTTAGCAAACTATTATACCTTAGTCGTACGGGTTTATATTGGAAGGAGTATCGTGAGAATCTGAGTAATAAATACAGTAACGTATTACGTCTTATAACACTAAGGGTGCCTTGGGTAACGAATTATTATTACAAGCTAATGTTATTTAGATTATGGAAATAATAAACGTATATATCTTAATTCCTTTAATACTGTTTATTTTTATGTAGCAGAACCTTATTAAACGGGTATTTAGTATTGCTTAATCGTGCTTAGTTAAAACCCGTTAAGTACCGATTACGTAACCTTAAATTAACGTAATTTCGTAATCTTAGCTGAACCGTTTTTGCAGGCCCAGCTGGCTTAAGTCGTAATACGATCTCCCTTCTTCCCAAATCTTGCTCTTTAGATTTTTTTTTCTTCTGATAAACCTTTTTTTTTCCTCAAAATGTCCGCCCGTATAATTAAAAGTTGTCGTCAGGTTCTTTCGTCCACGGTACGACGTCAAAATCTGCTTCTTATCTTTGACGATCTTAATTTCGAAATTATGCCGTATTCCTTATGCTTTTCCAAAAGCTGGAAATGCAAAATGGTAGAAAATATTTCCAAATGCAAGGCGTACGTCAAACGTAACTGTCCCTATAATAATAATAGCGTTCCCTTATCCTCCTTAAAAAATATTCATGCCGAAAATTAATATTTAAAACGCGAAAAAGTACTTACGGAAAAGCGTTTCTTGAAATTGTAAAAATGTTATTAGCAAAAAATAAATAAGGCCATTACGCGGTTAATTTGTTTTTGAAAATAAAAAGCGTTTTTTCGTTTAAAAGGAATTAAAATGGTATAATAAGAATTATAATCGCTAAAGGAACTAAAGGAGCAGGAACGCCAAAAACAAAAATAGTTAGAGGTTGACGTTACGGCTACTACGTTAGCATAAGCCGTAGCCGATTGGCCTAATATCCCGGCTACTCACTGGTCGACTGTTAACTAAGACGCGGCCGTCGTTATTGGTAAAAGTTTTTTTAATAGGCGTTAGGCGCCGATAAGATTTTTGGCAGATTCCCAAATGTTTTCGGAATCCGGGTATTTTTTCTACTTAATTAAGTATTAAGTAAGTCCGTTTTATTTTTGCATATTAAATATTTTGTTTATTTCGTATATTTATTCGTCTTTTATTTTCATATCGTTTTGTACCGTATGTACTTTAATTATACCCGTTGTTAACTTAAGTAAGGAAACATAAAAAATTAGATAAAGTTTAACTTTTAATGGAATTCCAATTAGTAATTATTCTTTAAGATTTCTTTGGTAATTTTATATGGACTTATATATTTGAAACAGAGTTTTTTATGAAGTCTTTTTGTTTAAATATTTATGGTAATAAGGAAAACTATTTTCTCTTTTTCGAAAATTGGTCTTTTTAACCTTTTTTAATTATAATATTTGCTTATTTGACTTGGTACAAATTTTAATCTTATCTTTATTTTCTAATATACTTATCATAAGTATTTTAACATAAGGATTATTTTGATATTAATTGGATTATCGTCCCTTATCTCTTTGTAAATATCTGGAATAAACTTAAAATTTGCGTTCGTAAATATTATTTTAATGTTTTCGTAATAGCTGGTATTATAAGGTTATTGTACGATTAGTAATTTTATCATTTAATTATTTTGTTTGTAATTAATATACTATCGTAAATAGGTTTCCGAAGTTTAGTTTATACGTTCCGTTTATTTATTCTTTTAAATCTAAATAAGTGAGATAATTTATAATTTAAGCTAATTTATATTATTAAGCTTTGCCAAAACTTAGATGCAAGTATCGTTTTTTATTTAAAATAATCTCTATTAGTAATCCGTATATGTTAAAAATATTTCTAAAAAAAATGTATATTATTTGTGCGGCGTTTATGTCCTTGTAATATGGTAAAAAATAAAAGAATTTCATAAATCGGTCGATAATTACAAAAATACTATCGTAATATATTCCCGTAATTAGATTTTCTAACATAAGAAGCTTAATAATAAAGTCGAATATAACTAAATATGGTGGTCGTTTTACGACTAATAATAGCTGTAATTTTCTATATGGTTTATGTCGTCGAGCCTTTGCTTTAACGCAAATATCGTATTGCTCTATGATTTTCTATATCGTTAATTTTATTCTAAGAAAAGAATATGTACGTTAAAACCTTTTTAAAATCTTTTAAATCCCTAAATATCCATATAATTAATATTCAAATATTTTTCGTATTTTTTGGGACTTATATTTTATTAGTTTTTTGGTTTTTTAGGAAACCGTCGTTATACTGCTAAATTTTTTAATATATATCGAAAAGTACAGCCTGAATTATTATAATCTGTTATAAACGTAAATATTTTTCGTAAATGGTATCGAAAATTATATAATTAACTTTAACTAATTTTTCTTCGAGATTTGATCGCTTGCTTAAGGTATTTGCTTTACTGTTCTTTAAGTTTTTCTTATATATAATAACAAAATCGAAGTTCGCCAATTCTTTACGTATTTTAATTATCGTCTTATAAGTTCTTTGGTCGTAATAAATCGGGTAAAATTTTGATAATCCGTATAAACCATAACATAATACAAATTTCCTTTTAGGAAGTACCTAAATTTTCGAAATACCATAATAATAATTATAAATTCCTTATTTGGAATCCTGTAATTAAATTCGGTTTTTTTCAATTTGTATAAAAAAATGCATTAAGATATAATTTGCCTTAATTATTCGTTATCCGATTATTACGCTTAACGCGTAATTCGAAATATCGGTTTTTAATTTAACGGGACGGTTTAAATCGTATATAATTAATATTAACTTGTTGGTAATTATATGCTTAATATCCTGAAATACTTTTTCCTTATCTGGCGTTTATTCAAATTCTTTTTTTTCGTAAAGTTTGTTAGAAATATAATAATGTTATTAAAATTTTAAATATATTTCTTATAGTAATTAGTAAATCTAAAAAATACCTATAATTTTTTAATTATTGTTAATATGTGCTATTTTATAATTATAATAAGTTTCTGAAGATTTACTTTAATATATCTTAAAATAATAATATATTTTAAATATTTTATATTTTATATATAAAACTAATTTTTTTTCCGTTAATAAATAACCTTACGTTTTATAAAAGTTAAAAAATCTTATAAACGTATTTTGCGTATATTTTTTCCGTTGTTAAAAAAATAAAAATTTTATCAAGATAACATACGACGAAAATATCGAAGTATTTTTATAATACATACTTTATTATTTGTTAAAAAATTGCTAATACGTTCGTAAATCCTATTTATATAACCAAATACTTAAACAGTCTGTATATCGTTTTAAAAGTTATTTTTTATTTATATTTTTTAAATCTTAATAAAGTTATATTCATTTTTAAGATCAAACATTATAAATTATTTGGTTCCGTAAAAGTGGTTTTTTATTTCCGTAATTAAAAGTGATAATATTTAACTTTTAATAATAATATTATTTAATTACCGGTAATTAACCACAAATCGTAATATTCTACTTTTCTTAAATACTAAAAATATAAAATATCCTGTTAATAATTTCGAAAATCGAACTTATTCTTTTTATAACCGATTTTCCAGGTATTTTCTGAAAATACGTAATTCGTTTTTGTTAAGGTTATAAATAAGGTAAAACTTTATCAAAAACTTTTCCTTAAGGATTATTTTATAATCTTATTCGTTATGTTTTAATAACTTTGTATCGAATTACTTTGTAAAAAGCTATTTATATTTATAATATTATGGTAATATATTGGCTAAACCTTTTAACTTTTTAGGCTATTATTCTTATTATTTTAAATTATTATTTAATTACTTTAATTTCGCCTTAATATCAATAACGATATGTTATATTTTTTTAATGCCTATTTTCTTTTTTATATTTTAACCTTATAAGTAATAAGGGTTTTGTTATATCTTTATATCCATATTTGTTGTTATTATCGATCGAATATTAAGATCTTAATTTCGTTTTTTTTCGTTTATTAATAAAGAATAAAATAAACTTTATTTAGTTAATTTTACCGTTAATCAAAATTCCGTATTAACGTATCTTTATCAATCCTAAAATTATATCGTAATTCCCGAATAAAATAATATCGAAATTAAGTATTTAATATTATCCTTTAATAAAAACATTAAAATAATTAATTTCGTACGTAATTTTTCCCTTATCGTAAGCGAATTCTTAACATTTGGTATTTGTCGTTATATAAGGTTTTAACTTATATTTCCAAAATAATTTAAACTTATTAATTATATTTGGTATAATATAATTTCCGCCCAGAATTCCGTAATTCATTATTACGGTATCCTAAAACGTTCCAATTTATATATCCAAAATAATTAAATTATTAACGTTTTTTATTATTACGTTTAAAGCTTTTTTCGGGAATTTCTTTTAATTTTTTGGGTTCCGTTATTTTCCAGTTTTTTTATAAGTAATTCTTTTTTTAATTTTTATTCGAATTTATAGAACCTTATTTACGTTTTTTTCGCTTAACGCGTTAAGTTATTATATTTGTTGTTATTACCGGCATATTGTTCTTTCGAATCTTATTAATTATTCTTAATTTTATTATCATTATTTTGTTTATTAAATAAAATATTTTCTTATATTTACACCTGTATCCTATTATGTGTTATTTTGGTTATCGTTTTAAATATCCTTTATAAAGTAACGTATTTTTTCCTTAATATCTTTTTTTCTGAAAATTTATAATAAATATTAATTAAAACTAAAAATCTATAATAAGTATTTAATAATGTTTTATTATTATATATTAAATTAATTTTGTTTCCGTTTAATAATTATATTACTGGTAATAATAAAAGGGGTTTTCTAACGGGCATTACTTTTTTTTGGGCCAACTTTTTGTTTCCGCCAATTGCTGGATATCTTCTGGGGCTATGGTTCGAAAATATTAATATTATTACTTATTGTTCTTATTATATTTAGTCCGGTTAGGAAAATCGAATCCCTTATAATACATACGGGTAATTCGTTCGTAAATATGTTATTTCCATTGCTTATAATCAGGACATTTTCGTCGTCGGTAATATATAGCTTACATTTTGCCGTATCGGTTAGGGGTTCCTGGACCAAGTTTTTTATCTAATTCCGGTATTTTCGTAATTATTTTTATAATTCTTTTGGTTAAATTCGCAATATTTGTTGAACCAGGTTTTTAGTTTTTCGCATTTTTTATCAGATCTCCTATCGTAAAACTCCTTATTTAACCTTTAAAAAGCCTGGTACGTACTTAGCTTGGATTATATGAATAACCTTGCCGTCGTTTCCTTAGTTATTCTTGGACTGTTTTTTCGGTATAGGTATCCAGTTATCTTGTCGTAACCTTTTGGGTTTTCTGTACTTGTAAGTTTTACGTCCCATTTTGCCACAGTGAAAGCATTTAATCTAGCTCCAATTTTGTCTGTAAGTAACGCCGAATTCCATAAGTCCTAGCGTTATTTCGTAAAAAATAAAGTGTACGTTTTGTTTCTTCCCTTAATTAAGCTTATTATATCCCAATTATAAGGCATATTATCCTTTTTTCTTTTATTATTTTTCAAACTGTCAATTGTCGATCTTAATTACCTTTACAATATATCGGTCCACAGTACTTCATCGTTAAATCCGAATGATTTTGTTTTTTACATTATTTTTTAGCCCTTTATAAAATATGTCGATAAAGGTATCGGTTTTATCGTTTCCTTATCCGGCCTTAACTGCAAAGCTTTTAAAAGTTACGGCGTCCTTAGATATAAATCCTTTTCGTTGAAATTACAGGAATTATTAAGCCGCAAATTATTTTTTATTTGGATTGCCGAAATTATTACGCATTTTATTTTCGAAATTAATATAAAGTAAGAAGATCTTATTATTAAATTTTTCTTTATTCGATTTTCCTACCTTCAAAAATTTCTTATAATAAGTTCAAACCAATTAGCCGTATTTCCCGTCAGGCATATTTTCATTATTAGGACCATATCCGCTAAATCATTAAGGTTTAAGAAACGAAAGTAAGTTCGTACCTAAGTTAAAACGATTTAAAAGTTCTCTTCCCATTATAGGGTTCCGGTTTCTTAGGCTTTATACGGACGAAAAGGGTTTAAGCAGATAACGTAATTCGGATTTGTCGTATTTCTTTCTCCAGTTCCCGAATTCGAGCCTAAAACTGTTAATTAAGGGTTTCTTACGCGTTTGTTAACACTTTCAACAGTATTAAATATTGTTCAAAGTTTAATGGTATTATTAAATAAAAAATTGTAACATATAACGAACTAAAAATTTAACCAACTATTAAACCTTAATCGTGCGGATTTATGCTGGCAGAAATATCGTAAAAATCTAAATGATAAATATAATAGCGTATTAGGTCCTATAATACCAAAACCATTTTAAGTAATAAATCATTATTGTAAGCTAATATCATTTAAATTATAGAAATAATAAACATATATATTTTAATTTTTTTTATATTATTTATCTTTGTTTTGCAAAGCCTTATTAAACGGATGCTCAGTGTTTCTTAGTCGTTCTTAATTAAGACCCGCTGAATACTGATTATGTGACCTTGAATTAACGTAACTTCGTAATCTTGGCTGGACCGTTTTCGCAGGCCCAGCTGACTTGGGTCGTAATAGAATAAGTCAGGGAATCAGAGCATTGGTGAAGGAGAGCTTCAAGGGGTAAATTTGAGATAGTTACCATAGATATAAGTCTCTGGACTCCGTGTTAGCGGCTGTTCGGAAATTTTCAAAATTAAAGGCGTATTCGAAATATACTTCAAGTTTTTTGAAAATGTATTATGGGACTTACACCCCACGTACTTTCTAAATTATTAAAATATGATTAATATATGTTCTTTAATTTTTTAGTAATATATTTAATTGAAATTAATTTTTAAAAACTTTGGTAAACGTATATACACTAATTTTTAATTATAAAATGATTATTTATAAACCCAAGGTAATAATTAACTCTGTTTCAATTTTTAACTCGTCCAAATTTTATATTATTAGTATTTAAAGATTTTGACATAAAAATCTAAAATAATTTAAATTATTGTTAAACGTATTTGAACATTTTAGTAAATACTATTTTAATAATTGTTTAAATAACTCAATTCGAGGTTTACTATAATTATATAATTGTATACTTAAGACTAATTATATTATAAATGGTTTCATTTATTGTTTATTAAAAACTTTTTTTCACGAAATAATAATAAAAGGATTTTGCATTTTGCTATTTAGCGTTTCTTTTATTTATTTAATGTTTATTAATGATATAAAGATTAAGAAGAGTTAATTTCGACGTTTTTTCGATTTTTTTCGAACATACTTTTATAATGATTATATTAGTAATTATAATAATCAGGGGTAGAAAGTTGGTGAAAACCTATAATATATTTAAGAAAGGATTAAAAATATCTAGAGTGTGACGACCTTTTATATACATTATATTATATAAAACATTTTTTAAGCAAAATCTAGTTTAGGTTATTCACCATGTTCTAAATATTAACTCTAAAAATTTAACAGTATTAATTATTAACACGCTATTTTACGTTAAATAATTTTATTTACGTAATTTTAAAAAGTGTTTCAAACTTTTAAAAAACGGTATAAAAATAATTTAACCAATGTAAAAACTAACTGTTTTTCTAGATATATTTTTAACATATTTTTAATTCGTTTTAGGAGCATATTTATTTTAAACGTTAGAATATAAACATTTCGAAATAATTTAAATTAAAAGGTTTCATGAAACTGCCCATTAAGTTATTTTTGTTTTTTGCGTATGGAAAAAGTATTAAACCTATTCTTAATATCCGTTATAATATTTAAGAACGACTTGTTATAGTAGACAATCAAACGTCCCAGGTAGTATAGAAGGCAAATACTACCTAGTCCGGTATCTTCTGTATAACGCTGGGAGATATAGCAGTTTACAGTAACTCTGCTGCTAATCTTTGCAGCGCATCGTGTATGTATGTATGTGCTAGCCGATTAGTTGGGCTAAACACCTGGATGCGGGAAACTCCTGTTAGGTTAACGGATCTATATTACGTGATTTTAACCTACTTGGATTTTATTTTGGTTACTAAATATCCGTTTCCGAAACCTTTTCTTAATTAAGTTATAATACGATTTTTTCTTTTCCCAAATCTTGCCTTTACGATTTTTTGGTAAGTTTTTCCTTTGTCTATTACCATATTCGGCCGGATTATTAAAAATCGCAAACATATTAACTAAAAGCAAAAACGCGAAATTTTAGCTTTTTTTGTTTTTAATTCTGGTTTTAAAGTTATGCTTTAAAGGTTTTATTTTTGTACTAACGATTCCTGTATCATATCGGATGGTATAACGCCTTATTAATAATACATTTTGAAAAAACGTTATTACGACGGTTTTAATATTTTTTTTTCCTTAAATAATATTAATAAAAAGATAAAACGTTTACGGTCAGAAAAATCTTTCGCCTGATAATATTTTCGTAATATTCGTTAAAAATTATTAACAGTATTTTATCGTTTAACCAAAATATTATTTCGTTTAAAACGTTTTCGCATTTAATAGGATTTATTTTTGCAAAAAGGTATTGGAACAGTTAACCGGGGTTTTTAATTTTTGGATAAATTAGAAAAACAGAAAAAAGCCAATCGGTTAAAGGTGGAATGCGAACGTTTAGAAATTAAATTTTATATTGTATTTCCCAAATAATTTTATTTTTCTAATTCTATTAAAAGTATAAAGTAAGCCGGGATTATTTCTGATAATTCCGTTATTAGTAATAAAAGCTTTTTAATAAAAGTTAGATCTTAATAAGGTTTTTAGCAAGTTCTTAAATATTTTCGGAATCCGAATGCGTTTTTTTAATTAGGGATTAAATAAGTCCGTTTTGTTTTCGCATATCGAAAATATTTCTTAGTTTATATGCTTATTTATTTTTTATTTTTATATTATTTTGTATTATATTTACTTTAATTATACTTGTTATTAATTCGAATAAGAAAACGTAAAAAATTGGATAAAGTTTAATTTTTGATAGAAAACTTAATTAGTAATTATTCTTTAAGATTCTTTTAACGATTTTATATAAACCGATAAATATGAAATCGAGATTTTTATTAAGTCATTTTATTTGAATATCTTTTGTATCCAGGAAAACCATTTTCCTTTTTCCGAAAATTAATCCCTTTAACCTTCTTTAATAATAATATTTATTTATTTAATTCCCTACAAAGTTGATTTCCGTTAAATGTTTTTAATATAATTATCGTAACTACTTTAAGGTAAAATTATTTTAATATTATTTAAACCGTCATCGCGTATTTTTCTCCAAACGTTTGGAAAAAAACCAAAATTTGCATTTATAAATATTATCTTAATACTTTCATAATACTTAATATTATAAGTTAATTACGCGATTCGTGATTTCTCAACTTAATTTTTTTATTCGTAATTAATATAATATCGTTAGTAAATTTTAAATTTTAATTGGTTTTATTTATTTATTTATTTATTTAAAGTTTAAATATGTTAGATAACTTATAATTTAAGCTAATTTGTACTATAAGGCTTTATCAAAATTTCGATATAAATATCGATTTTTTGTTTAAAATAATTTTTATTAATAATTCGTATCTAATAAAAGTTTATTTGAAAAAATATATATTATTTATTCGGTATTTGTATTGTCATAATACGGTAAACAATAAGAAGATTTCGTAAATCGGTCAATGATTACGAAAATATTATCGTAATATACTTCTGTAATTAAAATTTTTAATATAAAAGGTTTAGTAATTAAGTTAAATGTAATTAAATATTATAATTGTTTTACGATTAGTAATGGGTGTAATTATCTGTATGGTATATGTCGTTATATTTTCGTTTTGGCCTCAATATCGTATTGCTGTATAATTCTTTATACCGTTAATTTTATTTTTTTTAAAAAATATGTACGTTAGAACCGTTTTAAGATTTTGTAAATCCCTGGATATCCGTGTAATTAATATTTATGTATGTTTCGTACTAAAACTTTGTGGTATTTTTCTGGAATTTATATCTTTTTCGTTTTTTGGTTTTTTAGAAGATTATCGTTTTATTATTAAGTTTTCGGATATATATTAAAAGGTATTACCGGAAATATTACAATTTGTTACAGGCGTAAATATTTTGTTATCATAATATGGAAAATTATATAATTAGTTTTGACCAGGTTTGCTTTAAAATCTGGTCGTTTGTTCAAAATATTTACTTTATTATTTTCTAAATTTTTTTATAAATAATAACGAAATCGAAATTCGCTAATTTCTTTCTATCACGAAATCATTGTTTTGTAAATGCCTTAATCGTAATAAATCAGGTCAAATTTTAATAATCTATATAAACTTAAACTTAATATAAATATTTTTTTAAGAAATACCTAAATTTTAGAAACGCTATAATAATAATTATAAATTCTTTATTTGGAATACCGTAATTAAATTGATTTCTTTAACTAATACGACAAAAATACAATAAGATATAATTTATTTTAATTATTTCTTCCTCCGATTATTACGTTTAATGCGTAATCCGAAACATCAGTTTTCAATTTAACGGAACAGTTTATATTGTACGTAATTAATATTAATTCGCTAATAATTATATTTTTAAGATCTTAAAATACTTTTTCGATATTTGGCGTTTATTTCTTTTAAGAAATAATTTCTTAAAAAACTAATTATTTTATTAAAAATTAGAATAAATTTCCTATAGTAAATAACAAATTTAAATAATACCTGCCCCTTTTTAAGTGTTGTTAATATTTGTCATTTTATAATTATAGCGATTTTTTTACAGTTTATCTTAATATATCCTAGAATAATAGTATATTCCAGATATTTTACTTTTTACTTAAAAATTCATATTTTAACGTTAATAGATAGCTTTAGATTTTATAAAGTTTGAAAACCTTTATAATCATATTTTACCTATGCTTTTTTTGTTTTTTAAAAAATAAGAATGTCGTCGAGATAGTATACGACGAAAATGTCGAAGCACTTCGGTAATATATAATTTATTATTTGTTAAAAAGGTATTAATATGTTTGTAAATCTTATTAATTTGATTAAATATTTAAAAATCCATATTTTGTTTTAAAACTCATTTTTTATTCGTATCCTTTTTTTATTTAAATAAAATTATATTTATTTTAGAAATCGAATGCAATAAAATATTGGTTTCCGTAAAATCCATCCTTTATTTCCGTAATTAAGCGCAATAATATTTAATGTTTAATAATAATATCGTTTAAATATCGATATTTAATTATGAATGGTAATTTTCTATTTCTTTTGCTACGAAAAATATAAGATATCCTATTAATAATTTCAATGGTTAAATCTATATTTTTTATAAACGATTTTCCGGGTATTTTTTAAAAATGCATAATTCGTTTCCGTTAAGGTTATAAATAAGGCAAAACGTCGTCGAAAATCTTTTTTAAGGATTATTTTATAATTTTATTGGTTATATTATGATAATTTCGTATCGAGCTCTTTTTTGAAAAACTATTTATATTTACAATATTATAATAATATATTAAATAAATCTTTTAATTTTTAAAGTTATTATTTTAAATCATTATTTATTTAAATTCGTTTTGCTTCATTATTAAGAACCATGTATCGTATTTTTTTAAATGCCCGTTTTTTTAGTATTTTGTGTCTTTGAATAATAAGGTTTTTAACGTGTTCTTATATTTATATTTATCGTTATTATTAATTGAATAATAAGATCTTAATTTTTTGGTTTATTAATAGGGAATAAAACGAATTTTGCCTGGCTAATTTTTACGTTCATTAAAATTCCGTATTAACGTATTTATAGTAATCTTAAGATTAAATTATAATTCTTAATTAAAACGATATCGAAAGTAATTATTTCATATTATTTTTAAATAAAAATCTCGAAATAACTAATTTCGCGTATAAACCTTTCGTTATTATAAGCAAATTCATAACTTTCGGTATTTATTATTATATAAGGTTTTAATTTGTATTTCTATGGTAATTTAAGCTTATTAATTATATCTCGTATAATATAGTTTCCGTTTAAAGTTTTGTAATTTATTATTTCGGTATATTAATAAGTTTCGATTGGTATATTTAAGGTAATAAAGTTATTATCGGTTTTTATTATTACCTTTAAATCTTTTTTTGGAATTTTTTTTAATTCCTTTAAAAGTCGTTATTTTGCAGCTTTTGATAACTAACTTTTTTTTACTTTTTGTTCGAATTTGACGAATTTTATTTATGTTTTTTCGTTTAATGTATTATGTTGTTATATTTGTCGTTATTGCAGGCATATTATTTTTCTAAATTATATTAATTATTTTTGGTTATATAGCATTTTTTCCCAATTAAATTACTTTCTTACCTTTAGGATTATATTTTATTCTGCGTTATTTTATTCATCCTTCCTGAAAGTTTTTATGAATTAACGTATTCTTTCTTTAATAATTTTTTTTCGTAAAGGTTTGTAATAAATATTAATTAAAAATAAAGATCTTTAATAATCTTTTGGCATTGTTTTTTTATTATATGTTAGATTAATGTTTTTAATTTAATAATTACATTATTGGAAATAATAAAAGGGGTTTTTCTACGGGTATTATTTTTTTTCGGGCCAGCTTTTTATTTCCCCTAATTAATAAATATTTTTTAAGTTTATAAATTGAAAATATTAATATTATTATTTATTATTATTGTTATTTCCGGTACTCTTTGGAAAGCCGAATCTCTTAAAATATATACGGATTATTCGTTCGTAAATATATTATTTTTATGTTTCGTAATCGGGATATTTTTGTCAAGGACAGTATACAACGCATATTTTGCGGTATCGATCAAGGATTTTAGAACAAATATTTTCTTTTTAATCATGGTATTCGCGTAATTATTTTTGTAATACTTTTTATTATGTTCGCAATATTTGTTAAATTAGATTCCTGGTTTTTTGTAATTTTGATCGGATTTCTTATCGTAATAACTTTTATTAGGTTTTTTGCTATAAAGAACCTAGTATATATTTAGGGTGGATTATATTTATATGTTTTTTCCTCTTTTTCTAATTTTTTTGGGATTATTTCTAAAGTATTGGTTTTTAATCGTCTTAACGGGGCTTTTTATGTGCTTTATATTTCGCTGCCTTAAGTTCTATTTTGTTATAATTATAACATTGAATTTGGCTTTAATCCTTTTTACAAGTAACTCTTCATTCCATAAATTCTGGTTTTATACTGTAAAATGTATTATTACGTCGAAAAAAGCTGGTATTAGCCATATATCGAGATTTGCTGTTATTTTTTCCTTTATTACCTTTAGTATGTTATACGTATTATGGATCGTCGATCTTGATTATTATAACGAAATAATCCGACAGAAAATTGAGCACATTAAATTTGAAAAGCTTTTTTTGTATTTTTTGTAAGCCGTCGAAAAGCTTGGTTATTAATATTTTTTATCCTTGGTTTAACATAATTTCAAATTAACCTAACGTATTGCCGTAATTAAATATTAATCTTTTTTGTCGTAATTGCTAAATTGGCATTTCGGCTTTTGTTTTTTCGTTTATTATTTCGAAAACCTTTATTAATATTTATTTCAATTGTTTGTAATCGTTATAAATTGATATTATTTTTGGGTTTTGTTTTTCGACTGGCAAAATAATATGTTTTTTTATAACGGGTTCGAATTAAATAACTATATTTCCGGTAAATCGTCCGGTTACGAAATTAATTCGTATAATGAAGGTAATTAATCAAATAAGAAAATACCCGAAATATATTCGGCATTAAGTTAAAAATAATTGTAACTTGATTAAGATTCCGTTGAGAAATTCCGGCTTAAAAAGCTTAAAAACTTTTTCTAGTCTTTTGCTAAAATTTAGCTAAATAACTTTGCTTATTCGAAAGCGCTTTTCGATTTCGGAAATCTTTTTTTCGTTTCAGTTTTTTAAAGGCAATTTAAAAGGATATTGTAAAATCGTTATTATCTTTTTAAAATTAAAAAATGCATTCCTTTATTATATCCAAACGTTATTTAATTTCTTTGTAAATGAAACAATTTTTTTTGAAATTTTCTTCAAGTATGCGAGTAATTAAAAACCTAATAAATAGGCTGTTCGGGTTGCTTATTATTAAATATATTGTCGGCGATATTTCTTCAACTTTAATAATATTATTAAATAAAAGTTTGCAATGTATAACGGCTAAAAGTTCAACTAATTATTAAATTTTAATCGTATAAGTTTATATTAGCAAAAATATTGTAAGACTTTATAGCAATAAATTACTTAATTATGTTTCTTAATACTAAAAATACGGAAAAAGTATTGGATATAATAGGTATTAATAAATATAATAAACTTAAAATATTTCAATCATAAAAATAATAAATATATATATTTCTCCTTGAAATTTATTAAATTCTATAAATTATTCCGAATCCATATCACGTAATTTTAACCCACTTGGGTCCTGTTTAGGTTACCAAGTAACTGTTTCCGAGACCTTCCTTGAGTTAGTTTATAACATTCTTATTAACGCCAAAAGAATTCATTTTATATATGAGAAACTAAATATATAAGATATATTATTATCCTAGAACATATCAAAATAGACCTCAAAAATATCGCTACAATTATAGAATAACAAACGCCGAATGCGGTTAAAAAGATATAGCCATTCTTTAAATTCCCTATTCTTATAAAATTTAATTTGAAATTTCAATAAAATAATTATTCTCTTACTTAAGCTTATAGAAAAAGAGAAGAAATTTAAATAACGGCCCGAAATAAAAAACATTTCACGAAATTAAGGACATAATTATTAATAAATTAATATTAATTACATACAATTTAATAAGTCCTATTGTTTTAAAACCGATACTTCGAATTACGTATTAAACGCAATAATCGGATAACGAAATAATTAAAGCAAATTATAACCTATTATATTCTTTTTATACAAGTTGAAAAAACTCGGGTTTAATTACGGTATTCCAAATAAGAAATTTATAGCTATTATAATAGCTTTTCAAAAGTTAGGATTTTTTTAAAGAAAATTTCTTATTAAGTTAAGGTTTATACTGATTATCAAAATTTTACACGTTTTACCATAACTAAAGAACTTATAAAACAATAATGATAATACGTAGAAGAATTGGCGAACTTCAATTTCGTTATTATTTAAAGAAAAAGTTCGGAAAACGGCAAAGCTAATACTTTAAGTAAGCGATTAAATTTGAAAAGAAAATGAGACCAAGTTAGCCGTATAATTTTTGATCTTATTAAGAAAAAATATTGACGTTCACGACTTTTTACAAAACTTCGGATGACAATTTATTATGTATTAAGAAATTTAATAATATACCAACGGATTCCTATAAAACCAAAATACAAATAAAATATATATTCCATAAAAATAACACAATATTTGAATGGGAAAAATATATGAATATCAATTATATAGATATCTAAAAATTTACAAAACTCTCGAACGACTGCAAGGTACTTATTTCTTTTCTTAATTAAAAATAATAATCTAAAAAATACGACGATAATACGACTTTTAGAATTAGATTAAAATTCGATGATATAAACCATACGGAGAATTACAACTATTAACGGTTATAAAACAACCGTAATATTTGCAAAGGCAAATTTTGGTTGTATCTTAGAAGTCTATAAAAAATTAGAAAATAACGGGCCAATTAATATCAAAATAATTCTTACGTCAACGTGACTTAAATAATTATATTAAAAAATAAAAACGAAGTTAAAATTCGTACGTAATTAAATAAGTTAGTAGTATCACGAAAAACGGTTAAAGCAATTAATTTTCGAAAAAGAAAATATGAAATATTTTGTTATCAAAAATATTTCAACAAAAAAACCTAACAAGAAATTCGTTTTCAAATATATCGGTTTATACAAAATCGTTAAGAAATTTCAGAAAACAATTATTCATTAAAACTCCCACCAAAAGTTAAATTTTATTTAGTTTTTCATATTTGCTTATTCGAATTAATAACGGGTATAATTAAGGTATATACGATATAAAAGGCGTGGAAATGGAAAATAATGCGATATACGAAATAAAGTAAATATTCGCTATAAAGAGAACGGACGGCGTTACCCAGTATTTAATTAAGTAAAAAAAAGAATCCAAATTTTGAAAACATCTAGAAACTCGCTAAAAACCTTATTAACGTCAACCGTCTATTAAAGAAGTTTTTATCAGTAATAACGGAGGTAATAAAAAAAGGCTCCTTAATTAAAATTCTTAAAAGTGGACCAGTTAAAAGAATTAATAAGTAAAAGAGATAAAGGAATTTCGGTTTTTATACGCTTTTGCTTATCCAATTTATTTATTAATTAAAGTCCGCGATTAATAATTTTGCTTTCTTTAACGTAAAGAACTTTCTTTTAACGACGGAATCGAAAAAAGCGATTAATGGTCTCATTAATATCGCGTTATGTTTGTACCAGATTTCTTTTTTTTCAATTTTTATTAAAGGCACAAAACGGTTTTTTTCAATAACGGTTCCCTTACGATTTAAACCATCTTTTCCTTCCTAATCCGACCCAAAAACTCAATTAGAACGCCAGAACTATAGTACCGATAACGGTTCTTAATATATTCGTCACAGTAATGAATTTTCTTAATTATTTAATATTTGGTATTATTTTTGAAACAAAGCGTAGACGGCATAATTTCAAACCTAGACTTCATAATATAAGCAGCCAGAAATTTTAAGTATTTTTTTAATTAAGATAATTACGAAGTTTGTGGTTAACGATATAACTTTCTATAATAAAAGATTAATAACTTACCAGGAAAAAAATCTTTAAAAGCAAAGATCTAAAAAATCAAAATCGTATTATGATCCAAATTCGGATCGGTTGCAATAAACGATTGGACTTACGTAAAAAGATTACGTAATTTGGATCCTGTACAATATTAAGATTTAAATAAATTTACACAGAATAAATCAAATCTAATAGCATTTGATTTATAACAGTATTAAAATCCAATCAAAATCTAAGTAACTTATAAAAAAAATGTATTTTCGTTACTTTTATAATATTAATATCATTTGCTTGCAATACTTATTAATACCTTTAACTTGGTTACCTAAGATACTCTTAGTATTGCGAGGCGTAACAATTCATTGTATCTATTACTCAGATTCCCACGATACTCCTGCCAACATAAACCCGTCGACTTAGATTTAATAGTTTGTTATTCATCCTAGCCGTCACAATTACGTAGAAATAATACATAATATGCTTAACGTCTCCTTAGTGGTGCGCACGTTCTCTTAGTCTCTGACACGAATATACGGACGCTATTCGTCAAGTATCTCGATTAGAAAAATGCGAAGTATGTACTGTAACGTGGACATACTTGGTGTTATAATCTAACTGGCTTGGCGTGCCTAAGAGACGGTCGGAGTAAGAAAGAACTATATCCGACACAGAAATGGATTCCGTAATAAGTCTAAGGTTTTTAAAGGTTTAGTACTTTAAACCTTTCAAGTTATAAAAAGAAATTAAAATGTTCGATACGCGTAAGAAATTAAGCATTTTAAGTATTTTAAGTTAAAAGTACGATATATGCGTTTATCATTTTTATAATTTAAATAATAATAATTTATAATGATAATTTATTATGGAAAATACTTTTTATATTATAAACCGTAATTATTTATTATATTTATAATTTTGAATCATATAAAACATTTTTAATATAAATCCGTAAGATTAAGATTTAATAATTAGTTAAATCCTTTAAACGTAATGTATTATAAATTTGTCTGTAATATTACCGTTGAATTTTCGATAAGAATTAATGTTATTTTTATATCGGCCAATATTAAGAAATATTTCATTTAATAATTTTAAATTCGAAAGCCAGATTTGGAAATAAAAATTTATTAACTTGTTAATAAAATTAAAGTTATTTTACTTGTACAAGTTTTGAAACTGAAATAAAATCTAAAAAACCGGAACCGTATAATAAAAATGATAAGAGTCGAACTTTTTTAACCGAGATATAAGTTTATTTTCGATTTTCTCTTTTTAACAAAGTTACGAATTAAGTTCTGGCCGTAAAAATACGCTCAATTAAAAGTGCGATGAATGGATTTAAACTTGTTATAAAGATTTATTTTTGAAAAAAGAAAAATAAAATAAAGAAATATTTATTAATGAGATTCTTTTCTTATAAATTAAATTCCAAGATAAGTTATACGTGAATTCTAGCAATTTAAATAAGATATCGTTTACGTTATATCAAATGCTTTAATGACATTAAAAATTATTTTTAAATATATTATTATTTTAAAAAAAACTTGTAACTAATGCGGCATAGAAGAAATCACGAAGTTAATGCTTTTCGAGTTATATTTTATAAAATATTTATATAATATTAATATAAAATTAGTAAAAGTTAAGATTTATTGATGTTAAATAAATATATAAGAAATAGAATTAAAATCGATGGCAGATATTTTCAAACACATTATAAAAAAAGGTATAATATTTTACAATTTGACTATGTTAAATCGAATTAAAAAAAGAATAAAATCATTTTTTTGCTTTTTATAATATAAATTTAAACCTTTTCGATTTCGGCGTTATTTATAAATAAAATTACAGAGAAATTAAATATTCTAATTATCACAAAATACAACATTCAGGATAGCAATATTAGACATTTAATATATTATAATAAGATCATTATATATCTATATTAAATAACATAATTTAACGATCATCCAACAACAGTAGTAAGGTTATTAATAAAGTTTAGGCCGAAAACAAATAAAACGGATTACAATAAGAAATCCGGTAAAAAGATACAAAATATTAAAAACTTAAGCTAAAAGCGCCCCAAAATAATAACTTATTTCAGAGTTATAATTAAATTAATTTAAAAATAAATAAATAACAATAATTACCTCGGAATTTTTAATAAATCTAACAAAATATATACCGTATATTATGGACGACGAAAAGGCCTGATATTTAACAATTAAAAATGTTTATTTATTAACGAATCATACATATATATGCAAAAATACAATTTTCCTAATTAGACTCAAAATAATAAAGTTATGTTATAGGCTAGAGCCTATAGGGCAGCGCGGGCTTACGGAGCGAGCTCCTTCGCCCGAGCTCACCCATACATATATAAAAAGTAACTACCTCGCTAATAACTAATTATTACCACCTTTTCCTCCTTACCTTAAATATAAACCGTTATTAAGCCGTATTTCTGTTTAATTTACGTATCGTACCTATTATATATATTTTAGGTTATAATTTATTATAATTTTTAAAATGCTAAATAAAACTCAACAATTTTTGAAAAATTCCTGAATTACGGATTATAAGCCAAAGAGAATTTTAATAATAAAATAATTGCGAAATAATATAACTAACGAAATTATAAGCGAACTTATAATATTAATGTTATTCGGAATTATTAAAGAAAGTTTATAATATTAATCGTTTATAAATATGCTCTAAATATTTGATATATAGCAAAACAAGTTTGCTAAATTGGTTTTTAGCAATAATAAAGCGATAAGTAAATTATTTAACCGGACAACGGAAACAAAAAAATATTTTTTTACAAAAATAAAAGAAAATCCTTATAAAATAAGATCAATTTCGCCCAAGATTTACGGTAAACTTATTACTTAATAATATTTTTGCAAAAAACGACGCGTAAACATATAAAATAACTGGCGTAAAATAAAAAATAAAATTAGTGTATTTATTTTTTGTTATATTTAATATAAAAATAAAAGAAAACCGGTTTATTTCCGGTTTCCTTATAATAATTTGTTTAAATATTATAATATTTATATTGATTAAAAATAATTATATTTTATTTATTAATTCGCAATAAGAAAATTACAAAAAGGTTTTAACGGCGATAATTCATTTTATATAAAAAAGTAATTCGAAAATACGCAAATGGTATAATTTATTAGGAAATAATTATACTATATAAAATAAAATAATAATTAATAATTTTAAAATAAGTTCTTAAATTCTAAATTTAAATTAGCTGAATATAAAAATATAAAGTAATATTTAATAATTAAAATACTTTCTTTAAACGTTAATATTAATATATAATTTTATAACTCGTTAATTACGAAAGATATAAGTTATAATAATTATTACCGTTAAATGCGTAAAATAAAAAAGGTAATTAATTATTTAAAAACTTTTATTTAATTATTATATAAATAAAAAACAGTAATTTAATATTTCGATAAAAGATTAAAATAAGTAATTAATAATGATATATTAATTAAATTAATAAATTAGCTTAAATAATAAATATTTAAAAAAATATATTTTTATTAAATATCGTATAATTAATTACGTTATTTTCTATATTTATAAATTAGTAATAAAATAATTAAAAAAACCGATATAGGGATAATTCGAAATAAGATTCGAATAACTGGCTTTTTACGAAATAATGTGGGATAATAAAATATAAATTCGAAAATAAAAGAAATAATATTTTCGTTACGCCGTTACAAATTATTTAAATAGAAATACCCCAAATATAAATATAAAAAACGGCTTTGTTTAATTAAAATAAAAAATATAACAATAAATTTACAAAATGCCGTTAATAAAAATAACGATTCCGATAACGAAGATTTAAAAAAGTAACCTTTATTAAAAATAGCTAATAAATAATTAATAATAAATTAAATAATTCTTTTTTACATTAAACGTTTTAAGTAAAAGTATTATATATATAAACGTCTTATTTAATAATAAATATATTTATTATTTTGCGTTTAATTAACGGCTAACCTACCGTTTAACGTTATAACGTATATGTATTATATTTTGAAAATTAAAAGTAATAAAGAAGTAATAAACTTATAATAATTATAATCCGAAACATTATTGACGTTAACGTAAGTTTAAATAACTGTGTAAAAGAAATATAAAGGTACATAATTAAAAACTTATTTTATATTATTATTTAGGGAAAATCATAAATAAAATATAATAATATTATATACGAAACGAAATAACGGCTTATTCGTTTTACGAACGATATTATTCGGCCCATATTACGCGAAAAAATATAATTCGATAAAGAAACTTAAAAACCGTTTAAAAAGAGGGTTACAGAGCAATAAAGAAATATATTTAATAACGGCTGTAATTTTCGCGACAATAATATAATAAAATTATCATAAAAAACAAAATATAGTTATTTACAATTTTTCTAAAAGATATTAATAAAGCCTTAAAAATAAAACCGTAATCAACCTCTTAAAATATAATAAAATACTTTTTTTAAAAAAATATAAGAATTCCGAAATCTTTTTATAAATAATAAACTTTTATTATGAATATTTTATCAAGATAATAACGAGATAATAATGAATTTAAAAATAAATTTTTCGGATTAAAAAAAGTAATTATATAACAATATTTTACGGAATACTAAAAAGAATTATTAATTTTACGGAAAATATTTATAAACTTATTAGATAATAATTAAATTGGGATGAATAAGTTTTTCGTAAATATGCCGATATTATTTACAAAAAAGTTTAACAAAAATTTATGATTTTATATAAATTATAAAAAATGAACTAAAATTACGAAATAAAATTATAACCTTTTTCCGTTAATAAAAAAACGTTACGAACCTTATTATAAATCTGGTAATTCACGAAACTTAACGTTCGAACAATTTTCTTTGAATTATATATCCGCTAAAAAAATAAATTGAAAATAATATTCCGTATATGCTTTAGATTTTTCGAATAATTAGTATACTTATTTAGCCTTAATGATATACCGGTTACTTTCCAGTATTATATTAATACCATATTAAAAAAGTATTTTAATAATTTTTATTTTACGTATATATTTAATATATTTATTTATTTATCCGATTTTCAAACCGATTATATACCTAAACTTAAATTAATATTTTGCCATTTCGCGAAAATAAAATTAAAATTAAACTTAAATAAATTTAAATTTGTAATCCAAAAAATCAAATATTTAAAATTTATTATTAAAATAAAAGTAAGCTTAAAAATTAATCTCAAAAAAGTAATTATTATTCGAAAATAAAAAATCTTTATTAATATAAAAAGAATTAAAACTTTTATGAGGTTTGTTAACTTTTATTAAACTTTTAAAAAAAGCTTTAATAAAATAATAGTTTTCTTGTACGATTAATTAAAAAAAGCCTTTTGCAGTTAAAGAAATAAAAAATAATAAGTTTTCGATTAATTTCAAAGGTCTTATATTATAATACTTATTTTTACGTTTTAAAACCCCCCCAAAAAAACGATAATCAATGCAAATTGTTCCGGCTAAATAATTGAAAAATATTTATCCGAATTTGATTCGTTAAGACATTTACGCTTAATTACATACTTTTATAAAAGATTATTATTAATTAAATATATTTACAAAATATATAATTAAAAATTATTAATTATTGTTAAAACGTTAATAAAATAAAAAAGAAAAATTTAAAAATTAATTCATTTTTTATAATCCTAATAGATTATACGAATTTCCAATATTTTATAAATATTTACAAATTTATTAAAAAACAAATCCGATAAATTAATTTTTTATTTATCTTTACTTTCGTATTTAAATATTACTTTAATAAATTAATAAGTTGATTTAATATTATATTTCGTAACGAAAAAATATTAAATTTAAAAAATAAATAACCTAATTAATTAAAGAAAAATAATTATTTAATACATTTTCGCCGATTTAAAAAGTTATAACATTTATAATATACTTATAATTAAAAAATAATAACGACCGATTATAACACCCATCAAAAAATTATTTTTCAAAAAGAATCTTTAAAAAATATAAAATTTAAAAATTATTAAGAATAAAATTTTAAATATGGCGTATGACGCCGTAACTCAAAAATTTCGTAAAATCCCTTTAGTTATAAATGCGGTAAAGGTTTTTATAACGGAATATTCTTTCTATTTTAAAAGTTTTTTATAATTTAAAAAACGTATTTGAATTCTTATTTAAAAACCGTTCCGGATGTTATTAATTTAATAAGTACATATTTTTTATATTTTCGACCGTTTAAAAAAATATTACGATAGTAATATTAATCCCTAATTATTTTTAACCGAAGAGAATTTAAGATATACGTTACATTTGCCGTAATTACGATACATTTAATAAATAATACGTTTAGAAAAAATTAAAAAGAATTTATAACGGCTTTTATAAATTTTAAACTGATTTTATTTTAGTTTTTCGGTAAATTATTTAGTTAATTTACCTGTAAAACAAAAAAACTTTTATTTGTTTATAATATTTTAAAATTACTTAATAAAAACCGTTATTTTAAAACCGATATTTAATATAAACAAGAAAACATACGTCTAACGTTTTATTACTTATTAATAAAAATATTATAATATTTCCAAAAAATTAATATCTGATAAAGGAAATCATTAAACGAATAAATTTTGGGTTTATTTATACGATTTAATAAATATATAATAATAACTTAATATATTTTTTTATATTTAAATTAACGAAATTACAAAAACGATTAACCACAAGACTTTTGCATATATTTGTTATTTTATAAATTATGTATTATATAATTAGGCCATATTTCTACCGGTAATATAATTAACTTTTAACAGTAAAGGTTTTTAGTTAAAAATAAACTCTTTTTTTTAAATTTATAAATACGATATAATGCTTAATAATAAAATATTAATAACGCTTTAATTAATTTTTAACAAAAAGAAAATTATTATTTCGTTAAAAATTACGAAAAGATATAAGATTCGCATAAATTATGATAATATGGGTATTGGTTAAATTAAAATAATTATTTAATATTTTTAAAAAGTAAATATTATATTTCGAAATAAAGAATTTAATATAATTAAATTTAAAAAACGCAATTATTTTGCAATTATTTAAAGAATTATTTGAAATATATTATAAAAATAAGATTGACGTAATTAGGTTATATAATATTATAAAATTAAACATATTATCGGATATATATCCGATATTCGACGTAAATTTCTTAAAGTTAATAATAAAAAATCGGTCATTTAATTAAACCTCAAATAATAAGTAATTATTGCCAATATTATTAAAAAAGGAAATGAAATATATATTAAAATTTAAAAATAAATGTATAAGCCGCAATTACCGAAGGAAATTATTCGTAAAATAAGTAGGTTATGCCGAACGAATATAGAATTATATAATAATTTTGAAAATATAATTATCCTTAATAATTTCGAAAAGTTATTCGGAAACGGAAACGGGATTGGCGAAAACATTAAAACACGAATAAGGATAAAAAGAAAAGGTATAAATAAAGTTCCCGCCGTTTCGCCGTAACCTCGTTATTTCCTAAGGGCAAAAAAAAGGGTATTATTATGTGACGGGCACGATGCGTAAGTTAAACGGAGGTACGGCCTAATAAAGGTTTATATTTAAAGTAAGAAGGGAAAAGAAGAAATAGCTAGCTACTCGCGAGATGGCTATTTCTTATATATATATGGGTAAATTCGGGCTAAGGAATTCGCTCGTAATCCCGAATTGCCTTATAGGCTTTAACCTATAATATTGCCTCTTTTTTCACCTTTAAAAAGTAACCAAATTACGGCGAAACGGCGGCGACTTTATATATACCTTTATCTTTTTATTTTTATTTGTGCCTTTAGGTTTTGCTAACCCCGTTTCCGTTTCCAAATATTTTTTCGAAATTATTAAAGGTAATTAGATTTTCGAAGTTATTATATAATTTTTATATTGGTTTGGCATAATCTACCTATTTTATAAATATTCTTTTTCGGCGACCGCAATTTACGCGTTTATTTTCAGCTTTTAATATCTATTTTATTATATTTTGTTTAATAATATTAATTATAATTAATTTTTATTTAAAATTTAGCTAAATAACGCATTCTTTATTATTAATTTTAAAAACTTTTTAATATATTGCGAACATACTATTAATAATATATTTAATTTTATAATATTATATGACGTAATTATAATTATATTATATTTAACGTACAATTAAAATACTTTAAAATAATTATAAAGTAATTACGTTTTTTAAAATTAATTTTTTTAAGTCTTTGATTTTAAATTATAATATTTATTTTTTAAAAACGTTAATTAATTATTTTATCCGGGTTTATATTAACGTTATAATAATTTATTCGAATTCCGTACTTTTTTTATAATTTTTTAACGAAATTAATAATTTTTCTATTTTAGGGATTAATTAAAGAATTACCGATATTTTATTAATAAGTTTAATATCCTAATTATAAATTAAGAAATAAAGGTTTACTATTAAAACAGAAATTCTATTATTAAAGGTTAATTATGCTGCCGGTAAAAATATGGCTTTATTATATTATACATCATTTATAAATTAGCCGAAATACGCGCACCTTTGTTTAATTAATTTTTTTCCGTAATTCCGTTTATTTTATAATAAAAAAATATATTAAGTGATTTTTATATCTCTATTAAGTTCCATATATAAATTTAAAATTTATTCGTCTAATTATTTATTTTTATTAAATATTAATTTTTTAAAAAAATCATAATATTTTCAATAATAAATAATAAAATATTAGACGTACATTTCCATATTTATATTAAATATTGTTTGTAAAATTATCGTTTTCGTTAAGCCATCGTAAAATTTTATAACAAAATGGAATTCTTTTTATTTTACCAGTAAATGGATTATAAAGTTTACCGGAAAATCTAAATCAAATTAATTAAAATAAGTAAAAGCCGTATTATTTTTTTTGTTTCTTTTATATGTACAACCTATTATATATATTGCAACTAGGGCAAAAACGGCATATATTTTAAACCTATTTCGAAAAATAATAATTACGGAATAATATTTTTAATATAATCTTTTTTCATAAAGGGCCGGTAATATAAAAATTATATATTCTTAAATTAATAATATTCGTAATAGTTTTTAAATAAAAATTTAAAATTAAAAAATATTTCGTTATAAAAATTTTTCTTACGCTTATAATTAAAGGAAAATTACGTAAATTTTGGGTTACGGTAGCATATACCATATTTAAAATTTTATTTTCATAATTTTTAAATTTTATATATTTTCAATCTTTTTTTAGAAAAATATTCTTTTATTAAAAAGTATAACCGGTTACTTATTATCACTTTATTTTAAGTAAATTACGGCCAATAAAATGTTTTAAATTTACGTTGATTTATTAAATAATTATTTTTATTTAATTAATTAAGTTATCCTTTTTAAACTTAATATTTTTTAATTAAGAAGTACGTTTTATAGTTTATAAAATATATTATTAGGTCAGTTACTTAATTTATTAAAATAATATTTAAATACAAAATTAAAGGCGAACAAAAAATTAATTTATTAAATTTACATTTTAATAAGTTTATAAGTATTTCTAAAATATTGGAAATTTGCAAAATTTATTAAGATCGTAAAATAATTAATTCACTTTTAAAACTTTTTTTATTTTATTAATATTTTAGGAATAATTAATAGCCTTTTGTCGTATATTTCGTAATTATATTTAATTAATGACAGTTCTTTTTAATAAATACGTAATTCATTATAAATACTTTAATAAATTAAAATAAAATAAATATTTTCCAATTATTTAGCCGGAATGATTTGTTTTTATTTTTATTTCTTTTCGGAATCCTAATATATAAAAATAAATATTATAATAAAAAGTTTTTTAAATCAGTCGAAAATTTATTATTTTTCGTTTTTTTAACGGAAAAGGGGTTTTTTTAAGTAATCGTAAAAAAACGTTATTATCTTATTAAAACTTTTTATGAAGATTTGATAAAAGTTAACAAATCCGAAAAGGTTTTTAATCTATTTTACGTTAATAAAGGCCTTTTATTTGCGAATAACGGTTACCTTTCTAAGATTAACTTTTAGGCTTCTTTTTATTTTAATAATAAACCTTAAATTCTTAATTTCTTAAATTACGCATTTAGATTTATCCGGGTTTAACTTTAATATTTATTTTCCTAAATAACAGAATATTAATTTAATTTAAATTATATAATCAGTTCGAAAACCGGATAAATATATTAATACATTATTTATATATACGGAATAAAAGTTATTAAGAAAACGTTTTAATATTATATTAATATAACGTTAAAAGGTAACCGGTAAAAAACCGTTTAAACGTCGAACTTCGTAAATTACCGGATTTATAATAAGGTTTATAACATTTTTATTAATAAAAAAAGGTAACAGTTTTACTTGATAATCTTATTTAATATCTTATAATTTACGTAAAACAGTAAACCTTTATTAAGCTTTTTTATAAATAATACCGGAATATTTACAAAACATTATTAATCCAAGTTTGACTTTTATTATATAAATTTGTAAATATTTTATATAAAATTAATAATCTTTTTTAATATTTCTTATAAACGTTTTTATAAAATTAGTTTTTCTTAATCCGAAATATTTATTTTTAAGTTTCTTGTTACGTCGTTATTATTACGATAAAATAATAATCCCGAATTTTCGATATTTATAAAAAGATTTCGGAATTCCCGTATTTTTTAAAAAAGTTATTCCGCTATATTTTTGAGAATTAATTTTGATTTTATTTTTAAGGCTTTATCAATATTTTTTATGAAAATTGCAAATAATTATATCTTATTTTTTATAACGGTTTTGCTATATAATTATTACGAAAGTTATAACCGTTATTAAGCCGACTTTTTTATATTTTTATAACCACCTTTTTAAACGGTCCTTAAGCTTTTTATCAAATTATGTGTTGTTGCGTAATATGGACACGGTAACGTTATCCGCGAAATGGATAAATTATTATTTCGTTTCGTATACGATATTATTATATATTATGGAGGGTTTTCCCATGATATAAAAATAAAACACATTTTTAATTATATATCTTTAAATTAATTTTTGGCGGCCGTTCAAATTTACGATAATATCAATAATCTTTCGGATCGCCGTTATTATAAGCTTATAATCTTTTATTAAATTTAACCGACGGAATATAATAAATATATATTATAGTTTTAAACGGCGTATTAGCCGTTAATTGAACCCAAAATAATAAGTATATTTATTATCGATTAAGACGTTTATATATATGATATTATTAATTAAAACATTCAATATAAAAAAGGTATTATTTAATTTATTATTAAGATTTTATAACTGTTTTATTACCTTTTTTTATTAAAAACTTTTAATGAAGGTTATTTTTTTAAATTTTCGTTATCCGAATTATTATTCCGGTTAACGGCATTTTGCGAATTCGTTACGGTAATTTTCGTCCTAACCGGACGGAACTGTTTTACGGGTTTATATTTGGGATATTCTTAATTGGAATAATTTATAATAATATAACCGAAATCTTTATTTTCTCTTTCCGAACTTTTATTTTGTTATCGGAAAATTATTTTGTATAAGGCCGGTTATTTAAACCTTATCCCGAATTACCCCAGCATCGATTCCTTTAATTACTTTACTGCTAATTTATAAATTTGGAAATTAACGTAGTCAATTACGTAATATCCGTTATAAGGATATCTCCTTAAGTATTTATTATTTAAGTCGGTATATTGATTTAATCGACGTATTATTATTAATTAATTATTCAGTTTCTTTTTACCAGAATACCAGGTTATCGTTTTTTTATTTATATAATAATCGGGCAAAACTTTTAAACGATTAATTATTTTTTGTTTTACGTACTTAATGGTTATAATGGTTGTAAGGCATATTTTTCGTAATTAATGCGTTACGAAATTACGTATTAATATCGGCGTTTAAGGAAATTATTTTAGTTATTAAAGGTTACGTTAAGCCTTTATATTTGGCTAATTTGAACTTAAAATTTAATCGGTAATTTTAAAATCATTAATTATTATTTTATATATATATTATAATTATTTTTTAACGGGTTATATCATTTATTTATTTTTGAATTGCGTTTTTATATACAAAAAAAATTATCGACGTCGAAATTGTTTCGTAATTCTTTTAATTCGAACTAATAGTTAAGTTTTAATTATTTTTCGGTAAACATAAATAGTATAGTACTTAAGTAAATTATTGCAAAAAAGCCGGCAATAAACCGTTTTTTTTTATTTTTGTACAGAATATAACGAAAAATAAACAAAACATTTTTTATTTCCAGTTTTATGAAATTTATTTTAAAGGCTTACGATTCATTTTTTCAAACGCGTTATTAAGCGGCGGGCTTACTCTAAATATTTAACGAAATAAGTTTTATTTTATAAGGATTTTTTTCCGTTTTTATAAAAAGGTATTTTTTATTGCCGTTATCCGGTTATATAAGTTATTTATCGTTTTATTATAGTTAAGAACCAATTTGGTAAATTTCTTCTACCATATGTTAAACTTTGAAAATATATTTACTAATAATTAATATTATAAACTTTTCTTAATAATTCCGAAAAAGATTAATGCCGTAAGTGCGCCCATGGTTTCGTTAGTCATATTGCCTTATAGATATTTTATTATAAAACTTTTTTTAATTTATTATCCGTAATTAAGGTATCCTTGGAAAATGTTTCGTTTTTACTTAATTTTTTAAAAGTTATAATAAATTATAATTTTAAATATTTGTAACGGGCATAATACGTAAGTTAAACGAAAATACGGCCAAATAAAGGTTTATATTTAAGGTAAAAAAGGAAAGGAAAAAACAACTAGCTACTCGCAAGGTGGCTGCTCCCTATATAAATATGGGTAAACTCGGGCTAAGGAGCTCGTTCCGTAAGCCCAAATTGCCTTATACGCTTTAGCTTATAATATGTTACAGGCTAAAGCTTAGAAGGCAGCTCGGGCATACGGAGCGAGCGCCTTAGCCCGAGCTCAGCCATATTTATATAAAAAGCAGCCACCTTGCTAGTAGCTAGCTCTTTCTCCTTTTCCCTCCTTACTTTAAATATAAACCTTTGTTGGGCCGTGCCTCCGTTCAACTTACGCATCGTGCCCGTCACAAGTTAGTAAGCGGTAATATCGATATTTTCGAATTATTACCTTATAAAACGATACTAATACACAACTAGCTTTATCAAATTAACTGGAAAAAAATAATATTCGTAAAAAACACGTGTTTTATTATTATAATTAATAATATTATTAATCCGTAAAATTATTAATATAATATACATTAAAAGGTTTGCAATAAAGAATTATTATGAACTTCAAAATATAAATCTTTAAAGAAAGAATTTGATAATTACTCTACGAATTCCGCCGAAAAAACAATAAGTTATAAGTAGCCAAATAAGGCGTAAGACCTTATAGAGAAAGATAACATACCTAAGTCAATATAAAATTATAAATTAAATAAAAGATTAAAATAATTCAAAAAATAAAAACGCCGGTAACCATAATAAATATAATATCTTAATATATTGTACGAAAGGAAATAAAGAGAATTTACGAAATTCGAAATGAAAATTTAAAAACATTACTTATAAAAACCGTAAAATAACTAAATTTACAAAGTTTTTAAAAATATCCCGAGGAAGGTTTAAATAGAACAATAAAAATTGTTAATAACTTTATTATTTTCGATATACGAATCGAAATATATTCATATTGATAGAAATAAAATCATAAAAATAATAAACATATAGAATTAAAACAGAACATAGAGATTCGATGAGCTTACTAGCTATATATAGGTCTGACAAGATTATCTTATATAGTGAGGCATAGACCTGATATACTAGAACCACTGGCGAACCCGTATAATCTCTAAAAAATATATTATAAGAATAAATAACGGAATTTTAAGCATATATTATTGTATACGATATAGGGTGAATAATTTTAAATTATTATAAAAATATAAATTAAAGTTTTACAAAATTACGAATGTTAGAAATTCAAATTTCCCTTACGAGAACGGAGATATTTAATGGAAAATTAAGTATTTTTAGATTTTCATTCATTCGCGATTTTAAATAAATAAGTTGGATATTATTTTAGTTAGTAATAACCATATAAATTTAACATTATTACGGATATATTAATATAGAATTTGAATTAATACGAATATTAATTAAATAAGGTTCGTGATATATACTCCTAAAATTTTAAAATCAGAATTGTAAATTTAGTGATTAATTGAAAATAAAAACAAATATAAATATAAATATATAATAAACACTTTATTAATTAAAGAGATAAAATAAGAAGAAATTTAAGATCAAAAGAAATTATCCCGTATCGTTTTTATTGTTAATGTAGAATTTAAGTAATTAAATAATAATTTGAAATAATAATGTTTAAAATTCAAAACTTCAATTAATATATTTTTATATTATTATAAATACAACTAAATTTACGAAAAGGGTAAATACGAAATTACTAGACTATAAAAATAAAACTTATAAAGTAATTTTTAAAAAAGGCTTATTTACAAAAGTTTATATTATTCATAATTTTAATGAAAACGAATTATCGGTTGTAAACGGATAATTGAAAAGTCGGCTATAAAAAATAAATTTAATTTTCAAAATTACTAACAAAATATCTCATATTTTTCATATCTGTGTTATGGCTTAGCCAAGGGAGGGTCTCGGGAACGGTCACTTGGTGACCGAAACAGGACCTACATAAGTCAGAATTACGTGACATGGATCCGGAATGATTTAAAGGAATTAACGGGATCCATACAGTTATCCGATATAGATCCGGAGTAATCAAAAGGACTTAACGGGATCCATACAATTATACGATATAGATTCGGAATAATTTATAGGAGTTAACGGGATTCAGAAAAAATATATATGTTTTTATTTCCAGAATTTAAATAATTTTAATTTGTAGTATTTATTAATATTGATCGTTTATAATACGTTTTCTACACCCTTGGTATTAAGAAACGTAATTAAGTAATTTATTGTTATAAAGTTTCACAATATTTTTATTAATATATGCCAGTACGATTAAAGTTTAATAATTAGTTAAATTTTTAGTCGTTATACTTTGGAAAATTTCATTTAATAATGCCGTTAGATTTTAAGCAATATCGCCACCGATATATTTACTAACAAGGAGCCCGAATAACCTATTTACCAGGATATTAGAATAAAACCCGAAAAGTAAAAGGAAAAATTTCGTTTTATCTACGAAGAAGTTTTTCGACGCGTAGATATAATAAACGAACGCATTTTTCAATTTGAGAAAGATAATAACGATTTTACGACGTCCTTTTAAGCTGCATATAAGAGATCTAAAGAGAAAAGAAAGGTTTCCGAAACCGGAAAGATTTTTTAAATAAATTAAATTATTTAACCAAATTATATTAATCGATTAAATAAAGTTTTTAAGTTTCTCAAACCGGGATTTTTTAACGGAACCTTAATTAAGTTATAATTGTTTTAACTTACTGTTAAATATTTTTCGAGTATTCTTTTATTTGATTTATCTTACCTATTATATAAATTACGTTTAAAGTAAGACTATTTATCGAAAATACGGTTATTTTGTTCGAACCCGTTATAAAAACATATGTTATGTTATTAATCGAAAAACGAAACCCAGAAATAATGCGAATTTATAGCGACTACGAATAATTTGAATCAATAATAATAAAGGCTTTTAAAGTAATAAAAGAAAAAATAAAAACCGAAATGCAAATTTAATAATTCCGGCAGAAACAATTAATATTTAATTATAGCAAAATATTGGGTTAATTGATAATTAAGATAAAGATAGCTATATAAGTATTAGAATTAAACCAAAGAAATTTATCCCGGAATCCCTGATCGATACGGCAGAATATACGTTAAATACTGTCGACGACAAAAATATCCCGGTTACGAAAAATGGAAATAACATATTTATAAACGAATTACACGTATATATTATAAGAGATTCGACCTTTTATATTGTATCGGAATTAATAAAAATACTAAGTGATAATATCGATATTTTAGATTTATAGCCTTAAAAATATTTAGCAACTGGCCGAAATAAAAGATTAGCCCGAAAAAAAAACACTACCCGTAAAAAAACTTTTTTTGTTACTTTCAATAATACGAATATTAAAATAAAAGGCTTCACCTAAGCGGTCTGCAATCAGTTGCCACTGAGAATTTATTTTCTAGCTAAAGAGAAAAGAAAGAGAAGATAAAAATATAATTGTATATGTTCGCATATAAGGCGTTACGCTAATGCTGCTTGGCACCGGCGTTTATCCGGTACTCTATAATAAGGCTCTATATAACCCTATTATATTACTCTCTACCTTTCCCAAAAAGGGTTAACTTATTGCAGGATCAGTAATTGCGCTAATCCTTAGCTTTTAATTAATCTTTCCGTCCCGCATAGAAAAAAATGTATTAAATATAAAAATAAAAAATCTCGTTATATTAAATTTTTTTATAATATTTCCGCGCTTTTTCCGTATCGCTTATTAACTTACTTTATAAGCTAAATTAATAACCGTTAATAATCGTATTATTAGCGTTTTCGAAAACCATATAATCGTAACTCAGGCGGCTAAAGAAAAAGTCCTGGTTGTGACGGCTAGGCGGTTTAACCAACTATTAAACCTTTGTCGTACGGATTTATGTTAGTAGAAATGTCGTGGAAATCTGAATAATGGATATACTAACGTATTACGTTTCGCAATATTAAGGGTATTTTAAGTAATAATATTATATTGCAAACTGAAATTATTTAAATTATAGAAATAATAAGTATTTTATATTTAGTTTTTCTTATTTTATTAATCTTACTAATTATGGTTTATTATTAGTAAATTAATAATCCGGCTTATTAATTTGTTATTAATAAGTTGGTAATCCGGTTTTTAAACTTATTACCAGTTAGCTGATAATCCGTTACGTAACTTGCCTTATTACCTAATCGTAATTGGATTACATTTAACCGTTTTTGGAGACCGTAACCCGTTAGCTTATAATACGATTTTGTCTTTTTAGAAATTGTACCCTTAAGATTTTGTTTTTATAAATAAGTTTTCTGCGTATATTTAATATATTTTTTGATATAGTTAAGCGTCGTTCTTGTAAGTCCGAATAACGGTTTGCCTTAATTAATTTGATCGAATTTGAAAGTTTTTATATGATATTTTATATTTTTTATTCTGCTCGGTAATTTAATTATTAAATAAAAAACGGGGTTTTTCGTTATAAGGAATGTATTCGTTAAGGTCGTTCGTATAATAAGACGGAAATCTTTATTTTTATGATTAATGGTTATATCGCAAAATCGAAAAAATTAAAAAAAGAAAAATAACGGCCGAAAAATCATTATCGAAAGCTTTGACGTATTTTTTTCGAATACGTTATTAAGATTAATATTATTAATTATAGAATGCGAAATTTATAAATCGCGCTTTTTAGTCGTTACACGAGTATCCCGAGTTTGTATTATAAAAAAAATAAAATCTGTTATAGCCGTTTAAACTGCTGGAAGTATAAATGTTATTAATTGGAACGCCGTGGACTTTTTAAATAACGTGGATTAGAATGTGATTATTTCCGGTAATTCCGTTGTTATTAGTAAAAGTTCTTTAGCAGGCGCTGGGCACCAGTAAGGTTTTTGGCGGGTTTCTAAATATTTTCGGAATCTAGATACTTTTTCCATTTGATCAAGTACCAGGTAAGTCCGTTTTGTTTCCGTATGTTGAAAACTTTTTCCACCTTATATGTTTATTCGTTTTTTACTTTTACATCGTTTTGTGCCGTATATATCTTAATTGTATGTGCTATTAATTCGAACAAAAAAATGTAGAAAATTGGATATAGTTTAACTTTTGGTAAAATTTCCAATTAATAATTATCTTCTGAGATTTCTTTGTTAATTTTATATAAGCCGATATATTTAAAATCGAGCTTTTTATTAAGTTATTTTGTTTAAATATTTGGATTAACAAAACAAACTCTTTTCCTTTTTTTAAAAGTTAATTCTTTTAATTTTTTGGGTCATAATATTTAGTTATTTAATTGCATACCAATCTTAATTTTGCTTTTATTTCTTAATATAAATATCGTCATTGTTTTAAGGTAAAGATTGTTTTAATATTGATTAATCCGTTATTGGGCATTCTTTTGAAAATCTTTGGAATAAAACCAAAATTTGTATTTATACGTATTATTTTGATATTTTCGTAATAATTAATATTATTTGTTAATTATGCGATTAATACTTTTTTAATATAGTTGTTTTGTTCATAATTAATGTAATATTACAGATAAATTTGGAAAGTTCAATTTGTTTATTTTATTTATTTATTTATTTAAGGTTTAAATACCTTAAATAATTTGCAATTTAAGTTAATTTGTGCTATTAAGCTTTGCCAAAAGTTTAAATATAAATTTTGATTTTTTTAATATAATTTGTATAGGTAATCCATATATACTAAAAATGTATTTAGAAAAATATATATTGTTTATTCCGCTGTTATAGTTATTTAATATAGTAAAAAATAAGGGACCTTTGTAAATCGTTCAATAATTACCAAAATATTAGCGGAATATATTCTTGTAATTAAATCTTTTAACATAAAAATTTAAATAATAAAGTCGAATATAGCTAAATGCTATAATCATTTCGCGATTGGTAATGGCTATAATTTTCCGTATGGCTTATGTCGTCGAGTTTTTATTTTGGCGTAAATATCGTATTACCGTAAAGTTTTTTGTACCGTTAATTTTATTTTAGGAAAGGAATATATGTATTAAAACCTGTTTAAGGTTTTATAAATCCGCAGATATTTATAAAATTAATATTCGTATATTTTTCGTATTACACTTTTCCAGTATTTTTTGAAATTTAGTTTTTATCCGTTTTTTGGGTTTTAGAAAACCGTCGTTATACTGCTAAATTTCTTAATATATGTTAAAAGGTACTATTCGAATCTTTCTAATTTACCGTAAACTTAAATATCCTTTTATAATAAAATCGAAAATTATAAGGCTAATTTTACTCAATATTTTCTTAAAATTTGGTTATCTGCTTAAGGCGTTTGCTTTATTTTTTTAAAGTTTTTCCTATAAATATTAACGAAATTGAAATTTGCTAATTCTTTTACGTATATTAATTATGGTTTTGTAAGTTCCTTAGTTGTAATAAAACGGGTAAAATTTTGATAATCCGTATAA
Source organism: Monosporascus cannonballus (assembly GCA_004154925.1). Classification (NCBI taxonomy): domain Eukaryota; kingdom Fungi; phylum Ascomycota; class Sordariomycetes; order Xylariales; genus Monosporascus; species Monosporascus cannonballus. The sequence goes on from QJNS01000004.1 coordinate 147,780, forward strand.
ACTTTAACCTAGTACAAATTTCCCTTTAAAAATGCTTAAATATTCGAAATACCATAATAATAGCCATAAATCCTTTATCTAAAATACCTTAATTAAGTTCGGTTCCTTTTAATTTATAAAAAAGAAATGTAATAACGTACAGTTTGCCTTAATTATCTTATTATCCGATTATTATATTTAATATATAATTTGAAATATCGGTTTTTAACGTCACGAAACGGTTTAAATTGTATATGAATAGTATTAACTTATTAATAAATATATTTTTAATATTTAAAAATATTTTGTTTTTTTAATTATTTATATAAATATTTTTCCTTTTTTCGTAAGGTTCGTTAAAGGTATAGCCATTTTGCTAAAATTTCGAATAAAATTTCTATAGTAATTAGAGAATCCAAAAAATGCCTATATTTTTTAACCGTAATTAGCATTTGCTATTTTATAACTATAGCCATTTTCTTAAGGCTTATTTTAATATGTCCTAAAGTAATAGTATATTCCTGATATTTTATTTTTTATTTGTAAAATTAATTTTTGTTTCGTTAATTAATAACTTTACGTTTTGTAAAACTTCAAAAACTTTATAAACGTATCTTAAATATATTTTTTCCGTCTCCGAGAAAATAATAGTATTATCGAAATAAACAACGACGAAAATATCGAAATATTCTCGTAATATATAGGTAATTATCTGTTAAAAAGTTATTAATACATTCGTAAATCCTATTGGTATAACCAAATATTTAAATAATTTGTATTTGGTTTTGAAAGTTATTCTTTATTCGTACCTTTTTTTAATTTTATTAAGATTATATCCATTTTTGAGAATAAATATTATAAATTATTTAATTCCAGAAAATCTGTTTTTTATTTCTGTAATTAAGGATAACAATATTCGTTTTTTAATAATAACATTATTTACTTATCGGTAATTAATTATAAATCGTAAGTTTCTATTTTTCTTAAATATGAAATATATCAGATATTTTATTAATAATTTCGAAAATCGAATTTAGCTCTTTTATAATCGATTTTCCAGGTATTCCTTAAGAATACGTAATTCGTTTCCGTTAAGGTTATACATAGGGTAAAATTTCGTTCAGGATCCCTTTTTAAAAATAATCTTATAATTCTATTCGTTATATTCTGATATTTTTGTATTAAGCTTTTTTTCAAAAAGGTTTTTATATTTATCGTATTATAGTAATACATTAATTAAATTTTTCAGCTTTTGTGGCTCTTGTTTTAAATCGTTATATAATTCCTTTAATTTTGCTTTAATAATAATAACGATACGTTATATTTTTTAATACATATTTTCTTTTTTATATCTTATCGTTTTACGTAATAAGGTTTTAATCGTATTTTTATGCTTGCATTTATTGTTATTTGTAATCGCATATTAAGATTTTAATTTCCTTTCTGTTGGTCGTTAAACAATAAAACGAACCCTATTTGGCTAATTTTTCTATTAATTAAGATTCCGTATTAGTTTATCTATAATAATTTTAAAATCATATCGAAATTCCCATATAGTACAATATCGAAATTAACGATTTAATATTATCCTTAAACAGAAATTTCGAAATAATTAATTTTGCGCGTAATATTTCCGTTATTATAAACGAATTCCGGATTTTCAGCATTTGTTATTATATAGCGCTCGAATTTATATTTCAATAATAATTTAAGCTTATTAACCATATTTAGTATAATATAATTTTCGCCCCAAAATTTGTAATCCATTATTACGGTATATTAATACGTTTTAAATCGTATTTCCAAAATAATAAAATTATTAACGGCTTTAATCGTCGCGTTTAAAGCTCTTTTCTAGAATTCCTATTAACCTTTTTAGATTTTATTATTTTTCAACTTTTTTATAAATAACCTTTTCTTTTTAACTTTTTTTCGAATTTATCGAACCTCATTTAAAGTTTTACGTTTAACGCATTAAGTTACTATATTTTTTATTATTGCTGGTATATTATTCCTTTAATTTATATTAAATATTTTTCTTTTTGCCATAATATTTTTTTCGAATAAACTATTTTCTTATATTTGCAATTATATCCTATTATACGTTATTTGGATTATCGTTCCAGAGCTTTCTTTAAAATTAACGTATTTCTTTAATAATAATTCTTTATGAAGATTTATAATAACTATTAATTAACAATAAAAATCTATAATAATGTTTTAGTAATATTTCGTTATTATATGTTAAATTAATTCCTTTTCTATTTAATAATTATATTATTAGTAATAATAAAAAAGGTTTTCTTATAGGTATTAATTTTTTTCTAACAATCCCTTTCCTTTTGTAAATTGGCAAATATCCTTTCCTAAGGTTATAAACCGAAAATATTAATATTATTATTTATTATTCTTATTATCTCCCGTTTGGTTCCGCAAGTTCAATTTTTCGTAATATATACAAATAATGTTTTATAGATTTATTATTTCCATTTTGCGTAATTAGGCTATTTTCGTCGTCGGCAATATATGGCGTATATTTTGCCGTATCGATTAAGAATTCCAGAACCAATATTTTTTATCCAGCCCTAATATTCTTCTAATTATCCTTAAAATACTTTTGGTTATATTCGTAATACTTATCGAATTAATTTTTTGGCTTCGTATATGTTTCGTTAGGTCTTTTATTATTAAAATCTTTATTAAATTTCTGGGACACCTAATACGTATTTACCATAAATCATGTTAATAACCTTATTATTATTTCCTTAATTTCTTCTGGATTATCCTTTTAATATAGGTATTTAATTATTTTATCGTAGCTTGTTGGCTTTTTGCATTTATATATTTTATGTTCTATTTTACCTTAATTAAAGCATTCAATTTAACTTTAATTTTATTTGTAAGTAATGCCGAATTCTATAAATCCTAATACCTCTTCACAAAAAATAACAGATACATGTCGTTTTTTTCCTTAATTAAACTTATTATATCCCGATTGTAAGGCATATTATTCCTTTTTCTCACATTACTTTTCAAATTATCGATTATTAATTTTAATTACTTCGGCCATATATTTATTTCAAGTAATTAATCGTGTAATCCAAATAACCTTATTTTACATATCATCCTTTAATCCTTTATAAAATATATCCATAAAAATATCGGTTTTATCGTTTTTATATCCTGCCTTAGCCGTAAGGCTTTTAAAGGTTACGGCATATTTAAACGTAGGTTCGTTTTGTCGGAATTACAAATATTATTAGCTTACAAATCGTTTTTTATCTGAATTACCCAAATTATTGCGTAATTTATTTTCTAAATTAATCTAAAATAAAAAATCTTATTCATAATCTTTTTTTATCCGATTTTCTTATTTTTAAAAATCTTTTCATAATAGGTTCAAATTAATTAACTGTATTTCCTGTTAGACATGCTTTTATTATTAGGACCCTATTTGCTAAATTATTAAAGTTTAAAAATTAAAAGTAAATTCTTACCTAAATTAAGAAAATTCAAAGGTTATTTTTCCCGTTATAAGGTTCCGGCTTCCTAAGCTTTATGCGGGCGAAAAAAACTTAGGTAAATAACATAACCTTAATTTGTCGGATTTCTTTTTTTTAATTTCTCAATCCGAACGTAAAGTTATTAAATAAAGGTTTTTTAAATATTGGTTAATATTTTGATAATATTAAATATTGTTCAGAATTTAACGATATTATTAAATAAAAGTTTATAACATATATTGGCTAAACGACTTAACTAATTATTGAACTTTAATTATACGGATTTATATTAGTAGGAATATCGTAAAAATCTAAATAATGGATATAATAACGTATTACGTTTTATAATACCAAAAATGTCTTAAATAACGATATTATATTACAAATTAAAGTTATTAAAATTATAGAAATAATAAATATTTTATATTTGGTTTTTCTTATTTTATTAACTTTATTAAATATGGTTTATTATCCGTAAATTAATGATCCGGCTTATTAGCTTATTACAAATGAATTAATAATCCGGCTTACTGGCTTACCACCAGTAAGTTAGTAATTCTGCTTATTGGCTTACCACCAATGAGCTGGTAATACATCACATAACCTGCCCCATCGCGCATTTGTGATTGGATCACGTCATACCGTTTTTGAAAACCGTAGTGCGTTAGGTTATGACACCGGTTTTTCCAAAGTTTAATATAAATAAAGCCAAATAATCCCGCATTTTCGGTACCTAATTCCCGCGTAAAGTTAAAGTTAGAAATTCGTAAAATAAATCGTTAAATTTATATGTTTCTAAAAGTAATTAAATAATTTCGTAATTCACGTATTATTTTTATAACTTTTATTTTCTTCTTAATATACTTTATTTATAAACCATAACAACGTTATTTTAAGGTTTATTTACATATTATATAAGGTTACTTTTAAACAATTTTCCTAAATTTCCTATATTGCTTATATGCCGTCCAGCCGGTATTTTTGAACGGGATTTTCCCTTGTCCGTTTTCGGGTAACATATTGGATTTGGGGTCCGTTATTAAAAATTATCTTGCTGTATTTCTCTTCGAACTGTTATATAACCGTCATATCTGTAAACTTTTCGAATAGTTTCTAAATCCGTTTTTCATAACTTAATTACTTTACTTAAATTTGGCGTATAAAAGCTTTCTTTATTTTTTTTAATCCGGATTTAAAGGATATTTTCGATTATGAATTTTGGTTTGTTATTTTTGTAAGGATAATAAAAAAGGGTTCCGTATTTGTATTAATTTAGAACGGTTAAAAGTCACGGTTCGTACGCCTTAATAAATTAACGTAAAAACGGTTAAAAAGGTTTTTAAATGTATTTAATTTGATAACGTAAAAATTAATTACTTTAATTACTTATTATTTAACTTAAAACTATCCCAATTTTGTTAACGGCTAAAAAATAACAATATTTTAGAAATAACCAGATTTTATTATTAACTTTGTATCTTTCGGAGAAAAAACGACGTTTATTTACTATTTCTTCTTAGATTTAGTAGGCCGCCGTTATCGCCAGTTAGGCGAATTTCGTATTTTCTTATAATTTTCTAACGAAAATTTCCGTTTTCGTACGTAAATCCTTTTTAATTACCGAATTGCTTTTTATTTAGGAAGTCGGTTTAACGTAATACGGGTAAAACAAAAAAAGATTAATTTTATAAAAATCGTATTTCAATTTTTAATCGCAAATATTGCCCCTTAAAAAAACTTATTTCATTTTTACTGTAAATACATTATAAAAATTTACAAATAAATTAATACCTTTTAATGAAGCTTTTCCGTAATAATATCGATTCTTAAGTAATATACGGTAAGAAAACGTTACTTTATCTTTATTAATTTGCAAAATCTAATCCAGAATTGCCTTATACAATTAATTCCTTTATTATTTATAATAACCTTAAAAATATTAAAATTTCCAATATACTTTTGCGAATACCTCCGTATATATTTTTATATTTATCGTACATGTTAGTTTTAAAATTATTATTTTAAATAATCAATTTATTGTAACTATTAAAAAATATAAATCGTATTTAAAAACTGTTAATAAATCAGTTATAAAATTGATTAATAACAGATTATAAAATCGTTCGGAAATCGGGAACAACTTTAAACATCTTTTTTTCCTATTTTTCTAAACGTTCCTATAGCCGTATATATCGTAATTCTTATAAAACTATCTTATTATACGATATATATCCGGCCAAAAAAAACTTTTCAAAAATACCGTTATTATAGTTTTTTTTACCTAGGTAATTTATTATATAAATATTGTAAGTATTCTGTATTAAAGCCATTTTATACGGCTCTTAATTTGGAATTTGAAGGCATTTCCGAAATTAAAAAAAGCCCTTAATATTTAAAATATATTTCTTAATTAATATTAATAACTTTAATTCCACAAAAAAATATATTCCCTTTTTATAATAATTTTACTAATATAATGGTAACTCTTATTATGTTTTAACGTTATATCTCAAAATTTTTAAAACATTTTATAATATTAAAATATTTATATATTTTAAAATAATCCGTTACCTTTAGGATTAAAATTATTAATTATTATACTATTTTTCACGTAATTTTAATATTTTATAAATAATATAAATAATTATTTATCCTTTATTAATTAATATTTTCGTATAATCTTTGCATTATCGCCTTTTTTATAAGCATATTTTATTTCTTACGCGAAAATATATCGGCCTTAATATTTAAACAGCCGATATAGTATTCGAAATAAAAATTAAAATGAAATAACTTTTTTAATTACCTTACTTAACGTTTATTTAATTTTTTAATAATGATAATATATTTAAAATTTTTGTAATCGGTAATAATATTAAACGGGATTATTATATTACGTAATTCCATATTGTACACTTTTAAGCAATATATTATCGTTGAAAAGTCCTTACTATACATTTCGTATTTAACTTTAATAAAATTCAATTTTTTAAAGTAATAAATAACCGGATATAATATTTCTAATTTATTAACTTAAAATAAATAATTTCCGTATATTACCCTTAACTAATTTACTTTTAATATTAATAGTTTTTCAGAAGCTTATTACATTAAAATCGGTTTTATTATAAAAGCATTTTTAAAATATTAAAACGTTATTTTTTTCCGTAATAAAATAAGTTTCCTCACCGGATTAAAATTACTCACAGTATTAATATATTTACATAATAAATTTTAAAATCGAAATAAAAATTTGCGAACTCTAAGAAGTTTCAGATTTCCTCAAACGTTTTAAAAATTTCTCATTGTTTAATTGCGTATAGTTTCTCGGAATCCATTTGTATCTCTTTCCCGGTATTTATAATAAATCCAGGATATTTTATTATTTTTACGGCAAATTCACACTTTAAAATATCCAAACTTTAACCTGTTTTTTTTAAACGGCTTAAAACCTTTTTTCCTTTTTGCATATAATTTTTATTAAATCCGGAAAAAAATAAGGATATTATTTATATATATTAAGAAAAAAAAGGTCGAAATACTCTCTTAGGACCTTAATAATATATTATTAAAAAATTACGAAAATCCCATATAAACCGAATAATATTATTCATTATTCGTATAAGCCGAAACGCATTCGGAATACTATTTTTATTCGGTTTTTTCCATAATTTTAATTTTATGGAACGCTATTCGGACGTTTATTTTCATAACTTACTTAACATAAAAAATAATTTTAAGGTATCTGAAATTAAAAATAAAAAATAATAATCTTTTTCGGTTATTACATTTAACGCCCGATAATCGTAATAAAAAGATAATTATCTTCAGGATTTCTTTATAATTAAAACTGGAACCCTTATAAACTAATTATTTACGCAAATATACCTTTTTTTCAAAATTTTCGTTGAGGTTTTCCTGAAGGTTAATAACTTATCTTTATTATATTATATAAAGGCCCTTATAATATTTATTTTTTTACCTTACTTTAGTTTTACGTAATAAAATCGTATAATCTATTTCGGGGCAAAATAAACGTAAAACGTCGCCTAATTCTTTATCGAATAATTTCCGAAATACTTTTAATTTAAACGACAAATTTTCGTTAATTTTTACTTTTTTCTTAATCGTTAACGCCTTATTAAAACTAACCACAATAATTAAAAATAATTAAATATTTTATTTAATTGTTTGATATTTTTTATTTTCCAAATTTCGTTCCGAAAATAATAATTAAATTTTTTTGGCTTTACAAATTATTCGTACGTCACTTTTTTACACTTCGTATTTTTTTTCCTAAAGCCTTATATAACTTATTACGTTTACTATTAAAAAATACTTTTATATTAAATATACGACGTTATAACATTTTATTGAAAGTTTTTCCAAAATATTAAAATAATTAAGGTCATTAATAATATATATAAATATCCTGGCCTTAAAACCGTTAATATCTATCTTTATATATGTTATTTCCTTAATTTCTTTTCGTTATTATCGGTTTTTTTTCGACCCTTTTTTAATCCGCATAATATTATTAAAATGTACGACAATCGTAAACATTTTGCAAATATTTCGTTTATTACGGCAAAGCCTTTATATCTTTAATGAAGAAAAATTTCAATGATTTTTTAATTAATGCATATATAAATAATAAATAAAATACAGTTTATATTTTGTTTTACAATCTTTATTTCGGCCTAGGTCGTCTTTTGCTTCCGAACCCGCCGATATTTATAAATTACTTTTTTTTCATTTTTAAATTTCAACTTTTTATCCTTATACGTTTTTAACGAATTAATCCCTTTTACGGGTTTTTACTAATAAGAACCGGTAATAATTTGCTCTATAATTAAAATACTTATAACGTAAGTAAAAGCCTTTCACTTTACAAGCATTTCGTTCTTTTTAAATTACTTATCACGCATATTACATTAGCACTAAAATTAATGTTTAAAACTTTTATTTTTGTTATTTTACTGTCAAAATACCCATTATATTTATATCATTATTTAAATTATTTCCTGCTTAATTAATATCAAATAATTAAATTATTAAAAATATATTCGTTTTTTTATTTTATTACTCCTTTAAAACGTCCTGTAATTTCTATTACCTTATTTATTTGTACGTTATAACTTTTAAGGAAATTTACGAAACTTAAAATGTAAATAAACTTTTTATTTAATACTTTTTTTTAAAACGGAAATTTCGCTTTTATTAATTACATAATCTTTTCCGCATTTATTAACGTTTTTTTAAATAAAAAATAAAATAACGAAAATTTCGCATTATTAGTTTATTTTAAAAACCGCAAACGTTCTGTTACCCATTTTTTATATTAATTATTATATTATTCGTATAATATTTAAAAGAAACTAACGAAATTATTAATATTATTTAAATTTCCGGTAACATAATAAATAATAACCGTACGTTATATATTAACTTTAAATTTTTCGTATAGAACGTAAAATTATTTACGATCTTTTTTTACGAAAATAACGTTTATTTTAAGCTTATAAATTTTAAATACATATTATTAAGGAACTTCTTTTTTGTCCCGTCGAACTTCTCCCGCCAAAATAACGGTTTTCGCTTTACTCCTGTTATTAATTCGGTCGTTCGAACTATTTTTACGGAATAACTTAATTATATTTCCGATTGTAATTAAATCGAAAAAAATTCGATATTCGTAAAAATTATAGTATTTCGAATTTGCAATTCAGTAATAAAACTTTATTAAATAATTAAGCGGTTTTTAAATTATTCAGCCGTTTCTATTAACTCCTTATTTACCTTATATTACGCTTTTATATATTTACGGATTTGGGCTACTTTTTCTTGATTGTTTTCGAATTAATAATTTATACGTTATTTTATAATTATTATCGAACTTATTAAGGTTTCCGTCATAACGATAAATACCCTTTAAAACTCTGAGTTGATAAAAGCCCCTTATTAGGCCCCGTAAAAATGTTCGAAAATCCGAATATCTAATCCCGAACATTTTTTGTTTTGCTAAATAATAAGCTAAAAAATATATAATTGATTTCACCTATACGGTCTGCAATTAATTACCAATAAAAGTTTATTTTTGAACTAAAAAAAGGGGAAAATAAAAATGCAGTTATATATATTCGCATGTAAGTCGTTATGCCAATACTACTTAATACCGACGTTTATCCGGTGCTCCATAATAGGGCTCTATACAACTCCATCATAATTAAACGAAAAAAAAGTATATTTAACGTATAATAAAAAACTATTATCCAAAGATTATTACGGAATTTTATTTTTAATTAATATTTATTATAAATCTTGACAAAAAGAATTATTAAAAAATACGTTAATTTATAGGAAATTTTTGGAACGATAATTAAAACGACAGATAATAGGATAAAATTGCAAATATAAAAAATTAATTTATTCGATAAGAAAAAGACTTATAAGAAAATTAAAAATATGTGATATAATTTGAAAAAATAATATGTCGGCAACAATAACAGATATAATAATTTGATACATTAAACGAAAAAATACAAATAAGGTTCGATAAATTCGAACAAAAAGTAAAAGAAAAGAATTTCCTATAAAAAAGCTACAAAACCACGAAATCCGGAGAAAGTAGATGGAATTTTTAAGAAAAGTTTTAAATGCGATAATAAAAGCCGTTAATAACTTTATAACTTTGGATATACGAATTAGAACGTATTGGTATAACGTAATAATAGATGACGGAACTTTGGGCGAAAATTATAGTATATTCTATAGGGTTAAGAAGTTTAAAATAGTATGTAAAAATAACTTAAAACCTAATGTAATAACGGATACCGAAAGTTAGGAATTTGTTTACGATAACGGAAAACTCATACGTAAAATTAATTATTTCTAGATTTTTGTTTAAGGATAATATTAAATAATTAATTTTAATATCGCTTTATTTAGAAATTACGATATAATTTTAACATTATTACAAATACGTTAATACGGAAGTTTAATTAACGAAAAAATTGGTTAAGTAATATTCGTTTTATTTTTTATTAATAAACGAAAAAAAGCAATTAAGATTTTAACATTCGATCGTTTAATGGTAATAAATATAAGTATAAAGATATAATAAAATCTTTTACCTAAAGGGATAAAATATAAGAAAAAACGAGTATTAAAGAAAACGACGTATTATTATTATTATTAAAGCAAAGTTAAAAATAATTAAATAACGATTTAAAATAATATTTTTAAAAATTAAATGATTTAATTAATATGTTATTATAATATTACAGATATAACCAGGTTTTTAAAAAGGAATTGGATACGAAATTATTAAAATATAACTAATATAATCATGAAATAATTTTTAAAAAAGAATTTCAGACAAATTTTTACCTTATTTATAACTTTAACAAAAACGAATTACGTATTTCTAAAAAATACCGCGATAATCTGGTATAAAAGAAATAAATACAATTTTCGAAGTTATTAATAGAATATTTTGTATTTTTTATCCCAAGAAAAATGGAAAATTACGACTTATAGTTAATTAACGATAATTAAACGATATTACTATTAAGGATCGAATGTTATTATTTTTGATTATGGAAAAAACACCAATTTTACAGAATTAACTAATTTACCGTATTAAGTTTTAAAAATAAATTTAACTTTATTAAAATTAAAAAAGGATACCAATGAAAAATAACTTTTAAAATAAAATACGCATTATTTAATACTTAATTATATTAATAGGACTTAAGAACGTATTAATAACTTTTTGACGGATGGTAAATTATATATTATAGAAATATTTCCACGTTTTTGTTATATGTTATTTCGACGATATTTTTATTTTTATAAAACTAAAGAAAATACGTAAAATACATTAATAAAGTTTTTTAAGTTTTATAGCACCTAAGGTTATTTGTTAAAGTAAAAGAAAATTAATTCTATAAACAAAAAAAATGGAATATTTGGGAAATATTATTATTTAAAATATATTAAAATAGACTTTAAGAAAATTGCTATAATTATAAGATGGCAGATGTTAACCACGGTTAAGGAAATGTAAGTATTTCTTAGATTCGTTAATTAATATTAAAAACGTATTCGAAATTTTAATAAAATAATTATGTCCTTAACGAATTTTACGAAAAAGAAAATTTAAATAAACTTTAAATACTGAAAACATATTTCAGAAAATTAAAAATATAATTATTAGCGAATTAATGTTAATTATAGACGATTTAAACCGTTCCGTTAAAATAAAAACCGTTATTTCCGATTATATATTAAACGTAATAATCGGATAACAAAATAATTAAGGCAAATCATATCTTATTATAGTGTTTTTGTATAAATTAAACAGAGTTAAATTCAAGTATGATACTTTAATTGAGGAATTTATGGCTCTTATTATAATATTTCGAAAGTTTAAGTATTTCTTAAAGGAAAATTTGTAACAGATTAAAGTTTATACGGATTATTAAAATTTTATCTGATTTATTACGATTAAGAAATTTATAGGACGATAATTTCGTTATATAAAATATTTGGCGAATTTCGACTTTGCTATTATTTATAGGAAAGGCTTAAAGAATAATAAAGTAAATACCTTCAGTAGGCGATCAAACTTTAAGAAGAAATTAGTTAAAATTAGATATATAATTTTCGACATTACTATAAAAGGATATTTACGTTTGCGACAGATTGTAATAATTCGGGCAATACCTTTTAATATGTACCTGAAAATCCAGTAATATAATGACGGCTTTTTAAAAGACCAAAAAATAAATAAGATATAAGTTGCAGAAAGATTTTAGAAATATCTAGTACAAAATATATTTAAATATTAGCTATATGGATATTTAAAAATTTATAAAAATTTAAAACAGCTTTAACGTACATATACTTTTAGAATAAAATTAACGATATGAAAAATTATACGGCAATTCGATATATACGTTAAAACGAAAGTACGACGATATAAATTATATAAAAAATTATAGCTATTATTAGTTATAAAATAATTATCGTATTTAATTATAGTTAAGTTTATTATTAAACTTTTTATATTAAAAAGTCCTGTTATAAGAATATATTATAATAGTATTTTCGTAATTCTCAACCGATTTCCGAAGTTTTCCATTTTTCTACCGTATTTTAAGAATATAAACGCCGAATACATAATATATATTTTTTAAATATATTTTTAGCACATATGGATTATTAATAAAAGCTACCTTAAATGAAAACTTAATATTTATATTAAACTTTTAACAAAGTCTTATAATATAAATTAGCCTAAATTTCAAATTATCTAACGTATTTAAACCAGAAATAAATAAATAAATAAATAAATAAAATAAACAAATCAACTTTTAGAAATTTATTTACGATATTATATTAATTACCAACAAAATAATTAAGTTAAAAATTATTAATTACGCGTTTAATTTATAATACCAGTTACTATAAAAATAATAAAATAATATTTGCGAAAGTAAATTTTAGTATTATTTAAAAATTTATAAAAAAATATGCGATAACGGTTTAATCAATATTAATATAATCTTTTTATTAAATTAATTACGAAAGCTGCATTAGGAAATAAAAATATAATTAAAATTTGTACGGAATCAGATAAGTAAATATTATAACGAGAAAAAGTTAAAAGAATTAATTTTCGAAAAGGGGAACATAATATTTTTCGGTATAAAATATTCAAATAAAATGACCTAATAAAAAATTCGGTTTTAAATATATTGGTCCATATAAAATCGCTAAAAAGATCTTAAAAAATAATTATTAATTAAAACTTTTACCAAAAGTCCAATGTTATTCAATTCTTTATACTTTTTTATACGAATTAATAACAGATATTATCAAAGTATATACGGCACAGGATGATATAGAAATACAAAACCAATAAACATATAAAATATATAAAATTTGCGATATATAAAAATAAAATAGATTTACCTAATACTTAATTAAATAGGAAAAGTACCCGGATTCCGAGTATACCTAGAAATTCGTTAAAAACCTTATTAACGCTTAACGCTTATTAAAGAGTTTTTATTAATAACGGAGGAATTACTGGAGATAATGGCGTCCCAATTTAGGTTTACAATAAGATCGGAAAAATAAGATTATTCGAGAAATATAATACGTAGTTTAATTTCTAAATATTCGCGTTCCGCCTTTAAACGATTAGCTTTTTCTTATTCTTTCTGTTTATCCAAAAATTAAAAACCTTAGTTAATCATTTTTATACCTTTTTTACGAAAAAGATCTTATTAAATACGAAGGCGTTTCGAATACAACAACATTTCGTCCAAGCGATGAAATATTATTAATAGTTTTTGACGAATATTTCGAAAATATTGTCGGACGGAAAATTCTTTTGATCGTAAACGTTTTATCTTTTTGTTAATATTATTTAAAAAGGAAAAACAAAATACCAGAACTGTCGTAATGGCATTTTTTTAAGATATATTGTTGATAACGCGTTATATTATCCGATATAACGCAGAAATCGCCAGTACGAAAATAAGGCGTATAACGCATAATTTCAAAACCAAAGTTAAACCTAAAAAACGCTAAAACTTTACGCTTTTCTTTTTAGTTCATGCGTTTGCGATTCTTAATAACCCGGCCGGGTATAGTAACAGGCGAAAAAAGAATTTACCAAAAAAATCTTAAGGGTAAGATTCGGAGAGAAAAGAGATTATATTATGTCTTAATTAAGGAAGTGTTTCGGAAACGGTTATTTGGTGACCGAAATAAGACTTAAATAAGTTAAAATCACGTAATATGGATCTGGAATAATCCAAAGGATTTAACGAGATCTATATAATTAGCCGATATGGATCCGGAATAATTTAAAGAATTTAACGGGATCTATATAATTTTACGATAAAGATCCGGAATACTCCATAAGATTTAACGGGATTTAGGAAAAGATATATACGCTTATTATTTCCATGGTTTAAATAGCTTTAACTTGCAATACTTATTAATACCAATCGTTTGCGATATATCTTTTGCACCTTTGGTATTAAGAAACGTAATTAAGTTACTTATTGCTAAAAAGTCCCACGATATCCCTGCTAACATAAACCCGTACGACTAATATTTAATCATTGGTTAAACCCCTAGCAGTCACAACTTGGAAAAAACCTCAAAGTACAACCTCTGGTTAATACTCGATAATTAAGCGATATTATTATTGAAAATCAAATATTATTAGCTGTAATTATTAAAATAAAAAAATAATTTTAAAGAATCAAACAATTTAATATATTCGATTTTACTAATATATATAAAGGTATTAATATTAAAAACATTGGAATAAAAAGTTGTTAAAACGAAATACGGACTATTTAAATATTTAGTAACGTTAATAAAATTTATGAACAAATTAATGAATTTTAACAGATAATGAATTGCGTATTGTAAAAGTATTTCGACGTTTTTATTATATGTTATTTCGATAACAATTTTATTTGTATGAAAATAAAAAAGTATATATAAAATAGGGTTATAAACTTTTTTGAATGTTATTAACTATTATATTTTTAATTTAGGTAAAGGGAGGAGTTTGATACATAGAAGATAAAATGCTTAAAATATAAATTCAGTTAAATATATATTAAAATAAGTTTAAATAAAATTGGAATAAGCATAAAATAATAAATATTTATTAAAGTTTCAAGAAATAAAAATATTGCTTAAATTTATTAATTATTCTCGAACCCTTGAAAAAACTTTGATAAAATTATTATATTTGTAATTAATTTCATTAAGAACGGAAATAAAAGTTTTAAATAAAAACGATTAAAGGTTTAACAATATAATTATTAATAAATTAACATTAATTATTTATATTTTAATATACCATGTAAAAATAAACACCGATATTTCGAATTACGTATTAAGCATAATAATACAATACTGGAATAATTAAAGTAAAATATATCTTCTTATATTTTTCATATACATTAAAAGGAAGCCGAATTTGATGATATTATTCCGAATTAACAACTTACAGTTCTTAATGTAGCTTTTCGAAAATTCAGGTATTTTCTTAAACGAAATCTTTATTATAGTAAGATTTATTCAGATTATTAAAGTTTTACCCGTTTTAATATAACGAAAAGATTTACGAACGATAATTACCATATATAAATATGGCAAATTTTGATTTCGTTATTATTTATAAGAAACTTTAAGAAAACGATAAAACGAATAGCTTAAGAAACCGACCAAGTTGCGAAAAGAAATTAATTAAAATTAATTATACCATATTCAAATTAATATAAAAAGTAATTTACGTTTATGTGATATTATAATAATACCAGTTATACTATATAATATATACTAAGAAATTAAAATTTACAATAACGACTTAGCAAATATTAGAAAAAGTTAAATATATTATAAATTCCAAAAATATTTTAAATAACCTTAATACGGAATATATACGCATATTAGTCATATGGATAATTAAGTGTTTATATATGTTTAAAAAATTTTAACATATTTATTACTTTTGTAAAATAAATATAATATTTTAAAATGGACGACAATAATATAACCTTTGTAATAACGCTAAGATATCATGATATAAACTTTATGGAAAACAATATTTATTATTAATTTTGAAAAATTTATAAAATTCGATTATTATGCACTTTAGTATCAAACTTTTCTTATCCGAAAACCTAACCACAAAAAATACATTACGATAATATTTTCGTAATTATCGACAGATTTGCGAAACATTCCATTTTTTTATCTTTTTAGAAAAACATGAAAAGGGACTAAATGGTATATATATTTTTAAAAATACTTTTAATATATCCGAGTTATTATACAAAATTATTGCCGACAAAATAAGATACTTATTTTCAAACTTCTACAAGTTTATGATATAAAGAGATTTAAATTATAAATTATTTAACGTATTTAAACGTAAAAGAGATAGATTTTTAAAGTAATTAATTTACAAAATTGGGTTTTATTAAATTACCAAATAATGTTAATTATAACAAAAATGTTGAAATACTTTTAATGTACGTATATTTTATGCTTATATTAAAAATTTATTAAAATAAATATAGTAATGTTGTTATTATTCAAATAATATTTACGTTAAGATAATTCGAATAATCATGCTAAAAAATAAAAACAAAGTTAAGATTTATATATAATTCAATAAATAAATATTATAACTAAAAATGTTACCGATTTTAAATTTGTTAAAAGAAATTGATTTCGTTACAAAACGTATTGAAATTTAAGAAACCTAGTAAGAAACTCGATTTGAAATATATCGGTTTATATAAAATAGTCAAAAAGAATTTAAAAGAAATTACTAATTAAACCTTTTATTAAAATTTAAACTTTTTTCTGTTTTTATATTTCATTTTTAATTTAACAGTGAATATTATCCAAGTTTATAAGACATAAAACGATATGAAAATGAAAAGCGAAATTATACATAAAATTGAAAAGGTTTTGGATATAAAGAACAAAAGGCAGATTTACTTGATACTTAATTAAATAAAAAAATTATCCGGATTTCGAAAATATGTAAAAGCCCGCAAAGAAATTCATATATGTCCAGCGTTTATTAAGGAGTTATTACTAATAATAGCGGAAACGTTTTACGGGACGTTCAGGTCGATAGTCGATTAATTAACAATGTCGAAATTTATTACGACCTAACGAACTACGGCCTCTAAAAACGGTCTTCGACAAATAAGTCAAGAAAAAACAGTAGGTTAAATTACGTAATGGATTACCAAGTCATTGGTAATAAGACAGAAAGCCTGATTACTAACTTACTGC
Organism: Monosporascus cannonballus; assembly: GCA_004154925.1. Taxonomy (NCBI): domain Eukaryota; kingdom Fungi; phylum Ascomycota; class Sordariomycetes; order Xylariales; genus Monosporascus; species Monosporascus cannonballus. The sequence goes on from QJNS01000004.1 coordinate 165,113, forward strand.
TGGTAAACTAGTAAACCGAATCGCTAACTTCTTAATAATAACCCAGTAAGCCGACATAATATATATACGCTTATTGCTTTTATAGTTTAAATAATACCAATTTGTAATACTTATTAATACTTATAATATCGTTATTTAAAATATTTTTAGTATTACGAAACGTAATACGTTATTGTATTTATTGCTCTGAATCCCACGATATTCCTGCTAACATAAACCCGTGCGACTTAAGTATGATAAATAATTAAACCGTTTAGCCGTTATATGTAACAAACTTTTATTTAATAGTGCGGTCAAACTCTGAGCAATATCTTTTAATCAAGATATCGACTAATATCCAAGCACCTTTTATTACCGCGTAACTCTAAGTCAGAATTAAGAAACTTAAAAAACAAGTTAAGTAATTCATAAAGCATATAATAACTAGCCTAATTCGAATAATTACGCTAAAACATAAGGCTAAAAAATCTTAACTTTACTATTTAAAAACCCGTTTAAACTTTCCTTATTATGATATAAATATATTTTTGTTTTCAAGATTTAAACGAATCTTTAAACAAAATATTCGCTGTAATAACTTTCTTTAAAAGAGATGCTTTGGACTAATTTAAGCTAGTTATAGGGGATTACATAGAAAACGCTAAGGCCGACGAAGAAAAAACTATTAGAATCTTTTTTTCCGATTATCTGAATTTTTAATAAAAAAAGCTAAAGGCCAATTTTAAAAACCCAAACGAAAAATGAACAGTAGTTTAATAAATTTCGCAATTACAATAAAAAGGACTTACTTCGAAATACGCTATCAGCTTTAAAAGCCTTCTAGCTAAGGCCGGATAAAATAACGACAAAAGCGATAGTTTAATTAATATATTTTACAATTAATTAAAGGATAACGTAAAAAATAAGATTATTACGTTTTCAAAACCGAAAATCTTAAATCGATATATTACCGAAATTATCAAAATTAATAACAGGCTGTATAAACGCCATGTAGAGAAAAACAATACACTGTAAGATATGGACACTAATCGGCTAACCAGGAAGAAAAGCACGATGTACCATTTATATCCATAGTACGGCGCCAGAACCTCTGGGGCTTAGGATAATACAGAAAAAAAAATTAGAGCCAGATTAAATAGTTTAATTACAATAAGATAGGATATAAGACAGCGTAATACAAGGCATTTAAAAAACTTTATCAGAATAACTAAAAACTCGTACCCGAAAAATAATCAAGAGAAAATCAAAAAAAAAACCGAAAATAAATCTATTAACATAATTCGGGCTAAATACGTACCAGGCCTGCCATACCGAAAAGTTTAGCACGGAATGCAAAAGATCAAAAGATTAACCTAGAAAGCGTTTAAAAGATAACAAAATACTCTGAAGGAATAGATGAAAGAATATTAAAAGTAAACAAAAAACATATATTCTGGAACCTTTGATCGATACGATAAAAAATAGGTTATATATTGCCGATAACGAAATTGCCCTCGTTATAAATAATGGAAACGGTATATTTATATAAGAATTATACGTATATATCGTAAGGAATTTAATTTTGTAAACCGAATTAAAAATAACGAAAACAAGAATAATAATATCGATAGCTCCGATTTATAGCGCTGGGAAAAAACATTTATTAGCTAGCTGAAATAGAAAGCTAGTCTAGAGGAAATTAATGCTAATAGGAAAACCTTTTATATTATTACGAATAATATAACCACTATACGAAAAAAGAGTTAATCCAGCATACGGTAAAAAGGCACTGTTAAAAAGCTATTACGGATCATATTTGCAGTTAACCTTTACCATAGATCTAAAGGATCGAAAGATTATTAAGAAAAAAATACGTCGATTTACAGGCAAACTTTGGAACGATAATTAAAACGACGTATAATGGAATACAGTTAAAATTACCGAAAAATAATTTACTTAATAAGGAAAAGGTTATAATAAAACCAAAAAATTAATACAATTCGAGGGAACAATACGCCGATAATAACCATAAATGTAATAGCTTAACGCATTATATATAAAAACATATATAAGGTTCGATAAAATCGAAAAAGAATTAAAAGAAACAGATTAGCTAAAAAAAGCCGAAAAATAGCAAAACCGAAAGGAGTTAAAAGAAACTTTTAAAAAGAGCATTAAACGTAACGATAGGAGCCGTTAATAACTTTACTACCTTGAATATACGAATCGGAATGTATTGGTATACTGTAATAATAAATTACGAAGCTTTATGTAGAAATTATATTGTACCGGACGTGGTTAATACGTTTAGATTACCATGAAAATATAAGTTAAAACTTTATATAGCAACGAATGGCGAAGGTTAAGAATTTGCATACAATAACGGGAAAATTATACGCGAAATTAATTATTTCGAAATTTTTATCCAAGGCTAATATTAAATAATTACTTTCGATATTATTTCATTTAGGAATTACAATATAATTTTTAGATGACTATAAATACGCTAGTATAGAACTTTGATTAAACAAAAAATTGAGCAGGTAAAATTATTTTACTTTTTACTAATAAATACAAAAAAGATCTAAAATCTTAATACTTAATCGAAATTAACGACGAATATAGACATAAGAATATAATAAAAACTTTATTATCCAAAGGAATAAAACATTAAAAAATAAATATTAAGAAAATACGATATATTATTATTATTATCGAAGCGAAGTTAATATAAGTAAATAACGATTTTCAATAATACCATTAATACTAAAAGAAATCTACTTAATATGATATTATAGTACGACAAATATAAATAGTTTTTTAAAAAGGAATTCGATTCGAAATTATCGAAATATAATAAATAAAATCATATAATAATCCTGAACTAAAAATCTTCCATAAAATTTTGTTTTATTTACAATTTAAGCTGAAACGAATTATACATCCTTCAAGAATATTTGAAAAATTCGGTTATAAAAAAGATCAATTCGACTTTCCAAATTATTAGCGAGATATTTTATATTTTTTGTACCCCCAAAAAATTGAAAATTACGACTTACAATCGATTATTTATAGTTAAACGATATTATTATTAAGGATCGAATATTATTTCCTTTGATTATACAAATCAAATATTAATTTTACAGATCCAAATAATTTACAGCAATCGATTTTCGAAATAAGTACAATTTTATTAGGATCAAAAATAATAGGAATAAAAAAACAGGCTTTAAAATAAATTACGAATTTTTTAAGGATTTGGTTATACCAATAGAATTTATAAATGTACCAGCAATTTTTACCGGATAATAAACTATATATTGCGAAAATATTTCGACGTTTTTGTCGTATATTACTTCGACGACATTTTCATCTTTTCGAAAACAAAAAAACGCATATATAGAATACGTTCATAATGTTTTTTAAGCTTTATAAAACCTAAGGCTATTTTATTAATGTAAAAAGGAATCAACTTTATACTTAAAAAGTAGAATATTTAGAATATATTATCACCTTAGAATATATCAAGATAAATGCAAAGAAAATCGCTGCAGTTATAAAATAACAAACGTTAATAACGGTTAAAAAAGTACAGGCATTCCTTGGATTCGCCAATTACTACAGAAAGTTTATTCGAAATTTCAACAGAATAACCATATCTTTAATTAACCTTATAAAGAAAAAAAGTTCAAATAAATATCTGAAATTAAGAAGAGATTTCAGGAAATTGGAGATGTAATTATTAACGAACTAATATTAATTTTATACGATCTAAATCGCTCCGTTAAGCTAAAAACCGGTATTTCGGACTATACGGTAGGTATAATAATCGAACAGCGAAATGATTAAGGCAAATTATACCTTATTATATTTTTTTTTCGTATAAATTCAAAGGAGCTAAACTCAATTACGGTATTTCAGATAAGGAATTTATGGCCATTATTATGGCTTTTCAAAAGTTCAAGTATTTTCTAAAAGGAAACTTATACCAGGTTAAAGTTTATACGGACCATCAAAATCTTACCCGTTTTACCACGACTAAGAACTTTATGAAACGATAATAAAGATACGTAAAAAAATTAGCAAACTTCGATTTCGTTATTATTTATGAAATAGGGTTAAAAAAGGTAAAGTTAATACCTTAAGCAGAAAACTAAACGTTAAAGAAAAGTTAGTTAAAGCTAACTATAAAAGCTTTGATATTATTACAAAAGGATATTTACGCTTACAATACATTGAAAGAATTCGAATAATGCCTATTAATATATAATAAAAAATCTAGCAGTATAATAACTGTTTCTTAAAAAACTAAAAAACAATATATAAAAATATAAGTTTTAAAAGAACATGAAAAAGATTGTATAAGAAAAATATATAAATATCAGTTATATGGATGTTTAAAGATGTGACGGCTAGAGGTTTAACTAACTATTAAACTTTAGTCGTACGGGTTTATGTTGACAGAAGTATTGTAGGAAATTAAGTAATAAATACAGTAACGAATTACGTTTCGTAATACCAAGAGTGCCTGAAGTAACAAAGTATTATTGCAAGCTAAAGTTATTTAAATTATGGATATAATAAACGTATATATCTTTATTCTGGTGTAAGGTATTTTTAACTGGCTTAAAAATATTTAAGTAATTAAGTTCTCTTAAGCCCTTTTAAGTCTTCCGTGGTTTAACTGGCTTAACGTGCCCGAACCAATGGTAAATTTTAAGCCCATTAAGCCAGTTACGTAATTTTTTGGCATGGGTCGAGACTTGTTTTTTTTGGGCCCCGACCGTCCGTAAAAGGCTAAGACCGTTTGGTTATAACACGATTTCCTCCTTTCCAGGATCTTTGTCCTTAAAGATCGAATTATTTATTTATCGATTTTTAGTAAGTAAATTTCTATTTTTCAAATTTATTATATCGGATCGTATTAAGAAATGTTATTTCCGTAAGCGTAGTAACGTTTTAATTTTTTCAGAACATATTAATTGCTTTGGTTTTACCATATTATTAAACTTTTCGTTTTCATATTATAAATCCGAAAAAAAAATTTATAAGGTTTATTATAGCTAGGGAAAATATGTATGTTATATTAAGCATAAAGGCTTTTGTAACCTTTTTAGTTTTTTCGAATTTAAACATAATAAACTTATTATAAAAAAGGACCGTTTAAAACTGAAAAAAGGTATTCCTGAAAAACAATTATTAAAAGCTTAATAACGTTTAAATAAGCTATTGGGCCGTTTAAACCGTTTGCAAAAAAAGAAAAAACTTTTTCGTAACCGTAATATCGAGATATTTCGTCGGGGTATCCAAAGTGCAGAAATTATGGAAAGTTTCAAACGCCTAGAAAAGGAATAATAACAATTAAAGGTTGCCATTGTAGCGGTTACGTTAGCGCAGGTTACGGCCGATTAGCCCGACATTTCGGCTATTAACTAATTATTTATTAACTAGGATCCGCTCGTCGTTATTGGTAGAATTTCTTTAATAGGTGCTGGGCGCTAATAAGGTTTTTGGCAGGTTCTCAGATGTTTTCGAAATCCGGGTACTTTTTTCACTTAATTAGATATTAAGTAAATCCGTTTTATTTTCGTATATCGATGATTTTGTTTATTTTATAGGCTTATTTGTTTTTTATTTTTATATTGTTTTATACCGTATGCACTTTAATTATATTTATTGTGAATTCGAATAAAAAAACGTAAAAAATTAAATAAATTCTTTTTAATAAAACCTTTAATTAATAATTGTTTTCTAAGAGTTTTTGGGCGATTTTATATAAATTAATATATTTGAAGTCGAAGTTTTTGCTAGGTTTTTTTATTTAGATATTTTTAATAATGAGAAAAATTATTTCCGGTTTTTCAAAAATTCACTTTTTAAACTTTTTCTAATTATAATATTTGTTTATTTGTTTACGTATAAATTTCAGTTCCGTTTTTATTTCTTGGTATAGACATCGTAATTATTTTAACGTAAAAATTATTTTAATATTAATTAAATTATTATTACATAAATTTTCATAAATTTCTAGAATAAAACCAAAATTTACGTTCGTGTTACGACCTAACCAAAGATCGGTTTCGAAAACGGTCGGACCCATATAGGAAAGTTACGTGATTTAAATCTCTCTTGGCAACAAGATCCAAATAAATCCATACAAAACCTACTAAATCTAATGGCATTGGATCTGTGGTAATACTAAGATCTAATGGAGATCCAATTAATCTAGAAGGGATTTATATATATATATATATATATGTTTATGATTTTCATAATGTAGATAGTATTAATTTGCAATATAATATCATTACGTAAGATACCCTTAGAATTACGAGACGTAATACGATTACTGTATTTATTACTTATATTCTTACCATATTTTTGTTAATATATATCCGTACGATTAAGGTTTAATAATTAATTAAACCCCTTAATCGTTATTCGTTAAAAGTTTTATTTAATAATATCGTTAAAATTTGAGCAATATCGCCGATGTTATATTTATTAACAAGTAACCCAAATAACCCATTTACTAGGTCCTTAATTACCCGGACATTAAAATGGAATCTAAGAAGAAAAACGAAAAGCTTCGTTTTACTCGCAAATAAGTCCTTCAACGTTTGGATATAAGAAACGAACGCATTTTTCAGCTTAAGAGAAATAATAATAATCTTATGATATCTCTTTAAGCAGTTTACGAAAAACTTAAGAAAAAAAGGAAAGCCCTCGAGATTAAGAAACCCTTTTAAGTAAGCCAGGTTATTTAGCTAAATTCCACCAAAAACCTAAGAAAGGTTTTTAAACTTTTTAAGCCAGAAATTTTCGACGGAATCTTAATTAAGTTATAATTGTTTTTATTTAATACCGAATATACTTTACGTATTTTCTTATTTGACTTTTTACGTTTATTATATAAGTAAAATTTATAATTAAATACCTTATTAGAAATACGGTTATTTGGTTCGAACCCGTTATAAAGAATACGTTAATTTGCTGATCCAATAACGAAACCCAAAAATAATACAAATTTATAACGAATACGAATAATTTAAATAAGTATTAACGAAGATTTTCGGAATAATAAACGAAAAAGTTTAAGCCGAAATGAAAATCCAGTATTTACGATTAGAAAATCCGCATTTAATTATGGCAATATATTATTTTCATTAATAACTAAGTTATATTAAGGATAAAAAATATTAGTAGCCAAGTTTTTCGACGGCTTAAAAAAGAAAATATAAAAAAGATTTTTCAAAATTTGATCGGCCTAATTAGATGTTGGATTATATCGTTATTGCAATTAAAATTAACAATTAAAAATACGTATAACGCATTAAAGGCAACAAAAAAATAATAGCAAATCCCGATATATAACCAATACCAGCGCTTTTCGACGCAGCAATATTTCTTACGGCACAGAACTAAGACTTATAGAATTAAAAGCCATTTATAGAAAAAATTAAAACCAAAACTAATATTATAATTATCATAAGATAGGACATAAAGCATCATAATATAAGGCACCGAAAAAACCCCGTTAAAATAATTGAAAAACCTATACTTAAGAGAAAATCCAAAAAAAAACCAAAAGAACGGAAACAAAGCCATTAACATAATTTAACTTAAGTATATACGAAATCCCTTATAACGAAAAGCCCAACAAGGACTATTATAACAAGAAATCCGACAAAAAATACGAAAAACCAGGAAACTAACTTAATAAATATTACGAATATAACAAAAACTATTATAAGGATAATTACGCGAATATTAGAATTAGACAAAAATATTCTATCCAAGAAGCCCTAATCGATACGGCAAAATACATACAATACATTGTCGACGATGAAAATATCGCGATTACGAAAAATAAAGAAAATATATCCATAAACGAAAAACCTGTATATGTTATAAAGAATTCGACATTTTAAACCGTACCGGAAATAACAAAAATAATAAATAATAATGTTAATACCTTTAATCCATAATCCCAGAAGATATTTAATAATTAACTACAATAAAACACTAATACGAAAGAAAATAATGTCCATAAAAACCCACTTTTATTATTTCCAATAATATAATTATTAAACGGGAAAAAAATAATTGAAGGTATAATAAAAAACTACCACCAAAAAAACTATAACAAATTTCCGTTTTCAATTAGCATTTATTACAAACCCTTACCAAAGAAGTTATTAAGAAAAAAATACGGTAATTTACAAAGGATTTTTAAAACGACAATTAAAATAACATATAATAAAATGCAATCGTAAATATAAGAAAATAATTTATTTAATAAAAAAGTTACAACAAAATTAAAAATAATTAATATAACTTAAAGAAAAAATACGCCGGCATTAAAAACAAATATAATAACTTAAGACGCTAAACAAACAAATATAAATAAAACTTAATAAATTGGAGCAGAAATTAAAAGAAAAAAATTACTTATAAAAAAGCCGGAAGATAACGAAACCCAAAGAAATTAAAAAAAAAAACTTTTGCGAAAGGCTTTAAACGCGACGATAAAAACCGTTAATAGCCTTATTATTTTAGAAATACAAATCGGAACGTACTAATATACCGTAATAATAGATTGCAAAACTTTGGACGGAAATTATGTTATACCGAGTATAATGAATAAAAATAGATTACTATGGAAATATAAATTAAAACTTTATATAATAACGAATACCAAAGGTTAGGAATCCGCCTGTAATAACGGTAAAATTATACGTAAAATTAATAATTTCGAAAATTTTATTTAAAAACGATATTAAATAATTAATTTCGAAATCGTTTTATTTAAGAATTACGATTTAATCTTCGGATTATTATAAATACGTTAATACGGAATTTTAATTAATAAAAGAATTAGCCAAATAAAGTTCGCCAAATACCTTATTAAGAAATTAAAAAAGAAAATTAAAATCTTAATATTCGATCGAAATTAACGACAAATGCAAATATAAGGAAAGGACAAAAACCTTATTACCCAAAGGAATAAAATACAAAAGAAGTAAATATTAAAGAAAAATACGATATATCGTTATTATTATTAAAACCAAAATAAGGCAATTAAATAACGATTTAAAATAATAACCCACAAAGTTAACAAATTTAATTAATATGTTACCATAATATTACAAATACGAAACGTTTTTTAAGAAGAAATTTTATACGAAATTATTAAAACATAACGAATAAAATTATAAAATAATTTTCAAAAAAGAGTTTTCGACGAAATTTTACCGTATTTATAATTTTAACGAAAACGAATTACTTATTTTCAGAAATTATTTAAAAAGTCGGTTATAAAAAAAGAATTCGACCTTTGAAATTACCAGCAGGATATTCTATGTTTTTCGTGCCAAAAAAAACGGAAAATTATAATTTATAATTAATTACCAACAATAAAATAATATTACTATTAAAGATCGAATATTATTACTTCTAAATACGAAAATAAAAACCGATTTTAGAAAATTAAATAATTTATAATATTCGATTTTAAAAATGGATATAATTTTATAAAATTTAAAAGAATATAAAGAAATAATAAGTTTTAAAATGAAATACGGATTATTTAAATATTTGGTTATATTAATAGGATTTACGAATACATTAATAATTTTCTAACGGATAATAAATTACGTATTACGAAAATACTTTAATATTTTCTTTTTTATTATTACGCTAATATTTTTATTTTTTTAAAAATAAAACAAATATACGTAAAATATCTTTATAAGGTTTTTCAAATTTTATAAGACGTAAAGCTATTTATTAACGCAGAAAAAAGCCAGTTTTATGAATAGAAAATAAAATATTTAGAAAATATTATTATTATAGGACATATTAATATAAACATTAAAAATATCGCTGTAATTATAAAATAATAAACGCAAATAACGGTTAAGAAAGTACAAATATTTCTTGGATTCGCTAATTATTACAGGAAATTTATTCGAAATTTTAACAAAATAATTATACCACTAACGAATCTTACGAAAAAGAAATTGAAAAAACGCCAATTATGGAAAGAATACTTTAAAATATTAAGGATAGGATTAACAGCAAATTAATATTAATTTTATACAATTTTAACAGCCCCGTTAAATTAAAAACTAATATTTCGAATTACGCGCTAAACGTAATAATCGGATAACGAAATACGTAAGTTACATTTCACCTCATTATTTTTTTTGTATAAATTAAAAGGAACCGAATTTAATTACGGTATTTCCAATAAGAAATTTATGGCCATTATTATGGCATTTCGAAAATTTAGGCATTTTTTAAAAGGAAATTTATATTAGATTAAAGTTTATACGGATTATTAAAATCTTGTCCGATTTATTACAACTAAAGAATTTATAAAACGATAATTTCGTTATATAAAAGATTTGCGAATTTCGATTTCGTTATTATTTATAAGAAAAATTTACAAAATAATAAAGCAAATACCTTAAGTAACTATTTAGATTTCAAAAAGAAAGTAATTAAAATTAGCTATATAATTTCCGATACCACTATCAAAAAAGTATTTACGCTCGTAACAAATTGCGATAATTCGGGCAATACCTTTCGATATATATTAGAAATTTTAATCATATAATTACAGTTTTTTAAAAACCCAAAAATTAATAAAATATATATTCCAAGAAAATACTAGAAAAATGGAATATAAAATATTTAAAAATATGAATTATATAGATATCCAAGGATTTACAAAACCTTAAAACGGCTTTAATGTACATATTTTTTTTCTTAAAATAAAATTAACGGTATAAAAAATCATACGGTAATACGATATTTACGATAAAATAAAGGTTCGACGACAGAAGCCGTGCGAAAAATTACAGCTATTACTAATCGCAAAATAATTATAATATTTAATTATATTCGATTTATTATTAACCTTCTTATATCAAGCAATTTAATTACAAAAATATATTATAAATATACATTTGTAATTGTCGATCGATTTACAAAATCAGTTTATTTCTTACCATAGTACGAAGATATAAACACTGAATAAATAATATATATTTTTTAAAAATATATTTTTAAAAAATATGAATTATTAATAAACATTATTTTAAACAGAAAATCAATATTCACATTTAAATTTTAAAAAAGGCTTATGGCACAAATCGGCATAAATCACAAATTATCTAACATATTTAATGCTTAAATAAATAAAGAAACAAAACGGATAAACCAAACTTTAAAAATTTATTTACAATATTATATTAATTAAAAACAAAATAACTAAATTAAAAAATTACGAATTACCTAATTAACTTATAATATTAGCTATTACGAAAATATTAAAATAATATCTGTAAACGCAAATTTTGGTTCTCATTCAAAAATTTATAAAGAAATACGCAATAACGGTTGAATTAATATTAAAATAATCCTTACGTTAAAATAGTTATAATAGTTGTATTAAAAAAATAAAAACGAAATAGAAATTAGTACGGAATCAAATAAATAAGTATTATAACCAGAAAAGAATTAAGAAAAATTCACTTTTAAAAAAGGAAAAATTTTTTTTTTTCGTTACAAAAAACATTTAAATAAAATAACTTAATAAAAAAACTTAACTTCAAATATATCGGTTTATACAAAATTATTAAGAAAATCTCAGAAAACAATTATTAATTAGAACTTTTACCAAAAGTTAAATTTTATTTACTTTTTTCCGTTTCCTTATTCGAATTAATAATAAATACAATTATAGTATATACGGCATAAAATAATATAGAAATAAAAGGCGAACAAACATATAAGGTGGAAAAAGTTTTCGACATATAAAAACGACACGGATTTACCTAATACCGAATCAAATAAAAAATAGCCGAATTTCGAAAATACCTGAAAACTCGCCAAAAACTTTATTAACGTCCAGCGCCTATTAAAGAATTTTCACTAACGACGACAGGGTCACAAAAAAGGGCTCCTTAATCGAAATTTTCGGAAATAAATTAATTAAAAGAATTAAAAGATAATACGGAAAAAAAGCCTAGATCTCCGTACGTTCTTATACGTCCAGTTTCTTTATTAATTAAAGCTTACGATTAACAAATTTAACCCCTTTAACGTAAAAAAACTTCTTTTATCGACAAAAACGAAAAAGAGAATTAATAATTTCGTTAATATTACGTTATTTGCGCGTTAAATCTTTTTTTAGCTTCTGCTAAATGCGTAAAAACATCGTTTTAATAATAGTTTTTTCGTAATTTAAATAATTTTTTCCTTTTAAATACGGCGTAAAAAATCAATAAGGACGCCGGAACCATCGTAACGGCAACAGTTCTTGATATATTTGTTATAACGACGAATTTCTTTAATTATTTAACATTTCGCATTATTTTCGAAATTAAGCGTATACGGCATAATTTCAAAACCAAATTTGACAATATAAACAGCCAGAAAATCCAGGCTTTTTCTTTAATTAAGACGATTACGAAGCTTGCGATTAACGATACGACCTGCCATAATAAAAAATAGTAACTTATCGAGAAAAGAAAATCTTTAAGGGCAAAGATCCTAGGAAAAGGGAAATCGTATCACGATCTAACCTAAGATCGATCTCGAAAACGGTCGGACCCACACAAAAAGGTTACGTAATTTGAATCTCTTTTAACAACAAGATCTAAATAAATCTATACAAAACTAAATTTAATAACATTAGATCTATGGCAATATTAAAATCCAATAGAAATCCAATTAATCCAGAAAAGATATATATATATACGTTCCTTATTTCTATAATCTAGATAGCACCAGCTTGCAATACAACCTCATTACCCAAGGCACCTTTGGAATTACGAGACGTAACACGATTACTATATCTATTGCTCAGATTCCCACGATACTCCTGCCAACATAAACCCGTACGACTAAGGTTTAATACTTGGTTAAACCCCTTAGCCGTCACAGTTCGTTAGTATTATTTTAATATTTTCGCAGTAACTGGTATTATAGGTTAAGTAGGTAATAAGTAACTTTTTAATTTAGTTATTTGATTTATAAATAATATAATATTGTAAGTAAGTTTTTAAGGTTTAATTCGTTGATATTCTTTGTTTAATCGTTTAAGGTTTAAATATGTTAAATAATTTGTAATTTAGACCTATTTATGCTATAAAGCCTTGCCAAATTTTGGATGTAAATATTAATTTTTTATCCGAAATAATGTTTATTAATAATCCAAATTTGTTAAAAACGTATTAAAAGATATATATGTTATTTATTCGGCGATTGTATTTTCGTAATATAATAAAAAATAAGAAAATTTGTAAATTAATTAATAATTACAAAAATATTATCGTAATATATTTTTACAACTAAATATTTAAATATAAGAAGTTTGCTAATAAAATCAAATATAATTAAATATTATGGTCATTTTGTAATTAGTAATAACTGTAATTTTCCGTATAGTTTATATCGTCGAGCTTTTGTTTTGGCGCAAATATCGTATTGTTATATGATTTTCTGAATTATTAATTTTATTTTAAGAAAGGATTATACGCGTTAACGCCGTTTTAGGGTTTTGTAAATCCCTGGATATCCGTATAGTTGATATTCGTATATATTTCGTATTAGATCCTTTTGATATTTTTCTGGAATTTGTATTTTGTCCGTTTTCTGATTTTCTGGAAAATTATCGTTATATTGCTGGATTTTCTAATGCATTTCAAAGGGTACTACCCGAATTGTCGCAATCTGTCGAGGGCGTAAATATGCTTTTATGGTAATATCAAAAATTATATGGTTAATTTTAATTAATTTCCCTAAGATCCGATTTCCTGCATAAGGCGTTTATTTTCTTATTTTTTAAATCCTTTATGTCAATAATAACGAAATCGAAATTCGCCAATTTTTCTGTATAACGAAATTATCGTTTTATAAATTTCTTATTTAGAATACTTTAATTAAGTTTGATTCCTTTTAATTTATATGAAAAAAATATAATATAATATAGTTTATTTTAATTATTTCCTTATTTAATTATTATCTTTAATTCGTAATCCGAAATATCGGTTTTTGGTTTAACGGGGCGGTTTAGATCGTATATAATTCATATTGGTTTGCTAGTAATTACATCTTTGATATTTTAAAATGCTTTTTCCGTATTTATCGTTTATTTGAATTTCTTTTTCGTAAAATTTGTTAGGGGTATGGTTATTTTGTTGAAGTTCCGAATGAATTTCGTGTAATAGCTGGCAAATTTAAGAAATGCCTGTACCTTTTTAATTATAGTTGGCGTCTGCCATTCTATGATTGCAGCGATTCTCTGGGATTTATTTTAATATGTTCTAAGGTAATGATATATTCCAGATATTTTATTTTTTTTGTTCGTAAAATTAACTTTTTTTCTCTATTAATAAATAGTTTTACGTTTTATAAAGCTTAAAAAACCTTATAGGCGTATTTTGCATATGCTTTTTTTGTTTCTAAGAAAATAAGACTATCGTTAAAGTAGTTTACAACAAAAGTATCGAGATATTTTCGTAATATATAGTTAATTATTCGTTAAAAGATTATTGGTGCGTTTATAAGTTTTATTAATATAATCAAATATTTAAATAATCTGTATTTTCTCCTTAAAGCTGTTTTCTATTCGTATCCCTTTTTAATTTTTATTAGGTTATATATATTTTTAAGATCGAATATTATGAATTATTTGGTTCCGTAAAGTCAGTTTTTTTTTTGTAATTAAGGATATTAATATTCGATTTTTAATAATAATATTATTTAGTTGTCGATAATTAGCCATAAGTCGTAATTTTCCATTTTTTAGGTGCAACACATATTGGATAACCTGCTGGTAATTTCGAAAGTTGAATTTATTTTTTTTGTAGCCGATTTTTTCAGTATTTTCTGAAACCACGTAATTCGTTTCCGTTACGCTTGTAAAAGGGGTTATATTTCGTCGAAAATCTTTTTTAAGGATTATCATATAATTTTATTCGTCATATTCTAAAAACTTTGTATTAATCTTTTTTTCTAAAAAGCTCTTCGTATTTGTAGCATTGTAGTAATATATTAATTAGGTTTTTTAATTCTTAGAGCTATTGTTTTAGGTCGTTACTTAGTTGCTTTAATTTCGCTTTAATCATTATAACGATACGTCGCATTTTTTAATACCCATTTTTTTGTGTTTTGTCCTTTTAGGTGGTAAGGTTTTTATCGTATTCTTATACCTGTATTCGCTATTACTTTCGATCGAATATTAAGATTTTAATTTTTTTTTGGTTTATTAATAAGGTGTAAGGCGAACCTTATCTGGCCAGTCCCTTTACTAATCAAGATTCCGTATTAGCGCATCTATGGCAATTTTAAGATTATGTCGTAATTTCTGAATAAAATAATATCGAAATCCATTATTTGGTATCGTTTTTGGACAAAAATCTCGAGGTAATTAATTTCGCGCATAGTTTTCCCGTTGTCGGAAACGAATTCCTAACCTTTGGCATTAGTTATTACATAAGGTTTTTACTTACATTTCTATGGCCGTTTAAACCTATTACCTACGTTTAGTATAATATAATTTCCACCCAAAGTTCCGTAATTTATTATTACAGCATATTAATACGTTCCGATTTATATGTCCAAAGTAATAAAGTTATTAACGCTGTTTATCGTGGCGTTTAAAACTTGTTTTAAGAATTTCTTTCAATTCCTCTAAGTTTCGTTATTTTGCCGCTTTTTTATAAGTAATTTTCTTTTTTTAATTCCTATTCGAATTTGTCGAGCTTTATTTGTGTTTCTGTATTTAATGCGTTAAATTATTATATTTATTATTTTTACCGTCGTATTGTGTCTTTAAATTATATTAACTATTTTTGGTTTTGCTATAACTTTTCTTTTTGTTAAGTAAATTGTTTTTTGCTTCTTTCGCCTGTATTTTATTACACGTTATATTAATTATCGTTCTAAAGTTCGTTTATGAATTAACGTATTTTTAATGGCCTGTTTTCGGAAGGGTTTATAAAAAATACCAATTAAAAATAAAGATCTGTAATAATTATTTGATAATGTTTTTGCATCATATGCTAAATTAATTTTTTTCTGTTTAATAGTTATATTATTAATAATAACAGAAAGGGTTTTTCTGCGGCTATTGCTTTTTTTCGGGCCAGCTTTTTGCTTTGGCTAATTGCTAAATATCCTTTAAGGTTATGGATCGAAAATATCGATATTATTATTTATCGTTTTTGTAATTTCTAGTACAATTTGGAGAGTCGATTCCTTTATAATATATATATGTAATCTGTCCTTAAATATATTATTTTTAATTTTCGTAATCGGGATATTTTCGTTGTCGATAACGTATGGCATATGTTCTGTCGTATCGGTTAGGAACTCCGGGACAAACTTTTTTTATCCAATTCTAATATTCGCGTAATTATCCTTATAATATTTTTTGTTATGTTCACGATGTTTATTAAGTTAGCTTCCTAGATTTTTGGATTCCTTGTTGGATTTTTCGTTATGGAGGGCCTGGTGCGTATTTAGGCCGAATTATGTGAATGGGTTTGCTTCCGTTTTTTTGATTTTTTTAGATTATTTTTCGGATATAGGTTTTTAGTTGTCCTAACGGGGTTTTTTTGGGTGTTTTGTATTACGATACCTTGTATTTTATTTTATTTTGCTTAAAGGATTTGGTTTGGTTTTAATCTTTTTATAACTAATTTTTAGTTTTATGGGTTCTGGTTCTATGTCGTAAAAAATGTTATTATGTCAAGGAACGTTGGTATTAACTGTATATCGGGATTTGTTATTATTTTTTTGGTATTTTTAATGCTTTAAACGTATTATCGATCGTTAATTTTGATTATTATGACGATATAATGCGATAAGTAATTAGGCTAATTAAATTTAAAAAACTTTTTTTCTATTTTTTTAGGTTATCGAAAAATTAAATTACTAATGTTTTTTATTTTGAATTTAATTTAAGAATTAGTTAAATAAATATATTGCCGTAATTAAATATTAATTTTTTGTCGTAATTATTAAATTTGTATTTCTGTTTTTACTTTTTCGTTTATTATTCCGAAAACCTTTATTAATATTTATTTAAAATATTTATAATCGTTAAATATTTATAGTATTTCCGGGTTTCGTTTTTGGAATAATAAAGTAATATATTTTCTTACAAGGAATTCGAATTAAGTAATTATATTACCGGTAATTCGTTTAATTATAAATTGAATTTATATAATACGTATTATTAATTAAATAAGAAAATACTAAAAGTATATTCGATATTAAATTAAAAACAATTTTAACTTAATTAAGGTTCTGTCGAAAGGTTCTGGTGTAAAAGGCTGAAGGACTTTTTTTAGTTTTTTGGTAGAATTTAGCTAAATAACTTAATTCGTTCGAAAAACTTTTAAATTTCGAGGGCTTTTTTTTTCTTTAAGCTTTTCATGGGTAGTTTAAAAAGACGTCGTAAGGTTGTTATTGTTTTTCTTATGCTGAATAATACGTTTGTTTATATTATTTAGTCGTTAAAAAACTTTTTTGTGTAAAAGACGAGGTTTTTCTGTTTCCTTTTCGGATTTTATTTTAATGTCCGGGTCCTTAGGGACCTAGTAAATGGGCGATTCGGGCTGCTTGCTGGTAGACATAATGTCGGCGATATTGCTGAAAATCTAACGGTATTAATAAATAAAAGCTTGTAAGGTATAACGGCTAAGAGTTTAACTAATTATTAAACCTTAGTCGTACGGGTTTATATTAATAAAAGTAATATAGGAATTAAATAATAAATATAATAACGTATTACGTTTTGTAATATTAAAAATACCTTAAGTAATAAATTGATAATATAAACTAAAATTATTTAAATTATGGAAATAACGAACGTATATATTCTTATTTTAGCTTAAGATATTTTTGATTAGCTTAAAAATATTTAGGTAATTAAGTTCCTTTAAGCCCTTTTAAGCTTTCCGTGGTTTAACTGGCTTAACGTCTCCGAACCAATGGTAACGTTTGAGCCTATTAAGCCAGTCACGTGATTTTTTGACATGGGTCGAGGCTTGTTTCTTTTGGGGCCCCGATCGTCCGTAAAGGGCCAAGATCGTTAGATCATAACAAGAGATCCCTAAAGTCTTAAAACAGCTTTAACATATATATTTTTTTCTAAAATAAACATAATAATTGAAAAAGTATAATAATAATACGACCTTTATAATAAAGCTAAGATTCGACGATATAAACCGTACGAAAAATTACAGCTATTACCAATTGCGGAACGACCGTAATATTTAATTATATTCGATTTTATTACCAAACTTCCTATGTTAAAAGATTTCGTTATAAGAATATATTATGATAGCATTTTTGTATTCGTCGTTTGATTCACAAATCTTGCTTGTTATTTACCATATTATAAGAAAATTAACATCGAATAAATAATATATATTTTTTAAAATATATCTGTGATATATACGGATTACAAATAAAAATCATTTCGGACGGAAAATTAACGTTGGTATTTAAATTTTAATAACGCCTTATAATCCAATTTGGCTCAATTACAAATTAATTAACGAATTTAAACGTTAAACAGACGGAAAAATAAAGCGAATAAATTAAACCTTAACAACGTACTGATAATATTATATTAATTATGAATAAAATACCCACGTTAAAAATTATAAATTGAATAACTTGCTTATAATACCAATTATTAAAGAAGCATTAAAATGATATTTATAAACATTAACTTTGGCTTTACTTTAACAGTTTATAAAAAAGTACGCGATAACGGTTTAATTAATATTAAAGTTATTTTTATATTAACATAATTAAAAACAATTATATTGAGAGATAAAATAAAGCTAGGATTCGTAAGTAATCAGATAAGTAAATATTATAATTTGGAAATGTTAAAGAAATTAATTTTCGAAAAGCAGAAAATAGTTTTTCTTATTACAAAAAATATTGAAACAAAATAACCTATCAAAAAACTCGATTTTAAACATATCGGTCTATATAGAATTATTAAAGAAATTTAAAAAAAATATTTATTCATTAGAACTTTTATCAAAAGCTAAATTTTATTCAGTTTTTTAATTTTTTTTATTCGAGTTAACAGCGGATATAATCAAGGTATACATAGTATAAGACGACATAAAGGTAAAAAGCGATATGATATACGATGTGGAAAAAATATTCGATATGCGAAAAGAAAATGAATTTACTTAATATCTGATTAAGTGGAAAAAATACCCGGATTTCGAAAATATCTAGAAATTCGCCAAGAACCTTATTGGCGCCCAGCGTTTATTAAAAACCTTTTACCAGCAACGGCGGAATTACTCGACATAATAACATCCTAGTTTACGAGATTTAAAAAAGGAAGTCCTTAATCTACCGTATTCTAATCGATAACGTCTACCCTATCCGAAGCCTATACTTCGATTACAGACTTTAATTCCAAATGGGTAAGGTTATTGGATTTATCTAGCAAGTAAAGGGCCCGGTTAACAAATTTGACACCTTTAAATTAATAATGTTAACGTTATCGCCCTATACGAGAAAATCGCGCCAAAAATATAGCTAATGTTTTTTCTGCTACAAATTTCTTTTTTTTTATTGACGAATTTCGGCGACATGACGATTAATTATGAATAAAGGAATTCTGCTTTTATCACAAAAACGCATTTTACGTACATATTCTTTATAACTGAATACCTTTTCCATTATTTAGCAGTTATGGTATCGAAAAAAATAAAAAAAAACAAGATATAACGATAGAACCTTTAAGCTTAATTAAATTAGCCAAAGTAACTCGCTAAGCAGTTTTGCCAAAACGAGACTTAAAAATACAGAAATCTATAAGAAAAACGAAATAAAAGTATTTATTGAAAAAAAAGAAATCTTAAAGGCAAGATTTTGAAAAAGAAAAGATTATGTTACGACTTAACGAGCTACGGCTTTCCAAAAACGGTTTTCGACAGATAAGCCAAAAAAACAATAGGTTAAGTTACGTAATGAATTACGAACCTACTGGCAGTGAGCCAATAAGCCTGTAAACCGGATCGATAACGTACTGACAATAAGTTAATAAGCTAATATAATATATATATATTTATTACTTTCATCATTTAAATAATACCAATTTTTAATGCTTATAAATACTTAAAATATCATTACTTAAAATACCTTGGGTAGTACGAAACGTAATACGTTAATATATCTATTATTCAGAATCCTACAATACTTCTGCCAATATAAACCCGTACGACTTAGGTTTAATAGTTGGTTAAACCGTTTAGCCGTCACAAAATTAGCCCAATTAAAAAAAGCCGCAGCAAATACACATATAGCCAGTTCGACCGTTAATTATTTTTATTTTCGCTTAAAGCGTTCGAATTCCTTTATCGCCTTAAAATCTTTAATATTACGATGAAATATTTCTATATTACGGCAACAAAAAATTTGCCGTTATTTTTAAAAATAATTTAACTTATTAATAATAATATATAATGTTTTTCGAACTTATTTATTCTTACGCTTTATGTAATTCTTTTTATCAAAAAGTTTATTATATTTAATTTCGGAAGGCCGATAAACGTTATAAGGACCGGCGTAACGAACGTATTATACGTATTTTTCAAAACCATAAAAAATCCTATATTTTATTTTTTTCATAACAAAAACAAAAATGTATAATAAAACCTAAACGAACAATTCGTTTTAACCAAAAAAAACATTAATACGCTTATATAAATAAACTTTTTCAATACGACCTAATATAATAATAAGAAATAAAGAGGGATTTACAAAATTTTTAAAACGAAAATAGTTTTAAAAAAATCGTATTATGATTTAATTAATTTAGCGGGCTTTAAAATAATTAAGGTAAAAAAAATTAAACCCGATATAAAAAACGAATTATGTAATAAGCTTAAGAGTTTTAAAAAGCTTAAAAAATTAAGCATTTTAAGTATCTTAAGCCATAAATACGATATATACTTATTATATCCATAGTTTAAATAATAACAGTTTATAATAACAATTCGCTACCTAAAACATCCTTAATATTATGAACCGTAACCAGTTGCTATATCCATTACTCAGAATCTTACGATACTCCTGCCAACATAAACCCGTACGACTATGGTTTAATAGTTGGTTAAACCCGTTAGACGTCACACTTGGATAATGAAATCTACTAGTACGCTTACATTAATTCGGGAGCGAGCATGGCTGTTGGCTTCCTTGTCAGTGCCGAACGGGTAGGCATGGAGAACGCTGATACAAGGTGGGTAAAGTGGCTGTCTAGCAGTGGATGGATTGAATGGAATGACGGCCAGAAGAGAGCAATGCTCCTTAGCGGCGTAAAATCAGGTATGGTTTCGTCAGAGTGAGAGAAGAGCATGAGAGTGCATGGCGTGGCTCAAAAGACAACTTCGTAGTTAAGGGGCTGAACGGAGGCGAGTCATGCGAGGCCCGATGTAGAGTAGGGTTTGCAATGGGTACCCGTGGGTGGCGTAGGTATTTTTCAGTACTTATCCACCAACATATACTAACAAATAATTATTTCTCGATTGCGTATGATTAATTATATTAATAAGCAAATAAGTTTATATTTAAAAATTATCATTAATGTAGAATTTATATAATATAATATTTTATTATAATTATTTCTAACCGTAGTAAAAAATAATTTAAATATATAAAAATAAATGTTAATAAATACGCACTACTCACGGATTACCTAGGACTACCCATTCGTGGATACCACTTTCCTGTCGTAGGTAGCTCATGGGTGGAAATATTATCGTGGGTCAGTGGGTCGTGCACACCCTAATGTAGAGTCTTTGGCTATTATTGGGCAGAGATACTGGAAGACGAGGATGAGGACTAGTATTTCTGTCCTTGGCCATTTCGCCGTTTACAAACCTACTATGTAAAGGAGGGAAGATTCAGCTTTTGGGAAATTTTCCTAACGGCAGCACCCGTGCAAGATACCTTCCTCCAATCCTCTTTATCCCCCTCCCCTCTTTCTCCCTCTCCCTTTTTAAAAAGCATCTGTCATGACGGGACTACCGGGGTTACGCCAGCAAGCAACCAAGCATCGGACCATATACTGGATACTAGCCTACGGGATAGGATAAGTCTTTAATCATTTGCGTCTCTTTGCAAGCAATCCTGCTCCGCCAACGTGAAATAAGCTGCAAAGCACCAGGGACGCCAGCTCTATAGGAACGGTTGTATGGGCGGTGAACCCCTGAATACTACAGGAGAGCTGTGGCAACATCGCGTCTTCCTACTAGCCGACCCCGAGTTCATCAGCGTGGCCTCTTGTGAATTCTTTCATTAAGTCCGCCCAGGGAGATCACCAGGAGTCCCAGCGTCTACCTAGAAACAGTCAGACAAGGCGCAGCTATATTTCAACCGGATGATGATAACGATGGGAGCATGCATGAGCTTTGGACTAGCCTAGATAGCGAAGATTTGCCAATGATCGCGTCCCAGACCAAGAGTGGCCGGAGTCTTATACCCTGGGATGAGGGGGTTGATTTCATGTAATTCTAACCTGCCTGGGGGGTGGAATGGTGAGCAGCGGGCAATAATAAGGACGGCGGTTGTTTATACCCGAGAGCGACATATACGTTACGCGTCAGATAAGCGCTGGTGGGAGAAATAAGATTGGGATCGATCTAGGCGAGCAAATCAAATTAAAAGATAATATGGTGAGGCTTACAAGGTGGTTAGGGATAGAGAGAAGCGACTGCGTCCAACTGCCAGATAGAAGATAGGGCACTGGAAACCATGGTTACTGTGGGCAATAGCTGCTGGCCAGTTCGCAGTTAGTCTCGCCGTCACCATCTTGGTATTCCATTCATACGTGTCAGATCCTGAAGTGCCGAAAAATGTGAGGCCCCATACTATGGCGGGACATTATCAGGTCTTAAATATTACATACCCCCCCAGCTAAGAGATACTTGAAGCTGGAAAGTACTTTGTACTGCCGACAAACATCCTGTGACCCAATAGGCATTTCTAAAACCTGTTCCACAGGCGGCGGTAAGCTTTATATTATTGCGGCAACTAAAAAATAACCTATTCGTTGGTCGAGTTCGGAATTAAACGCCTTATTACCAATATTAATCTGGCTCTAGGGTTTAACGAATATATATATATATATATATATCGTATTTAACGTACCGAAATATGGGTTTAATTATTACGTTACGAGGACTCATAACTGTTAGATCCTGAAATGCCGAAAAATGTGAGGCCCCACATTAAGGCGGGACATTATCAGGTCTTAAATATCACAATAGGTAGATTGAATAAAGAGCTGTTCCGAGGCTTAGTGAATGAAGGCAGGCGCCCAGCATGAGCGACGGGTTTATCGCGTAAAGGAAGTTGGTCGTTGTGCCATTTTCGAGGCACATGGTATTGCCCAGGACCTCGCATACGGCAACGCGCCAATTTGCAGAGATGAGTGTCATCATATCAGCCACGCAGGTCGTGGACAAAATAGTTGACATACTCCACACTGCTTCAAGGCAACTTATTCCGGTATAACTACTCGGAAAAGTTGCAAAAAAAAAAAAAGAACCAAAAAGCTAAAAAGAAAAAAGTGATTAATATCGTTACCCTGCCTATTTATTAAGCTATTAAATAATGTATATTCTGAAGTGGGTAGATATATAATGGGGTGAGAGTAAAGTGTGACAATTATTTTGTCCACGACCAGCCACGTCTGTGTCCTTAAGCTGCGGCATCACTACCCGCCGGCACGCACCATGTGGCGCTGAAACAATCCCGAGGAACGAGCAGCCTGTAGGACGCAAATGATCCTGCAATAGAAGCCGGTCGCATCCTGCAGGGTGTAGCAGCAAGTGTTGACCCATGGATTGTAAGTCGGATATCCCGAATTCCCGGCCTAGAGTGACCTCGATGCCAGTTCACGGCTCTGGTGGTGGGAGGCAATGTGTCCGGCACGTCATTGGACATAAGTAGATGTCCTGACCCACGTCCCGATGACCGAGCCCGACGGCGGCGCTGTTTCCAGCGGATAACGCCTGGAGGAAGGGCTGCTAGGACCGGCGACGGACTCGCAGGAGTCGCGTTGTTCATCGCATACTCTCGCTGGTCACGCAGCACGGCGCCGGGGCAGGCCGCGGCGTTTCGGAGCGTTGGGGGGCTCGTTAGTCCGTTGCCTCTGCATTATACGTAGACACGTTCGAGCTGTAACTTCTAGAAGTCATTGTACCAAGCCACGGACTACTAGTCTATACCTAGGCGGCCGCTATGGCTCATATGGCAGAAAGCATCAGGATAACTTTGTTCTGCGCGTTGCTCTCTTCACTCCTGAAGCGCAGACACCGGAGATTCGCTTTCTGGAGGCTGAGTCGTTAGCGATATTAGCTTCTATTTTTAACAGCGCTAGTAAGTGTTCGCTCGTGGCTCTGTTCTTGGACTTCGGTTTGGCGAGCCGTACCATTGGGCGGCGCCAATACCGCTTCAAGTTAGCGCTTATCTGCATCTCTCAGCAAGTGGCGCTGGCGGTGGCCCTAGTCTAACTCCTGTATGGGTAGGAGATGAAATTGGTGGTGAATGGATGGGCCTTTGGAGTTCGCCCGAACCCCTGATCCATTACAGCTACTTGTGGCCCAAGATGACGCTACCGACTACCGGTATGATCTTCACTGTCATAACCTTATCAGAGTTTGCTCGTTTTCTCGGCATCACATCTTTCGCAATCCGCGTTCGTTAGTCCCACATGTCGTGCCATGCACATGTGGTCATACGTTGAAGATCTTTCGAGCATTCCATACTGTCTATAATTTTCTAGTATTTATTTCACCTCTAGCGTCCTAAGCAATGAAAAATGGAGCAGCTGCACACAAGCAATATTTTCTCGTGTCGCGAATGACGAATGCCTCCGCCCAGTGCCCTGTCGAACTAGGCAATTATGGTTCCGCCACCCCAGCCTATTCGGGGCAAGCGTCGCCTGAGTAACATGATCCGGCGTGAAGCCGGCTCAACTGGCTCAGGGGAAATTTCCTGCCGCAGAGCCTTGGCTACCACCTGATACTACCCCTGAACAAGGGGCCGCTTTTCACAGGTGGACGGCGCGCCTGAGATGCTGGGATCATTACGTTGAAACATCGAGGCGAACGCCAATGCCGACTTAGCCGCTCTGGTTATATAACAGGTGGTCGCCATGGCCAGCAGGATGACCAGTGCTGGTTCTTCTCCTCTGCCCGCGAGCCGCCAAGCCCAACAAATATTTTTTTTCTTTTTGACAGAATGAAGTCAGCCGTTCTTTACCAAGTCCTCGCTGGGGGCGCTGCATTGTCCGCCGCCAAGCCCTGCCCGAAGCGAGTAGTCGTTCCTTTCCCTGAAAAGTTCGAGACAGCCACACTCGAGGAAGCCCAGGCTGCAGCCGCAGATGATCCCGGTTTCCAAGAGTATATTGCCAATCTCACGGAGAGTGGCAATGTCATTCCTGATGATGCTCTCGACGGCACTTACTATGCAACTCCTGATGCTGTTCATGGCGGATCTCAGAACACTTCATTCGCTATAGTTCACGACAAAGATTCAGACAGTATTACCCTCGTTATAGGTCATGACGGAACAACTCGCAATGTTACGTTCGGTATACCACATGGTAAAACTCACCACGACACTCACAATACAACTATCCGCCCAATCGACGATGGATCTCTTTACCCAACGTACCCCACATACCCGACTTCCCCAACGCAGAAGGGAGGTCACGGCTCAACTCAAGATGGAACCCCTAATGAAACCGAGGATGGGTCGGACGGAGTCGATGATGCCGAGGATAATGTCAAGGATCGCAACGATAACGGGGCCACTCACTCAATCACCCTGTCTACAAGTGAGATCCAGAGCTCGCTTGAGGGCAAGGCCAGTTCCACGATCAGTTCCTCCGCTAGCGAAACACAGAGCTCGGTTGAGGAGGAGGCCTCTTCTACCTTCGCCTCTTCTACCAGCCAGACTCTTAGCTCGGCGGAATCTCCCATGGTCACTTCCTCTACCAGCCAGACTCATAGCTCGTCTGAAGCCTCGGCGATCACTCCCGCCAGCCAGACTCATAGCTCCTCAGAAACCCTGGCGATCACTCCCTCCGCCAGCCAGACTCATAGCTCATCTCGGACCTCCACTATCTCTTCCTCCGTAAGCAAGACCATCAGCTCCGATGCCACTCTCCCCACCAATCCCCCCGCCAACGGGACTGAAAATACTGTGGGCTGCACGAACCCGGAAGTCCTCGTGGA
The DNA here is from genome assembly GCA_004154925.1 of Monosporascus cannonballus. Lineage (NCBI taxonomy): Eukaryota > Fungi > Ascomycota > Sordariomycetes > Xylariales > Monosporascus > Monosporascus cannonballus. The sequence continues at coordinate 191,398 of QJNS01000004.1, forward strand.
GTGGCGGAATATGAAGACTGCTGACAAGAAGTCTTTTGTTACGGCCATTCGATGCTTGTAAGTTGCTGCTGATCCTGCACGCTCATTACATCTGCCGACGTTAGCTCCTGCCCCTTTGCGTGGTTGCTAATAGTTGGCTTTAAAGGATGGACAAGCCCCCGACTGGTCTGACTGGAGTAGCAAAAAGCCGATATGAAGAACTGGTGTGGGCGCACCAGACGCAGGCCAGCAACATCCACATGTCTTCAATCTTCCTGCCTTGGCATCGGTATTACACCAACGTGTTCCACAGACTTCTGCGCGAGGAATGTGGATATACGGCGCCGATCCCGTGGTGGGATGAGACCAAGGACACCGGTAACTTCGCCGCTTCCGGCTTGTTCACCGCCGACTACTTCGGTTCCATGCCCGAGGTTACGAGAACCGGCATGGGCACATGCATCACGGATGGCGTCAGTAGATCCCCGTGAGCCTTTCGTCTCGAGCAGCTTGTGACTAACTGCTATGTCTAGGCTTTTGCCGATAAGAGGTTGAATATCGGACCTGGATTCTCTAACCGGGATCACTGTCTCTCCCGCGGTGAGGATAGGTCAATGACGAGACATGTTAGCAAGGCCTACGTCGATACCTGCGTATCCCGCACTGCCTACGACGATATGCGGACCTGCGTGGAGAGTGGTCCGCACGCATATGGTCACAACGGCTGCGGTCCTGTGATGGCTGACGCAGTCGCCTCGCCGAGCGACCCCCTTTTCTTCATGCACCATACCTTTGTCGACCATGCCTGGAAGTCGTGGCAGGATAAGGCAGCGGTGCGCTCGACATCCATCAGCGGTTGCGCCGATAGGTCCCGCTCCTGCACCCCTCTGACGCTCGCCACTAGTCTCTCGTCACTCGGCGTGGAGGCCGATGTCAAGGTCCAAGACATCCTCGACACCGAGGGCGGCTTTCTGTGCTATAAGTACGACTATTAATCTCAACTAGGCCGACCCGCCGAACGCAAGTAGGCCTCCTAGATTATGGAGAGCCGAAATGGCTGGCCCTACCCTCGGTTAGGGAACATCTCATTGTAACATGGCGGTTACGATGACTTCCTCTACGGACTTCCTCTTTGTCTCAAGGTCACTTAGTCATATTTGTAATATTGTGTAAATAATAGATACCCGAAAGTATTGCAGATGTTCCTCGGTATTGGCAGCTCCCCAGAGTTATCTACTATGCCACTGCTCTTGTGCTGTTCAGGATGCTGCCTAGTCCCTGAACAGAATGGGACACCGTGCTCTCAGTACCTAAGATGTTTATGACCAATTGGCGCTGTCGATAGGGATAGCGTGGTATCCGTTGAATTGTCCGTTTGGATCACAGTTTCTTTTTAGCGAGCTCAGGCGCTCGTGGCGCCATTCGTCATACCCGTACAATGCAGAGAGAGATACATCGTCATGTCCATAATTTTGATACACCAACTGGTCGTATCCAGAGTTCTCGGATTGAGCCAATATGTCGAGCCATCCATGAGCAAAGTCGTAGGCAACGCCCGCTACCGTGTCTTCGGTGTAGCCCATTTCCAAAACGACTAGGTCATTTATCTCATCGCGCTGATGGAAGGCGGAGTAGTCGTTAGGCAGTGCGCTCACGCCCTCCTGGCCGAAAGTCTCGATCAGCACTATGCTCCTGTTCAAGCCTGGGTAGGCGACAACTAGTTCGGAAAACGAGTCATAGATCTCGCGATATGTGCTCATCGGTAGGTCCCTTGAGGCCAGGCTGTGCATTTTGTGTCGAAGACCGGTCTGGTAATTGGCGGCCACGCCACCCCCAGCCGATTGGGACGGCAAGTCTACCCATGGGATTAATGACTCGTTGAATGTGAGACTCAAAGGGGCAATAATTGGGCATATCTCCGGCCTTCCGCTTCCGGGCCAGCGTACACTAGGCCGAGGGCGATGATTACCTTGGGATAGTAGCGATAGACTGTCAGTATCGGCTTCTTTGTCATAATTTTAAGACTTAGCCCATCCCGGAACTCACCTCGAGTGACTCGACATCGACCGTGAAAAGCGTGATGATGGCCAATGCTGGGTCCATACCAGGCGTCAAAGACTTTATGGTATCAATGACAGTCTCAAGCGATTCGCCGGTGAAAGTCATGTCCACGTTATAATGCATTCCATTGTTGGAAGCAGGATACGTCTCGAATGTCGTCTTGATGACTAAGGCGGCACCCCGATCAACGCCCCACCCCCTCAACGCGGCGGCGATTTCCCATACAAAATCGGCAAAATCGCTATATTTTCAATAATACTTTAAAATTCGAATAAAAATCAGAAAAGTAAGCGGCCTTTAATACTATTATTAGGTTTAAGCCCTTTACCGACTAAGCATAGTTAGAAAATTGTAATAATTATAGAATATTTTTAGGTATTTTATTATATTTGAAATTACGTTTTGTTATACATTATATATGTACTAAGAAAAAAATTAATAGCTTTCTCAATTTCAAATATACTAAAAAGATATTTAGTGTATTATTATTTGTTTATAAAAGCTGTATAATTAGGTTTTCTAATTTTTAATATCTTTATTAAATATAAAGATATAATATAAAACGTAAAAGTGGAGTAAAAATAAAGAATATTATATGTAAGAAAAATGATATTATATTTTCAAATAATAATAACGTAACGAATAATACATATATATATATAATATTTTAATACCTTATAGAAAACTAACTAAAGTTAAACTAAATAAAAAAGATTTATTTTTATTTATTTTGTTACGTATTTATTCATAACTAAATTTATTCGTCTCATCTTAACATTTTGCCCTACAATTTGTATGTAAAGATGTTAACGTTTGATTTTGTCAACTTTAAATATAATTTTCTTGCTATAAATATAAATATTTTTTAATGATATTGGATATATCCTCCTATTTTAAGGTTTTAATCGTTATTTCGTCGTCCGTTTCTTAATACGTATTTTTGTTAATTAGTTATAAATATGCAGTTTTGTTGATTTTTTATGGGAAATGGCGGCGCGTTGGGGGAGTGGGGCATTGATCGGGGTGCCGCCTTTACTAAAATTCTGACCAGCGCCGGCACACCCCACTGCACCACCCTGAGTCAGTTATTGTTTTTTCCAAGCATCTTGGCCAGGTGTTACGACCTGACAAGCCACGGCCTCCAGGAACGGTCGCAACGGAGAAGGCCAAGAAAACTATGTAGATTAGGTTACGTAATGGATCACCAGCTTACTGGTGGTAAACCAGTAAGCCGAATCATTATCTTATTTGTAATAATCCAGTTAAAAATATATATATATATATATATATATTAATTCCATAATTTAAATAATTTTAGCTTGTAATATTTATTAATACCAAATATTTATATTATAATATTATTATTTAAAATATTCTTAATATTACGAAACGTAATATGTTATTATATATATTATTTAGATTTTTATAACATTTTTATTAATATAAATCCGTTAACTTAAAGTTTAATAATTAGTTAAACCGTTTAGCCGTTATACGTTATAAGTTTTTATTTAATAATATCGTTAAATTTTAAGTAATATTTAATATTGTTAAAATATTAATTAATATTGAGAAAATTTTTACTTAATAATTTTAAGTTTAAATTTGGAAATTAAAAGAAAAGTTCGATAATTTAGGGTTACGTTATTTACTTAATCCTTTTTCGTTCGTATAAAGCTAAAAAAATTAAAACTTTACGATAAAAAAAGTAACCCTTAAACCTTTTTAATTTAAATACGAATTTACTTTTATTTTTTGGACTTAAGTAATTTAACGGATATGGTCTTAATAATAAAAATATGCCTAATAAGAAATACGGTTAATTAATTTAAGCTTATTATGAAAATTTTTTAAAAATAAAAAAATAAATAAGGAAAATTTTATTAACGAAATCTTTTTAATTTATACCAATTTCGAAAATAAAGTACGCGATAATTTCGGTAATCCGGATAAAAAATAATTAACGGTTTAATAATTTTTATAATTCCGACAAAAAAAAACCTGTATCCAAATATGCCGTAATTTCCAAAAATTTTACGGTTAAGGCCAGATGCGGAAATAATAAAGTTAACGTTTTTATCGATATATTTTATAAAAAATTAAAAGATAATATAAAGGATAAAATTATTTAGATCGAATAATTAATTATTTTAAATTAGTATATCGTAAAAGTAATTAAGATTAATAATTAATAGTTTAAAAAACGATAAGAAAAAAAAAGATAATACGTTTTATATTCGAGATATAAATCTAATTAAAGGAAAAAAAAGATTTATTTTTTATTTTTTATAAAATGGTATTAGGATTTATGGAATTCGGCGTTACCCATAAATAGAATTAAAGTTAAATTAAATATTTTAATTGCGGTAAAATGGGATATAAAGTTTATACATATAAAAAACCTAAAAAGATTACGATAAAATAATTAAACCCTTATATTAAAAAAATAATTTAAAAATAGTTAAGGAAATAATGGCAAAATTATTAATATAATTTAAGCTAAGTATATATTAGGCTTACAACAAAAGGTTTAACCGGGATTATTACGATAAAAGATTTGACGAAAAATGCGAAAAACTAAAAAGTTAACTTAATAAATATCGTAAATATAACAAAAAACGTTATAAGGATAATTATACGAATACCGAGATTAAACAAAAAAACTTTGTTTCGGAATATTTAATCGATACGGTAAAATGTACGCCATATATTATTAATAACGAAAATATTTTGATTACGAAAAATAAAAATAATATATTTACGTATAAATTATTTGAATATATTATAAGGGATTCGATTTTTCAAACCGTACCGGGCATAATAAAAATAATAAATAATAATATCGATAGTTTCGAATCATAACCCCAGGAAATATTTTATAATTGGTCGAAATAAAAAATTAGCCTAAAAAATAATGCCTATAAAAAAACCCTTTTTATTATTATAGATAATATAATTACCAAACGGAAAAAAATTAATTTAACGTACGGTAAAAAACTATTATTAAAAAATTATTACGGATTTCCATTTTTAATTAATATTTATTGTAAATTCCAAAAGAATTATTAAGAAAAAAATACGTTACTTTATAAAAATCTTTTAAAACGATAACCGAAATAACGCATAATAAAATATAATTACAAATATAAAAAAATAATTTATTTAATAAAGAAAGGATTTATAAAAAAATCAGGAATAATTAATATAGTTCGAAAAAATAATATACCGATAATAACGATAAATATAAAAACTTAATACGCTAAACGAAAAAATATAAGTAAAATTCGATAAATTCGAATATAAATTAAAAAAAAGCATTACCAGTAGAAAATTGCAAAATAACAAAATTTAAAAAGATTAAAAGGAATTCACGAAAAAGGTTTTAAACGTAATAATAAAAAACGTTAATAATCTTATTATTTTGGATACACGAATTAAAATATATTAATATATTGCAATAATGGATTACGGAGCTTTAGGCGGAAATTATATTATACCGGATATAGTTAATAAATTTAAATTATTATAAAAATATAAATTAAGACTTTATATAATAGTAAATACCAAAAGTTAGGAATTCGTTTACGATACCAGAAAAATTATATGCAAAATTAATTATTTCGAAAGTTTTATTTAAGAATAATATTAAACGGTTAATTTCGATATTATTTTATTTCGAAATTATAATATAATTTTAAGATTATTATGGATACGTTAATACGGAGTTTTAATTAACGGCGGAATTAATTAGATAAAATTTCTTTTATTTCTTATTAAAAAAAAAAGTTAAAATCTTAATATTTAATTAATAATGGCGACAAATATAAGCATAAAAATACGATAAATATTTTATTATTTAAAGAAATAAAATAAAAAAACGGGTATTAAAAAATACGACGTATCGTTATTATTATTAAAGCGAAATTAAAGCAATTAAATAATAATTTAAAATAATAAGAATAATAACCCAAAAAATTAGATAGTTTAATTAATATATTATTATAATATTATAAATACGAATAGTTTTTCAAGAAAGAATTTAATATAAAATTATTAAAAAATAACGAATAAAATTATAAAATAATCTTTAAAAAAGATTTTCGACAAAGTTCTACCTTATTTATAACTTTAATAAAATAAATTACATATTTTCAAAAAATACCTAGAAAATCGATTATAAAGAAATGGATTTAATTTTCGAAATTATTAATAAAATACTTTATATTTTTTGAACCTAAAAAAATAGAAAATTATAACTTATAATTAATTATCGATAATTAAATAATATTATAATTAAAAATTAAATATTATTATTTCTGATTACGGAACTAAAAAACCGATTTTATAGAATTAAATAATTTATAATATTTGATTTCAAAAATAAATATAATGTTATTAAGATAAAAAAAGAATACGAATACAAAATAACTTTTAAAATAAAATACAGATTATGTAAATATTTAATTATATTAATAGGATTTACGAATATAATAATAATTTTTAACAGATAATTAATTACGTATTACGAAAATATTTCGATATTTTCGTTATTTGTTATTTTGACGACATTTTTATTTTCTTAAAAACGGAAAAAGTATATATAAGGTACGTTTATAAGGGTTTTTAAGTTTTATAAAACGTAAAATTATTTATTAATGCGGAAAAAAATTAATTTTATATATAGAAAATAAAATATTTAAAATATATTGTTATTTTAGGACATATTAAAATAAACCTTAAGAAAATCGTTATAATTACAAAATAGTAAATATTAATAATAATTAAGGAAATATAAATATTTTTTAAATTCGCCAATTATTACAGGAAATTTATTCGAAATTTTAATAAAATAATTATACCTTTAATAAATTTTACGAAAAAAAAAGAATTTAAATAAATATTTAATACGGAAAAATATTTTAAATTATTAAAAATATAATTATTAATAAATTTATATTAATTATATACGATTTAAATAATCCCGTTAAATTAAAAACCGATATTTCGGATTACGTATTAAGTATAATAATTAAATAATGAAATAATTAAAATAAATTATATTTTATTATATTTTTTTATATAAATTAAAAGGAACCGAATTTAATTACGGTATTCCAGATAAGTAATTTATTATTATTATTATAGTATTTGGAAAATTTAAGTATTTTTTAAAAAGAAATTTATATTAGGTTAAAGTTTATACGGATTATTAAAATTTTACCCGATTTATTACGACCAGAAATCTTATAAAACGATAATTTCGTTATACGGAAAAATTGGCGAATTTCGATTTCGTTATTATTTATAAAAAACATTTAAAAATGGTAAAGTAAATCCTTTAAGTACATAATTAGACCTCGAAAAAAATTAGTTAAAATTAGTTATATAATTATTAATATTATTATAAAAAATATTTACGTTTATAACAAAATACGATAATTCGGGTAATACCTTGTAATATATATTAAAAAATTTAATAATATAATAATAAGTTTTTAAAAAACTAAAAAATAAATAAAATATAAATTTTAAAAAAATATTAAAAAGGTTTAGTACGAAAAATATACGAATATTAATTATATAGATATTTAGGGATTTACAAAACCTTAAAGTAATTTTAACGTATATATTTTTTTCTTAAAATGAAATTAACGGTATAGAAAATTATATAGTAATACGATATTTGCGCCGAAACAAAAATTTAACGATATAAGCTATATAAAAAATTATAATTATTATTAATTATAAAATAATTATAATATTTAATTATATTTGATTTTATTATTAAATTTTTTATATTAAAAAATCTAATTATAAAAATATATTATGATAATATTTTGGTTATTATCGATTAATTTATGAAGTTTTCTCATTTTTTATTACATTATAAAGATATAAATATTAAATAATTGGTATATATTTTTTTCAAATATATTTTTAATATATACGGATTATTAATAAAAATTATATCAAATAAAAAATCAATTTTTATATTCAAGTTTTAGTAAAATTTAATGGTATAAATCGGCTTAAATTATAAATTATTTACTATATTTAGATTTTAGATAAATAAATAAATAAAACGGACGAATTAAATTTTGGAAATTTATTTATAATATTATATTAATTATAAACAAAATAATTGGAGTAAACAATTATTAATTGCATAATTAAATTATAATATTAATTATTACGAAAATATTAAGATAATATTTACGAATGTAAATTTCGGTTTTATTTTAACAATTTATAAAAAAATGCATAATAACGGTTTAATTAATGTTAAAATAATTTTTACGTTAAAATAATTACGGTAACTATATTAAGAAATAAAAATAAAACTGGAATTCGTACGAAATTAAATAAATAAATATTATAATTAAAAAAAATTAAAAAAATTAATTTTAGAAAAAAGGGAAATAATTTTTTTCGTTATAAAAAATATTTTAATAAAACGCCCTAATAAAAAACTTAATTTGAAATATATCGGTTTATATAAAATTATTAAGAAAATTTTAAAAAATAATTATTAATTAAAATTTTCATAAAAGATTAAATTTTATTTAATTTTTATAATTTTTTATTCTAATTAATAATAAATATAATTAATGTACATACGGTATAAAATGATATAAAAATAAAAGATAAATAATTATACGAAATAAAAAAATATTTAATATGCAAAAATAAAACGGATTTACCTAGTATCTAATTAAATGGAAAAAATACCTAAATTCTGAAAATACCTGTAAACCCGCCAAAAATCTTATTAATATTTAATAGCTATTAAAAAACTTTTATGAGCAATAACGGAACCACCCGAAATAATAATATTCCAGTTTACGAGATTTACGGAAAGAAACCTTTGGTCCACCGTATTTTAATTAATAACGATTATTTTTCTTAAGGCTTAAACTTTAATTACGGATTTCGATTTTAATTACGTAAAATTATTAAAATTATTTAAGGATTAAAAAGTACGATTAATGAATTTCGTACTCTAAAATTAATGATATTAACGTTAATAATATATACGAGAAAAACGCGTAAAAATTTCGGATAAAGATTTTTCGGCCGTTAATTTTTTTTTAAATTTTTTCGATTTTATAATATGGCGATTAATTATAAAAATAAGGATTCTTATCCCGTTATACGAATAATCTCGATAAATACATTCCTTATAACAAAAAACCTTATTTATTATTTGGTAATTAAGTTGCCAAATAAAACAAAAAAATAAGGTATTGCGTTAAAACGTTCGAATTTAATTAAATTAGCTAAGGTAAGTCATTATTCGGATTTACGAAAATAACGTTTGGATATACCGGAAAATATGTTAAAGGTATATGGAAAAAACTTATTAGGAAAAAGAAATGTTAAAAATAAGATTTTTGGAAAGGGGAAATCGTATTATGACTTAATAAATTACGGCCTCCAGGAACGGTCATAACGGAAAAGGCCAAGAAAATTATGTGAATTAGATTACGTAATGGATTACCAGCTTATTGGTAATAAGCTAATAAGCCGGATTACCATCTTATTAATAATAATCCAGCTAAAAGAAAAAAATATATATATTTATTAATTCCATAATTTAAATAGTTTTAATTTGTAACATTTATTAATACCAAATGTTTATACTATAATATCGTTACTTAAAGCATTTTTGGCATTACGAAACGTAATACGTTACTATATTTATTGCTCAGATTCCCACGATACTCCTGCCAACATAAACCCGTCGACTTAAGGTTTAATAGTTGGTTAAACCGCCTAGCCGTCACACCAGGCACCCAGTTGTATTGGCTATGTTTTAGTTTTGTAACATCTTGAATAACCTTACTGAAAGTATGTCCTTGGGGGCTCAAAGGCAGCCGCGAACTCGGGGAAAGAGTCACAAGTGATTTCTTACAAAAAGGTACTAGTTATATCATCAGATGCCTCAACAATCATACTATTCCATAACCCCATGCGAACTCTGCGGATCGAGTCGTTGGTAATGCCATGCTTCCCTTAAAGCCTTCCGACGCCGCCACCGAGCGAGGCACCAGTTGCTCCTACACAGGGGGAGAATCCGACAGCTAATCCATGTCAGTCGAGCTCCACGCATACAAGTCTATTATGGACAAACTCAATTCCCTTCCGGCTCCGCCCACAGCATCAATCATGTCTTGAAAGGCCGCACTGCTATCGATACTCGCCCTTAGGTCGCCATTAATGCCGGCATACCTGAAATGCTCCATGTTCACCATGACAGCATTCTGGATAACGCGAAGGGTCGGGGAACATCCACGACAACCGGATCTCGCAAGCTATGGGATATTATTTCCCGTCATAAATCCGAGCTACCGATTGTTATGTTAGCTGATAACCCGATTATCCCGCGTCACGAGTATATGATGAACTTGTACCAACCCACAAGTCTTCCTCCGTGTCTCGAGGAAAGACAAAATCAAAAGCCAGGGACTCATAGCTGGACCAACGGGTGGTCTCGCTAACAAAGTCTGGCCACGAAGCGTCATGGACGGAACTCGCTATCTCTGGCGGCCATTCAGGCTCGAGGCGAATGTACCTGATACCGGCCAACGACCAGATCGCGCCAGATACCGCCATGATGGCCCCTGAGATCAGCAGGAGGGGCTGGACAACCTTGAGCCTAGCCATGTGTTGCGAAAAATTGAATCTTTCTCCAAAAAGGGGTTGCAGGGAGCGAAGAACGATATGATTTGGCATCAAACACAAGGAATGTTGTCGCTGAAGATGAGGGTATTATATTTCAGGGATAGGCCGTCGCGTGTAGACGTATAAGAAGCCCATGCTGGTCATACAGGTGAGACTCCCGGAGCAACCAGATGAGGTACTATTGTTTTATCCGATTCCTGCTGCTTCTAATAACCTTGTACGGCAAGGTTTCGAACCTGTCCCTTGTTGAATTCTACTTCCGATGCAACTTCTGGTCGGCATGCTCCACCGGCCTCTTTTTTTTCCCCTCCAGGGGCTGAATCGCATGGGAAAACAAACAACGCACTGTTGGACCGACTTTGCGAGTAAGACGGCCGACCATGAGAACGTACAACGCTCAACCACCAAGATCCCGAGTTTACGGGCTCAACTATTGCGGGTCCCTAATCACACTTGAACCATATGGGTAACTATCCTTCAATGCATTCGAGGTGAGCACGGCTAGGGCGACAAGCAGAGCATATCGGTTTCGATTACTATCCACATGGACACACTACTTTAAATTTAGTTCTGGACTCACATACGCGGGGACTTGGGGTTGCAACCAGAGAGATAGTACAAGCCCGACGAGAAACGAAAGCATGTAGGGCTACCTCAAAGTCTTCTGGTAGACGGCATGAGGGATCCGAGTTATCGCAGCTTAGTCCGAGGGCGAGCTGTACCAGACTTACTTGTGCCGGGAGAATGCCCATTCCGCGTGGCCCGCATATCTCTGCGTCACCAAGATACCAGGTATGATATATGTGGATCCAGTTCGGAACGATAAGGGGCACTGCTAACAAGTTTGTCGAGATTATTGACTGTCAACTCAAACAATTCTCAAACGCCGCCTAATATCTGCGTAACTAAGTCTCAAGAGCTCGGTGTTGAGCGCACGACGCAATGCCCTAAGCGTCAACCCAATCACTCATACATGTGCCCTGAAATATCTAGCCCACCAGAGTCGAACTGCAGTCGATCAATGGAATGGACATTCACTTGCCACGACCGGGCATAACGAGCCATTGGGACAAGCCCGGTACTGTAGTCCTGGCCGCCTCGCAATGAACGAGGAGCCCAAGCAGCTCGTTAATCCTATTATGGGCCAGAACCTCGTAATCTTCTCGGTGCTCGCCTAGGCACGCCCTTCTATTGCCCAGGATGCTCTAGTTAGCGGCAATCTAGGAATTCGGAGTTTTTAACTCCGGAAAAGTGGGTCTATCCCTATTCGAGGTGGCGAAGATGGCAAAAGAATTCGTAAGACTTCCAAAGTCTTCCAAAGTCTTCCAAAGCTTTCCATTTGATTAATAATGGAAAATACTGACTAATAATGGAATGATAAAGCTTAATAAGCCATTTTTCACATATATATATAGCCGGGAATTTCCCCAGCTGTTGTTGGGCTTTGATAGAAAGAATATAGTTACATTCTATCTTCTATGACACACCTTGAGTTTCCCCTGAACGTTTTCCCATACAAATCTTTGCAGGGTAGCCTTACCTTCTGTCTCAGGTGCAGTTCGTAAACTTTCAGAATCTGATTCTTAAGGCTCGTACCAACCCTGTCGTTTAGCAAGACGTTAATAAACCTGCTAAAGCTGAATTTTCCATTATTTTAAATTTGGCTTTAATCGGCTAATTTTAAAAAACGGCTTCGATTTTAATTAACCCTGTTATTTCGTAATATAATTAAATTGTTACCGTTTCTTAATATATATAGTATTAATACCTTTATTTATAACGTATTCGAAAAAAAATCAAAAATATATGAATTAAAAGGGCGTCGATTCGTTCGAAAAACAAAAAATATCGAAAAACATTCATAAGGTAACCTAATTTCCCATATAAAATTAACGGTTAATATTAAAACGTTCCTAAATTCGGAGTTTTCGCAAAAAAAAATTTCGTTTTTAATATAATTATTATTTTATTAATACAAATTACGGAAAAAACCCTTCCGAGCATATCTATCATTATTTATACCCGATACCGTTTTATTAAAATTATTAATATTTTTATCGATCCGGAATTTTCGCAAAAAAGCCAAAATCCGAACGAATCCCAAAATACGTAACTATATAAATGTTTTTCGTAAACTTTATACGAAATAATAATATTTTTTGAAATATATCTATAATAAATTAATTAAGGGCTTAATACGTTAAATTATAGGATTAAGAAACATAATTATTAAACCGTAATTAAAAATTAAGTACTTAAAGGATTATTATAACGAAAAAACAAATAAACAATGAATATACTTATTTTCAAGAAAAAATATATAATTTCGGCTAGGATAAAAATTTCCAGATTTTTACAACTAAACTCGAAATATAAGAAAGTTACCTAAAAATTAATAATATTTCCCATATTAAACTATATGATAATAATTAACCGTTACTTAAGCCTACCTTAAAATAAAACCTTTTTAATATAAGCCCCTAAAGCAGGTTAAATTTTGTAAAGCCGTATTCGGGTTTTCCGTTAAAATGAAAAGCAAATTAACTCTTGGCCTTAAAAAAAACCAACGTTGTTATTTATTCCATTTAAAAATTATTACAAGCTTTTTCTTTGCAAAAATCGGCTGCCGGCGAAAAAAAAATTATCCCCATTAAAAAGGCCGAAGATATTTTTGTTTTGCAGCAGGTCCGCAACCGCTTTCGCAAGTACTTTGTTAACAATTCGGCAACACAGCAAAGGAGGAAAAAAGCCAAAAAATATGGCGGCATAATGGTAAAAAAAACCTCGATAACGTCGCCGAAACGCTACTTCGCTCCGAAAAAATAATTAGAAATACCGGATTAAATATGAAAATAGCTTTCAGGATTTTTAACAATACCTATACCGACGAATTTAACGACGATACGCTATTTTGCGTCGTCCTGGTTTGAGCGAATAAAAACCGCCTTATTACCATGTTTATCGGCATAAACGATAGTTTAAGGTGTTAATAAATCAGAAGCTTTAAAGGAACTGGCGATTCGGGCGGCAAATACCGCAAAGGTAACGAAAAGAAAATACTTTATAATAATAGCAAAGGTATTACAAACTTCTTAAGTACGGAAAGTAATAAAAATAATGGAAATAATACGAATATAAAACTATAAAGGTATTAAAAATATAGAAATGGTAAAAATGGTAGAAATGGTAAAAGTGGTGGAAATGGTGGAAATGGTGGAAATGGTGGAAATGGTGGAAATGGTGGAAATGGTGGAAATGGTGGAAATGGTGGAAATAGTGGAAATAATAAAAGAAAGTGATATGAAAAGGGGAACTTTTTCTTCAAAATCAGTATTTTCTTAGCTAACATATTTTGTTGCAATATAACAAATAAATTATCCCAGTTTTAAAAGTGTTAAATCCTTATATAAAATAAATATATTCGGAACTTAGTAATTTCTAAATTATTATAACGAAAAACTAAAAAACTAATTGAAAAACTTTTCTTATTTATTAATTAATTTATTATGCCCTAATATTCAGCCTTTTCTTTAATTAACTTACAATAATAATAACGCTTTTATTTTATTATTTTCGCTTTTAATCCTTCTTGAATTTCTAATACGTATTTTATATCCTTTTCGCGATTTTATTACGATATCCTGCCGTAAAGAAATATGCGCCACCCTGCCTTTTTGCCCGCGTAAAATTATTTGCTTAATTTTTATCGTTAATATAAATTTTTTTATCTAGTTTTACGGATGCGTTAAGGTTAATTTCGCCGTAATTTAACAAAAAGTTACAAAAATTAATTATAACGTAAATCGCCTTAATTATCGTATTAACACGTATATAAAGAAGATTTTCCTTAAAAATCCTAAAGGTATTTTTCTATTTTCCGAAAACCTTTTCGATAATATTTCGCAATTATGTATATCTTAGATTATATAGTTTTTCCGAAATTTATAAATTTAATTCGGCCTGTATTTACTTTTGAAATTAATATTATGTTTCGTAATACGAAATAAGGATTTGCTTACCGGTAACGTACCTAATATTTTTAAGCATATATTTATCCCTAAGGAAAACGAAATTATTATAATTAATTATATTATTAAACATTTTGTCGTTATTCGTAAAACCTTTTTAACTTATTAATACGTAAAAAATTACTTATTAAAATCACAACGGGTTAATATATTTGTTAATAATTTTCTTTTATAATTCTTTTATTTCTTTTGCCTAAAAACGTTATTTTCGCTTTGGACCTTAAAAGAAATGCCATTAATCGTTCTTATTATATTCCTACATTATAAAACTTCTTTTCTATTATTAACGATATGAAAATAAAAATAATTATTAACGGGTTTAATAATAATACGTATTAATGTTACAAAAGTATTTAAAATTTTACAAAATACGTAATAAATAATAATATTATTTTTTATATAATAATTGTCACGGGCCAAGGGTCCTAGTAAAAGGATTAACGTAACGCTAATCCCGTGGCTCCTATATATAACTAGCTGCTCCTACGCATCTTCTTAACTATTCTCTAGATTTCTTCATAAACCTATTATAACCGATATCCTTAATTATTACGTATGCAACCCTTTACATATTAAGAAATCTCCTTTTTCGCAAACGGTCCGTCGCCGTAAGAAATACGCTAGCGTTACGCACCCGTTATTCGTACGCAGCTTATTTGCCATAGATACCGAAAAACCGTGCCGTCAGGTCTTACGAACCGTTCGCGAACTATAAGGCCGTAAGGATTATAACGTTTAAAAGTTCGAAATAAATAGGAAATTATTCGTTAATAAAAAAGCGATTGGCGATAATCGTACGCAATTTTTCTATATCTGGGAAGCCTTTAGCCGTTAATTTTAAAAATTGACGTTTTTGCCGTACATGCAAAAAACCTTAAAAAAACCGAATTTTTAAATTTTTTTAAATTATGTTGCCGTTATTTTGAAAAAACCTAATAAGGAATAAAAAGCTGGTTAACGTTTAGCCAAATTGCGTTAACGTAATATTTAAACGGCGTCTAAATATATTCCCATATTCGAAAATGCTTTTTACCAGAACTGAAAAAACAAATAACCGGATAAAACCAAAATTTTCCTATTAATTTTGGGCTTTAACGCCGAAACGGAAAAACAGGTGGATCACGAAAAGTGGCCTAATACTTAAAAAAAGTTCGCACAGCTTTTTCGCCGTTCGGAAATATTGTTCCTAACGGCCCCCACCACGGCGCGTTCGCGCGCAATAATTTTCCAGTCAAAGGGCGATACCATAGAAAATATGGAAATCGGCACGTTAACCGCTAATTACTAACGCAAGCGCCGCTGGCGAATAAAAAGGCGTTGCTTAACATATGGCGAAACGGGGCATTTTCGGAAAAATTGTCCCAGAAGGAAGGAAGTCGCCGTCCGACATATTGGCGCTAGCAAGGCCCCAAAGGCTCCGTTACTGCTTAAACGACAAAAAGCAGCCGCGGAAGCGTTCGACAAAGCCTGGAAGTGTAACGAGCTTGGCGGTTTAACCAACTATTAAACCTTAAGTCGACGGGTTTATGTTAGCAGGAATATCGTAAGAATCTAAGTAATAGATACAGTAATCGTATTACGTTTCGTAATTCCAAGGGTACCTTAAGTAACGATATTATATTGCAAACTAAAACTATCTAAATTATAGAAATAATAAACGTATATATCCTTCTCCTTTTTGGCTTAATTATTTATGATCATACAGCTGGTAATAATCATGATTGCTTATTATCTCCTTTAATCACTTTTAATTACTAATTTAGCAGTGATCATCGTCACGTAATCCATAATGTGGCCTATATAATCCTTGTTTAACCGTTTCTTAGGGCCGGAACTTATTAGGTCGTAACACGATCTTCCTTCTTCAAAATCTTGCTCTTAAGATTTCTTTTCTTTTTTCCTTTTTTCGTTTAATAAATATCCTTTCTTTTGCTTTTAATTATATCGTTTCATATTTCCAAAATTCGTTATATTCTTCGTTCTTTTACCGTTTGTCATATTAACCTTGTAAAAGCCTTTAACGAATTTGGTTACGAAATTATGCCTTACTCATATTATTTTTCGAGAAATATAAAATGTAAAATAATGGAAAACGTTTTAAGATATAAGGAATATATTAATCGAAATTAATCTTATAATAATACCGGCGTACCTATTTTTTCTCTACAAAATATTCGTCGTAAACATTAACGTTTAAAACGCAAAAAAACGCTTACCGAAAAACAATTACTAAAGTTTTAACGGCTTTACCTTAAGGCTTAACGTAAATATCAAAAAAAGATAAATAAAGCTTTTTCTCGTTTTATTCGTTTGCGTAAATAAAAAACGTTAACGCGTTCGAAAAACGTTACCATAATATAACGTAAGCTTTAATCGTTAAACGAATTAAAAGAATAAAAACGTCGGAAATAAAAATAATTAGAGGCTGCCATTACGGCTACCACGTTAACATATGTTACGGCCGATTAGCCCAACATCCCGGCTACCGATTAATTAATTATTAATTGGGACGCGCCCGTTGTTGCTAGTAAAAGTTCTTTAACAAACGCTAGGCGCTAATAAAAATTTTGACAAATTCTCAAGTATTTTCGGAATCTGGATGCTTTTTTTATTTAATTAAATATTAAGTAAATCTATTTTGTTTTCGCATATCGAAAATTTTTTCCACTTTATATATCCGTTTATTTTCTATTTCCATATTTTTGTATACCGTACATATATTGATTATATCTGCTGCTAACTTGAATAAGGAAATATAAAGAATTAAATAAAATTTAACTTTTAATAAAAATTTTAATTAACAATTATTTTTCGAGATTTTCTTGACGATTTTATATGGACCGATATACTTAAAATCGAATTTTTTGTTAAGTTTTTTTATTTAAATGTTTTTTATAATAAAGAAAATTATTTTCCCTTTTTCGAAAATTAATTTTTTTTAATTTTTTTGGTTATAATATTTGTTTATTTAATTTTTTACGAATTCCAATTTGTTTTTATTTCTGAATATAAATATCGTAATTATTTTAACGTAAAAATTACTTTAATATTAATTAAACCGTTATTGCATACTTTTTTATAAACTTTTAAAATAAAATCACAATTTGTATTCGTTAATATTATTTTAATATTTTCGTAATAACTAATATTATAAGCTAACTATGCAGTTTATATTTTTTTTAATTTAATTATTTTATTTATATTTAATATAATATCGTAAGTAAATTTTTAAGGTTTGGTTTATTTGGTTTATTTATTTATTTATTTATGGTTTAAATACGTTAAATAATTTGTAATTTAGGCCGATTTGTACTATAAGTCCTTGCTAAAATTTAGATGCAAAAATCGATACTTTATTTGATATAATTTCTATTAATGATCCGTATATATTACAAATATGCCTAAAAAAATATATCCTCTTTATTCGGCATTTATATCCTTATAATAGGGTAAAAAATAGGAAAATTTCGTAAATCGGTCGACGATTACGAAAATGCTATCGTATTGTATTTTTATAATTAAATATTTTAATATAAAAAGTTTAATAATAAAGTCGAATATAACTAAATATTATAATTATTTTGCGATTAATAATAATTATAATTTTTCGTATAGTTTATATTGTCGAATCTTTGGTTTAACGCAAATATCGTATTGCTATATAATTTTTTATATTATTAATTTTATTTTTAAAAAAGAATATATACGTTAAAATCGCTTTAAGATTTTATGGATCCTTAGATATCCGTATAATTGAAATTCGTATATTTTTCGTACTTAAATTTGTTAATATTATTTTAAAACTTATATTTTATTCGTTTTTTGGTTTTTTAGGAAATTATCGTTATATTATTAAATCCTTTAATATATATTTAAAAATATTATCCGAATTATCGTAATTTATCGTAAACGTAAATATCTTTTTATAATAATATTAAAAATTATATAATTAATTTTAATTAATATTTTCGAAATCCGGTTATTTTCTTAAAGTATTTACTTTGCTATTTTTAAACTTTTTTTATAGATAATAACGAAATCGAAATTTGCCAATTTTTCCGCTTATTTTAATTATTATTTTATAAATTCCTTAATCGTAATAAATTAGGCACGATTTTAATAATTTATATGAACCTTAATTTAATATAAATTTCCTTTTAGGAAATACTTAAATTTTCGAAATGTCATAATAATAACCATAAATTCTTTATTTAAAATATCGTAATTAAATTCGGCTTTTTTTAATTTATACGAAAAAAATATAATAAGGTATAATTTACCTTAATTATTTTATTATTTAATTATTATATTTAACCCGTAATCCGAAATATCGGTTTTTAATTTAACAGAAAAATTTAAATCGTACATAATTAGTATTTACTTATTAATAATCGAACTTTTAATACCTTAAAATGCTTTTTCCGTTTCTGACATCCATTTGAATTTTTCTTTCTTTTTTTCGTAAAATTCGTTAAAAATATAATTATTTTGTTAAAATTTCGAATACATTTTTTATAATAATTTACAAATCCAAAAAATACCTATATCTTTTTAACCGTTATTAACGTTTGTTATTTTATAATTATAATAATTTTTTTAAAATTTATCTTAATATATTTTAAAATAATAATATATTCCAGATATTTTATTTTCTATATATGGAATTAACTTTTTTCTGCATTAATAAGTAATTTTATATTTTATAAAACTTTAAAAACCTTATAAACGTATTTTACATATATTTTTTCCGTTTTCGAAAAAATCAAAATATCATTAAGCTAATAAACGATAAAAATATTAAAATATTTTCGTAATACGGAATTAATTATTTGCTAAATGGTTACTAATATGTTTATAAATTTTATTCATATAATTAAATATTCAAATAATCCGTATTTCGTTTTAAAAGTTATTTTTTATTCGTATTTTTTCTTAACCCTAATAAAATTATATTTATTTTTAAAATCAAATATTATAAATTATTTATTCCGGCAAAATCGGTTTTTTATTTTTATAATTAAAAATAATAATATTCGATTTTTAAGTATAATATTATTTAATTATTAATAATTAATTACAAATAGTAATTTTCCGTTTTTTTGGTACGAAAAACATTAACTATCCTATTAATAAATTTGAAAATCGAATTTATCTTTTTTATAGCCGACTTTTTAAATATTTTTTAAAAGTACGTAATTCGTTTCCGTTAAAATTATAAATAAGGTAAAACTTCGTCGAAAATTCTTTTTTAAAAATTATTTCATAATTTTATTTACTATATTTTGGTAATTTCGTATTAAGTTTCTTTTTTAAGAATTACTTATATTTATGATATTATGGTAATATATTAACTAGATTTTCTAATTTTTCGGGTTATTATTCTTATTATTTTGAATCGTTATTAAATTATTTTAATTTTGTTTTAATAATAATAACGATATATTATTTTTTAATACCCGTTTTTCTTTTTATGTTTTGTTTTTTTAGGTAATAAGGTTTTTATCGTATCCTTATGCTTATATTCGTCGTTATTATCGATTAAATATTAAGATCTTAATTTCTCTTTTTTTCGTTAATTAATAAAAAATAAAATAAACTTTATTTGGCCAATTCTGCCGTTAATTAAAACTTCATACTAACGAATCCATAGCAATCCTAAGAATATATCGTAATTCCCGAATAAAACGATATCGAAATTAAGTATTTAATATCGTCCTTAAATAAAAATTTCGAAATAATTAATTTCGCATATAATATTTCCGTTATCGGAAACGAATTCCTAATTTTCGGCATTTATTGCTATATAAAATTCTAATTTATATTTCCATAATAATTTAAATTTATTAATTATATCCGGTATAATATAAATTTCGCCTAAAGCTCTATAATCCATTATTACGGTATACCAATACGTTTCGATTTATATATCTAACGTAATAAAATCGTTAACATCTTTTATCGTCGCATTTAAAACCTTTTTAAAATTCTTTTTTTAATTTCTTTAGATTTCGTCATTTTGCGGCTTTTTTATAAATAACCTTTTTTTTAATTCCTGTTCAAATTTATCGAGTTTTTTTTATATTTTTTTCGTTTAACGCGTTAAGCTACTGTATCTGTTATTATTGCCGACGTATTATGTCTTTAAATTATATCAATTATTCCTAATTTTGCTATATTTTTTCTCCTTATTAAATAAATTATTTTTTTATATTTATAATCATATCCCATTATATATCGTCTTAAATATCGTTCCAGGAATCTTTTATAAACTGATATATTTCTTTTTTAATAACTTTTTTTAAGAATTCGTAATAAATATTAACTGAAAATAATAATCCGTAATAACTTTTTAATAATATTTAACCGTACGCTAAATTAATTTTTTTTCCGTTTAATAGTTATATTATCCATAATAACAAAAAAGGTTTTCTTACGGATATTATTTTCCTTTAAGCCAGCTTTTTATTTCGGCCAGTTACTGGATATTTCCTAGGGCTATAGTTTAAAATTATCAATATCATTATTTATTATCCTTATTATTTCCGATCCGGTTTGGAAAATCGAATCCCTTATAATACATACGGGTAATTCCTTTATAGATATATTGCTTTCATTTTTTGTAATTAGGACATTTTTATCGTCGACAATATATAATGTATATTTTGCCGTATCGATCAAGAATTCCGGCACAAATTTTTTTATTTAATTCTAATATTTGCGTAATTATTTTTATAATGCTTCTTATTATATTCGCAATATTTATTAAATTAGCTTTTTGGTTTTTCGTATTTCTTATTAAATTATTTATTGTAATAATCTCTATTAAATCTTTTATCGTAAACCTGATACGTACTTGGCTTAAATTATATTAATAACTTTATTAACGTTTCTTTAATTATTCCTGGATTATGTTTCCGGTATAAATATCTAGTTATCTTGCCGTAATTCCTTGGATTTCCTGTATTTATAGACCTTATATCCCATTTTGTCGCAATTAAAACATTTAATTTAGTTCCAGTTTTATTTATAAATAACGCCAAATTCCATAGATCCTAACGCCGTTCCGTAAAAAAATAAAAAATATATTTTACCTTTTCCCTTAATTAAATTTATTGTATCCCAATTATAAAACGTATTGTTTTTTTCTCTTATCGTTTTTCAAACTGTCGATTATTAATTTTAATTATTTTTATAATATATTAATTTAAGGTAATTAATTACTTAATCCGAATAATTTTATTTTTTATATTATCTTGTAGCCTTTTGTAAAATGTATTAATAAAGGTATTAGCTTTGTCGTTTTTCCATTCGGCCTTAATTGCAAAACTCTTTTAAAATTACGGCATATTTAAATACGGATCCTTTTTATCGGAATTATAAAAGTTATTAAGCCGTAAGTCGCTTTTTGTCTGGATTGCCGAAATTATTACGTACTTTATTTTCGAAATTAATATAAAATAAAAGAATTTCATTAATAATATTCTTTTAATTAGATTTTTTTATTTCCAAAATATTTCTTATAATAAGCTTAAACCAATTAACCGTATTTCTCGTTAAATATGCTTTTATTATTAAAACCTAATCCGCAATGTCGTTAAGGTCTAAAAAACGGAGGTAAATTCGTACCGAAATCAAAAGAATTTAAGGGTTATCCTTTTTATTATAAGGCTTTGGCTTCCTAGGTTTCATGCGGGCGAAAAAGGTTTAGGCAAACGGCGTAACCCTAATTTATCGGACTTTTCTTTTTAATTTCCGAATTTGAACCTAAAGCTGCTAAATAAGGGTTTCCTAAATGCTGGTTAATATTTTAAAAATATTAAATATAGCTTAGAATTTAATAATATTACTAAATAAAAATTTATAATATATAACGAGTTTAGCGGTTTAATTAATTATTAAACCTTAACTTAACTAGTTTATATTAACAGAATTATCGTAAAAAGCTGCATAATAAATACAATAATTATATTACGTTTCGTAATTCCAAAAGTACCTTCAGTAACGATATTATATTACAAGCTAAAACTATTTAAACTATAAGAATAATAAACATATATATCCTTCTCCTTTTTAGCTTAATTACTTATGATCATACAGCTAGTAATAATCATAATCGCTTATAATCTCCTTTGATCACTTCTAATCACTGGCTTGGCAATGATCACCGTTACGTGACCTATAAGGTGGCCCGTGTGATCCTTGTTTGACCATTTCTTGAGGCCGGAGCTTGTTAGGTCGTAACAGGAAGGACCTAAAGGAACTCGACGTTTACGAAACGTTAAAAAACTGGCAAAAGAAAAACCTTAAGGAGAATAACGCAAGGATATAGAGCTGGTAACGCATAATGCGCCAGAAACGTACGGGCGTAATGTGACGGTTAGGCGGTTTAACCAACTATTAAAGCTTAGTCGTACGAGTTTATATTGGTAGAAGTATCGTAAAACTCTATAGCAGTAAATAATTTAATTACGTTTTTTAATACTAAGGGCGTAAAAATATATTACAAACGATTAGTATGAATAAATGTTACTAACTGATATTGTTAAAATTATGGAGTTAATAAATGTATATATCTTTCTTCTGGCTTAAAGTATTTATTATAGTTTAATACTATTTTTCTGGTTAAGTTTTCTTAAGCCTTTTTAAGCTCGTTCTGGTGCTTAACCGGCTTAAGCCCCTTTTATTAATTAGGACTCTTAAGTCCTTTAAGCTAATTACGTAATTCTTTTGGCTGGGTTGGGGTTTAACTTTTTAAGATCCCGACCGTTTCCAAAAACCAAAACCGTTAAATTATAATACGATTTCCCCCCTTCTAGG
Organism: Monosporascus cannonballus; assembly: GCA_004154925.1. NCBI lineage: Eukaryota > Fungi > Ascomycota > Sordariomycetes > Xylariales > Monosporascus > Monosporascus cannonballus. Next base: position 214,965 of record QJNS01000004.1, read on the forward strand.
GTTTTTGTCCTTAAAGATCAAATTATTCGTTTGTTAATTCTTTAATAAGTAACCTTTCTTTTTTCATATTTATCATATCGGGTCGTATTAAAAAATCCAAATTTCGCAAACGTATTACCGTTTTCGTTTTTTCAGAATAAATTAACCGTCTTGGTTTTGTTATATTTTTTAAATATTTCCTGTTTTTACTACAGGTTTAAAAACAAGATTTGCAAAGCTTATCGTAATTCGGGGAAGTATATATTTTATACTGCTTACGGGGATCCTTATAATCTTTTTAGTCCTTCCGAATTTGAATACCGGAAGTTAATACCGAAAAAAACCGTTTAAAATTAAAGGAGCATATTGTCGAAAAGGAATTTCTAAAAGCTTAATAATATTTTAACGAATTATTTAATCGTTTAAGGCGTTTACGAAATCAAAAGAAATTTCTTTATGAGCGGGAAATTAAAATACTTTACCGCAATATTTAAGGTACGGAAGCGATAAAGAAATTTAAACGTTTAAAAAAAAACAAAAATAACTGGAAACCGCTGTTACGGTTATTACGTTAATATAAGCCGTAACCGACTAGTCCAACATCCCGGTTATGAACTGGTTAACTGTTAATTAAGATATACTCGTCGTTATGAATAAAAGCCTTTTAATAGGCGCTAAGCGCCAATAAGATTTTTGGCGAGTTCCCAAGTATTTTCGGAATTTGGATACTTTTTCCATTTAATTAGATATTAAGTAAATTTGTTTTATTTCCGTATGTGAAAACTTTTCTTTATTTCGTATAGTTATTCGTTTTTATTTCTATATCGTTTTATGCCGTATGCACCCTAATTATATTTATTGATAATTAGAATAAAGAAATATAAAAAATTAAATGGAATTTGATTTTTAATAAAAGTTCTAATTAATAATTATTTTCTGAAATTTTCTTCACAATTTTATATGGGCAAATATATTTTAAATCGAGTTTTTAATTAGTTATTTTATTTAAATAATTTTTGTAACGAGAAAAACTATTTTTCCCTTTTCGAAAATTAATCAGTTTAATTGCTTTTGGTTATAATATTTACTTATTTAGTTTTATACAAATTTTAATTCCGTATTCTTTTCTTAATATAATTATTATAATTATTTTAATGTAAAAATTCCTTTATTATTAATTGGATTATCGTTAGATATTTTTTTGTCAATTTTTAAAATAAAACCAAAATTTACGTTCGCAAATATTATAATAATGTTTTTATAATAACTGGTATTATAAACCAGTTATACGATTAGTAATTTCTTAACCTAATTATTTTGATCGTAATTAATATAATATCGGAAGTAAATTTCTAAGATTTAATTTATTCGTTTTATTAATTTATCCGTTTAAAGTTTAAAAACGTTAAATAATTTATAATTTCAGTTAATTTATGTTATTAAATTTTGCCAAAATTTAAATACAAATATTAATACTGTATTTAAAAGAATTTCTATTAATAATGCGTTTATATTGAAAATATTTGTTTAAAAATATATATTATTTATTCGGTATTTATATTTTTATAATATAATAACAAATAAGAAATATTTGTAAATCGATCAACAATTACAAAATAATTATCATCATATATTTCCGTAATTAAAATTTTTAATATGAAAGATTTAATAATAAAAATAATTATAATTAAATATTATAATCGTTTTATAATTAATAATTATTATAGTTTTCTGTAGCGCTTATGTTATTGCACCTTTATTTTGACGCAAATATCGTATTACTATATAAATTTCTGTATTATTAATTTTATTTTAAGAAAAGAAAATATACGTTAAAACCGTTTTAAAGTTTTATAAATTTCTAGATATCCGTATAACTGATATTCGTATATTGTTCGTACTAAATGCTTTTGGTATTTTTTTTAATATTTATATTTTGTTAATTTTTTGCTTTTTTGAAAAATTATAATTATATTATTAAATCTTTTAATATATATCGAAAAATACTGCCGGAATTATCGTAATTTTTTATAAGCGTAAATACTTTTTTATAATAATATCGAAAATTATATAATTAATTTTAAATAATTTTTCTTTAAAGTTTAATTATTTCTTTAAGGTATTTACTTTATTATTCTTTAAGTTTTCGTTATAAATAATAAGGAAATCGAGGTTCACTAATTTTTTTACATATTTTAATTATTATTTTATAAATTTTCTAATCGTAATAAATCGAGTGAAATTTTAATAATCTGTATAAACATTAATTTAATACAAACCTTCTTTTAAAAAATATTTAAATTTTCGAAATCCCATAATAATAGCTATATATTGTTTATTTGGAATACCGTAATATAATTTAGTATTTTTTAACTTATATAAAAGAATTTAATAAAACATAATTTACTTTGATTATGTCATTATTGAATTATTACGTTTAATGCCTAATCCGAAATATCTGTTTTTAATTTAACGGGGTAATTTCAATCGTATATAATTCATATTAATTCGTTAATAATTTTATCTTTAATATTCCGAAATGCTCTTTTTATATTTGGCATTTATTAAAATTTTTTTTTCGTAAATTTCGTTAAAGATATAATAATTTTGCTAAAATTTCGAATAAATCTCTTATAATAATTAACAAATCCGAAAATACCTATATTTTTGTAATTATCGTTAACGTTTATTATTTTATAATTATAAAGATTTTTTAAAGGTTTATCTTAATATATTCTAAAATAAAATTATTTTTTAAATATTTTATTTCTTATTTATAAAATTAATTTCTTTCCGCGTTAACAAATAGCCTTACGTCTTATAAAATTTGAAAAACTTTATAAACGTATTTTATATATATATTTCCGTTTTTAAAAAAATTGAGATATTATCGAAATAACAAAGGAAGAAAATATTGAAATATTTTCGTAATACATAATTTATTGTCCGTTAGAAAATCGTTAATATATTCGTAAATTTTATTAATATAACCAAATATGTAAATAATCCGTATTTCGTTTTAAAAATCATTTTTATTCGTATTTTTTTAATTTTAATACGGCTATATTTATTTTTAAAATCGAATACTATACATTATTTAATTTATTAAATCGGTTTTTTTATTTCTTTAATTAAAAATAATAATATTCGATTTTTAACAGTAATATTATTTAATTATCGATAATTAATTACAAGTCGTAATTTTGTATTTTTTTAAATACGAAAAATATCTGTTAATTTACTGGTAATTTCGAAAAACGAATTTATCCTTTTTATAGACGATTTTCCAGGTATTTTTTGAAAATACGTAATTTATTTTCGTTAAAATTATAAATAAGGTAAACCTTTGTTAAAACCTTTTTTTTAAAATTCTTTTCGTAATTTTGTTTATTATATTTTAATAATTTCGTATTAAGATCTTTTTCAAAGAGTTGTTTGTATTTATAATATTATAATAATATATTAATTATATTTTTTAACTTTTTAAGTTATTATTTGTATTATTCTAAAGCGTTATTTAATTATTTTAATTTCGTTTTAATAATAATAATAATACGTCGTATATTTTTAATATTTATTTTTTTTATATTTTGTTCCTTTATGTAATAAGGTTTTTATCGTCTTCTTATATTTATACTTGTCGTTATTATTAATCAAATATTAGAATCTTAATTTTCTTTTATTAATAAAATAGAAAACAAACTTTATTTAACCAGTTTTTCTATTAATTAAAATTCCGTATTAATATATCTATAATAATCCTGAGGTTATATCGTAAGTCTTAAATAAAACGATATCAAAATTAATTATTTGATATCGTTTTTGGGCATAACTTTTGAAATTATTAATTTCGCGTATAAGTTTTCCATTATCGTAAGCAAATTCCTAACTTTCGGCATTTATCGTTATATAAGGTTTTAACGTATATTTCTATAACAATTTAAACTTATTAATTATATTTGATATAATATAATTCCTGCCCAAAATTCGGTAATTTATTATTGCGATATATTAATATGTTCCAATTCGTATATCTAAAATAATAAAATTATTAACGTTTTCTATCCTTAAATTTAAAACCCTTTTTAAAAATTCTTTTTTAATTTCTTTAGGTTCCGTTATTTTGCGGCTTTTTTACAAATAACCTTTTTTTTAATTCCTATGCGAATTTATCGAATTTTGCCTATATTTCTTCGTTTAGCGTATTAAGTTATTATATTTATCGTTATTCCCGGCATATTATTCCTTTAAACTTTATTAATTGTTCTTAATTTTGTTATAATTCTTTTCTTTATTAAAATAAATTATTTTTTATGCCTACAATTATATTCCATTATATATCGTCCTAATTATCGTTTTAATAATTTCTTATAAATTAACGTATTTTTCACTTAATAACATTGTTTTTAAAGATTTAAATTAAATATTATTTCAAAATAAAAATCCATAACAGGTTTTTAATAATATTTTTTGACGGTACGTTAAATTAACTCCTTTTCCGTTTAATAATTATATTATCCATAATAACCAAAAAAAGATTTCTTATAGGCATTACTTTTTTTCGGGCCAACTTTTTATTTCGGCTAACTGCTAAATATCTTTTGAAGTTATAATTCGAAAATATCGACATTATTGCTTATCGTTTTTATTATTTCCGGTAGGATTTAAAAAATCGAATCTCTTATAATACATACGGGTAATTCGTACGCAAATATATTATTTCCATTTTTCGTAATCGGAATATTGTCGTTATCGACAACATATAATATATATTCTGCCGTATTAATCAAATATTCCGCAACAAAAATTTTCTGTTTAATCCTAATATTCGTATAATTATCCTTATAATATTTCTTATTATATTCGCAATATTTATTAAATTAACTTTTTAAATTTTCGTATTTCGCGCCAAATCTTTTATTGTAATAATCTGTATTAAACTTTTTATAATAAGCTTAATACTTATTTAATTTACATTATATTAATAACTTTATTATCGTTTCTTTAATTATTTTTAAATTATGCCTCCAGTACAAATATCTAATTATTTATCGTAACTCTTTAAGTTTTTTATATATATAAACCTTATATCTTATTTTTCTATAATTAAAATATTTAATTTAATTTTAATTTTAATTGTAAACAATGCCAAATTCTTTAAGTTCTAATGCCGTTCGGTAAGAGATAAAAAATATATTTCGTTTTTTTTCTTAATTAAACTTATTATATCTCAAATGTAAAACAAATTATCTCTTTTTCTTTTATCGTTTTTCAAACTGTCGATTATTAATTTTAATTATTTTTACGATATACCGTGTTAAGGCAACTAATCATTTAATTTAAATAATTTTATCTTTTATATTATTTTTCAATCCTTTATAAAATATATTAATAAAAGCATTAACCTTAATATTTCTCTATTTTGCTTTAATCGTTAAATTTTTGAAATTTAGGGCATACTTTAACGCGGATTTTTTTTATCAGAATTATAAAAATTATTAAACCGTAACTCGGTTTTTATCCTGATTATCGAAATTGTCGCGTATTTTATTTTCGAAATTAATATAAAATAAAAAAATCCTATTAATAAAGTTTTTTTATCCAACTTTTTTACTTCTAGGAAATTTTTCATAAGAAATTTAAATTAATTAATAATATTTTCCGTTAAATATATTCCTATTATTAAAACCATATCCGTTAAATTATTAAAGTTTAAAAGGCGGGGATAAATTCGTACCTAAATTAAAAAATTTAAAAATTACTTTTCCTACTATAAAATTCCGGCTTTTTAGGTTTTATACAGGCAAAAATATTTTGGACAAATAACATAACCCTAAATTATCGGATTTTTTAAATTGTCAAATTCAAATTTAAAATTATTAAATAAAGGTTTCCTAAATATTAATTAATATTTTAACAATATTAAATATTCCTTAAAGTTTAATAGTATTATTAAATAAAAATTTGTAACGTATAATGGCTAAACAATTTAACTAATTATTAAACCTTAATCGTACGGGTTCATATTAATAAACATATTATAAAATTTTATAACTATGATGGGGCGGTATGGAGCCCTATTATGGAGTATCGGATAAACGCCGGTACCAAGCAGCATTAATATAGCGCCTTATATGCGAACACATATAATTATATTTTTATTTTTTTTCTTTAGTTAGAAAATAAACTTTTATTAGTAATTGATTGTAAACCGCTTAGGTGAAGCTTTTTATATATTTTTTAGCTTACTATTTAGCAAAATAAAAAACGTTTAGGATTAGATATTAGGATTTTCGAATGTTTTTTAAGGGGCCCAGTAAAGGGCCTTTATCGACCCAGAGTTATAGAGGGTATTTAGCGTTATAACGGAAACCTTAATAAGCTCGATAGCAGCTATAAAATAGCGCATAAGTTACCAGTTCGAAAAAAGCAAGAAAAAGGCAGCTTAATTCCGTAAGTATATAAAAGCGCAATATAAGATAAATAAAGAGCTAATACAAATAGCCGAATAGCTTAAAAACGGCTTAATTATTTAATAAAAGTTTATTACTTAATTAAAAATTCAAAACGCGATAACTCTTATAAATACCGATTTTTTTTTAACTTGGTAACGATCGGAAACGTAATTAGGCTATTTCGTAAAAACGGTTCGAACGACCGAATTAATAATAGGAGCCAAGCGGAAGCCGTTATCTCGGCCGGAAAAGTTCGATAGGACAAAAAAGAAATTTCCCGGATAATACGTATCTATAACTTATAAGCTCGAAATAATCGTTATTTTCGTAAAAGGAATTTCAAAATAATTTTATATTATATACGAAAAATTCGAAGTTAATATATAACGTACTGTTATTATTTATTATATTACTGGAAACTTAAATAATATTTATAATCCCGTTAATTTCCTTTAGGTATTATACGAATAATATAATAATCGGTATAAGAAAAAAAAAGTAACCGAACGTTTTCGGAACTTAAGGTAAGCCAATAACGCGAAATTTTCGTTATTTGATCCTTTATTCGAAAAAATATTAACAGATATAAGAAAAATTATCTGGCTAACGGAAATGAAATTTACGTTTTTAAACGGAGCATTAAATAAAAAGTTTATTTAAGTTTTAATCTTAATGGATTTTTTTAAAACTTATGACGCATAAATAAATAAAATAATAAAAATCGCCAGACGCCTTAAAGAAATAAAATTGAAAAAAAACGAATAACTTTTTAATAACTTAATTGGGTAATAATAATTAAATAAAAAATAATTTAAATAACAATGTAGGTATAACGGATATTTCGGTAATAAAATAATAATGATAAAATTTTTAAACCTTATTTTTAGCGCCGAAATAATACGTACGATAAATAATTTAAGAAAAATAAAACGCCCGTAAAGTAAAGGGCCTTTGCTTACGTTATAAACGTTTTAATTATAAGGCAAACCGATGCCGTTTTTATTAATAATAAATCGTAAGGAAGGATTAGTTTATTAAAAACGTACGAAAATAAAGGGTTAAAATTTGAAAACAAAAAAAAATAACTTTTAAATATTAGCATATTCGGAAACAAAAAGCGACCTAGGCCAAGGTAAAGATTACGAAATAAAATATGGACCGTACCCTATTTATTATTAATATATATATTAATTAAGAAAATTTTTAAAAACTTTTATTAATTAAACATGTAAATATTTTGCCGTAATAAGTAAAATATTTATAAGATATTTACAGTTACACTAATCGACCAAATGGACCCGTGCGTTCAGACAACCCCGCCTCAAAACCGCGACCTATATTCCACCCATTTATACCTTCTTAATCCAATAACATAACAACCACCATATGGATTTGGATAAATCTGCTTCCGTTTTTGTCGCCGACCGTCGGCCTAATCAGGAATTCAATCCGGAAGCCCGGGCCTTTATGGTTGGAGCTGTAGCTGCAGGTACAACCCAGACCCGGGTAACCGAAGCCATGGAGATTAACCGTTAGCGTATCGGGGAATAACTTTAACGCTCTATAATTTATAAAACGGTTCATAACCTGCCATCGGGACACCGTCGATACTTAATTTAAAATTACCTAATTTCGCATTTCCATTATTTAGGCCGGCGTTATCCCCGGGATCCATACCGTAAGCTCAAAAGCAAAACGGGTACCAATATTAACGCATTAACGATAAAACGCTTTTTCCGCGGGCTTACGTTAAAGAAATAGCGCGCCGCGAAAAGGATTAACTTAACGGCTATTAACGTATTTAAACGTCTACGTTTTGCTAAAAAAAACCTTTAAATAAAATAACCGGGGGTACCTTTTGTTAATACTTTATTCCGACGAATATTCCATATAAAACGTACCCGGCCGCCCGGGCTAATAAATATTTGGCTTATCGTCAAAATATTATAAGAAAACCTAATAAATCCGGAAAAGTACGGAAAAATTACGTTTTCTATTATAATTTAAGAGATAATATAATAACGGGAAGGCAAAAGCAATCTTTCTCCTATCGTCCTTTATAAAGGAGATCCGGACTCGCCCGGCAAAAAAATAACTTCCCGGCGTTATATCGAAGCCTTCGAATAAGGCTTCCTTCCTTTTTACGAATCTGGTAATCCCTTTATCCAAAATAACACTTTAATACATAAAGCTGCCGCCGTTAAGGAATTCTTCGAAAAATACAGTATTTAAGTATTTAAATAACTACCATATTTGCCTAATCTAAACCTAATCGAACACCTTTGGCACGTTTTAAAGGACAAAATCTACAAAATTAAACCCGAATTCGGATATTTACTTAATAATAAAAAAAACCGTTACCGCGCGTTCGAAATAATTAAAAATGCGTAATTATAATTTGATTTCCGCCTTATAATAAAGCTTATTAAGTTATTCCCTAATAGATTATAAGCCGTTTATCGCGCCCGAAAATAAGATACACGATTTTAAAAGGTAATTTTAGGGTTTCAAAATAATATATATAATTTCTTAATTAGACACGTTTTAATAAAGAAATGAATTGTTGAAGTTATAGGTTTAATATAGGGGGGGAGTGGATTGATGGGGGCGCACGGATCCATTTGGTCCCCTGGTCTATTACGTATTCCAATAAAATTACGCGGATTAAAAAAGGTTCAAAAAAAGAACCGACGACGGCGAGAAAATATTAAGGAAATAATATATATGGAAATAGATATCGACGGTTTCAAAATTAGAATATTTGCATATATTATTATGGCCTTAATTACCCTTTAATTTTAAGGAAAATTTGGATAAAACGTTACGATATCGTATACATAACGTAAAAGCATTTTTTAATAATAAGTATAGCAGGTTATATAAGTGTTTACGAAAAAAAATATAAGGCCTAAGAAAATAACGTACGAATAATTCGTAAAGCAAAAAGAATTTTAATTGCCGTTTTCGGAGCGGAATTTCTGAAAATAAAAAAGATTAAAAGGACTAAATAAGAAATTTAATTATTTTTAATTATTTTGCCCGATATTAATAAGGCGTTAGCGCTTAAAAAAAAGGTTAACGAAAAACTTCCGTTTAGGTTAAAAGTATTTCGGAAATTGTTTAATAAAAAATTAGGCGACGTTTTATTTTCACTTTATCCTGGAATAAATTATGCGATTTTATTATGTAAAGACGAAATGGAAAAGGAAATATTAATATTATAAGGGCCTTTATATAATATAATTAGGGGAAAGTTATTAACCTTAAAAATAACCTTAACGGAACTTTTAGATAAAAGGTATATCCGCGTAAGTAATTTGCCCATAAGGGTTCCGGTTTTATTTATGAAAAAATCCGGAAAAAGGTTACGTTTTTATAGCAATTATTGGGCGTTAAATATAATAACCGAAAAAAACCGTTATTTTTTATCCTTTATTTCGGAAACTTTAAGATTATATTTTTACGTTAAGTAATTTACGAAAATACACGTTAAAATAATATTTTATAAAATTAGGATTAAAAGGGAAAATGAATAAAAAATGGTATTCCGAACGTGCTTTGGTTTATACGAATAGCCAGTAATATTATTCGGTTTATACGGGACTTTTGCGATTTTTTAACAATATATTAATGGAGTCCTAAAGTAATATCTTAACATTTTTTGCTTAACGTATATAGATAATATCTTTATTTTTTCTTCCGGATCTAAGAAGAATTATATGCAAAAAATAAAAAAGGTTTTAAGCCGTTTAAAAAAAGCGAATTTAAATCAGGATATTTCCAAGTACGAATTTGCAGTAAAAACAATAAGATATTTTGGATTTATTATAAATGCCGAGAAGGGAATACGAATAAATTTCGAAAAATTACGTATAACTAAAAAGTAAAAAATTTTAAAACGTTGAAAAAAATCCGAAATCTTTTAGAGTTTATAACTTTTTACCGTAATTTTATAGCCTATTATGCGGATATATCGGTACCGTTAATAACTTTAATCCGGAAAGGAATTTTATTTTATTAAAGGAAAAAAAGAAAATAACGTTCGAACGTTTTAAAAATATCTTTATAACGGAATTAATCTTAATGTAATAAAATTCCGAAAACCTGATAATATGAAAAGTAAATTATTTAAAGGTAATATACGGAAATTGTTTATTTTAAGTTAATATATTAAAAATATTATATTAAATTATTTATTAATTTAAAAAAGTAAACTTTATTAAAATTAATTACAAAGTATATAATAAGGAATTTTCAACGGTAATAAACTATTTAAAAACAAAAGATATAAAATTACGTAACGTAATAACTTTATTTAAGATTATTATTAATTATAAAAACTTTGAAATATTTTATAATTATTAAAAGGTTAAACGAACGTTAAATAAAATAATTAAAAGAATTATTCCATTTTAATTTTTATTTCGAATTCCGTACCGGCCGTTTAAATATTAAGGCCGATATATTTTTACGTAAAAAATAAAATATGTTTAAAAGGCAAAATAATAACCTGAAAACCGTATAAATATTTTTTTAATAAAGAATAAATAATTACTTATATTATTTATGAAACGTTAAAAATATACTGAAAATATAATAATAATTAATAATATTAAATTTAAAAGTAATAAGTTATTTTGAAAAATGTAAATATTTTAATATTATAAAAACCTTTAAAAAATTTAAAACGTAATATTAAAACATAATAAAAATTACGACCGTATTATTAAAGTTATTATAAAAAGGATACGTAATTTTTTTACGGCATTAAAGTTGTTAATATCGATAATAAAATATATTTTAAACCTTAAGAGTTTTTCTTAATTACGGAAATATTTTTAAATTTTAAATTAAAAGCCGTTTAAAACCGCCTTAATATAAAATATTTACGATTTTTATATCATAAATTACAGAAGTAAAAAGATTACGATAATAATATTTCCAAAGGTTTTATTGGCCGGGTATATATCGTATAATAAAATAATTTTATAAGAATTATGACGTATACGGCCATATAAACGTACAGAAAAATAAAAAAAAGAAATTATTAAATTATTTCCGGTTTCCGAGTAATTTTATAATAAATCATTAATTAATTCTATAACCGATTTAGTAATTATTTTTAAATATAATTTATATTTTTTTAATAATTATAATAAATTAATTATTTAAAATAATAATTTTAAAAATAATACGTACGATAAACGCAAAAATATATGCAGAAATAATCGTAAAAATATATTAGAAATTTTATGTTTTCCTTAAGGTTATTATAAATAATAAAGAATTAATTAAGTAACCAAATTCTGGACCAAATTTTATAGGTTAATAAAAATAAAATAACGCTTTTTATCGTATATTACCTAAAAACCGATAATATTACGGAAAGGGCTAATTAAAAAGTATTAATTTATTTACGAATTTTCGTAATATATTTGTAATAAAAATAAAATAAAATTTTCCCAAGGGCGATATTTACGATTAATCATTAAAATATAATTTTGGTAAAATTAAATTTTTATTTTATTTTATAAATATTATATTAATCCGATTCCTTGAATAAAAAATAAGTCGGTAATTAAAAAAAATTTATATATAAAAACGGAAAATTTCGTTAGGAAATTATGAAAAAATATGGAATGTACTTAAGTTACGATAACGGCGGCTTAGCAAACTTAAAAGGAAATAACGAATAAACGTCGTTTTTCCGCCGAAAAATACGAAATTAATAATAAAATTTAATTATTTTTAAAAAATATCGTTATTTTCTGGCCGTCGAAAAGATTAAGGTAATTTTAAGCTAAATAATAAGTAATTAAAATAAATAATTTTTACATTATCGAATTAAATGTACTTAAAAAATTATAATTATTTTTGCATTAATTTATTACAATATGCAAATAATAACCGTTTATTATCCCAAATTAACGCAAATATATAGCCTTTTTTTATTATTTTTAAAAAAAATAACGAACCAAAATTTAAAATCGAAAATATTTTTTAAGCCCGGATTAAAAATATAAAAAAAAGTTTTATATCTTAAGTTCAGGTAAAATAATTAGGTTACGTAAAACCGACTTGAAAGTTATTTAAGAGATTTGCAAATATAACGGTTTTATAATAATTGGAAAAAAATACGGCAATATAATTAGTAATAACGAACTCTAAATTTAACGTATTATCCGAAAGCGGACGGGTAAAAATCCAGCTTAAAAATATCGGCCGGATAATACGTAAACAGTATAGGAGATTTAAGAAAACCGCTTAGGAACAGCCTTATATGGTTTGCAAATAAGCGTTAAAATAATATTTTTGCTATTTACGAACAAAATATAATAAAAAAAGTTAAAAATTACAAAAATAATATATTAATTACGAAATTATTTAATTATTTTTTAAAACCCATAAATTTAATAATTTATTTTACGAATTTATAATATTAATATTACGCGGAAATTACGTATTAAAAACGCGCGATTATTTGGCTTTATTTATATTATATTCCGGCAAAACCGGGATATTTTTTAACTGCTTAAATTATAATTACCAAATTTTAAAAAATATTAATAATATAATTATTAGTGGTTATTAATTTAATTTATAATATAAGTTAATAAACAGTACGGGAAAATTACGAGAATATCGTAAAAAAAACTTATATAACGGGATTTATTATTTTCATATTTAATACGTCCTTTATTACGTTAAATAAAGGAACCGGCAAAACCGGTAACTTAATTTATATATAAATAACGTATAAACCAGGAATTAAAGGCATAAATTTATTTCAGAACGAATAACGTATAAAAGCTTAAAGCGCAAACGTAAAATTTCGGTACCCGCCTTTTTCTAGATATAGATAGCCGCTAAACTAGGGTTAACGTCGAAAAAACAATATAAAAAATACGTAAAAAAAGCAAATTTACCAGAATTTCGATAATCGTAATTAAAAGCAATTTTGCAAAATACGTTAGTTATTTAACGAAACGCGAAAATATTTGCAAATTACGCGGGAATTACATAAAAAAATATATTAATAAAAATAAACAAGGTATTTATTTCGGAATATTTATAATTATAATTAACGTAAACTTAATAATAAACCGCCTTTTTATCTATAATAATAAGCACTTTGAAAATAATAAAGGAATAACGTATAAACGAATTATATATTTCGTTAATTTAAATAAAACGTATTTAGGTTTTCGGCAAAACGAATTACAGAAATAAAATAAGATATATCGTAAATACGGGCGGGATATTTGTCCAAAATAATATAAATATGTAACGTACGAAAAGCTTTAGCGGATTCCGATTTATTAAAAGAATCCAAAATTATAAGAACGTCTTTTTTCTAAGGTATTTTCGCGGCGTTATAACGTATTAATTAATTTTTAAGCCGTTACGGAATAACGCATAAAAATATTATTATAAGTATTAATAAAAATTAATTTACCGAATTAAGTTATTATTATAAGAAATAAAAATTATAATAAGTAAAAACGTAAACGTATTTTTATATGTAAGTTTATTTAATATATAACTAGCTTATAATTAGTTATTAAAGTTAAACTTAATTCGGAAATCGATAAATTTCCGAATTTCCGATTAATTAAAAATTAAAAATTAACGCAATTATTAATTTTGCGATAAGTTAACCTTTTTGGGAAATATAAGGGATAATATGATGGGGTTATATGGAGCCCTATTATGGAATACCGGATAAACGCCGGTATTAAGCAGCATTAGCGCAGCGCCTTATATGCGAACATATATAACTGTATTTTTATCTTTCCTTTTTTTTTCTTTAGCTAGAAAATAAATTCTTATTGGTAACTGATTGCAGACCGCTTAGGTGAAGCCTTTTATAATAATAATAAACAACTTAATTACGTTTTTTAATACCAAAACGCAGAAATATATTATAAGCGATTAATATTAATAAATGTTATAAACTGGTACTATTTAAACTATGGAACTAATAAACGTATATATCTTTATTTTAGCTTAAAATGTTTATTATGGCTTAACGACATTTTTCTAGTTAAATTTCCTTAAGCCCCTTTAAGCCCGTTCTGGTACTTAACCGGCTTAAGCCCCTTTTACCAATTAGGGCCCTTAAGTCCTTTAAGCCAGTTACGTAACTTCTTGGCTGGGTCGGGGTCTGGACTTTCAGGATCCCGACCGTTTCCAGGAGCCAAGACCGTTAGGTCATAACACGTAAAGTATGCAGCATGGTTTCCCCGTAACCGTCGGAAGACCCTTCGGACTAAGATTTGCGAATATTGCCGCCTTAAAGCAAGGTCCTTAAGAAAGTGCTATAAATAAACGTTTGCCGCGTAACGGGAAAGAACGATTAAATCTAAAAAAGGGGGTTATGTCACGGGCCAAAAGCCCTAGTGGAAAGATTAACGTAACGCTAATCCCGTGGCTCCTGTATATATAGCTAGCTGCTCCCACGCATCTTCTTAGCTGTTCCCTAGATTTCGCAATAAACCTATTATGGCCCATATCCTTAGCTACTACGTATGCAGCCCCTTACAATAATCCAAAATTACCCGAACGGAAAAACCTTAAACCATAATATAAAAAAATTAGTATTTTTTCGTTTACCGAAATCCCTAACGTTTTTAACGCCGTATTCGTTAACAATGAACTACGCAATACATAATACGTATCCTTATTTATTTTGATTATTTTTCGAAAATAATCGTTTATAAAACGTAATATCGCAAATATATATTTAAAGCCCGTTTAATTATTAATATCTACCTTAATACGGTATTAATTATAACGACTAAGGGCTGTAAAAAAAGCTATAATAATAATAAACTTTTTCTGTTAACGGCAATACGTTTTCAATATTATTACCATAATTTCTGAATCGCAAAAAATACTAAATTTTATTACGAAATTACGAAACGATAATTACCGAAATTTAGGTTTATGGCGTTATTAGGATATATAACAAAAAAAAAACAGCTTTAAGCTAAGGCAGGGCTTTTAACGTAATTTATACGTTATTTAGCAGCAGTTTTAGCACCTCGAAAGCAGCTAATTCTGAAATAAGGATTTTTTAACATATTAAATAAACTTTATTAGTCCAGAAACGCCAAAAAAAAACCAGCCATTTTCAGCCAAAAAAGGTGGGGATGGCTGGTTCTGGAAAACACGAACGGTTTGCTGATTCTGATTCTGAATCCCCACAAGTCAGTGGTGCTGAAAGTTCCCGAACTGCCCTCAATTCTTAGAGGCAAACAATCCGATGGAATACGAGTCGTGGAAAAGCACATGGACGGCTGCGCCTCCTACCAGAACACCGTCACCAGGGTCTACGGCAGCGACCACGCGAGCATAGCAACGCCACCCGACGGGCCCCAAGACTACATGGCGTCCCACGCCCAGACGACGCCGAACCCCAAGTCGGATATCTACCGCACCACGAGGATAAAGAAGTTTACCCGGAACAACGAGGGGACGCCGAAGCTTCCGCTGGGGAAGAACGTCTCTCCCGATTCCGGCGAGCCAGCAAGTCTTAGCGGAACGTTAGTGATCGTGGATGGCGGTTAAGTGTTGAGTAGCAGATGAGAGTAGATTATCCTCGGAGTATTTAACAGTATATCACCGTCTTACATATCTAATTGACCACTGTAGAGGCGAGAGGCACATCGATGCACAATAGGGACTTCTTATGCCGCCGAGGAGCTCTTGTGAACTAGGGTTTGCACTAACCACCCACCCACGCTACCCACCAGTACCCACGGATGAGATTTTTAATCATATATAAGTAATAAAGGCCTATAAATAATAATAAGTTATTTTTATAATAATTATATCTAGGTAACCGGAAGTATTAGGCTTTTATGGCGTATTACTTTACGTTATGGGTAATGAATGGGTACCCATTGGGTACCTATTGCAAACCCTATTGTGAACTGCCAGGGTTTAGGGAAAGTCTCGGCTAAACACTTTGGGCTTCGGACCCCTTAATATTCTCGGCTTTGTCAGGCTTTTACTTATATCGGTACGTGGCAAGTACGTAGCAGGTTATAGTTAATAACCCCCCAAGGGACTTTACATTTGCCGCATCTCACCGACAAACGTATATGAAATGGTACGGCATTGCGACCCATGCTACACCTATAATCATGGCAATACTTCTGTAAAGACATGTAAAATATATATAACCCGCCAATTTATGAAAGCCTAACTATCCAGCGGGCGTAGCCAAAAGGTTGCCTATAGCAGAGAGATTTGCGAAAATGGTTGATTATATACTACTCCGTTTGGGATTATATGCATAAATTGCTAGTAATAGACTGCCTGTTCAAAGGGTCAGAGAGGTGATGACAGGAGCCAGCACGCCAGTATCATGCATTGTTGACGCCAGCTCGTTCGAAGTATTCCACCTCCTTTGGCCGGGCCTCCAACCTGTTCACTATATGCGCCTTCAACATTTCCTCTAGGCCAGTACTCGCAGGCGAGATACCACCCATCGTCTCCGCAGAATTTCCTTCCACACTAAAGGGACCTGTGTCAGTATGGCTTGGCTAAAAGTTGCCCGCATAGGGAGGAATGGGGGTGTCAAGACAGTCTATTGTATATCCCTAACGGTGCTCGGCTGGACAATACGCCATAGAACGCCAGAATTTAGAGGAGATAAGGAACTGTCAGATCCTGAAGTGCCGAAAAATGTGAGGCCCCACTCTACGGCAGGACACTATCAGGTCTTAAATCTCACAGGAACATCAAGAGTCACTCACCCTGACGTCCGTCGTATCGTTCTTAGGGTTTGCAATGGGTACCCAAATGGGTACCCATCACTACCCACGACGTAAATTCACACGTCATAAAAGCTTAATACTTAGGGTTTCCTAGAAAGATTTATTATACAAGTAATTCTGTATTGTTTACAGATGTTTATTATTTATTTATGATTGAAAATATCATCCGTGGGTAGTGATAGGTACCCATTTGGGTACCCATTGCAAACGCTAATCGTTCCATACCAGCTGCGTAAAGTGACCCGTCTCCTCAGTGAACTGTGGGTCGCCAAAGTCGTATATGTCTCGTGCATTGCCCCACGCCTCAACATAGGGTCACATTTGAATATCCTACGGCCACGTTCTCGCCGTAGGGGCCCCCTGAATGCTGGAATTCGCATGTAGAGTCCAGGTAGTCCGACGCGAACTCCTCACGGGTCTTGTTCCACCTGACCTCGGACGCGTCGTGCTCTCTCCTGTATGAATTGGTTCTGTTAAGGATTGCCGATGTGAAGGCATCTCCATTAACGAACTCGGGTGCTTCGCTTGGTATCGTCGGCGCTCTCGTTATTGTTACGGTCTGGCATGCGACGAGGGGGAGGAAGGGGACTAAGACAGCGAGACTCGGAAGAAGCATCTTGATTTGAGAATATATTTAAGGGAATGGTATAGGGGCCTGTCGTTTCGAGCCCAGCCCTCTAACCGCCGTAATTTGTCGCTGACTGAGAGTCGTTCTTTCAGCCTTCAATCCTACGGTACCTCAACGGCGGCCAAATTAAAACAGGCAAGATCTAGCATATTTTCTTGTCCCCAGAGATATTATATAAGATCAAGTTCAGTTTCAGGACTTCACCACATAGACATGCATATTGGTTCGGGGCATCTCTTACTTACGTGTCCTCAATGACGAATCGGCGCTGTTCTTCTCAGGGCAGCATTCGAGATCTCTCGGTTTTCTTGGAACGGCCGCCCGCTCAGCGCTGCCTATGACGTACGGGGCGCACCCCGTAGTAAGACCCTGCCAAGAAATATCTGCACGAAATGAACAGAACCAAGATCCAAGGCAGGCTCTGACAAGATTTTTGGGACACCCCATCACCAATACAGCCCATATCAACTACCATATTACTTATACGTAATTTAGGTGAAGTTCGGGAACTTTCAGAATCTGATGCTTATGGCCCGTGCCAACCCTGTCGATCAGCAAGACAGAAGTGGAACTGCTGATACTGAAGTTCCCATTATTTTAAGTGTTGATTAGTCGGCTAATATTAACGAACGGCTTCGATTTTTTAATTAGCCCTGTTATTTTTCGGTATAATTAAATTGTTACTATTTTTCGATAAAATATGGTGTTAATATTTTAATTCGTAAAAAAACAATGGTTTTCGTAATAAATAAAGTTTTTTCGAGTTAGACATTAGCGTATTCGAAAGGTAATAAAAGGTATATAAACGCGGAAAGCGGCAGTTTATTCGGAGGATAAAGGATATTGGATAATATTTGTAAGATAACCTAGATTTCCATACAAAATAAACGGTTAGTTTTAAAACCTTCCGGAATTTAGTATTTTTATGAAAAAAAGCCGTATCTTATTTCTAATATAATTGTTATTTTATTAACGTAAATTCGCACGGAAAGCCTTTCGGGCGTATAGATTACTGTTTGTACTTGATAATATTATAGCGAAATTGTTAAGGTTTTTATTAATCTGAAAATTTCCAAAATAAGCCCGGGGTTAAGCCCAGCCAAAAGCAATAATTAATTATATAAACGTTATTTGTAAAGCTTATATAAGGTAATAATATTCTTTAGATTATATTAGAAATAAATTAACCAAAGATTTGATACTTTAAATTATAATATTAAAAAACATAATTATTAAGTCGTAATTAATAAGTTAAATATTTACGAGATTTATATAACGAAAAAGTAGGTAAAAAATAAATATATTTATTTTTAAGCAAAGACTTAAGCATAATTTGCGTTAAAGGAAATAAGCAACTTCGGTTAGGATAAAACCTTTTAAATTTTAACGGCTAAGATCGAAATATAGAAAAATTACCTCAGGATTAATAATATTTCCCATATTAATGTATTAGGTAATAAATAAATGCTATTTTAGGCCTATTTCGAAATAAGGTTTTTCTGGTATAAAGCGTTAAAATATGCCGAATTGTGTAAAATTATATTCGGGCCTGTTATTAAAATTAAAAGCGAATTAACTGTTAGTTTTTTTTAAAAAAAATAACAGTATTACTTATTCCGTTCAAAAGATATTACAGGCTTTTTTTTATAAAAATCGGCTGTTAACGAAAGAAAAGATAATTCGGTTAAAAAGGCAGAAATTATTTTCGCTAATAATAACGTTTTGCAGCGGATACGCGCCTGCTTTTATAAACGCCCGGTTAACGATTCGGAAACGTAACGAAAAAATAAGAAAGTTAAGGAATATAATGGCTAGTTCATAAAAAAAAGGTTTCGAACAAATTATTAAAACGTTAATTCGCAGTAAAAAAGCTAGCCTAAGGTACGGAATTAAATATAAAATTATTTTTTAAAACTTTTAATAATATTTATACCGATTAATTTAACGATGATGCGTTATTTCGCGTCGTCCAGGCTTAGGCGCTTAAGAACCGTTTCGCCATTATATTCCTTAATATAAACGATAATTTAAAGTTTTAATAATTTAAAAATTTGAAAGAAACTGAGGATTTAGGCCTTAAGGACCATACGCATAATAAAAAAAAGGTACTTTATAGGAATAACGGAAATATCGCATATTTTTCAAGAATGGAAAATAATAGAAATAATAGAAATAAAACGGATATAAAGGCAAAGAAATATTAAAAATATTAAAATGCTAAAAATTGTACAAATGGTAAAAATAATTAAAAAAAAGTAATATGGAAATTTTTTTTTCAAAAATAAGTTGTGTTATATTAATATATTTCGTTAAAGGATAATATATAAAGTTATCCTTTTTTAAGATTATTAAATCCATATATATAATAAATATAATTCGGACTTTATAATATCCAAATTATTATTAAAAATAAATTAAAAATTATTTCGTATCGGTTTTCGAAAATTATAATTAATTTATTATGCCTTATTATTAGATTTTTGCTTAATAATAATAATAATAATAATAATAATGCTTTTATTAATCATTTTCGCTTTTAATCATTTTTAAATTTGTAATAGGAATTCTTATTTTTTCGCGATTCTACTACGATATTTTATAATAGAAAATTACGCCGCTTTGCCTTTTTGTACGCGAAATATTATTTGTCCAATATTTATTGTTAATATAAGCTTTTTATTTACTGTTACGTGTTTATTAAAATCGATTTAGTTGTAATTTAATAAAAAGTTATAAAGGTTAACTGTAACGTAAACAGCCTTAATTATAGTATTAATATTTATATCAATCTTTTTTTAAAAATCCCGAACATATATTTTTATTTGCCAAATATTTTCTTAATCATATTTCGTAATTACGTATACCTTAAATCATAAAATCTTTTCGGCATACATAACTTAATTAAACCTGGGCTTATTTTGAAAAATAATATTATATTTTATAATTCGGAATAAGGATTTGCCTTTCGATCACGTTTTTAAAATCTTTAAATAAATATTTATTTCTGATGATAACAAAATTCTTATAATTAATTAATTTATTAAATATTTTAATATTATTTATAAATTTTTTAACTTATTAATAGGTAAATACATTTTTAATTGAAATCATAAATAATTAACATATTCGTTAATAATTTTCATCTATAATTCCTTTATACTTTTCTTTTAAACACGTTATTTATAATATAAATTTTAATATAAATATTATTAAATATTTCTACTACATTTTTAAATTATAAGAAAACTTTTTGTTAATTAAAACTTTCCGGAAAAAACCGTTATTAACGGATTTAATAAAAATACATATTAATATGATAAGAATATTTAAGATTTCGTCAAACGTATAATAAATAATTTTATTCATTTTTATAAAATAATCCGAAATTATTTAAATAAAAATACTTTAAATTATAATGTAAAAGAAAATTATTATTTTTTCCTTTACAGGAATCCGTAACGCCTTTAATACCGTATTCGTTAATAAATAATTACGTAATATGTAATATGTATTTTAATTTATTTTCGTAATTTTTTGAAAATAATCGTTTATAAAACGTAATATTAGAAATATATATTTAGGGATTGTTTAATTATTAATATATATTTCGGTACGTTTTTTATTACGGCAATTAAGGACCGCGAAAAAAATAATAAAAGCGGCAAGTTATTTCTATTACCGGTAACGCGTTTTCGGTATTACTATTATAATTCCTGATCGGGAAAAACGATAAATTTTATTACTAAACTACAAAACGATAATTACGAAAATTTGAATTTATAATATTACCCGAATATTTAGTAAACCATGGCTTAAAGTTAGGGTAAGGCTTTTAACGTAATTTATACGTTATTTATTAATAGCTTTAGAGGCAGTTCGTCAACTTTCAGCACCACTAACTTGTGGGGATTTAGAATTAGAATTAGTAAACCGTTCGTATCTTTCAGAACTAGCTATCCCCACCTTTTTTAGCTGAAAATGACTGGTTTTTCTTGGCATTTCTGGACTAATAAAATTTATTTAATATGCTGAAAAATGCTTATTTCAAAATCAGTTATTTTCGAAGTACTAAAGCTGCTGCTAAATAACGTATAAATTACGTTAAAAACCTTACCTTAATTTAAAGCCATTTCTTTTGCTATATATCATAATAATATTATAAATTTAAACCTTTATAATTATTGTTCCGTTATTTCGTAATAAAACTTAATGTTTTTCGCGATTCAAAAATTATAATAATAATATCGAAAACGTATTATTATTAACGGAAAACATTTGTTATTATTAAAATTTCTTTTACGGTTATTAATTATTATAATTATTATCGTATTAAAATATATATTAATAATTAAACCGGCTTTAAATATATATTTATAATATTACGTTCGATATATACTTAGTTTCGAAAAATAATAAAGATATATAAGGATACGTCTTAGGCGTTACGAATTTTAGAAAAAAAAACTTAATAATTTTTTATACCAGAGCTTAAAGTCATTCCGTTTAAATAGTTTCGGATCGTTTATTACCAATTTTACAAAATCTTAAATACCTTTATAATATTAATATATTCTATTATTAAATCCGTAAATAATTATTCTTATTTTAAAATTGTTAATTAAATTTTTTTTATAATTTAAAAATATACTAAAAAATTAATAATATTTATTTTAACGTTCAAATCGAAAGTAACGCCTATAAGTGATAAATATAAAGGAGGTATAAAAAATTATTGACCAATATATTTATTATTTATAATTTCGTTAAAAAATTTATTTACGTATTTTTAAAGTAGACAGGTTTTACGAATAATATTAAAATATTTAATTATAAAACTTATTATAATAATTTCGTTATTTATAAAAATAAATATATTATTAATAGGCCAAATCTTTTTTCGTATTATAAAATACAATGTTATTTTTAAAAGTAAACGTAAGCCGAATTAAAGCTATAAATTCCGGAAAAACTATATAATTTAAAATATACGTAATTGCGAAATATTATTAAAAAAGTTTTAGAAAATGGGTAAATATTTTTAAGATTTTTAGAAAATATCCTTTTTATATATATGTTAATAAAATAATTAAAGCGATTTACATTTTAATTAGTCTTTATAACTTTTTGTTAAATTACGGCAAAATTAAATTTAACGAATTCTTAAAATTAAAGAAAAAAACTTATATTAATTATAAAACTTAAGCAAATAATTTAAGCGCGTGAAAAGGCAAGTCGGCGTATATTTTTTATAATAGGATATCATAATAAAATTACGAAAGAAATATGGAATACGTATTAGAAATTTAAGAAGAATTAAAGGCGAACATAATAAAATAGAAATATTATTATTATTATAAGTTAATTAAAAAAGGACTTATTATTAAGGCATAATAAATTAATTCATAAATACGAAAAAGTTTTTCATTTTTTAATTTTTTTGTTATGATAATTTAAAAAATTTTAAATTTAAAATATATTTATTTTATATAGAGATTTAATATTTTTGAAACTGGGATAATTTATATGTTATATTATAACAAAAGATGTTAGTTAAAAATTAATTTTAAGAAAAAAGTTCTTTTTTTATATTATTTTCTTTTTACTATTTCCATTAGATTTATCATTTTACTATTTTTATAATTTTATATTCGTATTATTTTTATTATTTCCATTATTTTCCGTACTTAAAGAGCTCGTAATACCTTTATTATTATTATAAAGCATTTCTTTTTCGTTGTTTTCGCAGTACTTGTCGCCCGAATCGTCAATTTCTTTAAAACCTTTAATTTATCAACGTTTTAAATTATTATTTATGTCCATAAATATAATAATAAAACGGTTTTTATTCGCTTAAGCCTAGATAATATGAAATAACGTATCGTCGTTTAATTTATTAATATAAATATGATTAAAAACTTTAAAAGTTATATTCATATTTAATCCGGCGTTTTTAATTATTTTTTCGGAACGAAATAATATTTCGGCGACGTTATTAAGGTTTTTTTTTATTATTATACTACCATATCTTTTAATCTTTTTCATTTTTTGTTGCGTCCCCGAATTATTAACAAACTACCTACGAAAACAATTATAGATATATTACAAAACGGAAATATTTTCGGCCTTTTTAACGGAATTAATTTTTAAACAGAATAAATAATAACGTTATCTTTTTTTAAGGCCAACAATTAATTCGCTTTTAGTTTTAATGAAAAATCTGAATATAACTTTTTAAAGTTTAATATGTTTTAAGAATTTATATTAGAAAAATTTCCTTTCGGAACAAACCTAAATAATAAGTAATTATTATTATATAATTTAATATAAGAAATATTATCCACCTTTAAGTAATTTCCTTATATTTTGGGTTTAGTCGTAAAAATTTAAAAAAGTTTATTTTAGCCGAAATTATTCATATTCTTTAAAATAAATTACATTTATATATGTTTCTAAAAATAAGTATATTTATTTTTTACTTATTCTTTCGTTACAATAACTTTTTAAGTATCTAATGTTTTAATTACGGCTTAATAAATACGTTTTTTAATCTTATAAATCGGCATATTAAGTTTTTAATTAATTTCATTTTAATCTATTTCAAAAAATATTATTATTTCGTATAAAGTTTACCAATAACGCTTATATAATTACATATTTTAAAATTCCTTTAAATTTTAACTTTTTTATAAAAATTCCGGATTTATAAATATATTAATAGCTTTAATAAAACGGTATGGGGTATAAATAATAATTAATAAACCTGGAAAGGTTTTTCTCAAATTTATATTAATAAAATAATAATTATATTAAAAATAAAACATGGTTTTTTCGCGAAAATTCCGAAATCAAAAATATTCTGGTATTAATCGTTGATTTTATATAAAAATTAAATTGTTTTACAAATATTTTTCGATATCTTTTATTTTCCAAATAAATTAATGCTTTTTTAATGAATATATTTTCGATTTTCTTTCGAATACGTTGCAAATAATGATATTAATATTATATATATTATAAAACGATTACGATTTAATTATATTACGAAAAAACAAAGTTAATTAGAACTAAAGCCGTTTTTTAAAATCAACCGATTAAAGCTAAACTTAAAACAGTTGAAAATTCAGCTTTAGCAGGTTTATTAGCGTTTTGTTGAACGACGGGGTTGGTACGGGCCTTAAGAATCAGATTCTGAAAGTTTACGAACTGCACCTTAGTTTTTCGATAAGTGCTGAAGCTAAAGTGGGGGATTTCCAACATGCTGATTAAACATAATTCGTCCAAGCCCGCCAAGAAGAACCAGCAATTTTCAGCAGAAAAAAGTGGAATTGCTGATGCTGAAAGACCCGAACGGTTTGCTGATTCTGATTCTGATTTCCCACAAGTCGGTGGTGCTGAAAGTTCCCGAACTTCACCTTACCTAGAAAATTGCGGGAACATTCCGAAAGCTCCACGTTAATCCTCAGGTTTTGCCTTTTCTAATAATACTAAAAAAAAGAAAGTTATTATCTTCAATGCGTTGCTGATTTAATTGCAGGCGAAATAACAAAGGTAATATGGAAAATGGGGACGATTTGCTATGTAGTATGGGGTGTGAGGGTGTCCCAACTATTTTGTCCAGAGCTTGCCAGAGTCGCCAAGGTGATGCTTATTGGGGTTTCGGGTGTGAGCCTTAGATGGGAATATTGTGCCGTCTTAGGCGCCTTTCTTGGCTTACTTAATTCTATATAGACTTGGTAGGTAAGCATGGGCTTGACAAGATATGGACGCCTATATAATGAGCTCTCCGTAATACACATAGTTGATTTTATGGTGCGTAGCAAAGCATGCATCTAGACCCTCTTTATCACCTGAGCGGCAAATCTAGCAGATTACCCCAGGCTCTGTTATCCATGTTTGTCTAGGCCCTAACTCTCTTATAGCATCCCATCAGACGATGGCGCAACTTTCGAGAGGATACACGTATCCACGCTGTCATTTCGCCGGATGTAAAGTAGAGCCCATGCAAGCTCTTATATCGGATGAATCAGTAATAATGACTTAAGACACGCCGAAGTTGCTAAGTATAAAATATATCGTGATCCAAAGCGCAAGACGCCTGCAGAGCCATTGCGGCGGTTCATATTAAGAATCTTCAGCTATCGATACTGTGTACGCCAATGCCCTCGTATTAGATCACATAGTCAAAACGCCCCTGAAGCGTACATTTCCAGAACTGCAATGCTCCATCGCCTCGGCGGCGTTGGACAGGGGGAACTTCTCGATGATGCACTGGACGCCGTGGTCCTGCGAGAACTTGATGGCTTCTTCCGAATCCAGTGCGTGTCCGCTGGGCCAACCGTGTACCGACGCGCCCTTGTTTATGAGCACGGCCGTGTCGAACTCGACGGGGCCCACGGGGGCGAGAATAACCAGCTTCCCCCCGGCCTGCAAGCCTCCAACGAGCGGACTGATGGCCTTGGGGTTTGGCGCGGTGGCGACGATGAGCGCCGCTCCTCCTAGCTCCTTGAGCTTAGAGACTGGATCCTGTTCGGCTGTGTCGATATATCTGTGTTGACCGAGGTCAGTAACTTCTCTTTCGCAACATTAAGAAGAGCTGGCTGGAATCCTAGGCCGGTCGGATGGGCGGGCTGCCTGCGCTCTGTGTGCTCCGAGCAGACCCTGATACCCAACGCATGCTTGCGGGGGTTCCCTGCCTTGGCATTACAGTGAGAAGTGGCTCGGAAGATTGCTTACGCGTGTGCTCCCAGCTGGTGCGCGAAATCTTTCTTCGAATTGCCGGAGCTGATGGCAACGGTATGGTAGCCCATCTTATTCGCATACTGGATCGCGAGATGGCCGAGCCCCCCCACGCCCTGCACGGCCACCGTGTTTCCCTGCTCGACATGCATCTTGCGCATGGAGTTGAAGACAGTCACGCCGGCACAGAGCAGTGGCGCGACCTGTGCGGGATCAGCCTCTTTCGGCACCCGCACTACTGCCTCTTCTCGCAGCAGGACGTACTCTGCGTAGCCGCCGTCAAAGCTGACGCCGTTGACTTGGGCATTGTCGCACATCTGATACTGGCCGCGCGCGCATGGCCGGCAGGAGTTATCATGGCCTGTGTACGAAGTTTCAGCACGAGGTTCCGGCGCGCAGGTTCTTGTAAAGGGCAGGGAGCGAACCGCCGTGCCAGGATCCCCCAACTCTTTCGCCGCCGGTGAACCGCGTGACATTCTCACCGATAGCTACAATGTCCCCGACCAGCTCGTGACCGGGAGTCCGAGGAAACACGTTGCCTAGAAAGCCACCCTGTTCGAAAATATCGGTGTGGCAGACACCACACGCGATAACCTTGACAAGGACTTGGCCGCGACCGGGCTTCTTCAGTTCGACATCCTTGACGACCACGGGCTGATTCGCCTTTTCGAGCACGGCGGCCTTGAAGGTCTTCGGTAGCGAAGCAGACATGATGTACACAAATGACGATGTCCAAGTGGTTCCCTGTAGAGTTTCGCACGGGAGCCGAATTTGGGAGTTAAATGCTGACGAGAACTGAGGAAATTCCAATTTTATCTCGGGCAGTCATAGTTAATATATATTCTGCTGTTCCATGTGATACAGTCTTCTTATCACCGAGTAAATCGGCATGTCGTCAAGACATTTAGTTTGCCCAATAGCAAAGAGCTGGGTAGATGCGACCTGCCTAGTGTAGAGCTAGTCGTAAATCCGTTACGGCTCCTTGAGAGGGCTTTGGGGGCATTCGGATCGGCCGGATCTTGCAGTAATGACCTTAGAAGCGGTTGACCGACAACTTCGATTATATCCGTGGACCGCAGTTTGAAACTCCGATCCCAAACCAACTGCAAGCTCAGCAATTAGCGGATGGCATCACTTTTTCTTGATCAAATACAAGGCGACTGGTATGTCGTCGGGCGAGCACCACAGCTATGACATTGACTTTGAACGAGCTGTGATAGAAATTGCTATATACTTATAAGCTTACTGAATGACCTCTAGGTTACAACCTAGTCCAATGAACATGCTTACCTACCTGTTTTCTTCTTTCTTCCTTGGTGAAAATTACTCAGTGGGCAAGATAACGGTAATGTTTCTCGGAGATGGAGTGTATGAATTTGGCACGCGCCTTGGCGGGCGAGTGTCTTGTTTCCTAGGGATGATCTGGCCGATCTTGGCGCGGTGATTTTCTGGTGGGGCAGAGGCCGCCAGTTTGACGAATATTCTACTCTTCCATATTCGAGCATTCTCCTGGCTTATTAAAAGCTGGTGTGGGACAGATCTCGGCGGCTAGGAATAACACGAACACTCCTAACATCCATAGGAGAAACACGAGACCTCATTATTACTACTTGCAAAGTGGAATCCTTATCGCCGCCATAGACTTGTCCTGGTCTTTAAAAATGCGAGCGGACTGGTTTCCGAATATTGATAAAGTGTGACTCTCCAATTGACAAGCCGCACCCCGCTAAGGGCTAGTTCTCAAACTTTCAGCACCATTGACTTGTGGGGATTCAGAATCAGAATTGTAACAAGCTAGGGGTTTAACCAACTATTAAACCTTAGTCGCACGGGTTTATGTTGGCAGGAGTATCGTGGGAATCTGAGTAATAAATGTAATAATCGTATTACGTTTCGTAATTCCAAAAATGTTTTGGGTAACGAATTATTATTGCAAGTTAAAGTTATTTAATTATGGAAATAATAAGCATATATATCTTTATTTTAACTTAAAATATTTAAACGGCTTAAACCTTTAAGCCCGTTAAGCTTTTTAAATTCCTTTGCCGGTTTAAAGGGCTTAAGGTATTTGACATTTTAAAACCTTTAAGCCGGTTATATAAATTTTTGGCGGTAATCGGGATTTTGTTTTTTTCGTAAATCCGACCGTCCATAAAGAAATTAAGACAGTTAAGTTACAATACGACTTTCCTTTTTCCAAGATTTTTATTTGTAAAAATTAAGTTATTTATTTATTAATTTTGATACGCAATTTTTCTTTTTTTTATATTTGTTATATCGAATCGTAAAAAAAATGTTCGCTTTTGGAAACGTATTAACATTTTTGTTTTATCAGAATGTATTAAACGTTTTAATTTTAAAATGTTTTTTTGTTTCCGTTATAAAAAAGAAGCACAAAATATAAAGCTATTCGGGGTTCCTTAAAATATACGCATTATATTTATTAAGGCAATTCCTGTAATATTTTTAATTTCTTAAAACTTAAATATCAAAAATTTTTAAATAAGGAAAATCGTTTAAAATAAAAAAAGAATTAGGTTCGTAAAACATTACGAACAGTTGCTAACAAATCAAACCGTTTGCAAAAACAAAGGCGATTATTTTGTTATCGTAATATCGAAATATTTTATTAAGGTATTAAAAATGCGGAAATTATAAAGGAATTTAAGCGCTTAAAAAAGCAGAAATAATTAAATGTTACTGTTACGGTTATTACGTTAACGCAAATTACGGCCGTTTAGCTTAATATCCCGGTTATCAATTAATTAACTGTTAATTAAAATACGTCCGTTATTGTTAATAAAAGCTTTTTAATAAATATTAAACGTTAATAAAACTTTTAATAAGTTTTGAAGTATTTTCGGAATTTAAATATTTTTTAATTAGGTATTAAATAAATCCGTTTTGATTTTTCATATCGAAAATTTTGTTTATTTTATATATTTATTTATTTTTTATTTCCATATTGTGTTACGCCATATATACCTCAAGTATATTTATTATTAATTCGAATAAAAATGAGAAAAATTTAAATTAAATTTAATTTTTAATAAAACATTTAATTAATTATTACTTTTCAAGATATCTCTGGCGATTTTATATAGACCGATATATTTGAAATTAAGTCTTTTTTTAGGATTTTTTATTTGAATGTTTTTTGTAACGGAAAAAACTATTTCCTTTTTTTCGAAAACCAATTTTTTTAACCCTTTTAAATAAAATATTTATTTATTTAAATTTATACGAATTTTAATGCCGTTTTTATATTTTGATATAATTATCGTAGCTATTTGAATATAAAGTTTATTTTAATATTAATTAGTCCGTTATTACGTATTTCTTTGTAACTGTTTGAAATAAAACCATAAATTACGTTCGTTAATATTATGTGAATGTTTTTATAATAATTAATATTATAAGTTAATTACGCGATTAATAATATTTTAATTTATTTATTTGATTCATAATTAATATAATATCGTAAACCAATGTTTAATTTTGGATTTATTCGTTTTATTTATTTACCTGCTTAAAATTTAAATACGAACATTAACTTTTTATTTAAAATAATTTTTATTAATAATCCGTATGTAGTAAAAATATATTTTTAAAAAAATATTATTTATTAGACGTTTATATCTTTAGAACGTTATAAAAAATGAGAAACTTTCCTAAATCGATTGACAATTACGAAAATATTATTATACAAGATTTTTATAGTTAAATATTTTGATTTACAAAATTTGATAATAAAATCCAATATAAATTAATATTATGGTCGTTTTGTACTTAATAATAACTAGAATATTCAATATAACTTATATAATCGAACCTTTACTTTGGCGTAAATATTGTATTATCGTATAATGTTTTATACCGTTAATTTTATTTTTTTAAAAAAATATAAAGGTTAAAACCGTTTTAAAGTTTTATAAATCTCTGGATGTCCGTATAATTAATATTTGTATATTTTTCGTGTTAGAATGTTTTGGTAAATTTCTGAAATATATATTTTATTTGTTTTTTAGTTTTTTTAAAAAACCGTTACTATATTGTTAAAATTTTTAATGTATATCGAAATATACTGCCCGAATTATCGTAATTTTTCGTAAACGTAAATATCTTTTTATGGTTATTGTAAAAGGCTTCACCTGAGCGGTCTGCAATCGGTTGCCAATAAGAATTTATTTTTTAGCTAAAGAGAAAAAAAAGGAAAATAAAAACACAGTTGTATATGTTCGCATATAAGGCGCTACGCTAATGCTACTTGGTACCGGCGTTTATCCGGTACTCAATAATAGGGCTCCATATAGCCCCATTATATTACCTTTTACCTTTCCCAAAAAGGATTAACTTATCGCAGAATTAATAATTACATTAATTTTTAGCTTTTAATTGGTCCGAAATTCGGGAATTTATCGATTTTTAAATTAGGCCTAATTTAAGTAATTAACTTTAAGCTAATTATACGTTAAATAGGCGTATATATAAAAACGTATTTACGTTTTTATCGGTTTTATATTTTCTTTTTTATTATAATAACTTAATTTGGTAAATTAATTTTTATTAATATTTTTGATAATGCTTTTATACGTTATAACGTTACGAAAATATTTCGCAAAAAAAACGTTTTATAGTTTCGGGCCTTTTTAATAAGTCGGAATCCGTTAAAACTTTTCGTATATTACGTACTTACGTTATTTTGGACGAATATCTTATTTCCATTTATAATATATCTTATTTTATTTATGTAACTCGTTTAGCCGAAAACCGAAATATATATTATTTAAATTAATAAAATATATAATTTATTTATATATTATTTATTTATTATTTCCAAAATGCTTATTATTGTAAATAAAAAAACGGTTTGTTATTAGGTTTGCGTTAATTATAATTATAAATATCCCGATATAAGTATTTTTTTTATTTTTATTTATATATTTTTTAACATAATTTTTACGTAATTTACGGATATTCCCGAATTTCGTTAAACGGTCGATAAGCTTTATAAAATTACTTTTAATTACGATTACCGAAACCTCAATAAGTTCGTTTTTTTATGTATTTTTAATATTATTCCTTTACCATTAACCTTGGCTTAATAATTATCCGTATTTAAAAAAAAGAGGGTACCGAAATTTTACGTTTACGTTTTAAATTTTCGTATATCGTTTGTTCTGAAATAAATTTACGCCCTTAATTCCTAGTTTACGTATTACTTATATATAAATTAAATTACCGGTTTTGCCGGTTTTTCTGCTTAACATAATAAAAAACGTATTAAATATAAAAATAACAAATCCTATTATATAAATTTTTTTCCGATATTTTTATATTTTTTTATGCCGTTTATTAATTTATGTTATAAATTAAATTAATAACCGTTAATAATTATATTATTAATATTTTCGAAAATTTAGGAATTATAATTTAGGTAATTAAACAAAAACTTTTGGTTTTGCCAAAATTTAATATAAATAAGGCTAAATAATCGTGCGTTTTAGATATATAATTTTCGCGTAATATCAACGTTATAAATTCGTAAAGTAAATCGTTAAATATATAAGTTTTTAAAAAAATAATAATTAAATAATTTCTTAACCGGCATATTATTTCTATAATTTTTAAATTTTTTTAATATGTTTTATTCGTAAATAATAAGAACGTTATTTTTACGCTTATTTATGAATTATATGGGATTATTTTTAAGCGGTTTCCCTAAGTTTCCTATACCGCTTATGTGCCATCCGGCCGGTGTTTTTGGGCTGGACTTTTACCCGTCCGTTTTTGGATAACATATTGGATTTGGGGTCCGTTATTAATGGTTATATTGCCGAATTTTTTACGAATTGCTATAATACTGCCGTATTTGCGAACTTTTCGAACGGTTTTTAAATCGGTTTTACGTAACCTAATTATTTTCCTTAAATTTAACGTATAAAGCTTTTTTTTTATTTTTTTTGGTTTTGATTTAAAAGATATTTTCGATTTTAAATTCCGGTTTGTTATTTTTTTAAGGATAATAAAAAAAGGTTACGTATTTACGTTAATTTGGGACAGTAAAAAATTATAATTTACGTATTTTAATAAATTAACGTAAAAATAAATATATATCTTTTTAAATTTATTTAATTTATTAATATAAAAATTAATTATTTTAATTTTGAATATTTAATTTAAAATTATTTTAATTTTTTCGACGGCTAAAAAATAATAATATTTTTTAAAAATAATTAAATTTTATCGTTAATTTTGTATTTTTCGATAAAAAAATAATCTTTATTTGTTATTTTTTTAGGTTTGCTAAGCCGTTACCCTTGGGGCTTAAGCGAATTTCGTACTTTTTCGCAATTTTTTAACGAAATCTTTTGTTTTTATACGTAAATTTTTCTTAATTGCCGAATTATTTTTTATTTAGGGAATTGGATTAACGTAATATTTGTAAAATAAAAAGAAATGTAATTTTACTAAAATTATATTTTGGTTATTAATTATAAATATTATTTTTTAAAAAAACTTATTTTATTTTTATTATAAATACGTTACGAAAATTGGTAAATAAATTAATATTTCCTAATTAAGTTTTTCCGTAATATTATCGGTTTTTAAGTAATATGCGGTAAAAAAATATTACTTTATTTTTATAATTTGTATAATCTGGTTTAACGTTTTCTTATTTAATTAATTTCTTTATTACTGATAATAACCCTAAAAAAGCATAAAATTTTTAAAATATTTTTACGAATAGTTCCGTATATATTTTTACGTTTATCGTATATATTATTTTTAACATTATTATTTTAAATGATTAGTATATTATAATTATTAAAAGTTATAAATGATATTTCAAAATAATTAATAAGTCGGTTATAAAATCGATTAATATTTTGTTATAAAATCGTTTGAAACCCGGAAATAATTTAATAATTCTTTTTTATTTCTTAATATCTTTTGTGGCCGGATACGTTAGTATTCCTCTAAAATTAATTTATTATATAATATATACCCGGTTAAAAAAAGCTTCTCGAAAATATTATTATCGTAATCTTTTTGCTTAAGTAATTTATTATATAAAAATCGTAAATATTTTATATTAAGGCCGTTTTAAACAGCTTTTAATTTAAAATTTAACGGGATTTCCCAAATTAAAAAAAAGACTTAATATCTAAAATATATTTCGTAATTAATATTAGTAATTGTAATTTTGGAGGGAAATTACGTTTTTTAAAAGAATTTATTACTTTTAATTTTAATATTATTAATTATTATTATATTTTCGGCTTATTTTAAACTTGTCGTAAATAATATAAATAATTATTTATTTTTTATTAATAAAACTTTTTGTACGAATTTTTAATTATTGCCTTTTTTTATAAATATATTTTGTTTTTTATGCAAAAACATATCGGCCTTAATATTTAAACAGTTAATACGGAATTTAAAATAAAAATTAAAACGGAATAAAATTTTTAATTATTTAACTTAATATTTATTTAGTTTTTTAAAAATTATAAAATATTTCAAATTTTTATATTTAATAATAATTCTAAATAAGGTTATTATATTATATAACTTTATATTTTACCTTTTTAAATAACCTATGACCGTTATAAATCTTTTATTATTTATATTATAATTAATTTTAATGGAAATTAACCTTTTAAAATAATAAATAACTAAATATAATATTTTTAATTTATTAACTTAAAATAAGTAATTTTTGTATATTATTTTTAAAATATTTTAACGTTATTTTTTTTCTTTTAATAGAATAAGGTTCCTTTCCGAGTTAAAATTATTAACGGTACCGATATATCCGCATAATGGGCTATAAAGTTACGGTACAAATTTGCGAACCACAGGAAGTTTTAAATTTTTTTAAACGTTTTATACACTTTCCACTTTTTAATCGCGCGTACTTTTTCGAAATTTATTTATATTTCCTTCCCGGTATTTATAATAAATCCAAAATATTTTATTGTTTTTACGGCGAATTCGCATTAAAAAATATCCAGATTTAAATCCGTTTTCCTTAAGCGGTTTAAAATCTTTTTTACTTTTTGTATATGATTTTCCTTGGATCTGGAAAAAAAATAAAGATGTTATCCATATACGCTAAGTAGAAAACGTCGAGGTACTTTTTTAGGACCCCGTTAGCGTATCGTTAAAAGGTTACGAAAGCCCCGTATAAGCTAAACAATATTACCAATTATTCGTATAAGCCGAAACGTATTTAAAATGCCGTTTTTTATTCGTTTTTTCTTATCCTAATTTTATAAAACGTTATTTGGACGTTTACTTTCGTAAATTACTTAACGTAAAAAAATAATTTTAAGGTTTTCGAAATAAAGAGTAAAAAGTAATTATTTTTTTAATTATTATATTTAACGCCTAATAATCGCAATACAAGCGTTGCTTTTTTCCGGGTTTTTTCATAAATAAAACCGGAACACTTATAAATAAAT
The DNA here is from genome assembly GCA_004154925.1 of Monosporascus cannonballus. Taxonomy (NCBI): domain Eukaryota; kingdom Fungi; phylum Ascomycota; class Sordariomycetes; order Xylariales; genus Monosporascus; species Monosporascus cannonballus. Next base: position 250,015 of record QJNS01000004.1, read on the forward strand.
TTTTTTTCTCAAATATATCTTTTATTTAAAAATTCCGTTAAGGTTTTCCTTAAAATTAATAACTTTTTTTTAATTATATTATATAAAAGCCCTTATAATATTAATATTTCTTTCCTTATTTCGTTTTTACATGATAAAATTATATAATTAACTTTAAAGCGAAATAAAAATAAAGTACTACTTAATTTTTTATTAAATAATTTCCGAAATATTTTTAATTTCAGCGGAAAATCTTCCTTAATTTTTAAATTTTTTTAAGTATTAATGCCTTATTAATATCGGCCAAAATAATGAAAAGTAATTAAATTTCTTTTTTAATCCTTTTAAAATTTCGAAATTCCGCCCTAAAAATAACAATTAAAAATTTTTTTGGTTTGCAAATTATTTATATGTTATTTTTTTAAGTTTTATAATTTTTTTGTAAACCTTTATATAACTTATTACGCCTATCCTCAAAAGGTACTTTTACGTTATATATATGACGTTATAACGTTTTATCCAAAATTTCCTTAAAATTAAAAGGTAATTAAAGTTATTAATAATATATATAAATATCCTGGCCCTAAAGCAGTCGATATTTATCTATATATATATTATTTTCTTAATTTCTTTTCGCCGTTATTGGCTTTTTTTTCGAATTTGTTTTAATTTGCATAATTCTATTAAAATATGTAATAACCGTAAATATTTTACGAACATTTTACTTATTATAATAAAATATTTATATCCTTAATTAACAAAAGTTTTTATAAATCTTTCTTAATTAATATATATATTAATAATAAATAAAATACCGTTTATATTTTATTTCGTAATTTTTATTTCGGTTTAAGTTATTTTTCGTTTCTGAATACGCCGATATTCAAAAAAAAATTTTTCTTTTTCGTTTTTAAATTCTCATTTTTCGTTTTCGTATACTTTTAAGAAATTAATATTTTTTTACGATCTTTTTATTAATAAGAACGGGTAGCGGTTTGCCTTATAATTCAAATACTTATAACGTAAATAAAGGCTTTTCGTTTTACGGACGTTTTATTCCTTTTAAATTATTTATTATGCGTATTATTTCGGCGAGGAAAATAAAATTTCAGGTTTTTGTTTTTACCGTTTTACTGCCGAAATACCCGTTATGTATATATTGTTATTCAAGTAATTTTTTAATTAATTATTATTATTTAATTAAATTATTAAAAAGTTATTTATTCCTTTTTATTACGTTATTTCTTTAAGGCGTCCCGCAATTTTCATTATCTTATTTACTTATGCGTTATAATTTTTAATAAAATGTATTAAAATAAAAATTTAAGTAAATTTTTTATTTAATATTCCTTTTAAAAATGTAAATTTCGTTTTTATTATTTAAACAATCCTTTTTATATTTATTAACGTTTTTTCGAATAAAGCATAAAATTAAGAAAATTTCGCGTAATTGGTTTATTTTAAATTTCGAAACCATTCGGTGACCTTTTTCTTTTTGTATTAATTATTATATTATTCGTATAATATTTAAAAAAATAATCTGGATTATAAACGTTATTTAAGTTTTCAATAATATAATAAGTAATAACCGTACGTTATATATTAATTTTAAACTTTTCGTATATAACGTAAAATTAATTACGAATTCCTTTTACGAAAATAACGTTTATTTCGAACTTATAAATTATGAATACGTATTATCCGGGGAACTTTTTTTTTGTCCCGTCGAACTTCTCCAGTTAAAATATCGGCTTCCGCTTGGCTCCTATTATTAATTCGGTTGCTTAAACCGTTTTTGCGGAATAACCTAATTACGTTTCTAATTATTATTAAGTTAAAAAAATAATATTCGTAAAGGTTATTATATTTTAAACTTATAACTAAATAATAAATTTTTACTAAATAATTAAGCGGTTTCTGAGTTATTTGGCCGTTTATATTAATTTTTATTTACTTTATACTGCGTTTTTATGTGTTTACGAAATTATGTTATTTTTTTTTATTTTTTTCGAATTAATAACTTTTATATTATTTCATAACTGCTATAGACCTTATTAAGGTTTCCGTTATAACGCTAAATATCCTTTATAACTTTGGGTCGATAAGGGCCTTTTGCTAGGCCCCTTAAATAACGTTCGAAAATCCTGATATTTAATTCCGAACGTTTTTTGCTTTGCTAAATAATAAGCTAAAAAAAATGTAAAAAGTTTACGTAAGCGGTTTATAATCGGTTACTAATAAAAGTTTATTTTCTAGCTAAAAAGAAAAGAAAAAGAAGATGAAAATACAGTTATGTATATTCGCATATAAGGCGCTGGGCTAGTGCTGCTTGGTATCGGCGTTTGTCCGGTGCTCCATAATAGGGCTCCATGCAGCCCTATCACAGTTATATCGAAAATTATATAATTAATTTTAAGCAATTTTGCTTCGAGATTTGGCCGTTTGCTTAAGATATTTACTTTATTATTTTCTAAACTTTTCCTATAAATAATAACGTTGTCGAAGTTTGCCAACTTTTTAATATATTTTAATTATTATGTTATAAATGTTTTGGACGTAATGAATTAAGTAAAATTTTGATAATTCGTATAAACCTTTTATTTAAAATGCCGTAATCAATTTGGTTTTTTTTAATTTATATGAAAAAAATAATAAGATATGATTTGCCTTAATTAATATGTAATTTATTATAATATTTAACGTATAATCCGGAATATTAATCTTTAATTTAACTGGACCCTTTAAATCGTATATAATTAATATTAATGTATTAATAATTATATCTTAAATATTTTAAAATATTTGTTCCGTATTTAGCGTTTATTTGAATTCTCCTTTTCGTAAAGTTCGTCCAAAATATAATTATTTTGTTCACATTTCGAATAGATTACTTATAATAATTAACGAATTCAAAAAAATATTAATCTTTTTTTTAGTTATTATGAACGTTTATTATTTTGTAATTACGGTAAATTTCTTAAAGTTTATTTTAATATATCTTGGAATAATATTATATTTCAGATATGTCATTTTTTGCTTACAAAATTAACTTTTTTTAATATTAATAAATATTTTTACGTTTTGTAAAATTTAAAAAACTTTATAAATATATTTTATGTGTATTTGTTCCGTTTCCGGAAAAATGAAAATATCGTCGAAATAACATATAGCGAAAATATCGAAATATTTTCGTAATATATAATTTATTATCCGTTAAAAGGTTATTAATACGGTTAGAAATTTTATTAACGTAATCAAATATTTAAATTATCCGTGTTTCGTTTTAAAAGTTAGTTTTTTTTATATTTGTTTTAATTCTAATAAAGTTATATGTATTTCTAAGATTAAATATTATGAATTATTTGGTCCCGTAAAGTTAAGCTTTTATTTCCGTTATTAAAAATAATAATATTCGACTTTTAATAATACGTTTATTTAATTATCTATAATTAATTTTAATTTGTAATTTTTTTCTTTTTGTAAATATAAGAAATAATAGATACTCTGCTCGTAATTGTAAAGGACGAATTTTTTTTTATTTCCGATCTTTTAGATATCTTTTGAAAATACGTAATTCGTTTCCGTTAAAATTGTGAATAAGGTAACATTTTGTCAAAAATCTTTTTTTAAAAATTATCTTATAATCCTATTTACTATATTCTTGTAATTTCGTATTAAATGTTCTTTTAAAAGTTACTTTTATTTATAATATTATAATAATATATGAATTAAATTTTCTAATTTTCGACATTATTAATTTTATTATTTTAAAACATTATTTAATTACTTTAACTTTATTTTGATAATAATCATTATGTATCGTATTCTTTTCTAATACACTTTTTTATATTTTATTCATATAGGTAATAAGGTTTTTATTATATTTTTATATTTATATTCTTCGTTATTATCGATTGAATATTAAACTCCTATTTTTTTTATTTATTAACAAAAAGTAAAATAAAGTTTATCTAGCTAGTTTTATCGCTAATCAAAATTCCATATTAATATATTTACAATAAGCTCAAAATTATATCGTAATTTATTATTTAATATCGTTTTTTAATAAGAATTTCGAAGTGATTTATTTCGCATATAAGTTTTCCGTTATTATAAGCAAATTTTTAATTTGTAATATTGATTATCATATAAGGTTTTAATTTACGTTTCTATAATAATTTAAATTTATTAGTCATATTTAGTATAAAATAATTTGGGCTTAAAATTCCGTAATCCATTATTGTAATATATTAATGCATTTTTATTCGTATATTTAAAATAATAAAATTATTAACCTTTTTTATCGTTAGGTTTAAAATCCTTTTCGGGAATTCTTTTTAATTCTTTTAGGTTTTACTATTTTACGGCTGTTTTATAAGTAATTCTTTTCTTGTAATTTTTATTTAAATATATCGCCTTTGTTTTATATTTTTTTGTTTCACCGGTTAAATTACTATATTTATTATTATTGCCGGCGTACTTTTTCTTTAAATCGTATTATTTATTTTTAATTTTATTATAATTTCTTTTCTTATCGAATAAATTATTTTCTTATATTTGTAAATATATTTTATTAAGGTTATTTTAATTATCGTTCCAAAGAGTTTTTATAAATTAAAGTATTTTCTGATAACGTTTTTTAGAGATTTATAATAATTACCAATTAAAAAAGAAAATTTATAATCATATTTAATAATATATTTTTATGGCATGCTAAATTAATTTTTTTTCGTTTAATATTTATATTAATAATAATAATGAAAAACGATTTTTTGCGGATATTAATTTTTTGGAGTTGATGTTTTATTTCGACCAATTACTAAATATTTTTTGGGCTTTTAATTAAAATAATATTAATATTATTATTTATTATTTTTATTATTTTTTATATAATTCGGAAAATCGAATCCCTCATAATAGATGCAGATAATTTATACGTAAATATATTATTTTTACTTTTCGTAATTAAAATATTCTCGTCTTCGACAATATATAGCGTATATTTTGCCGTATTCATTAAATATTTCAGCATAAAGTTTTTTTATTTAATTTTCTATTCGCATATTTATTTTTATAATATTTTTATTGTATTCGCGATACATATTAAATTAGCTTTTTCGATTTTTATATTTTTGGTTAAACTTTTGTCGTAATAATCCTTTTTAAAGTTTTGGCTATAAAAAACCTAACTTATATTTAAGCTAAATTATACTAATAAATTTATTTTCATCCTGTTAATTCTTTCTGGATTACTTTTTAAATATAGGTTTCCAATTATTTTAACGGGATTCTTTTAACCTTTTATATTATAATACCTTATATCCTATTTTGTTATAATTATAATATTTAATTTAGCCTTAATTCTTCGTATAAATAACTTTTAATTTCATTAATTATAATTTTATGCCATAAGAAATGTTATTACGTTGAAAAGTGTTAATATTAATTATATATTAATATTTATTATTAATTGTTTTTATACGTTTAATATATTTTATATATTATTAATCGTTAAATTTACTTATCATAATAATATAATCCCATTAGTAATAAAAGTACTCGAATTTAAAAACTTTTTTAATATTGTTTTTAAACCGTCGAAAAACTTAATTAAGCATATTTTTTATCCTTAATATAATTTAATTATTAATTAAATTAACGTACTGTTATACTTAGATATCAATTTCTTTTATTATAATTATTACATTTATATTTCGGCTTTTATTATGTTATTTATTTTTCCGAAGGATTTCGTTAATATTTATTCGAATTATTTATAATCGTTATGGATTCGATTTACTTTTAGGATTCGTTTTTCAATTAATACGGTAACATAATTTTTATTATAAATTTAAATTAAATAATTATATTTTCGATAAACTGTTCGATTACGAATTTAATTTATGTAATTAACGTAATCAATTAAATAAGAAAATATTGTGACAAGCTAGGCTGTTTAACCAATAATTAAACCTTAGCCGTACGGGTTTATGTTGGCAGAAGTATCGTGGAAATCTAAGTAATAAATATAATAACGTATTACGTTTCGTAATGCCAAAAATGCCTTATCCTATTGCAAACGATTGGTATTAATAAGTATTGCAAGCTGATACTATCTAAACTATGGAAATAATCAGCGTATATATCTTAATTTCTTTATTATTGCTTATCCTTATTTAATAAAGTTTTGTTAAACGGTTGCTTAATGCTATTTAGTCGAATTTAATCGTACTTAGTCGTGCTTAATTAAAACCCGCTAAGCATTAATTACGTCACCCTGAACTAACGTAGCTTTATGATCTTGGCTGGACCGTTTTCGCAGGCCCAGCTAGCTTAAGTTGTAATACGATCTCCCTTTTCCCTAAATTTTGCCCTTAAGAGTTTTCTTTTTTTTTTTTTAGTAAGCTTTTTCCCCTTAAAATATCGGCCCGCATTATTAAAAATCTTCATCAGGTTCCTTTGTTTACTATACGATATCAAAATCTGCTTTTTATTTTTGACGATTTTAGTTTTAAAGTTATACCGTACTTTTTGTACTTTTTTAAAAATTAAAAATGCAAAATAATAAAAACGCTTCCCAATATAAGGTATATATTCAATATAATTATATTTAAAATAACAACGGCTTTCTCTTATCCTCTTTAAAAAATATTAGTACCGAAAATTAACATTTAAAACGCGAAAAGGTACTTGCGGAGGAATGTTTTCTGGAATTGCAAAAACGCTATCGATAAGAAATAAACGAGGCCATTACCTAATTCATCCGTTTTCGAAAATAAAAAACGTTTTTTCGTTCGAAAAAATTAAAATGGTATAGCAAAAATTGCAATCGCTAAAAGCGCTAAAGGAGCAGAAACGTTAGGAACAGGCCAACGCCGAGGTTTCTTTAACCGCCTTAACTCTTTTTCTGAAGTTATTTAACATTACCTGGCCGCTGGAAAACGTTAATTAGGATGTAATTATATCCGGTAATTCCGTTATTGTTAATAAAAATTCTTTAACAAGTACTAAGCGCTAATAAGGTTTTTAGCAGGTTCCCAGATGTTTTCGGAATTTGGGTACTTTTTTATTTAATTAGGTACTGGGTAAGTTCGTTTTATTTTCGTATATTCAGGATTTTTTCCACTTCGTTTCTTTGTTCGTCTTTTACTTCCATATTATTTTATGCCGTATATACCTTAATTATATTTAATGTTAATTCGAATAAAAAAACGTAAAAATTTAAATAAACTTTAGTTTTTGGTAGAAATTCTAATTAATAATTATTTTATGAGATTTTTTAGCGATTTTATATAAACCGATATATTTGAAATCGAATTTCTTATTAGGTTTTTATGTTTAAATACTTTTCGTAACGAAAAAAACCATTTCCCCTTTTTTACAAGTTAATTTCTTTAACCTTTTCTAATTATAATATTTGCTTACTTAATTCCGTACGAATTTTAATTTTAATTTTATTTTTTAATATAACTATCATAACTGTTTTAATATAAGAATTATTTTTACATTAATTCGACGGTCGTTTCGTATTTTTTTATTAACTTTTAAAATAAAACTGAAATTTATATTTATAGGTATTATTTTAATGCTTTCGTAATAATTAATATTATAAGTTAATTATACGATTCGTAATTCTTTACTTTAAATATTTTTTTCATAATTAATATAATATCGTAAATAAGTTTCCAAAATTTGGTTTATGCATTTTATTTATTTATCCGTTTAAGATGTAAATACGGTAGATAATTTATAATTTAAATCAATTTATACTATTAGGTTTTGCTAAAACTTAAATGCGAATATCGATCCTTTACTTAAAATATATTTGATTAGTAATCAGTAAATGCTGAAAGTATATTTAAAGAACATATATGTTATCTGTTCGGCGTTTATATCCTTGTAATATGGTGAGAAATAAGAAAGTTTCGTAAATCGGTCGAAAGTTACAAAAATGTTGTCTTAATATATTTCCGTAATTGGACTTTTTTGCCATAAAAATTAGTAATAAAGTCGATATAACTAAATATTATGGTTACTTTACGAATAATAATGGCTGTAAATTTCCGTATAGCTTATATCTTCGAATCTTCGCCCTGGCGCAAATATCGTATTATTATATAACTTTTTATATGATTAATTTTATTTTAAAAAAGGCAAATATGCGGTAAAATCTTTTTAAGGTTTTGCGGATCTCTTGATATCCGTATAATTGATATTTATATATTTTTCCTGTTAAATCCTTTTAGTATTCTTTTAGAACTTATATTTTTATTTTTTGAGTTTTTTGGAAAATTATTATTATATTGTTAAATCCTCTGATATATATCGAAAGGTACTACTCAAATTATCGCAATTCGTCGTAAGCGTAAATATCCTTTTATAATAATACCTAAAATTATATAATTAATTTTAACTAATTTCTTTTCGAGGTTTGGTTGCTTATTTAAGGCATTTACTTTGGTATTTTTTAAAGCCTTTCTTATAAATAATAACTAAATTAAAATTCGCTAATTATTCTGCATATTTTAATTATCGTTTTATAAGTTCCCTAGTCGTAATAAATTGGGTAAGATTTGAATAATTTACATAAACTTTAATTTAATGCAAATGTCCTTTTAAAAAATACTTAAAATTTCGAAATATTATAATAATAACTATAAACCTTTTATCGAGAATACCGTAATTAAATTTGATTCCTTTTAACTTGTACGAAAAAAATACAATAAAATGCAATTTGCTTTAATTATTTCGTTATTCGATTATTACGATTAACGTGTAATCCGAAATATCGGGTTTTAATTTGATAAGGCGGTTTAGATCGTACATAATTAGTACTGGCTCGTTAATAATCGTAATCTTACTATCCTGAAATGCTTTTTTCGTATTTGGCGTCCATTTAAATTTTTTTTTTCGTAAGGTTCGTTAAGGATATAATGATTTTGCTAAAGGTTCGAATAAACTTCTTATAATAATTGGCGAATTTCATGAATACTTATATTTTCTTAATTATTATTAATAATTTTCGATATTATAATTATAGTTATTTCCTTAAGGGTTATTTTAATATATTTTAAGGTAACAATATGTTTTAAATATTCCATTTCCTATTTATAGAACTAATTCTTTTCCGTATTACTAAATAACCTTATATTCTAAAAAGCTTAAAAAATTTATATACGTATACTATATATTTGTTTTCCGTTCCGGAAAAGATGAAAATATCGTTAAGATAACAAATAACGAAAATATTAAAGTATTTTCGTAATATATAACTTATTATCTGTTAGAAAATTACTGGTACGTTCGTAAATCTTATTAATATAACCAAATTTTTAAATAATCCGTATGTCATTTTAAAAGTTATTGTGATAGGGCTATATGGAGCCGTATTATGGAGCACCGGACAAACGCCGGTACCAAGTAGCATTAGCGCAGCGCCTTATATGCGAACACATATAACTGTATTTTTTTTTTTTTCTTTCTCTTTTAATTAGAAAATAAATTTCTATTAATAATTGATTACAAACCGTTCAGGTAAAGCTTTTTATGTATTTTCTAGCTTACCATTTAATATAACAAAAAACGTTCAGGATTAGATGTTAAAATTTTCGAACGTTTTTAATGGGCCCAGCAAGGGGCTTTTATTAACCCAGAGTTACAAAGGGTATTTAGCGTTATAAAGGAAACCCTAATAAGCTCGATAGTAGCTATGGAACAGGACATAAGTTACCAATTCAAAGAAAACAAAAAAAAGGCAGTTTAATTTTATAAATATATAAAAACGTAACATAAGGTAAATAAGTAACTAATATAAATAATCGAATAATTTAAAAATAGCTTAATTACTTAGGAAAAGCTTATTATTTAGTTATAAGTTTAAAATAAGATAGCTTTTATGAATACTGATATTTTTTCGATTTAATAACGATTAGAAACGTAATTAGGCCATTTTCGAAAAACGGCTTCAGCAACCGAATTAATAATAGGAGCTAAACGGAAACCGTTATTCTGGCCGAAAAAGTTCGATAAAATAAAAGAGAAATCCTCCGGATAATACTTATTTATAACTGATAAACTTAAAATAAACGTTATTTTCGTAAAAGAAATTCGTAAGTAATTTTATGCTATATACGAAAGGTTCCAAGTTAATATTTAATATACGGTTATTATTTATTATATTACGGGAAACTTCAATAATATTTATAATTTCGTCCGTTTTTTGCAGATATTATATAAATAATATAATAATCGGCATAAAAAAACGTAACAGAATATTTTCGACATTTAAAATAGACCGATAACGCGAAATTTTCGTTATTTTATTTTTTATTCAAAAAAAACGTTAATAAATGTAAAAAAGATTATTTAGTTAACGGGGATAAAATTTAGGTTTTTAAAAACAATATTAAATGAAAAACCTACCAAAGTTTTAATTTTAATAAATTTCTCTGAAAGTTAAAACGTATAAGTAAATAAAATAATAAAAATTGCCGGACGTTTTAAAGAAATAACGCAGTAAAAAATATTTTTTAATAACCTAATCGGATAATAATAATTAACCGGGAAATAACCTAAATAACAATATAACTATAACGGGTATTTTAATAATAAAACGGCAAAAACAAAAATTCCAAATTTTATTTTTAATGCCGAAATAATATATACGATAAGTAATTTAAAAGGAACGGAACGTCCGTAAAGCAAAAGGCCTTTACCTGCGTTATAAATATCTTAATTATAGGGTGAAGCGCTGCCCGTTTTTACTAATAAAGAAACAGTAAAAAGGGATTAATTTATTAAAAACGTATAAAAATAAAAAGTCGGAATTTAAAAGAAAATTTTTTTTTAAGTATCGGTACGTTCAGGAACGAAAAGCAACTTAGGCCGAAATAAAATTCGCGCAGTAAAATATAAACGAAATTTTATTTATGATTAATATATATATTAATTAAGAAAGATTTATAGAAACTTTTGTTAATTTGTAATATAAATGTTTTGCCGTAATAAGCGAAACGTTCGTAAAATCTTTACGGTTACCGCATATTTTAATAAAATTACATAAATTAAAGAAATTCGAAAAGAAAAAACCGATAACGACCGGAAAGAATTAAAAAAATAATATATATGGAGATAAATATCGACGATCACAAAGCTGGAATATTTATATATATTATTAAGAGCTTTAATTATCCCTTAATTTTATGAAATCTTTAAATAAAATATTATAATGTTATATATATAGCGTAAAAACACCTTTTAACGATAAGTATAATAAGTTATATAAAGGTTTACGAAACAAAATACGAAATTTAAAAAATAACGTATAAATAATTTATAAGGCAAAAAAAGGTTTAACTGCCGTTTTCGAAGGAGAATTTTTGAAAATAAAAAAGATTAAAAGGATTAAATAACAAATTTAATGATTTTCATTTATTTTGGCCGATATTAATAAGGCGTTAACGGTTAAAAAGAAATAAAGGTTAACGAAAAATTTCCGTTTAAATTAAAAGCCTTTTGGAAATTATTTCACAAAATATTAGGTGATACTTTATCGTTATCCCGTTCCGGAATAAACCATATAATCTTATTATGCAAAAACGAAACGGGAAAAAAATACAGGTATTATAAAAGCTTTAACATAATATAATTAAAGGGAAATTATTAACCTTAACGAAAACCGTCATAAATTTTTAATTAACCGTATATTTACGTAAGTAATTTACTTATAAGGAATCCGGTTTTATTTATAAAGAAACTCGGAAAGGGGCTGTATTTTTGTTATAATTATCGGGCGTTAAATATAATAACCAAAAAAGACAGTTATTTTTTACCTTTTATTTGGGAAATTTTAAAATTAATTTTTCATATTAAGTAATTTATGAAAATAAACGTTTAAATAATATTTTATAAAATTAGGATTAAAAAAGGAAATAAATGGGAAACGGTATTCCGAATATATTTCGGTTTATACGAATAACTAATAATACCGTTCGGCTTATATAGGGCTTTTTCGATTTTTTAACGATACGTTAATAAGGTCTTAAGGGAATACCTTAACGTTTTTTGCTTAACGTATATAGATAATATCTTTATTTTTTCCTCCGGAGCCCAAAATATTATAGGCAAACAATAAAAAAGGTTCTAAGCCGTTTAGGAAAAATGGGTTTAAATTTAGATATTTCCAAATGCGAATTCACCGTAAAAACGACAAAATATCTTGGATTTATTATAAACGCCGAAAAGGGGATATAAATAGACCCCGAGAAATTACACGTAATTAAAAAAATAAAAAATTCTTAAAACGTTTAAAAGAATCCGAAATTTCTTAAGGTTTGCGAATTTTTATTAAGACTTTATAACCTATTATACGGATATATCAATACCGCTAATAATCTTAACCCAGAAAGGAATTTTATTTTGCTAAGGAAAAAAAATAATATTTAAATATTTTAAAAATACTTATATAATAAAACGGATTTTAACGTAATAAAACCACGAAATATTTATAATATTAAAAGCAAATTATTTAAAGGTAATATATAAAGATTTTTTATTTTAAAACAATAAATTAAAAATATTTCGTATAATTACTTATTATTTTTTAAAATTTGAATTACGTTAAAGTTAATTACGAAATATATAATAAGAAATTTTTAACGGTAATAAACTATTTAAAAACGTAAGATATGGAATTATATAACATAATAACCTTATTTAGAATTATTATTAATTATAAAAATATAAAATATTTTATAATTATTAAAAAATTAAACGAATATTAAAAAAAAAGTAATTAAAAATATTATCTTATTTTAATTTTTATTTCGAAATTTGTACCGACCTTTTAAATATTAAAGCCGATATATTTTTACGTAAAAAAAATATATATTTATAAAGGAGAATAATAACCGAAAAAGCGTTCGAAAGTTATAATTAATAAAAAATAAGTAATTATTTATTTTATTTACGAAATATTGGATATAGATTAAAAATACGATAGGGTTAATAATATTAAAATTAAAAATAAAAAGGTATTCTGAAAAATATAAATATTTTAATATTATAAAATTTTTTAAAAGGTTTAGAACGTCACGTTAAAACATAATAAAAATTATAACCGTATTATTAGAATTATTATAAAACGGCAATGTAATTTTTTTTAAAATTAAAATTATTAATATTAATTATGAAATAAATTTGAAATGTTAAAAGTTTTTTTAACTTCGGAAATATTTTTAAATTTTAAATTAAAAACTGTTTAAAACAGTTTTAATATAAAATATTGATTATTTCCATATAATAAGTCATTTAAATAAAGAAATTATAATAATAATATTTTCGAAAACTTTTTTTTGGCCGGATATATATCGTATAATAAAGTAATTTTATAAGAATTATAACGTATGCAATTATAAAAACGTATAAAAATAAAACAAAAAGTTATCAAAATTATTCACGATTTCCGAATAATTTCATAACGAATTATCGATCGATTTTATAATTAACTTATTAATTATTTTTAAATACGGTTTATATTTTTTAATAATTATAATAAACCGATTATTTAAAATAGTAATTTTAAAAATAAGACGCATTATAAACGTAAAAATATATACGGAGGTATTCGTAAAAATATATTAAAAAATTTATAATTTGCTTTAAAAATATTATAAATAATAAAGGAATTAATTAATTAAGGAAATTCTAAATTAGATTTTACAAATTGATAAAGATAAAATAACATTTTTTTATTACATACCACTTAAAAACTAATAATATTATAGAAAAAGTTAATTAGGAAATACTAATATATTTACGAACTTTTGTAACATATTCATGATAAAAATGGAACAAATTTCTCCAAAGGCGATATTTATAATTAATAATTAAAATATAATTTCGGTAAAATTAATTTTGTTTTATTTTACAAGTATTACGTTAACCCAATTTTGTAAATAAAAAATAATTCAGTAATTAAGAAAGATTTACGTATACAAATAAAAAATTTCGTTAGGAAATTACGAAAAAATACGGAATTTGTTGAAGCGGTAATAACGGCGCCATAGCAAACCTAGGAGAAAATAATAAATAAATATTATTTTCACGCCGAAAAATACGAAATTAATAATAAAGTTTATTTATTTTTAAAAATATTACTATTTTTCGGCCGTCGAAAACGTTAAGATAATTTTAAATTAAATATAGTTAAAGAAATTTATAATTATTGTTATATTAATATGTTAAGGCATATAAATATGGACCTTTTACCGTTTTAAATTAATATACATCTATAACCCTTTTTTATTATTTTTTAAAAAAATAACGAACCGAAATTTAAATTCGAAAATATCCTTTAAACTCGAATTAAAAAAATAAGGAAAGGTTTTATACATTAAATGTAAGTAAAAAATAAAATTACGTAAAATTAATTTAAAAACGGTTCGAAACATTTATAAATATGGCGGTTTTATAATAATTCGAAAGCAAATACGGTAATATAGCTAATAATAACGGACTTTAAATCCAACGTATTATCCGAAAACGGACAAATAAAAATCCAGTTCAAAAATACCGGCCTGGCGTCGTATAAGTAATATAGGAAATTTGGGGAAACCGTTTAAGAATAAGCTTATATAATTCGCAAATAAACGTTAAAATAACGTTTTCGCGATTTACGAATAAAATATATTAAAAAAGAATAAAGAATTATAAAGGAAATATGCCGGTTATAAAATTATTTAATTATTTCTAAAAACTTATAAATTTAACGATTTATTTTACAAATTATTAACGTTAACGTTATATTAAAATTACGTACTTAAGGTACGCAATTTTTCGGCCTTATTTATATTAAATTCCGGGAAAACCAGAATTTCTTTTTAACCGACTAAATTATAATTATAAGGTTTTTGAAAATATTAATAATAGAATTATTAATAATTATTTATTTAATTTATAATATAAATTAATAAATAATATAAAAAAATATAAGAATATTGCAAAAAAAATTATATAACGGGATTTATTATTTTTATATTTAATACATCCTTTATTATAATAAGCGGAATAACCGGCAAAACCGGCAACGTTATTTACGTATAAATAATATATAAGCTAAGAATTAAGGGCGTAAATTTATTTTATAACGAATAACGTACGAAAACCTAAAACGCGAATATAAGGTTTCGGCATCCGTTTTTTCCTAGGTACGAATAGCCGTTAAATCAAGGTTAATATTAAAGGAACAGTATAAGAAATACGTGAGGAAAACAAATTTATTAAAGTTTCGGTAATTATAATTAAAAATAATTTTCCAAATTACGTCGACCGTTTAACGAAATTCAAAAATATCTGCAAATTATATAAAATTTATATAAAAAAGTATATTAACAAAAATAAAAAAATCTTTATTTTGGAATATTTATAATTATAATTAACGCAGGCCTAATAACGGATTACCTTTATGGTTATAATAATAAATATTTTGGGAATAACTAAAGAATAACGTATAAACAAATTATATGTCTTATTAATTCAAATAAAATACGTCCGGCTTTTCGGCAAAACAAATTATATAAATAAAATAAGGCATATCCTAAATACGGGCGGGATATTTATTTAAGGTAATACGAATATGTAACGTACGAAAGATTTTAGCAGATTCCGATTTATTAAAAAGGCCCGAAACCGTAAGAACGTTTTTTTATGGGGTATTTTCGTAACGTTATAACATACTAATTAATTTTTAAGCCGATACGGAATAACATATAAAAACATTATTATAAGTATTAATAAAAATTAATTTATCGAATAAAATTATTACTATAAAAAGGAAAAATTATAACAAATAAAAACGTAAGTACGTTTTTATATATAAATTTGTTTAACGTATAATTAGCCTATAATTAGTTATTTATGTTAAGCTTAATTCGGAAATCGATAAATTTCCGAATTTCCGATTAATCAGAAACTAAAAATTAACGCGATTATTAATTTTGCGATAAGCTAACCCTTTTGGGGAAAGGTAGGGAGTAATGTAATAGGGCTATATGGAGCCTTATTATGGAATATCGGATAAATTCCGGTACCAAGCAGTATTATCGCAGCGCCTTATATGCGAATATATACAACTGTATTTTTATCTTTTTTTTTCTTTTTAGCTAGAAAATAAACTCTTATTGGTAATTGATTGGAGACCGCTGAGGTGAAGCCTGTTACAGTTATTTTCCATTTGTATTCTTTTTTAATTCTAATAAGGTTATATTTATTTCTAAGGTCGAACGTTATAAATTATTTAATTTCGTAAAATTGGTTTTTAATTTCCGTAGTAAGAAGTAGTAATATTCCATTTTCAATAATAATATTATTTAATTATCGTTAATTAATGATAAGTCGTAATTTTCCGTTTTTTTTCGGTACAAAAAATATAAAATATTTCATTTGTGATTTCGAAAGTTAAATTTATCCTTTTTATAACCGATTTTTTAGATATCTTTTCAGAATACGTAATTCGTTTCCGTTAAGATTATAAATAAGGTAAAATTTCGTCGAAAATCCTTTTTAAGGATTATTTCATAATTTTATTTATTATGTTCTAATAAATTCGTATTAAGCTCCTTTTTAAAAAACTGCTTATATCTAAAATATTGTAATAATATATTCATTAAAACTTTTAATTTTTTAGACTGTTATTTTTATTATTTGAAATCGTTATTTAGTTATTTTAATTTCGGTTTGATAATAATAATAATACGTCATATTTGTTTTAATACTTATTTTCTTTTCTTATATTTTGTTCTTTTATTTAATAAAGTATTTATCGTACCCTTATATTTGTATTCGTCGTTATTATTGATCGAATATTAAAATCTTAATTTTTTATTAATAAGAAATAAAACGAACTTTATTGAACTAGTTTTACCGTTAATCAAAATTCTGTATTAACGTATCCATAATAATCCTAAGATTATATCGTAACTCCTAAATAAAACACTATCGAAATTAATTATTTAATATCGTTTTTTAACAAAAATTAGAAAATAATTAATTTTGCGTGTAATCTTTCCTTTATTATAAACGAATTCTTAATTTTAGGTATTCGTCGTTTTATATGCTTTTAATTTATATTTTTACAATAATTTAAATTTTGTGAATTATATTCGGTATAATATAAATCTCGTCCAAAATTCCGTAATCCATTATTACGGTATATTAATACGTTCCGATTCGTATATCCAAAATAATAAGGTTATTAATATTTCCTATCGTTACGTTTCAAGCTTTTTTTGAAAGTTCTTTTTACTTCTTTTAGGTTTCGTTATTTTTAAATTTTCTTATAAGTAAACTTTTTTTAACTTTTGTTCGAATTCCTTAAACTTTACTTATTTTTTTTTTCGTTTAACGCATTAAGTTATTATATTGGTCGTTATTGCCGGCGTATTAATTTTTCGAATTATATTAATTATTTTTAAATCTTTTATAAATTTTTTCGTATTAAATAAATTATTTTTTTATGTTTACGATTATATCCCATTATACGTTATTCTAATTGTTATTTCAAAAATCTTTTATAAGCTAACGTATTTCTTTTTTAATAGCTTTTTTAAGGGGATTTACGGTAAATATTAATTAAAAATAAAAATCCGTAATAATTTTTTAATAATAAATTTTTACCGTACCTTAAATCAACCTTTTTGCCGTTTAGTAATTATATTATCTATAATAATAAAAGGGGTTTTCTTACGGCCACTGCTTTTTTTCAGGCCAGCTTTTTGCTTTCGCTAATTGCTGGATATTTTTTAAGGCTATGGCTCGAAATTGTCGATAATATTATTTATTTTTTTTTATTATACCCGGTACGGTCTGGAAAGTTAAATCCCTCGTAATATATACGGATAATTCGTACGTAAAATATATTATTTCCATTTTTCGTAATCGAGGCATTTTCGTTGTCGACAGCATATAGTATGTATTCTGCCCTATCGATCAGGTATTACGGGACAAAGTTTTTTTATTTAATTTTGGTATTTGCGTAATTATCTTTATAATGTTTTTTATTATGTTCGCGATACTTATTAAGCTAATTTCCTGATTCTTTTTATTTCGCGTCGAATTCTTTATCGTAATAATTCTTATTGGACTTTTTTATAGGCCTATTACGTATTTGGCTTAAATTATGTTAATAGCTTTATTATCGTTTCCTGAATTATTTTTAAGTTATTTTTCCGGGATACATATCTAATTATCGTATTATGGCTTATTAGGTTTTCTACATTTCTAAGCTTTATATCTCATTTTGCTATAATTAAAGCATTTAATCTGGCTTTAATCTTATTTATGGGTAACGTTAAGTTCTATAAATCCTGGCGCCATTCCGTAAAAAGTAAGGGGTACGTTTCGTTTTTTTCCCTGGTTAAATTTAATATTTCCTTATCGTAAAACATATTATATCTTTTTTTTATCGTTTTTCAAATTGTCGATTATTAATTTTAATTACGTTTGCAATATACCGGTAAAGGGCAATTAATTATTTAATCCGGATAATTTTATTTTTTATATTATTTTTTAACTTTTTATTAAATATGTTGATAAATATATCGGTTTTGTCGTTTCCTTATCCGGCCTTAACCGCGAAATTTTTAAAGATTACGGCATATTTAAACGCAAATCCGTTTTATCGGAATTATAAAAGTTATTAGGCCGTAAATCGTTCTTTATCCGGATTGCCGCAATTATCGCGTATTTTATTTTCGAAATTAATATATAGTGAAAAATTCTCGTTAGTAAAATCCTTTCGATTCGATTTTTTTATTCCCAGGAAATTTCTTAAAATAGGTTTAAATTAATTAGCAGCATTTCCTGTTAGGTATATTTTTACTATTAAGACTATCTCCGCTAGGTTATTAAGGTTTAAAAAACGAAGGTAAATTCGTGCCTAAATTAGAAAGGTTTAAGAGTTATTTTTTCCGTTATAGAGTTCCGGTTTTTTTGGTTTTATGCGAGCAAAGGAAGTTTGGGTAAGTAACGTAGCCCTAAGCTGTCGAATTTTTTTCTTTAGTTCCCGAATTCGAACCTAAAGCTGTTAAGTAAGGGTTTCCTAAGTGCTAGTCGATATCTTAACAGTATTAAGTATTGCTTAAAATTTGACGGTATTACTAAACAAAACCTTATAACGTATAACGAACTAAACGGTTTAACTAATTATTAAACCTTAGCAGTACGGGTTTATATTAGCAGAAATATCGCGAGAATCTAAGTAATAAATATAGTAAGGTATTACGTCTCGTAATATCAAAAATGCCTTATCTTATTATAAACGATTAATATTGGTAAATATTACAAACTGATACTATTTAAATTATAGAAATAATAAGCGTATATATCTTAATGCCTTTATTATTGTTTATCATTGCTTAATAAAGCCTTATTAAGCAGTTATTTAATACTGCTTAATCGTATTTAGTCGTATTTAGTCGTGCTTAGTTAAGATCCGCTAAGCGCTGATTACTTAACCTTGAACTAACGTAGTTTTATGATCTTGGCTGGACCATTTTCGCACCCCCAGCTGGGTTGGGTTGTGATAAATATCCGTAATATATTCGGTATTAAATTAAAAATAATTATAATTTGGTTAAGATCCCGTGAAAGAATTCCGATATAAGAAATTTAAGGATTTTTTTTGGCTTTTAATGGAATTTAACTAAATAATTTAATTAATTCGAAAAATGTTCTAAATTTCGAAAATTCTTCCTTTTTCCTGAAGTTTTTTATAAGCCGCTTAAAAAAATTCGTAAAACTATTATTATTTTTTAAGCTAAAAAATATGTTCGTTTATAGTATTTAATTGTGAAAATACTTTTTCATAAAACTTTTTTTTTTCAAATTTTATTTTAATATCCAGATAATCGGGAATATAATAAATAAATTACTCGAATTATTTATTAATAAATATTATATTCATTAATAATATTTAAAATTTAAACTATTATTAAATAATACTTTATAACATATAACAAATTAAAAGTTTAATTAATTATTAAATTTTAATTATTCAGATTTATATTAACAAAAATATTATAAAACGTTAAATAATAAATATGATAGTTGTATTATGTTTCGTGATTTTACAATATTTTACGTAAGGAATTATTATTATAAATTAAAACTATTTAAATTATGGAAATAATAAACATATATATCTTTATATTAGTTTAAAGTATTTAAACGGTTTAAACCTTTAAGCTTATTAAGTTTTTTGAATTTTTTTGCCGGCTTAAGGCGTTTAAGATATTTGGCATCTTAAGATTTTTAAGCCGGTTACGTGATTTCTTGGCGGTAGTCGGGATTTTGTCTTTTTCGTGGGTCCGACCGTCTGCAAGGAAGCCAAGACCGTTAGGTCATAACAAGAATTAGCAAACCGTTCTTGTCTTTCAGAACCAGCCATCCCCACCTTTTTGGCTAAAAATGGCTAGTCCTTCTTGGCGCTTCCAAACCAATAATATTTATTCAATATGCTGAAAAATCCCCATTTCAAAATCGGCTACTTTTGTGGTACTAAAGCTACTATTAGATAACCTATAAATTACGTTAAAAACATTGCCTTAATATTAAACCGTTTTTTTATATATCTTAATAATATTATGAATATAAAGTTTTATAAACATTATTTCGTAGTTTCATAATAAATATTAATAATTTAACGAATCTTAAACACATATTTACGATATCATATTTTACAAATAAATATTTTAGAAAATTAATAAAAACAAATAAAAATATACATTACGCGTAAGGTAATTAATTATTAACAAAAATAATATTACAAATATTACGAATTTTAATAAATAAGCAAATCATCAGTCTTTTATATTATAATGTAAAATGTTTCCTGTTAAATTATTACGGATCGTTTTGTAAAAAATAATATTATTATTTATTATATATCTTACAAAATTATGAATACCTTTATAAAATTAATAATTATTTTTATATTAAAACTATTATTAACCTGAAATTTCGTTTACAATTTAACAATATAATAAAAACATTTATTAATATTTATTTTACGGTCCGAATCGAAAATAAGATTTATAAATAAAAAGATAAAACATACCGTAACAGAAATTATTAATACATATATTAACCGTTTATAATTTAAATGAAAAATTTACTTATATAGGAATAAGTTAAAAACGATTTACGAATAACGTTAAAATATTTTATAATACGATTGATAATAATAATTTATTATTTTTAAAAATAAATATATATTTAAAAATACTATATATATTACCTGTAAACAAAATTTTATTTTATATTATAAAATGTAATATTATTTATAAAAATAACCCTCAGCTATTTTAACATTATAAATTTTAAAGAAGTTATATAATTTGAAATATGCGTAATTACGAAACGTTATCGAAAATACCTTCGACAAATTAAAATATAATTTTAAGATATTTAAGAAAAACATTTTTTATACGTAATAATAAGATAATTAAACAGATTGATATAATAACTTTTATAATTTTTTATTAAATTATAATAAAATCAGGATTAATAATTCTGTAAAATTAAATAAAAAAGGTTATAATAACGATTAAAATTAAATAAAGAGTTTTTCGGAGGTAAATTAGCAAAATAATATATATTATTTTATTGCAAAATATTATAATAAAATCGTCAAGAAATACAAGACATGTATTAGCAATTTAAAAAGAATTAAAAGACAAAATACTAAAATAAAAAGCTTTATTGTTATTCTAAATTCATCAACAAAAACATTGAATATTAAACCAAAATAAATTAATTAATGTTCATGAAAGGTCTTTTAATTAATCTTTTAATATTTTTATTAAAATAATTTAAAATCAGTTAACTTCAGAATAAATGTATTTTCAATAAATATTTAATATTTTTAAAATTAAAATAATTTACATATTATATTATAATATGATATATTAAATACAAATTTTACTTTTTTAAAAAATGTTCGTGTTTGACCTTTTATCCCTTTATTATTTTTAATATTTTTATATTTTTAATATTTTTATAACTTTATATTCGTATTATTTTTATTATTTCAATTATCTGCCGTATCTAATGAATTCATAATACCTTTATTATTATTATAATCTGTTCTTTTCGTTATTTATATGATTTTTAATATTTAACTCGTTAACTTTTTCGAAACTTTTAATTTATTGATGCCTTAATTTATCGTTTATATCAATAACCATACTAATAAGACTTCTTTTTATTCATTTAAGCCTAAATAATGTAAAATAATATATTATCGTTGAATTCGTTAATAAAAATATTAATAAAAATTTTAAAAATTATTTTTATAGTTAATCC
The DNA here is from genome assembly GCA_004154925.1 of Monosporascus cannonballus. Taxonomy (NCBI): domain Eukaryota; kingdom Fungi; phylum Ascomycota; class Sordariomycetes; order Xylariales; genus Monosporascus; species Monosporascus cannonballus. The sequence goes on from QJNS01000004.1 coordinate 272,353, forward strand.
ATTATTTTAATTACTTTTTTAAAGCGAATTACCCTTTTAATAACGTTATTAAAACTTTCTTTTATTATTATATTACCATTTTTCAAAATTCTTTTTTATCACGTTATCGAATTATTAATACAGTATTTACGAAAATAATTATAAACCTATTTTAAAACAAAAATATCCATAGCTTTTTTAACGAAATAATTTTTTTTTTCGCCGGCAATCGATTTTTACCAAAAAAAGCTTATACTAACTTTTAAACGAAATAAGCAATACCATTGGCTTTTTTTAATATTAATAATTAATTCGCCTTTAACACTAACGAAGAATTTATATACGGCTTTATAAAATTTAACGTATTTTAAAGGTTGACATTAAAAAAATTTCATTTAAAGATAAATTTAAATAATAGTTAATTATTACCACATAATGTAATATAAGAAATATTATTGATCTTTAAGTAACCTTTTTATATTTCGAATTTAATTATAAAAATTTAGAAAATTTTATATTAACCGAACTGCTTAGTTTCTTTAAAACCAATTTCATTTTAATTTTTTTAAAAAATAAATATATTTAATTTTTATTTATTTTTTCGGTATAATAATTTTTAAGTATTTAATATCTTAATTAAGAATTAATAATTACATTTTAATTTTATTGTTTTGTTTATTAAGCCTTTAATTGATTTATTTTTAATGCGTTTTAAGTAATATTATTATTTTATATAAGATTTACGAATAACATTTATATAATTATATATTTCGGAATTCGTTCGAATTTTAGCTTTTTTGTGAAAATTATAAATGGATAAAATCTTTAATAATTTTGATATAACGTTATCGAATGTATATAATAATCGATAAGTTCGAAACGGTTTTTGTCCTAATTTACGTTAATAAAATAACAATTATATTAGGAATAAAATACGGCTTTTTTTGCGAAAATCTTGAATTCGAAAAAATGCTAATATTAATTATTAATTTTATATAAGAAATTAAGTTATTTTACAAATATTATTCGGTATTTTTCATTTTTTTAAGATATTAATAATTTTTTATTTTAATATATATTTATTTTTTTAAATACATTAGAAATAAAGGTATTAATATTTTATTTATTAAAGAATAGTAACGATTTAATTATATTACGAAGTAACAAGGTTAATTAAAGCTAAAATTATTTTATAAAATTAGTTGACTAAAGCCAAATTTATAATAGTGGAGAATTTAGCTTTAGCAGGTTTATTAACGTCTTGCTGATTAACAGGGTTGGCACGGGCCTTAAGAATCAGTCTCTGAAAGTTTGAGAACTGCACCTAATTCTACAGGCTATGGATCACACGGATGGTGGAGCAGATCGCCGGCGGGTTTTTGTCGTTTCTATGGGCTTAACGCCGAGGGCTATTCGCTCGGCGATTTGTCACAAAGCTGGATAGTTCCAGACATACTTCGGATTTACAGCATGTCGCTCGAAGTCGTCTCTCACTCAACGCTCAATCCGGCACATGTATGATATGCAGCCGGCCACATGCACGTTAACATCTCGGTCTAAACCAACACCTATAGGTATCGCGACACGTCTCGCCATGGTTCAGGTGGATCCGGAAGGATCATCCCTACCGGCTACAATATCATACATCCCTATGCCAGCCATTTGATCTATACTGCATACCACGGCTATAACTTCGTTGTCCGTCGACACAGCGCACAAGAATGTGCTTGATATCCCGCACTAGCGGGTGAGCGGGCGTCACATACACTACAAACAGGTTCATGATGTAGGAATACATATAACCATATAGCGGCTGAACTAACACAGTTCGAGCGCCCGATCTTTGTCAAATTCCAAGCCATGAGTTGCTTTAACTTACCCCTTTCTAGCCCAGCCTAGGAGCGACACTGGTTTTGCGACTAGAACTCGGCCACTCAGCTATTTGAGGCACGGGCAGACCAGACCATCACTAACCTCACTCAAGAGCACCTTCCGTATAGTAATTACTGCTTGTGAACACGATACTGCGGCATTATCTCGTCCTACCTACTGTATGCGTAACGCGTCCATCATGGGCGTCGTCGAGCGGATGACGCGCCGCGGCCAAGGACCTCGCGCGGAAGGGCAGCACAGTCAACTGCGTCGCCTCAGGGCCCGCGGTAACCAAGCTCTTCCTCGAGGGCAAAGCAAGCTTGTGGTCATGACAGTTGTAGCCCAGAGTCCGTTCACATGCGTGGGCGGACACGCCGATGTCGCCAGGGTGTATATGTCCATCGCCAGGCCAGAGAGTTAGGGTTTGCAATAGGTACCAAATGGTAGGGTTTGCAATGGGTACCCAATGGGTACCCACGGACTACCCACGACCGTGGGTGGGTAACCGTGGGTGGTGTTGGCGTTTTCCCAAAAATACCCACGACTACCCACCCACGAACTAACCACCCACGGGTACCCGTGGGTATTTTTGAACGCGTACTAATCTGCGTACTAATCCGTATTTCCGTTAAAATATTCGCGCATATGGAGCTACGTATTAAAACTGTCACACTTACTAAGAAGCAGGTGCACAGCTCTTGAGGATATATTGACTTGTCTAAAGCTAGAAAGCGTTGATCCTACTTGTTGTGGGCGATCCACTGATATAGGGCTCCGGAAGGGAATAACAATCACCCGAAGACCCTAGCCAGGGGTGCCCTTTTCTATGACAAAAACGAAATGGTTAACCAATAAAAATTTCCATGTCCCACTTATATCGGGGACGTTATCGATATTATGGGTAATTTGGCATTTTGGGTACCCACGAGTGGTTAGTCCGTGGGTAATTTCATTTTACCCACGCATCCCTGTTAACCACCCTCGTAAATTTTTACCCACCCACGGATACCCGTGGTAGGAAATCTTAGCGTGGGTGGGTGGGTAGTGCAAACCCTACCAAATGGGTACCCATTCACTACCCATAACGTAAAGTAATACGCCATAAAAGCCTAATGCTTCCGGTTACCTAGATATAACTATTATAAAAGCAGCTTATTATTATTTATAGGCCTTTATTACTTATATATGATTAAAAATCTCTTCCGTGGGTACTGGAGGGTAAGGTGGGTGGGTGGTTAGTGCAAACTCTGCAGAGAGTTGATGTTATGGCTACACCATATCATCACGCCACCAGGGCAAAAGATCGGTGGAATGATCGCAATTGTGGCAATCATCCTGGTGCTTAAAGCTGCATATATACTGCAGCTCTTACGGGTGACCAGGCCGTAACAGTTGATCACTACGATCGCATTTTAAGATGACCCCTCCACCAACGGGCTACCTCATCAACGGGCCACCCATTTTCAAACCATCGGCATTGCAACTCTTTAATAAAAATAATAATATCTTAACAATTACTCAATTAATTAATTAATTCCATATTAACAGGTATATATAATAATGCAATAAAAATCATCGTTATAATTTTAATCGCTTTTAAAAGGTTCGTTTTATTATTAATTTAGTTAAAGAATAATAAAATGTTTTCATATAACGGCCTTACGCCTTATTTTTACCTTTCTAACCGAAATCATTTTTACGAAAACTTTATTTAGTTCGGGGTATATTTTTCGACATTTTTTAGGTTTCGTTTTTTAAGAACTATTATTAATTAATTGTGTTAAAGTGTGGCGGCGGAAAGATTAAGGTTTTTTTTTTCGTTAAGAACCTCGTCGAAGTTGCGAAACAAATGGCGTACGATAAGGTTTCCAAAGATTAGATCGATTTTTATTAGGGATTTATCGATTCGGATTAAATCCTTAGAAGCTTCAGCCGTTTTGATATCTAAAGCAGTTATTTGGATAAAGAAATTAAGGTGTTTTAAGGTAAAAGTTTTATTTTACAACGGGTATATCCGTTATTTTCCTTTTTTTCTAATATATGTAGTATTTATTATTTTCGTCTTATTAATAAAATATAAATATATTATGTTGTCGTTTTTAATAATATATTTTGAAATTATTCAAACATTATTTTATGTTTTAGAAAACGCCTAAGACAATTAATTTTATTTATATATTTAAAAACCCGGGCATAATAACAATTACAAACCTAATAAAAGCATTTCTTTTGTAAAATAATAAATATATTTATATTAAATGATTAGAAAATATAAGAAGCGTAAATAAATAGTGAAATAATGTAAATTTGTTTTTCAAACATATTGACATAAAGCTTTCGATAGTATAGTTATTATAGCTGTTGATATTTAAATGCTTTTATTCGTTACGGTTTTTAGGTCTAATATTAATGATAAAAATTTCGCAAATTTATTTTACGCCGATTTAGTGTAAGATAATGGATAGCTGTGAGCTGGGTGAGGTGATCTCCGACCAGTCGTAGAGCAGATTCCAAGAAGTAACTGTATTAGGTTACTTCCATCTGGCGTTTCCCACTAGCTGCCAGATGGTGGATTTATACTAGTAAGTGGGTCGGTGGCTGATCGGTGGCTGGTCGGCTACCAGCCTCATCCTCATAGGAGCTGTATTCTCACATTTAGAGATTCGTTTAATTTCTTTTAAAACACTAAAATATTAGGTTTTGTAAATTTATTATCCGAATTATAAAACTATTTTTATTATATGTTATTACCGTTAAGAATTACGGATAATAATAACGAACGTTTGTTAATAATAATATACGTAAATATAATAATATATTCCTTTGAAATTATTTTCAAGTTATTATATTTTTTAAAGCTTTTATCAAAGATAAAAGTGTTTTTTATACCTTTTATTATTCCGATTTCGTTAATGTATAAGATAATAAATAGCTGTAAACTGGAGCAAGATGATCTCCGACCAGTCGTAAAGCAGATTCCAAGAAATGAATGTATTAGATTACTTCCATCTGGCGTTTCTTACTAGCTGCCAGTTGGTGGACTTATATTAATAAGTAGGTCGGTAGCTGATTGGTAACTGGTCGATTACCAGCTTTATTCTTATAAAGGTTATATTTTTATAATTATTCCCCATTGTTAACGTATTAATCCTTAATAATATTATCATTAATTTAATATAACGCGTTTGGTAAACCTGGTTGCGTATATTTGCAGATAATTCACCGTTATAAGTACTTAAGTTATATTATGTTGTAGCTAAATGCCGTAATAATTAGTACGTAGTATACTACGTAATTAATTGTATTCCGCCCAGTTTCCTATTATAATCCGTTTTTCAACCTTATTTTGTTTAGTTTTTTTCCCTTTGCGCCTATATTTTTATTCCTTTTACGTACGCGTTCCGTTCTGATTTTTGTCTTTTTTTATTTTTATTGCGTTTTCTCTGTTTGTTCTGCTTAAAACTTTTGTTCTTTTTCCGTTCGTTATATTTTTTTCATATTAAAAGTTTTAAAAGAAATAATATATTAATATTGATAACAATTGAGATTTTTTTAACGTTATCCCTTTAACGTCGACAGTGAAATAAATATCAGTTATATTACGAGGAGTGATAGGCCGTATGATGTTTACGCAATATAACGTTATTTCGATTACCGTACGATTTATATTTATATTTCGCGCGCCTTAAATTACGTTGTGGCCAATTATTATTATAAGATTTTTTGCGCGGTATGTAATTATTCTTGATATTATTAATATCATTATTTAGTTTCCGTTCAGATTCTGATCGTTTTTAAAGGTACCGCCTAAACCGTTTTTTAGTTCGGTATCGATAATTAGGAGTTAATCGACGAATTCGAAAAAAATCGTATTACGGGTATCTAATACCAATGTTCCGACGTAATTGCGATCGGTCGTTGATTCGACGTTTTTTGCTAGGTCGAATTTACCTCTAATGCGGTTATTTTTAAGAACTATTCTTTTTTAATATATCGAAGATTGATTTTCGATCGTCTGTTATAGTTACGGAGATTTAATTTTAATGCCGTTTTATAGATTTATAAATTTAAGCTCTTTTTATTAGTATAACGAATTTCTTTTATTGTTTTGCAATTAATTTCCTATTAAATGTCATTTTGAGGTATTTCTATAAATAAGGCGATTTTTAAAGGCCGTTATATTATTACGTTTCCCGTTTACGAATATGTTCCGCCCGTTTTCCTACATTTCGACGGAATTCTAATACTTATTAATAACCACAATTAGAAAACGGTTTTTCTCGGCGAAATTATTATTAACCTTAAATATGTTAAACGTTTTAAGGATAACTCCTTATTTTCGATTAATAACAAATTATATTTTTGTTTTTTGCGTTGTACTTTTTGTAAAGAATAAAACGTTTTTAAATTTCTTTCGGATTTTACGTCTATTAAGTTTAATAAGCGTATCCGCTTTTTGCCGTCATATATTTTCCGATCGCTTTTCGATATTCCTGTATTAATTTCCTTTATACGTTTATTAAGGGCGAATTAACGTAAAGTTCAATAATTAAGCGCAAAACTTTATTTTCGAAATAAATGTTCGAAGTTTTGTGTTATTTATCGGTTTTCGATCGATATATAATAAGGTAACTATTTGCTGAAAGTTTAAAAAAAATTATATAATTAAATAATATTTTAACGTCAATATCTTAATTTTGTTTGAAATTATTTTTTTTAATTCTGTGATTATTAAGTAATTAATTTCCGATCGGGTTATTATTACCTTACGGTTTTTAGGTCGTCTTATTTTTTGTGTACGTATTTAATTTTTCTTATTTCTTCTATACGTCTTTAATTTTTTTCTTATTTCTGTACCCGTATTTAATTTTCTTCTTATAACGGCATAAAATCTTAAGCGTATATTCGAAGTATTTTCGAGGCTTTTACGTATTGTATTCGGTGGACCAGCCTTTTTATTTAATTAAATATTCGCGTTATTCTCCATTATCTTGGCAACGCATAATATTTTTAATTACCTATTTTTTTATTCCTTTATTAGGTCCGGTAACGTTATCTAGATGTCGCCCGGTTCCTGGTTGTATTATAGTTTTAATAAAGATATTGGAATTATATTATGTATCCGTTGGTATTTAGTAAAAAGGATTATTTTGTACGTTTGGAAACTTATTTTCTTTTTAATCTTAACCGGGATATAAACAAGTACAAACTTTTTGTTTTTGAACTTGAAAATTTTAGTCGATAAACCTATTACCTTAATTAAAATTCTATGGACGTATAACGTTAATTATAACAGGTTTTCTAGACTACCGTTATTCTTTTTCTTAATATTCGTATATTGTTTAACGAATAGCTGCTATGTTTTTGAAACCTTTTTGTAATTCTTTATTTTTATCCCTTAAATCTTTATAAGAGATATTTTACCATTTTTAAATTATATCTATATAGGGTTTCGAACGAAAAACGGCCGATAAATACGTTTCGCATATTATTATATGCGGATTTCGTATTTCGGAATAATTTTATTTAGTTATATTAATATTTATGAAGGTAATTGCGAAAGTAATATTTTAGGATCTAATATGCACGTTTCGTTTGCCTATCTGTTTGCGGATAATAAGTGGTCGATATTTGCTACTTTATTTTTTACTTTTTGTAAAACTCCGCCCAAAATTGGCTTATTAACAATTTGTTTTTATTATTAAGAATTCCGGCTAACGTACCGAATTTATATTGGACTTTATCGTAAAATAATTAAGTTAATTTGCTTAAGGTTATGGTTTTAACTATAGGGATAAATAATTTTAATTTCGTAAAACGGTTAACGATTACTAGGGCTACTTTGTATTTTAATCCGTTTATACTTAGGCTTTTGGAAAACCCCTAATAAAATATAACGGGATCTTTTTAGAAAAATTATTTAAATAACGGTAAAGGCTGTAATTAGTTAAATGGTTTATGGCGTAATTTTATTATGCCTTAATAGTTTGGATATTATTTAATATATTTGCGGATATATTTTGGCATATTTTGTTAATCAAGATTTCTAGTTATTAGTTTTAATATACGGATATATCGTATATATTCTGTTTTTCAATTATTATGATACTGGTTAATTAATTGTTTCCGTAAACGTCTTATAACAAGGTTACGAATTTGTCTCGATAATGTAAAAATATTTTTAAGTCCAAAAAATATTTTCCTTTTATTTCGGCTTAACGTTTAATTATCCGTATTAATTTTAAAACTTTTAAGTTTTTAAGTTGTAATATTCGAACTTGATAATAAAATTATCAAGAAATTTTCAGCTATAATTTTATTTCGTTTTTGGCCAACTTTGTTGACAAAGAATGTAAAACGTATTAATTATAAATAATAACCTTAATATTAATTTTGTCCTTCTCAGACTTTTTAGAAAACGATCGTTATGCGGTCGTAATTTATAATTGCCGTTATTCAACCGTTAATCGTATTAATGTTATAATTCGCAATTATATTACTATTTATAAACGATAAATTCGATAAATATATAGTTTTTTATTTTTCTTTTTTTCTTTAAAGGTTGTTATATGCGTATAATAAAGGTTTTCAGCTTTTTTATACAGATAATAATTATTTAAATTTCCGTTACCTAAAACCTATTTAGAAATTATGCAGCGAACGAATTTTGCGTTATTTTTATAAAAACTTTTATTATTTTTATAATGCTTTATTTCGTGCTATATATTTATAACCGTCTTTCGTACGTTTTCCAGCATATTATTGGTAAATCCGAATTTCTTGAATAATATAAGGATTAGGTTATTATACGCGATTTTGCTTAATATATAATCGGGGCACTGAAATAATTTATCCGCTGATTTAATAACGCCTGGTTAATATTAGATTTTAAATTTAATTTGCATAAAACGGTAAATGTATTAGGTTAACCTCTTTTTAAAATTACGCGCCGGCGCTTTTCTTATATCTTTCAACTCCAAATAATCTGTTAGTATTAAGAAATTCTTTTCCATATTTTTAAAGTATTGCCGTTAATAATTTTTATTATTTTATAATTTAAAGTTTTTCGGTTAAATTTAGTTTTCGTAATTTATATGTAATTAATCGTTAGTATTTGTCGTATTTTTGTATAAGTAATCCTATTATAGCTTTTATTGAAGTAAATATTTTAATTTTGGTATTTTCGGCGTTATTTTAATATTAGTGAATAATTATTAAGTACAAAGTAATTTTTAAGTTTTAAACCGCCTTTTTATATTTTTAAGTTATTAAAATTTTGGTATTTTACCTTTGTCCTACGCCCTTTTTAAGAACTTAATAATAAGTTCAATAATGCGCGAATAATAGGCGATAAACTTCTGATGAAAACTTACAAATCCCAAAAAATATTTAAATATTATAAATTAACATTATCTTTAATTATGCCTTAATAATATTAAGTTGTCGGCGGTTTAACTTTAAGCCGTTAATATTAATTATAAATCTTAGGAGCTTTATTTTATTATTAATAAAACTTCGTATTTAAACGTTTTCGCAAATAATTAATATTATAATAACTGTTTATAAATCAACTAAAAATATTTCGTATATTTGTTTTTATACTGTGAATATATAGTTAGACTATTTAATATATTACATATATTTAGTTAATTAATTTAATTCGTATTATATATATATAGCCCTAAAACGTAACCGGCGTATTAATAAGGCCAAATAACATAACCGTATATTTAAACTGCCTATATTGCGTTCGAAAAACGGTTTTTTAATTATTTTTCTTTTTAATTTTAATATAGTAATAAATATTTTAATATGTATTTTCGAATATACTTTGGTTAATTTTAGGCGATTTATTATTCCTAAAGTTAAAAGTAAAAGGTATTAATTTTTATGGTTATCCGATTTAACCTTTTATAGTTAATATATAATCGGAAATTGCGTCCTTTTTAAATACGAATAATATTAGTACCTTTACGTCCGTTTTCGAATAACGTATCCGGCTTGCTTTTAGGTTTTTTCGGATTTAATTTTTGAATATTTCTTTGGATTTTCGAAATAAGGTAAATCAAACCGAATAAGGCTGTTTTCTTTGAGATCAGGTTTATTATATATTTGGCCTCTAGTAATTAAAGTATTTGTTTTGCTATTTTTTCGAAAGATATTCGCCGGAAATTCTTTGAGAATATAAAGAGGTCGGTTATTTTTTATTTCTGCTATTTTTCGAATTCCGAGATATCCAATTTTTCGGCTAAGTTTATCAAATTAACGATATAAATTTGTTTGCCGGAAAGCGTTATGTCCGTAATTCCCTATTTATAGGCCTTTTGTAATGGTCCGTATAACTATTAATATATAGGTATATTTAGTAGGATTCCTAATTTATCTATTTCGAATCTGGATAATAAAAAATCGGGCATTTTTCGATTATAATATATTGTAAAATAAATTTGCTTAAACTTTCGTTTATTCCTATTATTATCCGTTATATTAATAAGAATTCTATAGGCTTTATAATACTTAATATACGCGTCGTTAACGCCGATACGGCCCGAATTATTTACGGAAATTAATTTAAGGTTATATGTTTTATTAGTATTCTGCTCACAATATTCACCTATATTTCTATATCTATACTTATTTGTATTATTATATTTCTCGCATTTTCTTAAATAAATATTTCCCTTTTAAAAGGCGGCTTTATTCCGACCGTCCTGTAATTATTAACCAAAGTAAATTAAACACTTATATTTATTCCGGTTCATTTTTTATATTTATGTTAAGGAATTAATTTAATTTATCGTCATATTTTATAATCTTCTATACGTCTTTCGGAATTCGGTTTCCGTATAATCGGGATAATGGTATTTTCGTATTCCTTTTGCGTTTGTAATTTGCCTTTTTGTAATCTAATTTCTTACAGTTATATTGTTTTAATAGGCTCTTATAAAAGTTAAGAGTATTAAGTCGTACGAACTTATTCCTGTCGGAATTAAATCGGCGATTGTTTGCTTTCCGAACATAAAAACGCTCGCGGTCCTTATTATTTTTACGTAACGCCTTTAATTTGCTTTAAAAATTGTTTTTCGAACGCTTTAAAATAATATTATTTATCCTTATTAATATTTTTAGCAAAAGATAATCAGTTTTTCTTCGCCTTTTTTAGGCGTTTTAATAACATTTTACCTTATTTACTACGTTATTAATTTATTCGAATTTACTATTCTTTCGTAATAAAATATTTCGTAACCCTAATATTAATTTGTCAAAATAATTAACAGTAAAACGTTTATTATCTCGATCCTTTTCCGGATTAAAAGCGTTCGTAAGCTTTATTTTATTAACCAGGAATTTCCCCTTCATGTAAAAGTCCAAGGGCGATTAATCGGATCGTTTTTGCAATTCTATGAATTATTCCTTATATTCACTATCTAACAAATTAAGATTTACGTAACTTTTCTTCATAAAAGTCTATAAATCTTTCATTTTCAATTTTTTTCGTAATTAAAATAATTAAGCGTAACACGATATAATTGTTAAACGTTTGCAATAATAATATTTATATAGTTTATAGCCTATTATATATAAGTAAAGGTATTTTGCCTTAATATTCCGTTACAAACTTCCGTAATAGCTATTATCTAATGTTCTTTTTTTAATATGACGTACGTTCGGACAGTTTCGGGTAATTATAACGTATTATTCGTTTATAGCTCTTGGGCTTTTATAACGATATCGTAATTAATTTATTAACTTTTATTTTTTAGCTTATATTATTACTTATTATTCGGCTAGTTATCGGTATAGTTCCGAATGTTATTTATTTTGCTAACGGGTAATCTTCAAAAATTAGTTATTATTAAAAGGTTTAACCTTTATTTTGAATTCCGGAATGCAGTTATTATATTACGTCCGTTTTCCGACCGTTCAATTAACGGTTATCGAGACGTATCCTTATTATATGTACAAGATAATTCGGCATCCCGGGGACCATGGTCCTTTATCTATTCGGGCTGCGTTACAAGTTTTTTTACCTATTTCCGTACCGTAATTAATCGTTCGTCGGTTAGGTTCCGATCGGCGGTTTTTTCGACTAATAACCTAGGTTCGTTTTGTAGTTAGCGAATTTTTCTTTTAATAATTATCGCGTTCTCCTTAATGGTAAAAATGGAAAAATTATAAGATAACATATAACTATAAGCTATAATAAGGTAATTTTCGACTAGTCGTAAAGCAGATTCCAAAAAGTAAATATATTAGGTTATTTTCATCTCGTGTTTTCTATTAGCAGCTAGATGGTAGACTTATATTAATAAGTGGGTCGGTGGCTGATCGGTGGCTGGTCGGCTATCAGCGTTATCCTTATAGAAGCTGTATTCTTATAATACGTTATAATAGGTTTTTTATTTAATAACTTTAATTTCCAGTAAGGCGAAATAATCGAATAAAGCGTTAATAAAAACTAGAGAAGCGTTATTTAAACGTTTATAAAAGATTATGGTACTTTTAAAACCCTAGATTTTAGGATGGCGGCGTAAAAATCGAATTACTTACTTTTTTTCCAGGCGTTAAAGGTTACTGTTATTAATTAAAAGACGTTATACGTATAAGCGAAATCGGGAATAAAATAATGTATAATTTACTTACTCTTTTACCATAACTTAATAGGCCAAATTTCCTTCCTGGATTCGTAATAATATCTAGCGAATCTCATGAACTGTTTTTTGCGTTAGCATATTTTCGCTATAATATATTATATATTATCGGGTAATTCAATAACCTTTAGAAGTTAAACGTAAAAATATCTTCCGCGTTATTTTGTTAATGGCTTACGCCGTACGAGGTTAAGCTAAAAGCTGCGTATCGTTCAAAAACCTAGACTTTGATAAATAAAAAGATAAATTTTTCAATTTTGTAACGCGTTGTTAAGAAGCCTTTTAATGGAAAAGAAATCAGTAAGTTGGTCGGCGCGCAACGCATGTGTGGGGTGGCCCGTTGATGGGGTGGCCCGTTGATAGGGAAGATCATCTTAACGTCGAATTTCGCGGAACGTTTGTATTACGAAAAGTTAAATTTTAAATTTCTGAAATAATTATAAAATAATTTTATTTAATTAAGAAAAACGGCGTATCGTAATCTCTTTCGAGTAAAAACTGCCGGCTTTTTCCGAATAATTATAATTTGTTTTTTTCTCGGTAAAATCTTTTTGAAAAAAGGCCGATAAAGAATAGGCGGTTCGCTAATACTTCTGCAGGCTATATTACGAAAATCGTTAATATTAATGAGATTAATTTAAATCATATAATATTACGATAAGAAATTATGTTAGAATTATTTTATAAAGTTCTTAATATAACTAAAAATACGGTTATAATTAATTAATAACACTAATTAATTAAAGTTAAATCGGCAATAATCTGAAGTAAAAAAAGTTCGTAAGTAAAACGTTATTTTCTTAAAGTAATTAAATAAAAAAATTAACGTGGAAAAAAACGGCGCTTATCGATAAACTCTTTTTTGACTATAATAACAACTTAAATATACAATTTAAAATATTTGATAATTATGGCGTTTTTTATACATATTATCGAATAAATAGTAAATCATTTCTTTAAACGCTTAAAAACACAAGAATTTTGCCTTAAAAAATTATAAATATAAGAATTACGTAATTTAGCGCCCAAACGGGACAATAACAGGCCTTATGTATTAAAATTAAAATAATAGGAGATTCGAATTATTATGTATGAGTAATTACAATTTACCAAGGTCCGCACGTTAAATTTTTCTTATAAATTTATTTTTACGTATCTTTATAATATTTTTATTTATTATTACCTTTTTTTCCCTTTTAAACAATCGTAGTATCGTTCAAATTAGTACATATTTTCTCGCCTATATATTAAAATCTATTTACGGCATGTGGCGGCTCGGCTAATTAACCAACTATTAAACCTAAGTCGAACGCGTTTATATTGGCAGAAGTATCGTAGGAATCTAAATAATAAATATAATAAATTATTACCTTTCGCAATACTAACAAGATTTTGAGTAATTAAATTGCCAGAATTATTAAGTAGTTATATATTAGTATTATTTAAATTATAAAAGTAATAAACACATATATTTTTATTTTAGCCTAAGATACTTGAGCGGCTTAAACCTTTAAGCCTTTTAAGGTTTTTAAGTTTTCCGGCCGGCTTAAAAGGCATAGGGTATTTGGCGTCTTAAGACCTTTAAGCCAGTTACGTAATATCTTGGCTTAGGTCGGATTTGGTTTTTCTTCTAGTTTCGACTTTTTTTAAAACATAAAACCGTTAAGTTATAATGTGATTACCTTTTTTTCAACATTTTTGTCTCTAAAATTTATTTTATTTATTCGTTAATTTTAATAAGTAACTTTTCTTTATCTTTAATATATCGGGTCGTATTAAAGAATCTCGGTTTCGTTATTATATTAACGCTTTAAAATTTTAGAACGTATTTAAAGTTTTTGTTTTAACATGCCTTTTTGTTTTCGTTATAAAAAAAACGCGGAATACAAAGTCGTTCAAGGATCCTTAAAATATGCGTAATATATTTATCATAACGACTCTTATAATATCTTTGCTTTTTTTAAAACTATATATGAAAACTTTTGGACGAGAAAAATCGGTTAAAGCGTAAAGAAAAGTAAATTCGTAAAACGTTACAGATTACTGCTAATAAACTAGACTGTTTGCAAAAATAAACACGATTATTTCGTCGCGGTAATATCGAAATATTTCGTTACGGTATTAAAGGCACGGAAATAAGAGAAAGTTTTAAGCGTTTCGAAAAAGAATAAGAATAATTCAAGGCCGCCGCCGTAATTATTCCGTTAATATAAGCCGCATTTCCGGCCGGCTGGTTTAAGGTCAATATTCTTAATTAGTTAATTATTAATTTAGGTACGCTTGTCGTTATTGCTAAAAGTTCATTAATAAACGCTAGGCGTTTTTAAGATTCTTAGCTAGTTCCTAAATATTTTCGAAATCTAGGTGTCTTTTTCATTTAAACAAGTATTGCGTAAATCCGTTTTCTTTTTTTATATCAAGTATTTTTCTTCATCTTATATGCTTATTCATTTTCAATCTTTACGTTGCTTTATACCGTATATACCTTTATGGTATTTGCTGTTAACTTAAGGAAAAAAAACATAAAAACTAGATAAAGTTTGACTTTTAATAAAGGTTTTAACTGGCAATTGTGTTTAAAACTTTTTAGCGATTTTATATGGTCCGATGTATTTATAATCGAATTTTTTCTTGGGTTTCTTTATTTGAATATTTTTAGTAGTTTTGTAAACTATTGCCTTTTTTTCGAAAATTCGTCTCTCCAACCGTTTTCATTATAATACGTGCTGATTTAATTTCGTACGAATTTTAATTTTGTTTTTATTTTTTTGTTTTACTTATTTAATTATTTTTATTTAAGCATTATTTTAACGTTAATTAGCGCGCTAATTTGTACCTCTTCATAGATTTTCGTGGAAAAATTAAAATTATGTTACGAGAACAGGGGTTCTTGTTTTAGGAAAACCAACTTTTAAGGCTCAGCGTAGATCTGCGACGGTTAAACTCCGGATGGGAGTTTTTAGCCTAATCGATGTAATCTAAGTAATGTGGTAAATTAATCAGGTTATATAGATTATATAAATCTACGATGTACTTACATTAAGAAATTAGGATATATAATAAATTGGTTTCTTATTTAGATAAGATTTATTTAATTTCGCCCTTTAATTATTAATTTAAATTTTAAATTTGAAAATTATTATACCGTATCTTAATTAAAAGGAAAATCTTCAAATTTTTTAAAACAATAAATTATTAAATTATTTTTCGTTTTTTATTACCTGCAAAATTAAAACATTATTTCGGATATTACTTATACCTCCAGGTAGATATATAACAGGTTCGTTATATTTTGATAGCTTTGTAATTAATAACTAACGAACAATTTACTGCCCAATTGAGACATAAAGTTGCTTAAATTTAATATGAACAATAGCATACGATAACGTTTAAAAGATAAATAATATACCCGATTCCCGTTATTGGCTAGTAAAACGCTATTAATTAGATTTAACGGTTCTCTTTTTATTAAAGAAGTTTTTTCATTAATTAATAATACAAAACCTTTTTATGTTCGATTATAAGAAAAACCTGTTTTTTAACCATAGCAGCAATTTACTCCGGCTCCTAAGGATATTATCGAGGTCCAGAAAAAGAAATCAAAGAAAAAGGTAGTTCAAAAGGAAGTTAAAAAAGAGTATAGGGTTAAGATCTAAAAAGGTAAAGGAGAAGAATTTATTACAAAAAAAAGGTTCGACCTTTTAACTTAAAAGGCTATAAGCGTAAAAAAAAGTTCGATTCGTTAATGGAAAAAAACCAGCTTTTTTTCTGTTTGTTTGGTTAAAAAACGAAATTAAGAAAGTGGTTACCAACTGCTTTTGTTTAGCGTAAAATTAACGGATGGAAAAACTTCGACCTTACTATTCTTGAGCGCAAATCAACTACGAAAAGAGATTGTTTCGCTTTTTAGTTACTATGGAATATCAGATGTTAAAAGCTATAAGCTAAGCTACTTTAAATCTTATAATAAATTTAAAGACCTCAACGAATTTTTAGTTTAGGTCTCATTTTATTCTAAATTTACGAACGTTCTTTAATAGAAGATTACTAGAAAGTAATAGCCATATGTTCCAATTCGTATTTTTAAAGTAATAAGATCGTTAACGTCTCTTATTATCGCGTTTAAAGCCTTTTTTAGGAATTCTCTTTAATTTCTTTAAATTTCGTTATCTTGTAAGTTTTTTATAGGTAATCTTTTTCTTTTAATTCCTGTTCGAATTTGTTGAATTTTACTTATGTTTTTTTCGTTTAACGCGTTAAGTTGTTGTAATTATCGTTATTGCCAGCATATTATTCTTTCGAACCGTATTAACTGTTTCTAATTCTTTTGCATTTTTTTTCCTTATTAAATAAATTATTTTCTTATTTTTACGATTACATTTTATTATACGTCGTCCTAATTATCGTTTTAGAAATTTTTTATAAATTAATATATTTTTTCCTTAATGGCTTTTTTTTGGAGATTTGCAGTAAATGCCAATTAAAAATGGAAATTCGTAATAACTTTTTAATAATGTTTTTTTATCGTATGCTAGATTAACTCCTTTTCCGTTTGGTAATTGCATTATCTATAGTGACAAAAGGGGTTTTCCTACGGGTATTACTTTCTTTTGGGCCAGCTTTTTGTTTTAGCCAGTTATTCGACATTTCCTGGGGCGATAATCCGAAATTATTAATGTTATTATTTATCGTCTTTATTATTTCCGGTACGATTTGGAAAATCGAATCCTTCATAATATATATAGGTAATTTATTCGTAAATATTTTATTTCCATTTTTCGTAATCGGGATATTTTCGTCGTCGACAATATATAGCGTACATCCTGCCGTATTAATTAGAAATTCCGGGACAGATTTTTTCTGTCTAATTTTGGTATTTGCATAATTATTTTCGTAATGCTTCTGGCTATATTTACAATATTTATTAAGCTAGCTTTCTGGTTTTTCGTATTTTTCGTCGAATTTCTTATCGTAATAATCCTTATTGGATTTTTTGCTATAAATTTGATATATATTTGGCTTAGATTTTGTTAATAACCTTATTATCATTTTCTTAATTATTCCTGGATTATCCCTCCGGTATAAGCATCCAATTATTTTATTATAATTTTTTAGGCTTTTTATATTTGTAAGTTTTATATCCTATTTTTCCATAATTGAAATATTTAATCTGGCTCCAATTTTATTTGTAAGTAACGCCAAGTTCTATAAGTTCTAGCGCCGTTCCGTAAGAAATAAAAGGTGCATCTCGTTTTTTCCCTTAGTTAAACCTGTTATATCCCAAACGTAAAACGTATTATTCTTTTTTTTTTCTGTTATTCTTCAAATTATCGATTATTAATTTTAATTGCTTTTGTAATATATTGGTTTAAAGTAATTAATCGTTTAATCCAAATAATTTTATTTTTTATATTATTTTTTAATCTTTTATAAAATATATCGATAAAGGTATTGGTTTCGTTATTTTTTTATCTTGCCTTAGTCGCAAAATTTTAACGGTTACGGCGTACTTAAATATAAATCCTTTTTGTCGGAGTTACAGAAATTACTGGGCCGCAAATCGTTTTTTATCCGGATTACCGAAATTATTGCGCATTTTATTTTCGAAATTGGTATAAAGTAAAAAGATTTCGTTAATAAAATCCTTTTTATCAAACTTTTTTATTTTTAAAAAATTTCTTATAATAAGCTTAAATTAATTAACCGTATTTCCCGTTAAATATGTTTTTATTATTTGAATTACATCTGCTGGATTATTAAGGTCCTGGAAACAAAAATAAATTTGTGCTTAAATTAAAAAAGTTTAAGGATTACTTTTTCTATTATAGGGCTTTAACTTTTTTAACTTTATACTGGCAAGAAAAAGTTGGGCAAATATCGTAACTTTAAGTTGTTAAACTTTTTTTTCAACTTCCGACTTCGAGCCTAAAGCTGTTAAATAAGGGCTTCCTAAATGCTGGTCGATATTTTGACAGTGTTAAATATTGCCCAAAGTTTGACGGTATTATTGAATAAAAATTTGTAACGTATAACGGATTATGCGGTTTAACTAATTATTAAACCTTAAGTCGATGGGTTTATATTAACAAAAGTATCGTGGGAATCTAAATAATAAATATTATAACGTATTACGTTTCGTAATGTTAAAGGTGCCTTGGGTAATAATGTTATATTGCAAACTGAAATTATTTAAATTATGGAAATAATAAACGTATATATCCTTATTTTGGCTTAAAGTATTTATCATAGCTTAATAATATTTCTTTAATTAGGTTCCCTTCAGCCCCTTTAAGCCCTCTCTGGTGCTTATCCGGTTTAAGCTCTTTTGACCAATTAGGGCCCTTGAGCCCTTTAAGCCAGTTACGTGACTTCTTGGCTGGGTCGGGGTCTGGTTCTTCAGGATCCCGACCGTTTCCAGGAGCCAAGACCGTTAGGTTATAACATTAAGTTATTATTATACTTTTATTAAATTGCATAAGTAGGTCCAGAATTTATTTATTTAATTATTTTTTTATCGGATATTAATTTTTTCAAAAACCCGTAATATTTTTAATAATAAATAATAAAACGTTAAACGTATATTTTTGTGTCTATATTAAGTATCGGCTTTAAAATAACTATTTTCGTAAAGTAATCGTAAAATATTATTAAAAAAATAAAGGTTTTTTTTATTTTGTTAGTAAGTTAATTATAAAATTTACCGAAAAATCTAAATAAAATAGGTTTAGAATAAGTAATGGCCGTAATAACCTTTTTTTTCGTTTTTTTATACGTACGACCTATTGTATATATTATAATTATATCAAAAACGGTATATATCTTAAACTCGTTCCAGTTAATAATAATTACGGATTAATATTATTAATATAAAGTTTTTTCTTAGGTGGCCGGTAATATAAGAATTATATATTCGTTAAATTAATAACGTCCGGAACGGTTTTTAACTAAAAACCTAAACATATTTTTTTAAATTATAAAAAGCTTTTAAAATCGAAAAAATATTCCGTTATAAAAACCTTTACCGCGTTTATAACCGGGGAGAAATTACGTGACTTTTAGGCCACGGCGGCGTACGCCATATTTAATGTTTTATTTTTAATACCTTTTAAATTTTATATTTTTTAAAGGTTTTTTTAAGGAATATTTTTTTACTGGGGCATATAATTAGTTGTTTGTTAATACTTTATTTTAGAGAAATTACGGCTATTAGAATTTTTTAAATTTACAACAATTCGTTAAATAATTTTTTTTAATTAGCCGGGTTACTCGTTTTTTAAGCTTAATATTCTTTTTCGTTTCAAAATATATCTTATAACTTACAAAATATAATATCGGATCGGTTGACTAATTTATTAAGGCGATATTTAAATACGAAATTAAAGGCGGATAAGAAATTAGCTTATCGAATTTACCTTTAAATAAGTTTGCGGGTATTTATAAAATACTAGAGGTTCGCGTAATTTATTAAGATCGTAAAAAGCTGGTTAATTTTTAAATTTGTTTTATTTTGCTAAGGTTTTAATAATAGTTAAAAACTTTTTATCGTATATTTCGTAATTATATTTAGCGAGCGATAACTATTTTAAAAAGTACGTAATTAATTATAAACGCCTTAACGAATTAAATTAGGCTAAGTATTTTCCAGTTATTTAGCCGGAATAATTTGCTTTTATTACCGTTTTTTTCGAGGTCCTAATACGTAAAAATAGGCGTTATAATAAAAGGTTCTTTAAGTTGGTTAAAAAATATTATTTTTCGTTTTTTTAACAGAAAGGGATTTTTTTTAGTTAATCGTAAAAAAAATTGTTATTCCGTTAAAATCTTTTATAAAAGTTTTGTAAAAATTAGCGAACCCGATAAAATTTTTAATTTCTTATATATTAATAAAGGGCTTTTATTTTCGAATAACGGCTATTTTCTTAGGATTAATTCTTAAACTTATTTTTATTTTAATAATTAATTTTAAATATTTTATTTTTTAGATTACAAATATGTATTAATCCCGGTTTAATTTAAGTTTTATTTTTGCTAAACGGAAAAATATGAATTTAACATTCGCCGTATAATTGGTTCGAAAACCGGACAAATAAATTAATATATTCTTTATATACGTAAAGCAAACTTTATTATGGTAACGCTTTAGCACAATATTAATATAACGTTAAAAAATAACCGGTATACCGTTATGGCTAAATAAACATATTAGTTATTTGAAAAACCCGAAATATATATAAAACGTAATTTTTTATTTGTTTTTTTTTTGGCAGATATATAATCGGTAAAAAACTGTTCGAATATCGAATTTCGTAAATTACCCGGCCTATAATAAAGTTCGTAATGTTTTTTTATTAATAAAAAAAGGTAACGGTTTCGTTTTGTAATCTTATTTAATTTTTTATAATTTACGTATAACCGTAAACTCCCGTTAAACTTTTTTACAAATAATACCGAGATATTTGCAAAAAGATCATTAACTCGATTTTATTATTTATTAAATAAGTTTATAACTATTTTACGTAAAATTAATAATTTTTTTAATATGCCGTATAAAGGTTTTTATGAAATTGTTTTTTCTTAATCCGAAATATTTATTTTTAGGTTCATTGTTACGTCGTTATTATTATAATAAGGTAATAGCGACGAATTTTTGTCGTTTGCAAAAAAATTTCGGAATTTCCGTATTTTTCTTGGAAAACGTTCCGTTATATCTTTAAAAGTTAATTATAACTTTATTTTTAAAGCCTTATTAATATCTTTTATAAAAATTACGAATAATTATATTCCGTTTTTCTTGCGGCGGTTTTACCACGTTATTGCTGGAAAGGTTATCATTGCGATTAAGCGGAAATTTTTATATTTTTATAATCGCCTTTTTAAGCGGTCCTGAAATTCCTTATTAAATTATATTTTTTCGCATAATATCGGCGTATTAACGTTATTTGCAACACGTATAAATTTTTATCTCGCTTTGTATACGATATTATTATATTTTATTCAAGGTTTTTTTAAAATATAAATGTAAAATAAATTTTTAATCACGTATCTTTAAATTCGTTTTAGGCGGCCGTTTAAATTTATGTTAATGTAAATAATTTTTCGAATTACGATTATTATAAATTCGTTATTGTTCGATAGTATTAACCCATAGAATATAATAAATATATATTGTAACTTTAAACGGCGATTTAGCAGTTAATTAAATGCGGAATAATAAATATATTTATTATCGATTAAGACGTTTATATATATGATATTATTAATTAAAACGTTTAATATAAAAGAATATTATTTAAATTTTTGTTAATTCCTTAAAATCTTTTTTATTACGTTTTTTTATTAATAATTTTTAATAAAAGTTATTTTTTTAAATTTTCGTTATCCGAATTGTTATTTTTATTAACGGTATTCCCTAAATTCGTTACCGTAATTTCCGTTTTAACCTAACGAAACCGTTTTGCGGATTTATATTTAAAGTATTTCCAATTTAAATTATTCGTAATAACAAAATACAAATATTATTTTTTCCGTTTCCAAATTTGTATTTTATTATTAGAAAGTTATTTTATTTAAAGCTAAATATTCGAACCTTATTCCGAATTATTTCCGGATCGGGTTTTTCGATTATTTCGTTATTAATTTATAAATTTAAAAATTAACATAATTAATTACATAACGTCCGTCATAAATATTTTTTTTCAGCATTTATTATTTCAGCCCGTTTATTAAATTGGCCGGCGTGTTATTATTAATTAGCCGTCCGTTTCTTTTTCCTCATAATACCAAATTAAAAAAGTAATTAATTGTATAAGAATTAAGTAAAATCTTTAAATAATTAATTACTTTTTTTGCTTTACGTACTTAACGATTACAAGTATCGTAAGGTATATTTTTCGCAATTAGCGTCTTACGAAATTTCGTATTATTATTGGCGTTTAGAAAAATTATTTTAATTATTAAAAGTTACGTTAAATTTTTATATTCGGTTAATTTAAGCTTAAAATCCAGTAAATAATTTTAAAACCGTTAATTATGATTTTATTTCATACGTTATAATTATTTTTTAACGGATTATACCGTTTGCTTATTGTCGAATTATTTTTTCATATTAAAAAAGAAACTACTAACGTCAAAACTTTTCGGTAATCTTTTTATTTTGAATTAACCATTAATTTTGTAATTATTTTTCGGTAAATATAAATATTATAATGCTGAAATAAGTTATTATAAAGAAGCCGGAAATAAACCGGTTTTTTTCATTTTTATACGAAATATAGCGAAAAATAAATAGAACGTTTTTTACTGTCTATTTTATAAAGGTTATTTTATAAGCTTATAATTTATTCCTGCGAACGCATTATTAAGCGGCGGGCTTACCGTAAGTCTTTGGTAAAACGGTCTTATTTTATAAATGTTTTTTTTATTTTCGTAAAAAAGCATTTTCCTATTTTCGTTATCCGGTTAAATAAATTATTTATTGTTTTGTTACGGTTAAAAACCAATTTCGTAAACTTTTCTTATTATATATTAAGTTTTTAAAGTATATTTATAAACGATTAATATTATAAGTTTTTTAATAGTTTCGGACAAAATTAAGACCGTAAGTTCGCTTATAATTTCATTAGTTATAAACATTTTAATTATAAGGCGAACCGTTACTCGTTTTTATTAGCAAAAAAACTGCAGAAAAGGATTAGTTCGTTAAGAATATACGAAAACGAAAAGTCGAAATTTAAAACCGAAAAAGAAATAATTCCTAAATATTAATACGTTTAAGAACAGAAAGCGACCTAGGCCGAAATAAAAATCGCGAAATAAAATATAGACGGCATTTAATTTACTATAGATATATATATTAATGAAGAAAAATTTATACAAACTTTAATTAATTAAGGATATAAATATTTTACCGTAATAAGCAAAAGATTCGTAAAACGTTTACGGTTACGACATATTTTACTAAAATTATACGAATTAAAAGAAATTCGAAAACAAAAGTCGATGACGGCAAGGAAAAATTAAGGAAATATTATATATAAAAATAAACATCGACGATTGTAAGGCTGCGATATTCGCAAATATCATTAATAACCTTAATTACCTCCTAATTTTGGAACAATTTAAAAAAACGTTATAACGTTATAAATGTAAAATAAAAGCAATTTTTTGATAATAAACGTACCAGGTTATATAAGGGATTATAAAAAGAATTTAAGGCTCAAGGAAATAACGTATAAATAATTTGCAAAATAAAAAGAATTTTAATTACCTTTTTTAAAACAGAACTTTAGAAAATAAAAAAATTTAAAAAAACAAATTAAGAAATTTAATTATTCTTAATTATTTTAACGGATATAAACAAATCATTAACGTTTAAGAAAAAAAATAAAAATTAATAAGAGTTTCCATTTAAATTAAAAACCTTTCGGAAATTATGCGGTACAAAATTAGATAATATTTTATTTTTACCTTGTTTTAAAATAAATTATGTAATCCTAGTGCATAACAACGATATAAAAAGGAAAATATTAGCATTATAAGGGCTCTTATATAATATAATTAAGGACAAATTATTAGCTTTAAAAAAACCTTAACGGAATTCTTAAATAAAGGTATATTTGTGTAAATAATTTATCCGTAAAGGCCCCGGTTTTATTTGTAAAAAAACTCGGAAAAAAGTTATATATTTATTATAATTATCGGACGTTAAATACAATAACCGAAAAAAACGGTTTCCTTTTACCCCTTATTTCGGAAACCTTAAAATTATTTTCTTATATTATATAGTTTACAAAATTATACGTCCAAGTAACGTTCCATAAAATTAGAATTAAGAAAAAAAAACGAATAAAAAACGGTATTCCGAAGGCGTTTTGACTTATACGAATAGCTAGTAATACCGTTCGGCTTATATAAGACTTTTATCATTTTCCAGCAATATGTTAATAAGGTTTTAAAGGAATATTTTAATGTTTTTTATTTAGCGTATATAAACGATATCCTTATTTTTTTCTTCCGGATCCAACAAAGATTATATATAAAAAATAAAAAACGTCTTAAATTATTTAAAAAAAGCAAATTTAAGTTTGGATATTTCCATATGGGAATTTGTCGTAAAAATAACAAAATATCTTGGATATTTCATAAATGCTGAGAAAGATATACGAATGGACCTTAAAAAATTATGCATAATTAAAAAACCAAAAATTTTGAAAATATTTAAAGAAGTCCGAAATTTTTTAGGGTTCGCAAATTTTTACCGCAACTTTATAGTTTATTACGTAAATTTATCGGTACTGTTAATAACGTTAATCCGGAAAAAAAACCTTATTTCGTTAAAGAAAAAAAAGAATAACATTCCAACGTTTTAAAAACACTTCTATAATGGAACCGATCTTAACGTAATAAAATTCCGAAAAACTTATAATATTAAAAATAAATTATTTAAAGATCATATACGAAAGTTATTTATTTTAAGTTAATTAATTAAAAATATGACGCTTAATTATTTATTATTTTAAAACCTTAAATCTCGTTAAAACTAATTACCAAATATATAATAATAAATTTTCAATACCAATAAATCATTTAAAAGAATAAGGTATAAAATCATGTAATATAATAATTTCTCTCAAAATTGTTATTAACGATAAAAATTTAAAGTATCTTATAATTATTAAAAAGTTAAATAAATATTAAATAAAATAATTAAAAGAATTATCTCGTTTTAATTTTTATTTTAAATTCCGTATTAACCATATAAATATTAAAGCCGATATATTTTCGCGTAAGAAACAAAGTATGCTTACAAAGGAAAACAATAACCGAAAAGCCTTACGAAAATTTTAGTTAATAAAGAACAACTAGTTATTTATATTATTTACGAAACGTGAAAAATACGTTAAAAATGCGATAATAATTAATAATATTAAAATTAAAGGCGACGGATTATTTCGAAAAAGGTAAATATTTTAATATTATAAAAGTGTTTAAAAATCTTAGAATGTAACTTTAAAATATAATAAGAATTATAACCGTATTATTGAAGCTATTATAAAAGAAGAACGTAATTTTTTTGGCGCAATTAAAATTATTAATGTCGATCGCGGAATATATTTTAGACGTTGAAAACTTCTTTTAGTTTTGGGAGCGCCATTAAATTTTAAATTAAAAACCGTTTAAGACGGCCTTAATATAAAATATTTACGATTTCTATATAATAAGTTACCACAGCAAAAAGATTACGATAACAATATTTTCGAAGGTTTTTTTAATTCGATATATATTGTATAATAAAGTAATTCTGTAGGAATTATAAGGTAGGTGGCCATAAAAACGTATGGAAAAAAAGGAAAAGGAAATTACTAAAATTTTTCGAATTTCTAAACGATTTTATAATAAGTTGTTAATCGATTTTATAATCGATTTATTAACCGTTTTTAAGTATAATTTATATTTTTTAATAATTATAATATATTAATTATTTAAGGTAATAATTTTAAAAAATAATACGTACGATAAACATAAAAATATATACGAAAATATTAGTAAAAGCATATTGGAAATTTTATATTTTTTCAAGGGTATTATAAATAATAAACAAATTAATTAAGTAAAACATTTTTGGATAAAAGTTTACGAATTAATAAAAATATAAAATAATAGATAGCTATGAGCTGGGTAAGGTGATCTCCGACCAGTCGTAAAGCAGATTCCAAGAAATAAGTGTATTAGGTTATTTCCATCTGGCATTTCCTATTAGCTGCCAAATGGTGGATTTATATTAATAAGTAGGTCGGTGGCTAATTGGTAGCTAATCGGTTACCAGTTTTATCCTTATAGGGGTTATAT
This sequence comes from Monosporascus cannonballus, assembly GCA_004154925.1. NCBI lineage: Eukaryota > Fungi > Ascomycota > Sordariomycetes > Xylariales > Monosporascus > Monosporascus cannonballus. The sequence continues at coordinate 298,704 of QJNS01000004.1, forward strand.
TTTTATAATTATTTCCTTTTTTTAAGCTGTTAATCCTTAATAATATTATTATTATTTTGATATAATGCGTTTCGTAAATCTGGTTACGTATATTTGTTAATAATTCACCGTTATATTATATTATAAGTAATTGCCGTAATAATTAATATATATTATATTATGTAATTAATTATATTCCGCCTAGTTCTTTTTTATAATCCGTTTTTAATTTTACTTTATTTATCTTTTTTTTTCCCTTTATGCCTTTATTTCTATGTTTTCTGCATATACGTTCCGTTTGGTTTTCCGTTTTTCTTTATTTTTATTTTGCTTTTTCCGTTTATTTTGCGTATTGTTTCCGTTTGCTATATTTTTTTATAAGGAATTCCAAAAAAAATAGTATTTTAACATTAAGGAAAATTAGGATTTTTTTTAACGTTATCCTTTCGACGCCGATAATAAAATAGATATTAATTGTATTACGAGCGGTAATAAGCCGTATTATATTTATATAATATAACGTTATTTCGATTACTGTACAATTTGCGTTTAAGTTTTAAATGCCTTAAATTATATCGTAACTAATTATTATTATAAAATATTTTGTGTAATAAATAAATATTTTTAATATTATTAATATTGTTATTTAATTTTCATTCAGATTTTAATTATTTTTAAAAATATTACTTAAATAATTTTTTAATTCGGTATCGATAATTAGAAGTTAATTAACAAATTCGAGAAAGTTCGTATTACGGATACTTAATATAAACGTTCCGACGTAATTATGGTTGGTTATCGATTTAACGTTTTTCTAAAGGCCGAGTTCGTTTTTAACGTAATTATTTTTAAAAAGTATCGTTTTTTTAATATAATTAAAATCGATTTCCGATTATCCGTTATAGTTACGGAAATCCAGTTTTAACGCCGTTTTATGGGTTTATAAATTTAGGTTTTTTTTATAAATATTACGGTCCTTTTTTTATTATTCCGCGATTAATTTCCGATTAAACGTAATTTTAAGGTATTTCTATAAATAAGGTAATTTTCAAAAATCGTTATACTATTACGTTTTTTATTTATAAATATTTTCCGCCCGTTTTCCGATATTTTAACGGAATTTTAATGCTTATTAAAAATTATAATTAAAAAATAGCTTTATCCGGCGAAATTATTATTAAACCAAAATATATTAAGCGGTTTAAGGACGGCGTCTTATTTTCGATTAATAACAAATTATATTCCGGTTATCTGGGCCTTATATTTCGTAAGGAATAAAATGTTTTTAAGTTTTTTCCGGATTTTACGCCTAATAAATTTAATAAACGTACCCGTTTTTTGTTATCGTATATTTTCCGATTATTTTTCGATATTTTTATATTAATTTCTTTAATATCTTTATTAAGGGTTAATTAATATAAAATTTAAAATTTTATACGAAATTTTGTTTTCGAAATAAAATTTTATTTTTTTTACGTTATTTATAAATTTTTAATTAATATATAATAAAATAATTATTTGCCAAAGATTTAAAAATAATTATATAATTAAATAATACTTTAATATTAATATTTCAATTTTATTTAAAATTATTTTTTGTAATTTTTATAATAATTAAACGATTAATTTCTAATCGGGTTATTATTATCTTGTAATTTTTAGGTTATCTTATTTTTTATATACGTATTTAATGTTTTTTTCGTAACGTTATAATATTTTAAACGCGTATTCGAAATATTTTCGGGGCTTTTACGTATTATATTCGGCAGGCCAGTCTTCTTATTTAATCAAATATTTACGTTATTCCCGGTTATCTCGGTAATGGACGATATTTTTTAGTATTTATTTTTTTCTGGTTTTTTTTAAATCCGGTAACGTTATTTAAATATTGCCGGGTTCCTAGTTATATTACGGTTTTAATATAGATATTAAAAATATATTAGATATTTGTTAATATTTAATAAAAAAAAATTATTTTATACATTTAAGAATTTATTTATTCCTTACTTATAACCCGGATATAAATAAATACGAATTTTTTATTTTTAAATTTAAAGTTTTTAGTTAATAAATTTTCGTATTACCTTAATTAAAATTTTATAAACGTATAACGTTAATTATAATATTTTTTTTAAACTGCCGTTATTTTTTTTAATATTCGTATATTATTTAATAAATAGCCGCCATTTTTTCGTAATGCTTTTTAATTTTTTATATTTATTTTTTAAACCTTTATAAAAGGTATTTTATTATTTTTTAAATAATACCCATATAAGATTTCGAATAAAAAACGGCCGGTAAAGGCGTTTTACGTATTATTATATACGAATTCCGTACTTTATAATAACTTTATTTAATTATGTTTATATTTATTAACGTAATTACGGAAATAATGTTTTAAAATTTAATAAATATGTTTTATTTGCTTATCGCTTTGCGGATAATAAATAATCGATATTCGCCGTTTTATTTTTCGTTTTTTACAAAATTCTGCTTAGAATCAATTTATTAACAAGTTATTTTTATCGTTAATAATTCCGGTTGGCATACCGAATTTATATTTAATTTTGTCGTAAAATAATTAGGCTAATTCGGCTGCGGTTAAGATTTTAATTGCAAAAATAAATAGTTTTAATTTCGTAAAGCGGTCGATAATTACCAGGATTACGTCGTATTTTAGCCCGTTTAAATCTAAGCTTTTAAGAAATCCCGTTATAAAATTTAACGAGAATTTTTAGAAAAATTACTTAAATAATAATAGGGACTATAATTATTTATATGGTTTATAATATAACTTTATTATACCTTAATAATTCGGATATTATTAAATATATTTTCGGATATCGTTTACCATATTTTCCTAATAAAACTTTTTGGTTATTAATTTTAATATACGAATATATCCTATATATCTTATCTTTAAATTATTATAATACTAATTAATTAATTACCTTCGTAAAACGTTTTATAATGAAATTACGAATTTATCCCGATAATATAAAATTTTATTTAAATCTAGGAAATATGTTTTTTTATTTCGGCTTAATATTTAATTATTTATATTAATTTCATAATATTTAAGTTTTTAATTTATAATTTTCGAACCTAATCGTAAAACTATCGGGAAACTTTTAATTAAATTGCCATTTCGTTTTTGGATAATTTTTTTGCCAAAAAACGTAAAACGTATTAATTATAAATAATAATTCTAATATTAATTTTATTTTTTTTAAATTTCTTGAAATCTAATTATAATACGGTTGTAATTTACGGTTATTATTATTTAACTATTAATTATGTTATTATTATAATTTGCGTTTATATTATTATTCGCAAATAATAAATTCGGTAAATATATAATTTTTTATCTTTTTTTTCGAAAATTTTTTATAATTATATAACGAAGGTTTTCCGCTTTTTTTACGCAGATAATAATTATTTGAATTTTCGTTACCTAATATTTATTTAGGAATTTTGTAATAAATATATTTTACGTTATTTTTATAAGGCCTTTGGCTTTTTTATAATGCTTTAAATTGCGTTATATATTTGCAACCATTTTCCGTATGTTTTTCGGCATATTATTCGTAAATCCGAATTTCTTAAATAATATAGGAATTACGTTTTTATACGTAATTTTCCTTAATATATAATCTGGACGTTTAAATAATTTATCCGCGGGATTAATAACGCCCGGTTAATATTAAATTTTAAAATCAAATTACGTAAAACGGTAAACTTATTGAGTTAACTTCTTTTTAAAATTACGCGCCGGCGTCTTTATTATGTTTTTAGTATTATATAATTAATAAATATTTTAAAAAAACTTTCCTTATTTTTAACATATTATCGCTAATATTTTAGGCTTTTTATAATCGTTAATAATTTTTATTACTTTATTACTTACCGTTTTTCGGTTAAACTTAATTTTTGCGATTAATATGTAATTAAACGTTAATATTTTCCGTATTTTTGTAAAAATATGCTTAATATTGTTTTTACCAAAACGTTTATTTTAACATTAATATTTTTAATGTTATCCTAATATCGGAAAATGGTCGCCGACTAAAAAATATTTTTTAAGTTTCGGAATACCTTTTTAATTTTTTCGGATTATCGAAATTTTGTTATTTTTTTTATCTTACGCTTTTTTTAAAAAATTAATAATAAGTTTGATAATATGTAAATAATAGGCGAAGAATTCTCGATAAATATTTACAAATCCCAAAACTATTTAAATATTATAAATTAATTTTGATTTTAATTATGCTTTAATTATATTAGCCCGTTAACGGTTTATTTTCAAACCGTCGATATTAATTCTAAATCTTAAAAGCTTTATTTTTTTTAAAAAGAATTCGCATTTAAACGTTTTGGCAAATAATTAATATTATAATAACCGTTCGTAAATTAATTAAAAATATTTTTTTTCGTTATCCGAATAAATAATTATATTATTTAGATATATTATATATATATAATTAATTACTTTAATTAATACCTTAAATATATAAGCTTGGAACGTAATTAACGCGTTAATAAGGCCAAATAATATAACCGTATATTCGAATTATCCGTATTATATTCGGAAAACGGTTTTCTATTAATTACTTTTTTTTATTTTGATACGATAATAAGCATTTTTAAAATTAATTTTCGAAAATACTTTAATTAACTTTAAACGATTTATTACTTTTAAAATTAAAAGTAAAAAATATCGGTTTTTTATCGTTACCCGATTTAACCTCTTATAATTAACGCATAATCGGAAATTGCCGTCCTTTTTAAACATAAATAATATTAGTACCTTTACGTCCGTTTTCGAATAACGTATCCGGCGTAATTTTAGATTTTTTCGGATATATTTTTTAAATACTTTTCTTTAAGCCTCCGAAATAATGTCAATTAAGCCGAATAAAAGCGTTTTTCCTCGGATTAAATTTATTATATATTTTGCCCTTAACAATTAAAATATTTTTTTACTGTTTTTTCGGAATACATTCGCCGGAAATTCTTTAAATATATAAAGAAATTAAATTTTTTTTATTTTTGTTATTTTCCGAATTCCGAGATATTTAAGTTTTCGGCTAAACTTATTAAATTAACGATATAAATTTGTTTACCGAAAAATACTAGGTTTATAATTTTTTATCAATTAACCTTTTATAATAATTTGTATAATTATTAATATATAATTATATTTAACCAAATTCTTAATTTACTTATTCCGGGTCTAAATAATAAGAAATCAAACGTTTTCCGATCGTAACATATTACAAAATAAATTTACTTAAACTTTCGTTCGTTTTCGTTATTATTTATTATGTTGATAAAAATTTCGTAAGCCCTATAATATTTGATATACGTATTATTACGGTCGATAAAACCTTAAATATTTACGGAAATTAATTAAAAGTTAAATTTTTTCATCAACTTTTTGCTTATAGTATTTACTTATACTTTAATATCTATATTTACTTATACCGCCATATCTCTTATATTTCTTTTAATAAATATTTTCCTTTTAAAAAACGGCTTTATTCCAACCGTCTTATAGTTATTAACCGAAATAAATTAAACGTATACGCCTATTCCGGCTTCTTTTTTAAATTTACGTTTAGGGATTAATTTAATTTATCGTTATATATTATAACGTTTTATATAACTTTTAAAAATTAATTTCTATGTGGTCGGAATAATAAGGTTTTCGTATCCCTTTTTAATTTATAATTTACGTTTTTATAATTTAGCTTTTTATAATTATAATACTTAAATAAGCTTTTATAAATATTAAAAGTATTAGGTTATATGGATTTATTCTTATAAGAATTAAATCGTTAATTATTTGCTTTCCGAATATAAATATACCCGCAGTTTTTATTGTTTTTACGTAACGTTTTTAATTTACTTTAAGGAATTTTTTTTCCGAAAACGTTAAAATAAAATCGTTTATTCTTATTAATACATTTAGCAGAAAATAATCGGTTTTTTTTTCGTTTTTTTAAACGTTTTAATAATATTTTGCCTTATTTATTACGTTATTAATTTATTTTAATTTACCGTTTTTCCGTAATATGATATTTTATAACTTTAGTAGTAATTTATAAATATAATTAAAAATAAAACATTTATTATCTTAATCGTTTTCTGGGTTAAAAACGTTCGTAAACTTTATTTTATAAATTAAAAACCTTTATTTAACGTAAAAGTCTAACGGCGATTAATCGGATTATTATCGTAATTTCATAAATTGTTCTTTATATTCCTTATCGAAAAATTTAAGATTTACGTAGTTTTTCCTAATAAAAATCTATAAATATTTTATTTTTAATTTTTTTTCGTAATTAAAATAATTAAGCGTAACGCAGTATAATTACTAAACGTTCGTAATAAAAACGTCCACATAGCCTATGGCCTATTGGATATAAGTAAAAACATTTCGCCCTGGCCTTTCGGCGTAAATTTCCGTAATAACTTTTATTTAATTCTTTTCTTAATTAATGCGCGTTCGGAAAATTTCGGGCAATTATAATACGGTATTCGTTTATCGCCTTTAAGTTTTTACGATAATATTATAATTAACTTATAAAGTTTTACTTTTTTAACTTATATTATTATTTATTATTTGTTTTATTAATAAATAATTTCCAAAATCTGGTTATTATTAAAAGGCTTAATCCTTTTTTGCTTTAAATTCCGGAACGCGTTTGTTATATTACGCCCATTTTCTAACTATTTATTTAACGGTTATCGAAATATATCCTTATTATATTTATAAGGTAATTCGGAATCTCGGAGATTATAATCCTTTATCTATTAAAGCTTCGTTATAAGCTTTTTCGTCTATTTCCGTACCGTGATCGATCGTTCGTTAATTGGGTTCCGATCGGCGGTTTCCTTAACTAGTAACTTAAGTTCGTTTTGCAATCGGCGAGCTGTACTTTTAATAATTATCGCATTACCTTCTATAGCAAATGGAAAAATTATAAGATAATAAATAATTATAAATTAAGTAAGGTGATCTCTGACTAGTCGTAAAGCAAATTTTAAAAAATAAATGTATTAAGTTATTTCTATCTGGCGTTTCCCACTAGCTGCCAAATCGTGGATTTATATTAATAAATAGGTCGGTGGCTGATCGGTGGCTGGTCGGCTACCAGCTTCATCCTTATAGGGGCTATATTCTCACAAAAAATAAAATAACGCTATTTTACGGTATATTACCTAAAAATTAATAATAATACGGAACGGGTTAATTAAAAGATATTGATTTATTTGCAAATTTTCATAGCGTATTTATAATAAAAATAAAATATTTTCTTTTCGAGGACGATATTTATAATTAATTATTGAAATATGATTTCGGTAAAATTAAATCTTTTTTTCCTGCTTTACGGGTATTATATTAATTCAATTCCTTAAATAAAAACTAATTTAGTAATTAAAAAAAAATTTACGAATAAAAATAGAAATTTTTATTAAGAAATTACGAAAAAGTACGAAATTCGCTTAAGCCGTGATAACGACGGCTTAGCAAACCTAAAAAAAAGCAATAAATAAATGTCGTTTTTCTTGCGAAAAATACGAAATTAACGACAAAGTTTGGTTATTTCTGAAAAATATTATTATTTTTTGGCCGTCGAAAAAGCTAGAGTAATTTAAAGTTAAATATTAAGTAATTAAAATAAATAATTTTAATATTATTAAATTAAATATATTTAAAGGGAGTTATAATTATTTTTACGTTAATTTATTAAATTACGTAAACCGTAACCCTTTACCGTTTTAAATTAATACAAATATTTAACTTTTTTTTATTATTTTTTAAAAAATAATGAATCGAAATTTAAATCGGAAGTATTTTTAAGCCCGGACCAAAAAGATAAAAAAGGTTTTATACGTTAAATCCTGGTAAAATAATTAAGTTATGCAAAACCGATTTGGGAGCCGTTCGAAAAATTAGCAAATACGGTGGCTTTATAACAGTTCGAAAAGAATACGGCAATATAGCTATTAATAACGAACCCCAAATTTAACATATTACCCGAAAACGGATAAGTAAAAGTCTAATTTAAAAACGCCGGCCGGGCGGCGCGTAAGCGGTACAAAAAACTTATGGAAGCCGCTTAGAAACAGCTTTATATAGTTCGTAAATAAGTGTTAAAATAACGTTTTCGTTATTTACGAATAAAGCACATTAAAAAGGAATTAAGAATTATAGGAATAATACGCCGGTTACGAAATTATTTAATTATCTGTGAAAACCTATAAACTTAACCATTTATTTTACGAATTTATAACGTTAACGTTACGGGAGAATTATATACTTAAGGCGCGCGATTATTCGGTTTTATTTATATTAAATTCCGGCAAAGCCGGGATTTTTTTTAGCCGCCAAAGTTATAATTATAAGGTGTTTAAAAGCGTTAGTAAAATAGTTACTAACGGCTATTAGTTCAACTTATAACGTAAGTTAATAAGCGGTACGAAAAGGGCGCGGAAATATCGCCAAAAAAACCTACATAGCAGGATTTATTATTTTTATATTTAATACCTCCTTTTTTACGTAAATCGGAAAAACTAATTAAAAACTAAAAATTAACGCGATTATTGATTTTGCGATAAGTTAACCCCTTTTGGAAAAGGTAGGAGGTAATATAATGGGGCTGTATAAAGCCTTATTATGGAGCACTGGACAAACGCCGGTACTAAACAGCATTAGCGCAGCGCCTTATATACGAACATATATAACTATATTTTCGTCTTTCTTTTCTTTTTTCTTCAGCTAAAAAATAAACTTTTATTGGCAACGGATTGCAGACCGCTTAGGTAAAGCCTTTTACATTTAATTTATATAACAGAAGTTAAGATAATAATCTACTTAAAGAAATTTTGTGTAATAAGCGTTATTTATTTATTTTTTAAAATTTTCACGATTTATTTTAAATGTTTTAATCAAAGTATTTATATATTTCGTTTCTTTCGAAATAGCTCTAAATTAATACGTAAATTATATTATAATATTGAAATGAAATATGTGATTTTTTTATCCATTTATAATTTAGGTATTTGAGTTATATTAATAAGTTAAACATATATATTAAGTTTTACGAAAACTTTTAAAACCGTATTTTAAGAAAGGTAATTAATTTGAAAAAGTATAATATATTAATCATTTATTAATAAAAGAATTTCAGATGATATTAAACCAATTTGATAACATGAATACTGAATTGAAAAATGAAATTAAATCTTTAAATTAAAAATATTAGATATTTTATTACGTTAGAGAAGAATTGGTTAATAAAGGTTTATATTTATTATATTTTTTTAGAATATTCAATTATTATTATAATTTACGATAAAACGAAAAGGATATTTATTTTAAAAAAGGCTTTATAGTAAAGTATAATATTATATTTATAATTAGCTGCGACTAATTAGAACATTTTGTTTTTACATATATATTAAACAGTTCTTTTTTTATTTTGTTAACTTTAAAGAAAATATTATTATTATTGTTATTAGTGTGTATTATGTTATTGAACGCTTTAATTATTGAAGTTTAATATTATAATTATTATCGATTTAAGTTATTTATTTCGATATTTTGTTTTATATAATAATATAACTTAATTATCCGCATTAATTCGAACTAAATCTTATCGATCTTAATACATTTTAAAATGCTTTACTGTTTTTAATATTACAATTATATCTTTATATAATACAAGAAAACTGTATTTTAATTCAAGTTTTTATTTTAATATTTTATATTTAAAATAAATTGTATTTATAATTGTAAATCCTGATAATATTTTATTAATATATAATTATTTAAAATTAATTTATTATTAAATTATTATAAATAATTTTTATATAAAATAGTTTACGTCAACCTAGCTTAATTTTTAATTTTTCTTTAAAAAAATGTTCATTAAAAATACTTATCATTTAAAATTAATTTTTCAAGTTGATTATGCTTAAGCATTGGTTTTTATATTAAATGGTATAAAGGCTTTAATTTTTGAATTAAATATAATTTGTTAAATATGTTACCAGTAGCCTAGTAGTTATTTGGATATTTTATATATTCAATTTAAGTCTTAATGTTTTGTGCTTAAATTTTATTATGATTTATTTTAAAAATATACGATTAAAACTAATAAACAGACAATTTAAAAAAAGGTATAAATAGTTTTATTTCTTCTTAATTTTTATTTCCGTCTCTTTTTTTTCTTTTAATATTAACTTCGACAATTAACTTTATTAATAAAAAAGTTATTTATAATATCTTGTTTTAATTTTTTTAAAACATATATATATAAATATTTACTTAAAAGATATTTTAAAATAATAATATATTTAAAACAAAACTGTTTAATTTTAAAAGTTCGATAAAAGTAATTTTTCTTCACGATTATTTCCACCCTTCAAAAATGCCATATATAAGCATTTTTAAAATACCCCCCCTCCGCGTTATGGTGGGTACGATACTACGTTATGCCTTATGTACCTCCTTTGGTACTTCTTACAGTGGCGGAAACCTTTAGATTTCCGTCAATGGATGATGAGTATTGACTGAAACTCCGGCAGTTCTAGGGGGAGTTAGATGTTCCTTCTCCTTCTCGGGGCTTTCAACTTCTCTGCTTCTCACTATCGCCTTCCCCATTCTTCCGCATCTAATCGTGTAGAATCCGCGCTAAATTGATCCTCGTACTAGTAAACCTAGCCATTATCGTTGTCGCATCTTTATCCTTGTCACTCGCATCCCTACTATCAGCGATGGTCGCTGAAAGTGCTGTGTTCTAGAGGGTGGCCGTCACTCGTAGAGCTTCTTCTCGCCATGGCACCACCCTCGAGATGCCTCGTAGTGCCAATTTCTTCTATATTTCACTGACTACGCTACTTGCTTATCTTCGACGACCGACAGTTTATTCCGCCACCTAACCCGCAACTACCGACCTTTCTCACTAACCTTGGCCCCGGGTCTGAACAAATTAGCAATCGCCCGTCACTCCAATTGCAAGTACCGTTGCATTAATTTGCCTGGCGGTTCTCTACGAGCTGCGAACTAATTTAGTTGGTATCGTAGTACATAGGGAACCCATTCCAAGATGCACCGCCGCTCCGCCACTGGGAGGAAACCACAGGCCGGCCGTCCAGTTACCGCCCCGACGCCAGTCTCCCCGGCCTCCGCGACACCCGCCAGCTCTGCGTTGCCATCTGCTTATGCCTCAGAGACCGAAGCCGACATCAATAATGAGATGGCCAACCTATCCATCAACGCTCTGACGCTGGATGTGCCAATTGCAAATGCGCCCAAGCCCAAGAGGATCAAGCGGAAGCCCTTCCGATTTCTCGATCTTCCGTACGAGCTACGACTAGAAGTATACGGATATCACTTTGTCAATACCGGTGACGTCCTCGATCTCGATCCCGACAACTATAAGCGAATCCATCAGAAGCTCGCCATCTTACGAACATGTCGCACTATCTACCGAGAGGCTTCTTACCTCTTTTACAGCACCCATCCTGTCCGCATCTTCCCCACGCAACCGGGACGTTTCTTCAAGACCAAGAAGCCGCTCCTGGCGCGGCTGAAGCCCGGCCAGCGCGGTACGCTCACATCCCTCGAGCTCCGCCTTGGTCCCGGCTGGAGCAAGCCGCCCAGAGGATGGGTGGTTAACCCAGAGCTCGGTCTCAAGGACTGCGTTGGCGTCAAGAAGATCACAGTGTTCGTCGAGTGCGACCCAGGCAATGATATCTTTAAGGGATTCCGTCGAGCAGAGGGCTTTTATGAAGGATTCTCCAAGTCGCTACTCGAGAAGGTCCTTGATGAGATGCCATGGGTTAACTATATCGAGTTCGACGCCTGGCCCAGCGTCAAGAAGTCGGGTGTGCTCATGCGAGGGCTCTTGGAAGTCGTCGCCGACCGGGAACTTAAGCGCGGGTGGGGGTCCGAGAGAGGCTGGACTGACGCTGAGGAAGCGGAAGAGTCACACGAGCCGCTCGGCCTTAATGCTCCGATCCTCACGACTGCCCAGCTTCATAACTTGTTGCTCCATGGTGCCAGCATAGAAGCGAGGGCGTGAGCTGTTACTACTATAAATGTCGATTCGTAACGAGTCGACGAGGCTTGGCAGACAGCTGAGTGAGGGATACGCAGAGGAGATTACTATTACCCCTGCGAAGTCACGGGGAGACAGCCGGAGGATGATAGGATGTGCTGTATGCAAGCCCCTCTCAAGAATATTAGTCAGGCTGATCGCTATTTAATTCCTATCATTTATATGAAAAAGATCGTAAGCTGTCTCCACCATAATGCGGATGTCATGCTGCACGGAATCTTGATGAATTTATAGGAGAGTCTGGACGTTTGGACTCTCCACTGAACTCTACTGAAGCAGTTACCCTTTGCACAAATTTAGCTACGTTATTACCATTGGCTATATATCTATCTACGTTACTTTCGGCTGTGAACTCTGAAACAGAGTTCGATTCAAAGAAAAGATGAGGTCATTGGCATTAATACATGGGTAGACTCTCCCGAAACCCCCGCCATATGTTATCGTTCATATCGATAAGCTAGTGGGCGAGTGATTGCCCTTCAGTAGTTTAACCCCACCGAAATCCGAATTCCCATGTTTTGATTTCCGCGGTCAAGCACAAAATATAAGTGTACAGGCCCATCATCTGTATCGCGACGACTTGTTACTTGAGACTACAACCCAGGCCCAGCCAAGGGATCACATAAAATCTCATACATACCAAACGACGCTCTTAAAAGCACGACCCGAGGCCCCGGATCGCACGCGATGCCCCTCGACACATCGACCTACAACCTGGCGCTGCTGCGCGTCGACGGACGCCGCTGGAACGAGCTGCGCCGGCTGCACGCCCAGATCCGCACCCAGGCCGCCGCCGACGGGTCCTCCTACCTCGAGATGGGCAACACCAAGGTCATGTGCGTCGTGTCTGGGCCCAGCGAGGACGGCGGCGGCTGGCGGAAGGGCGGCGGTGTTGTCGGCGGAGGCGCCTCGTCGGGGGCCGCCGGAAGCACCGCCAACGGCGCCGATGTCGCCGTCAGCGTCGTGGTCGCCGGGTTCAGCTCTGTGGATCGGAAGAAGAGGGCTAGGAGCGATAAGTGAGTTCTTCCTTTGCCCCTCTTCCTGCTTTTCTCTTCTCGAACATGTGTGATGTAGTCGTGAACTTGGATGTCTTGTCCATCATGGTCTTCTACTCCGCTGGATAAATGACTGACGAGCTCTCGCGGCGGGAATGTAGGCGCATCCAAGAACTACAGGCGACCATCTCTAAGGCCCTCGCTGCAACCCTGCACACGCACCTCTACCCGCGCTCCACCATCTCGGTCGGCCTGCACGTCCTCTCGCAGGACGGCTCCCTGCTGGCCGCGCTCATCAACGCGTCGACGCTCGCGCTCGTCGATGCCGGCATCCCCATGACGGACTACCTAGTAGCGTGCACGGCGGGGAGCACGTCGTCGTACGCGGCCAACGACGAGGGCGCTGACCCCCTGATGGACCTCAACACGCAGGAGGAGCAGGAGCTGCCGTACCTCACCATGGCCACGCTCGGCGCCACCGATAAGGTCGCCGTGCTCGTGTGCGAGAGTAGGGTCCAGGTCGCCAGGCTCGAGGGCATGATGGCCACGGCCGCCGACGGGTGTAGGGGCATCCGCGAGTTTTTGGACGGCGTCGTCAGGGAGAAAGGACGTAAGATGGTGGCCGAAGGTGCGGTGGAGAAGGGTGCGACTATGACGATGGATATCGATGTTTAGGAGCGAATACCGTCCCCGACGGACTTGTCTCGGCGACTACGGCTACCATGGCACTTTTCCAGCAGGCACGGAGAAGAGAACAGCTATACAGGCGTTTGTCTACAAATATATGGTAAGCAAAAGTACATTCAACACGATCGTCGTGGCTCGACTGAATTACTAAATAGATATCCTAGCTACTATATGGCTCCGCAGTCTCGTTAGAGTTCATCATGCTCGGCCGCGGTGGCCTCGGGAGCTGGCTTTGCGCCTCTCGTAAGGGTTTCCGTCTCCGTGTCCGGCTCGATCTTAATCTCCGCCGTCTCCTCAACCTTGACCTTGACCGTCTCTTCCTCGACAGGCGCCTCACTGATGACACCCTCTGGTAACTTCTTCTTAATGCCCTCGTTCAGACGGATGGCGTCGATCCAGCTCTCGATGCTCTCGCGGCTGAAGTCGCCCTCGTATTGTCGCCACCAGCCCTTCTTGCCGTTGAGGGCGACGATCACGACTTCGCCAGAGACATCGAGTCTCTTGAGGAGGGATGCGGGCTCGTCGCTGTCGGTGTGGACTTCGTAGAAGGGGAATAGGTGATGCCTGCCTTGCGCGTACTTGAAGGCGATCTCCGAGAGGCCGTGCAGGGCCTTCTCGGCCGCCTCGCCATGGGCTGAGGGGACGAAGGCAAGCACGCAGCTCTTCGACTTCTTATTCAGGCATTCCTTGGCTAGCTTGCCCGCCTGAGTGATGGCCGGGATTGGCAGCGCGGCCTCGGCAATGATGGGCTTGTTCACCGTGGGGGGAACGTCTGCAGACTCGGCCGACTCGGCAGCACTATCGGAAGACTCCTTCTGTTCAGACGATTTCTTGTCTTTCTTCTCGGCCTTCTTGTCGCCCTTGGACTTGGCCAGGACGGGGTCGGGGTTGGGCTCGCCGGCCTGCGACAGGAACTTGACCAGGGCGTCCTTCTTCATATCCCCGTCATAAACTATGTTCTCCTTGCCGCCGCCGGGGATCAGTACGAGGGTTGGGTACGAATTGACATTGAATTTCTCGTTGGCCTTGGGCTCCTTATTCCTGACCTGTGCGATGGAGATGACGTCGAGGAAATCGATGGCGATGCTCCTCAAAAGCGCGCTTGTCGTGCCCTTCTCCGTGAACAGGATCGCCTTGGGTTTCTCAGGCTCGGTCTCGATGAACTGGTCGATGTCCTTATCCGTCACACGCTTCACGTGGTTGTTGATCTTGTCGACCACGGCATCCACGATAGCCTTGGCCGTCCGCTGGCCCTGGTAGTCCTCGACTATGGGCTTCGAGCCGGGCTTCTTTCCCGGCCGCACCGTCTTGAGCGTGGGGAAGCCCTTTACGCCCATCATGCCGCAGAGTTGTTTATTGTCATCGTCGTCGCAATTGACGGCGGCCACCTTAGCGAGCCCCTCGAGGTTCTTGGCCGCCTTCTCGTAGGCAGGCTTCAAGTTCTGGCAGTGGCCGCACCAGGGCGCATAGAACTCGACGACCTAGCGTCACGCAGATCAACATGTTAATGGGACGCGCTTTGCCTTTGCCTTTCTCCGAACTGTGTATTGATCGGAAGGATAAGGCTCTCTGCTTACAGAAGTGTAATTGGACTTGGAAATTAGCCTGTCGTAGCTTTTCGCATCAACCTGTAGAACCGGAGAGTTCTTGGTGTACAGGCCAGCAGCACTCGCAGTCGGCAGGGCCGACAGAAGAGCCATCGCCGTGACGGCAATGGTGGGGTGGAAGGCGTGCATTTGTTGAGCAGAATACGAGGATCCCCTAGAAAGAACAGACCAACGAGGGGAATATGCGACGGCAGTAGATAGGAGGATAGTAGGTAGGACTGGGGAACAAAGAGTGAAGAAACTCAGACTGAATACCTGGGCCGAAGAGCCAACGAAGGCGCCAAGTTTTAAATACCAACTTAAGTACCTATACACCCAGAGATGGGCAGCGCATCACAAGGTGCTACAGTATTGTAGTAGTTTAGCTGTCTTGTTGCTCGATTCGGCAAGAGGCCACGGTGGAAATTCAGAAGTTCGGGTTCGTCGCCTTTCGATGTCATTCGCCAAAAGCTTCTCAAGCTCTCAGAGGGTGCACAGCGCCACATCCATCCCTGCAGGCTTAAACTCTGGTGCGGATTAGTGCCAGCCGATTTTTGGTACTACTAGTCAGTACATCGGCTACGTAGCTCCAGCTTTCAAGCCACACCTTGGTGCTCCAAGTACCTACCTAGCTAGCTCAGTAGCCCCCTAATCCCCTCCGACCCCGCTTCTGAAAGCCGTGGAACTGTGGCGCGAGCTATGAACCGACATCGGCACATCGTGGGAACCTCCAATCACGTCTCTCTGCCCCGCTCTCGACGTCAGCGGGGAAATGTCACCGTCTGTGGCTGATAATGCGCTCCGTGAATCAGATGTCCGTTTGATAGTCAACTGCCCAGACTACTAGGTACCTAAATTAATAATTTCCCTCTTCTTCCTCCTACATAACCGCTCCCCTGTTCTTTCACTCCCCTAATCCACGAATATCGTTTATATAGTCCCAGTCGAGAGAGAGGGAACAGAGAGAATCATGGCTGCCAATATCCCCGCCAGGCTGAGACAGGCGGGCATCACGCCTTTCGTGTTGCGCGCCTCACAGCTCGACGCGGCGAGGCCCGTTATCTCCTACTGGTGTATGTACGCGCTTGACCTTGGCCTTGGCCGTGCGCGAAGCTACTGACATGGATCCTGCAAGGCCGGTATTGGGCTGTTAATCAGATCCTCGGCAAGCAGCTTCACAATGCCGACCAAGAGTGCCTCGAATTTACGACCGCTTTGATGGACAGGCTAGAGCAGGTACGCGATGCCTATTGCCTGTACGAAGGCCTGAGAGGACCATTGGGGGGCTTACTAATATGCGGCCGAGCAGACGAAAAACGAACAAGCGGGTAACGAGGCTATATTAGATGACGTCGCAGGACAGGCATACGTCGAGCAGTTCGCCCAGGAGACGTTCGAACGTGCCATGAGGCCGTTAAAAGCGGATAAAGTCAATCAGTACGGGCTCCGTTCTACTTGGCTAACCTCCAAGTCTCTTTCTTGATGGGGCGAGCGTTGACGGGAGAACCGAAACACAGACAAACGGCCAGCACGTTTGAAGCCGCGTCCACATTCTTCCAGTTACTCAACATCTGGGGTCGGCCCGACGCCGAGATGCAACAGAAGATCAAGTACGCCAAATGGAACGCCGCCCGAATATTGAAGGCCATAAAAGAAGGCAAAGACCCCAATGAGTCGAATCCGAAGCAAGAAGAGAAGCGCGTAGAAGACGCGGGCATGGGCGCCTTGGACCCCAACGACCCTGAGGTACAAATGATAGTGGGATCCGGCCAACCAGAGCCGGCATCTGTAGAGGATGCCCCGGATGAAGATGACAAGCTACGTGCCGCGCCTGTATCCGCATCCGCCTCTCCGCCGCCTCCAACTGGCCCAGGCCCCCAACAGGTGTCGCCCATAGCATCAACGGAACAGCAGGCGACAGGAACGGAGAGCTACTTCCCCGACGCCGCGCCCGAGTCTCATACCGATCAAGATCCATTTACCTTGCCCTCTGCGCCTAGTAAACCGGCCGGGGGTTTACCGAACCCGAGCCCCCACGATCCAACCGCCCCCTCCCTGCTGATCCCGAGCCCCAGCTCTCACGAGCCTGGAATGCCACCATTTTCCATCTCTCCACCAGATGCGGCGTCGACGCCCCAGGATTTCTACCGACACGCTCCACCACATGGTTCGGCTCCGGCCCCGACGCCGCCGATTGTACCGCCCCAGGCGCCTCCTGCGGCAAGTAGTCACTATTCCCATCCGTCGCGATCATCCGTACCGCCTGTTCCGTCACAGGCGACACAGCAGACCACCTATGGTGCCGCGAACGCGTCAACGGGTTACAATACTGACGACTTGGCCGTAACGCAGGCGCAAAAGCATGCCAAGTGGGCCATATCCGCTCTCAATTTTGAGGACGTGCCCACCGCCGTGAGGGAATTGCAGAACGCCCTAGCCGTCCTCGGTGCGCGGTAATGGTCTGTAGTGCGCGATGTGCAAGTTTTTGGGGCTTTGGAATCCGACGCCGGTACTCGCCGTTAGATGGTACCAAAGAAGCCGCCCGGTAATACAACAAGAAGGGCGGTACCAAGAGGGGCCGCAAGTCGTCCGCGATTCCTCGCGGAGGATGGCCTGCCAGCGGCAACACCAGATAATTCGATTTTATACCAGCGAGTGGACGGTGACCTTGAATAGTAGCTTGGAAGCATGACGATACGGCTTGATGGTTATGCATGCCGTTGTGAAATAGTTAGGTACGATACTAGGCCCTGCGAGAAATAGCAGTCAAAGCTATGTTCTGTTCAATTCGAGGCATAAGTAAATGCAACAGTGGACATCCAGACCATCTACTACGGGGATCCAACCTCGAAGACAAATCTGGCTTAACCCATCCGTGTGCCACTTACCCGGGAACAAGCACCCCCGGACGGATAAGTTTGCGAACGATTCATTAAAAGGGCCTAGATGATGAAGGTAATCCGGTGGTGATGTCGAATCATTTCATCCACGTCCCATTTTTCTCCGGGTTATGAGCTGTGGCATCCTTCCACATTACCTACTTTGAATGCTTAGACCCATATGTCCCACTCCCCCATCCAACAGGGCGAGAACACCCCCGTCGTTTAGAGATGACAATGTCAGATTCTATCCTCATACCAGGCACATTAAAACTCCACCATTGCCCAGCCCCTGAGGATAGCAAATCACAAGGTCGAAATTCACTCGTCGCCCTTTTCCTCCTCTGACAGAGGGACTGTCTTTACGACATGCGTGTCTTTCATCCCTAGCGGCTACAGCGCCGAGCCCCCGGGCGTGTCGTTCTTGACGTACGTCCAGGAGTCCAGAATCAACACCCGGGGGTAGTCGAAGTATGGCGCCCGGGAAATTCACCGGCGAGCCCAGCGTCCCAGTGCCGTTGCCCGTCACGCGCAGCTGCGCGCACGAGATGTAGAGCTGCGCCTCTGCCGCGGTGGTCAGAGCGTCATACCGAAATGAGATACATGGTGGTAACGGAAGACTCCATGACTAGAGGGCGGGTTGTAGCGCCCAGAACTGAAAAGAACAAGAAAAAGGGAAGACAAAAGAGGGCCGAAAACGAACCATCAAGCTTATGCTAGGGCGAGGGAATACCCACCCATGCACTTTTTACCCACGGACCCGTGGAGTGCCGTGGGTAGCGCGGAGTTCCCACGAGTGACCCGTGGGAATTTCCTAAAATTCAAAATACCCACGAGTCACCTATGGAAATTCCACATTATCTATTAAGTACCCATAGAAATTTTTTCAAATATTAAAATACCTACGAGTTATTTATAAAAATTTTAATATTTGTACAAATTATTTAATTTAGCTTAAATTAAATAATCTTATTAAAATATGTTCAATTAATTTTTTAATAATATTATAATTAAATAACATTAAATTATATATTATTAATAAAATAATTTGAAACTATTATATCATTATATTTATATAATAAATATTAAATTTTATTTATATTCAGTTTAATAAGTAACTCTTACTAAAATATTTAACTTTATTTTGGTTTTATCGTTTTATTTAACGGCTTTATTTAAATTAATCTGTAATAGCTAAAGAATTTAACGAAATATTAAATCTAAGTCGACAAGTTTATATTAACAAAAGTATCATAGGAATCTAAAAAATAAATACAATAAATTATTGCGTTTCGCAATACCGAAAAAACATTAAGTAATCAAATTATCAATATTAATAAATTTACAAGTTAATACTATTTAAATTATAAAAATTCATAAATGTATATATCTATACTGTTCTTAATCTAATTATTTATAATTATATATCGAGTAATAATTATAATTTTTAAAAATTATCACTAATTACTATTCATCATTAATTAGCCTTAATCACTTATTATATAACCTCGAAAATAGTGCGTATTATTCTTATTTAACTGTTTTTTGAAGCCGGAGCTTATCAGGTTATAACACTATTTTGTCTTTTCAAAAATCTTGGCTATAAAATTTTCTTTTTCTTTTTTCCCTTTTAGTAAGTAATTTTTCATTTTTTCGTCCCTAAACATATTATTTCGTATTTCCAAATTCGTCGTATTTCCTATTCTTTTATTATTCGTCGCATTAACCTTATAAAGGCTTTCGACAAATTCGGGTACGAAATTGGGCCTTATTCTTATTATTTCTCAAAAGGTATCATATATAAAATAATTAAAAACGTTTCGAAATATAAAAAAATGTTAATCGAAGTCGATGTTACAATAATACCGGTATACCGCTCTCTTTTATACAAAATATTCGTCAAAAACATTAACGTTTGAAATGCAAAAAGGCGCTTACCGAAAAGCGATATTTAAAAGTTCAACGGCTTTATCTTAAAGCTTAACGTCATTATTAAAAAAAATAAACAAAGTTTTTTTCGTCTTATTTGTTTACGTAAACAAAAAGCGCTAACCCGTTCGAAAGGTATTACCATAATATAGCGTAAGCTTTAATCGTTAAAGGAATTATAGAAACAGAAACGTCTATAAGCGGCAGAACAAAAATAATTAAAAAAGGCGGTTACGTTGCCCACATTAGCACAAATCACGAATTCGGCTAACTGGTCCGGGGTTAATACCTTTAACTAATCGACTCTTAATTAAGATACGCCCTCTATCTCTAATAAAAATTCTTTAGTAGACATCAAGCATTAATGAGGTTTTTAGCAGATTTCAAAGTAATTTCGAAATCTAGATACTTTTTCTATTTAATTAAGTATTAAGTAAGTCCGTTTTCTTTTTTTAAGTCGAATATTTTCTCCATTTCGTACTCTATATCGTTTTCTATCTTTGTATCGCTTTATACTATATGTACTTTTATAGTATTCGCTATTAACTTAAATAAAAAATATGAAAAGTTAGATGGAATTTAACTTTTAGTAGAAATTCTAGTTAATAATTACTTTTTTAAATTCTTTTGGCGATTTTGTAAAGTCCGATATATATAAAATCGAGTTTTTGGTTTAGTTGTTTTGTTTTGGTATTCTTGATAATAAGGTAAAACATTTCTCTTTTTTCGAAAGTTAATCCTTTTAACTGTTTTTCGTTATAATACTTATTTATTTGATTTCGTACGAATTCTCATTCCGTTTTCATCTTCTAGTACAATTATCTTAATTATTTTAATATAAAAATTACTTTAACGTTAACTAGGCCTGTTTGGTAAAAATTTCGGTACATCTTTAACGTAAAACCAAAATTGGCGTTAACTAAAATAATCTTAATATTTTCGTACTAACTGGTGTTATAAGCCAGCTAGGCGGTAAATAACTTTTAACTCAATAATGTTATTCGTTGTTAATATAATATCGCAAATATATTTCCAATATCATATTTAATCGTTTTATTTGCTTATTTATTTAATATTTGAAGAGGTTAAACAACTTATAATTTAGGGTAATTTATATTATAATGCCTTGCCAAATCTTTAAAGTTAATATAATTCCTTCATTTAAAGTAATTTCGAATAAAATTCAGTGTATACTAAACGTATTTAGAAAAAAGTATATACTATTAATTCTATATTAATATGCTCATAATAAGTAAAAAAAATACGAATATTTCGTAAATCGATTAACGTTAATAAAATTATTATTATAATATTCTTTTATTACTGGATTTTGGAATAGAGAAAGTTTAATAATAAAATCCATCGTAGCCGACTCCTATAGGTTTTTTTAATACTGGTAGTAGTTGTAGTTTTTCGTATAGCTTATATCGTCGCGCTTTAAACTTGTTACAAAGATCGCATTATTATTCAATTTTCTGAACTATTATTTTTATTCTAGCAAAAAAATATATGCGTTAAAATTATACAAAGAACTTGTTGAGCTCGAAGTATCTATATAGCTAATATTCATGTATTTTTCGTACTAGACCTTTCTAGTATTCTTTTAAAATTTGTATTTTATTTGATTTTTAGTTTTTTAAAAGACTGTCGTTATATTGCTAGATTATTAAATGCATATCAAAACAATACTATCCGAATTATCGTAATCTGTCATAAACGTAAATATCCTTTTATAATATTATCAAAAATTATACAACTAACCTTAAACATTTTTTCTTCGAAATCTAGTCGTTTACTTAGAATATCGACTTTGCTGTTTTTTAAAACATTTTTATAAATAATAACGAAATCAAAATTCGCTAATCTCTTTACGTATCTTAATTATCGTCATATTAATTCTCTGGTCGTAATAAAACAGTTAAAGTTTTAATAGTCCGTATAAGTTCGAACTTAATGCAAACTTCCCTTAAAAAATATCTGAATTTTCGAAAATCTATAATAAGGGCCATAAATTTCTTATCTAGAATGCCATAATTAAATTCCGCTCCTTTTTATTTATTCCAAAAGAATAAAATAAAATATAATTTTCTTTAATTATTTCGTTATGCGGTCATTATGTTTACCGCGTAATTCGATATATCGGTTTTAAATTTAGCAGAATAAATTAAATTATATATATTTAATACTAGTTCGTTAATAATTATATGTTTCAAATATCTAAAAGCTTTTTCCCTTTTAAACGTCAATATAAATTCCCCCTTTTTTTCATATAATTAATTCAAAGTATAATTATTTTATTAAAGTTTTAAATAAACTTTCTTTAACAATTAGCACATTTCAAAAATACCTATACCTTTTTAACCGTAAATGGAGTTTGCTATTCCGTAATTATAGCGAATTTTTTAGGGTTTATTCAGATATGTCCTAAGATAATAACGTATCTCAGATATTTCATTTCTTAGCTATAAAATTGATTTTTTTCCTACATTAACAAATAGGTTTACATTCTATAAAGCTTAAAAAACTTTAAAAACGTGTTTTATATATGTTTCTTCTATTTTCGAAAAAATAAAGATATCGTTAAGGTAACAATCGATAAAAATATCGAGGTATTTTCGTAGCATATAATTTACCATTCTTTAGAAATTACTACTACGTTCGTAAGTTCTATTAGTATAACTAAGTACTTAAATAGTTCGTATTTCGTCCTAAAAGTAAATTTCTATGTATATTCCTTTTTATTTCCAATAAAATTATATCTATTTCGAAAATCGAATAATATAAACTATTTAGTTTCGTAAAATCGGTCCTTTATTTCTGTAATTAAAGGTAATAATATTCGATCTTTAACAATAATATCGTTTAATTGTAGAGAATTGATTACGAATCGTAATTTTGCGTTTTTTTTAGTATAAAAATTATAAGGTATCTCGTTAATAATTTCGAAAATCGAACATATCCTTTTTATAATCGATCTTCTAGGTATTTTTTTAAAAACGCGCCATTTATTTCCGTTAAAGTTGTAAATAATATAAAACTTTGTTACTAAGCTTTTTTGTGAAATTATCTTATAACCTTATTCGTTATATTTAATAACTTCGTATCAAACTTCTTTTTAAAAAGCTATTCGTATCGCTAATATTATAGTAGCACATTATTCACAATCTTTAATTCATACGGCTGTTATTCTAAATTATTATTTAATTGCCTTGATTTCTTTCCAATAACAGTAATAATACGTCGGATTCTTTTAATATCTATTGCGACGAACTAAGCGTTTAACTAATTATTAAACCTTAGTCGTACGGGTTTATATTAGCAGGAGTGTCGTGGGAATCTAAGCAATAAATACGGTAATCGTATTACGTCTTATAATACCAAGGGTATTTTAAGTAATAAATTATTATTGCAAATTAAAGCTATTTAAATTATGGAAGGAATAAGCGTATATAACTTATTCTTATTTGCTGGATTATTACCAGTAAATTGGTAATTCGACTTATTAGCTTATTATTAGTAAGTTAGTAATCCAGCTTATTGGTTTACTACCAGTAAGTTGGTGATTTATTACGTAACCTACCCCGCCGCGCATTTATAGTTGGATTACGATAAACCGTTTCTAGAAACCGTAGCTCGTTAGGCCATAACACGATCTCTCTTTTCCACAAATTTGCCTTTAAAAATTTTTTTTTGGTAAACTTCCTGCATCCATTTAATATGTTTTCTAGTATGTCCAAACGTCCTTTTCGCAAATCCGAACAACTACTTACCCTGGCTAATTTAATTAAATTGAAAGGTTTTAACATAATATCGTATCCTTTTTGTTCCACCCGGCAGCTTAATTATCAAATAATAAACGGGATTTTTCGTCATAAAAAACATGTTCGCCGAGGCCGTTCGTACGATAAAACAGGAATCCTTATTTCCATAATTAATCGCTATATTACGGAACCGAGAAAATTAAAAATAAAAAACTAACGGCCGAAAAGTTTTTATCCGAAATTTTTACACATTTTTCTCGTATACGTCGTTAACGTTAATACCATTAATCTTAAGGCGCAAAACTTATTAATGGTACATTTTAATTTATGGACGAATTTAATAACTTTACGTAATTAAAGTTAAAATCTGTGGTCAAAATATAAACTTTATATAAAATAAACGTTATTAATTAAAATGCAATAAATTAAAGGTTTCTCTTTTTAGATCTTATAAATTAAAATGCAACTATTTCGGGTAATTTCGTCATTATTAATAAATATTTTTTAACAGGCGTTAAACGCTAATAAGGTTTTTAACATGTTTCTTAGTATGCTAAAAATACATGTACTTTTTCTAGTTAATCAGATATTAAGTAAGTCCGTTTTATTTTCGTATATCGAAAATTTTCTCCACTTTATATATTTGGTCGTTTTTTTCTTCCATACCGTTTTGTGCCGTATATATTTTCATTATATCTATTATTAATTTGAGCCAAAATATATAAAAGATTAAATAAAATTTAACTTT
Organism: Monosporascus cannonballus; assembly: GCA_004154925.1. NCBI lineage: Eukaryota > Fungi > Ascomycota > Sordariomycetes > Xylariales > Monosporascus > Monosporascus cannonballus. Next base: position 323,399 of record QJNS01000004.1, read on the forward strand.
TGATAAAAGTTCTAATTAATAATTATTTTTTAAGATTCTTTGGGTAATTTTGTATGGACCGATATATTTGAAATCGAGTTTTTTATTAGGCTGTTTTGTTTAAATATTTTTGATAATAAGGAGAATTATTTTTCTTCTTTCGAAACTTAATTTTTTAACCTTTTTAATTATAATACTTATTTCTTTGATTTCGTACGAATTCCATTTTTATTTTTATTTCTTAATTCAGTTATTGTAATTATTCTGACATAAAAATTTCCTTAATATTAATTAAAATGTTATTACCTACTTCTTTATAAACTTTTAAAATAAAACCAGAATTTACTTTTGCTGGTATTATCTTAATATGTTTGTAATAATTAATATTATAAGTTAATTATGAGATCAATAATTTTTTAGTTTATTATTTTGTTCGTAATTAATATAATGTTGTTAATAAGTTTTTAAGGTTTAATTTATGCGTTCCGTTTATCCGTTTATCTAAGGTTTAAACGCGCTGGATAATTTGTGATTTAACCCAATTTATATTATTAGACCTTATTACAATTTAGATACAAAGGTTAATTCTTTATTTGAAATAATATTTATTAATAATTCGTATATATTAAAAAAACATTTAAAAATATATGTTATTTATTCGGCAGTTATATCTCCGTAATATGGTTAAAAAATAAGAAAATTCCGTAACTCGATCGACAATTACGAAAATATTATTGTATTATATTTCCGTAACAGGATTTTCTCATATAAGATATTTAATAATAAAGTCGAATATAACTAAATACCATAATAACTTTACGATTAATAATAATTATCATTTTCCATATAACTTATGTCGTTAAGTTTTTATGTTAATATAAACATCGTATTACTGTATAATTTTCTGTGCCGTTAATTTCATTCTAAAAAGAGACTATACGTTAAAACCGTTTTAAGATTTTATGACTCTCTAAATATTCGTATAGCTAATATTCGTATATATTTCGTATTAAATTATTTTAGTATTTTTCTAGAATTTACATTTTGTTTGTTTTTTAATTTTCTAAAAAGTATTGTTATATTGCTAGATCTTTTAATACATATCAAAAGGTACTATCTGTCAGCTAGCAGAGGGTGCTCTAGCACCCCATATACCGAAGATTCCCTTTGATCGGAAAATATATGTTCCGGGACTAGTTGACCTTAAAGTACAGTGCGTGTTCTAAAGTATTTGCAACTAGTTATTAATATATATACATAATTAATATCGTTTATATCTAATAATTAAAAGTTTTTTTCGCTTAATTAAGGTATATATTAATTAATTAGTTATTGCTAAGACGATATAAACTATATATTAATTATAATTATCGAAATACGCCAATAATAATAATAACGACCGTACCGTTAACGTTTTTCGTTATTTATAAAGGACTTAAGGATTAAAATCGTTTTAAAGGCGATTTCTAATTTAAAATATATGCATTCGATATTTGGAATTATATCGTTCCTAATTAAAACCTTTAATAACTTATTAGATTTACAAAACCCAATACAACTTTTTACCTAAAATAATAAATCCGCCATGCGATACGAATTAATACCTTAAGCGGTTTATCGTCCATATTTATATTTTCCGGAAAAATTACCGAAAAAATCGACTATATAAGTTACCTAACGAATACCTTTAAGATAACGACTGAAGGAAAATAAGCCTATAATCAGAACTTTACGGCATATATTTACAAAAATCGGAAATACGACATTATTTGTAAGAATATTAACGATTTTATAAAATAGGGTTTAAAATCGGTATTTTTAACAATTAAAAAAACCAGCCTTTTTCCAGAAAAGAATTTACAAAAATAATAGGTTAATTTAGGCGAATTCGGCAAAATATACGATAATAAATTTTTAATTAATATTTAATGAAAGCATCGCAAAATATTAAAGTAAGTTTGGAAATCTGGTAAAAACTTAAACGAATAAATTATAAAATAATAAAAGATTATAATTTTAGAATAACGATTACATAAGTTAACAATTGATATATAATATTAGCCCTTATAATTAATATATAAATTATTGTTTTCCAAATAATAAAAAGGCCGAAATTAATAACGGTACGATTAGTTTTTAAAAAGAGATAATTAATATTTTGAATTATTACGTTATAGTTTATTGTATATTTATATTACGAAAGATTAAGGTAATGTTTTTAACGTTTTACGAGATATTTGCAAATTTTCTTAATTAAAACGATTTTAATTAAGAAAATCCCAAAAATATTAAATTTTAACTACAAAAAAAGACTTTAAGCCTTAAGCCGAAAGAGGATAATTATAAAGGTTTTTATGCGGACCGAAACGGTAATAAATAAAAACGTTAAAAATTAAACGAATAATATATTTATTATAAAACGTATTTGATTAATTATTATATATTATTTAATTATTATTATATATTCATTAGAAAAGCTTTAAATATTTTCCGTTTTAATAATTAAATAATTATATATATTTAAAGAGGAATTTTTACCGATTAATGTTTAAAGGAAAAAATCGTTCATTTATCATGAATTATGAAAAAACCTATTATATAAAAAATAAATTAATTTTTAAAAAAGGTATAACGAATATTAGCATATTTTATAATTAATATTTAACGTAACGTTATAAACATTTTATTTTACCTTTTCAAGATTTTAATTATTTTGGATTTAAAGTTTACGATATATATATTTAACTTAATTAATAAATTCTTAAATTTTAGATTTATTGTATAAAATAATAAGATATACGTAAGTAATAATTTCGTTCTAATTAAGCGGTATAAAAATTAATATAATCCTTTAAAGCCCTAGTAATATAAAAACGTTACGTTTGTATAACGTAACATATTGAAAAGAATTTGTATATATTTTGATATTTTTCCGGCAATTCCGAAAAAAGATTTATTAATAAGACAAGTGAAAAACTAATAATTCTATTCGAAATAAATATACTTAAGTAATTATTACGTTAATAAACATATTTAATTAATTCGTTATTAGAAATATTAATGTAATTTTTATTGATGTAATTTTAACAATTTATAAACGAAACGTTAATTCATAAATAGCGAAACTATTATAAATTAATAATGGCATTATATGGCATTTAAAATGAAAATACCTAAAACTCGAAATAATTGATTAGTTATAATTTTATACAAAAGGAATCCGCTTAAAAGATTTTATAATAGTCGAATACTAAATATATAATAAAACGAAAATTAAAAGGTTAATATGCCGCGAATCAAAAAAAGGAATATCCTAATTAGGACAAAAAATCGTTATCGACTTTATAAACTTTAAAAAAAAAACCTTAAAAATATAAATACCTTAAATTTGCCACCGACAGATATTTGGGTTTTATTTAAAATATTGACGTTAAAAACCAAAAGCAAAATATATTAATTATAATATTTCGGTATTTTTAAAAGTTATAAAAAAACCAAAAAAAGTTGTTTTATAAGTAATCAAATGCGATAACGAAATACTAAAATATTATTAATTTCGAAATATATTTTAATTACCTTTTTTTAATATCCCACTTAAACACTTAATATTACATACTTAGATTTAAAACAGAAATATAAAATTTTTAAGGAATATAATTAAAGAAAAAATAACTACGATATAAAATAACGTTAAATTACTTTCGTTCCTAGTCGTATAGAGCCTTAAAGGAATAATATAATTATATTACCGTATTTATAAATATATATATTTTTGGCAAAGCTTATACGAAATTTATTATATTTATCTAACGTACAAAAATAGCATTATAATATTTAATCGAAAGCTTTAATAAGTTTACTTACGAATATATGGTTATATAACTTATATTATAAGAATGATCGTTATAAAAAAATAAAGATTTCAAAAATTAAAATTTAAAACGTAAATTAATTATTTTCTTAATTATTAATTTACGAATATTTACGAAATCTAAAACTTATTAATTAATAAAGTTATTATTATTCGTAATATATAGTTTAACGAAAAAGGTATTTTTTAAGTAATATTAAAAACCTAAAAAATAATTTTTTATATATTATAAAAACAAAGTTAGAAAAATACTTTAATAAATAATAATACCTAATTAAAACGATAATTATTTAATTTATATATAAGAAAACATAGAGACTTAAATACAAGAATTTAATTACCGGTTAGGCAAAAAAAAATAACTTTAAAACAATATTAACGTAAAATACGTACGGAATAAGGAAAAACAAACCTATTCACAAAACATTAATTCTTTTTATACGACCGTTATATTTAATTTACTTTTATTCTTTAAACTATTACCGCTATTAATATTTGCCTTAATAACTATTACGATTATTACATTAAAGAAAAAAATAAAAGTAACCTTAAGTTTTTCTTATATTATTTAACTTAGAATAATGGTAAAAAACGAAAGTGTCCCACGGGTTATAAACGTAAACTCCCTATATGTTTCGTGTTAAAAAGGTATTATCTAAAACCAATACAAAATATAAAAAACCGCATTTAATATGAAATATTTATCCTTTTTTATAAATACGTACGATAACCGGCCGGTAAATTACGGAAATTTAAAGAAATTAATTACCCGAAATACGTATTACCTTAATCGAAAATATAATAATACCTTAATATACAAAAAATATCTAACTTATAAAACTCAATATATAAACGTAATTTACAGTTACCGCCGTAAGGGTATAAAAATCTAAATATATACTTATTAAAGAAAATATTCCGTAAAGCCGGAAAAGCTTATTTATAAAGCCATAAGGAAATACGATCTCAAGAAATCGTTAATTAATTTCTTATTAAAAAATAAGTTTTAAAGTATATATAAGTATATATTTATAAACTTATTACTTATAATCAACTTTAAAAGTATAAGGCCCGTTTTATCGTACAAAACGATTAATAACTTAAAACCGCTTATAGCAATATATACGTAATTATTTTCGCTTAAAAATCGTTTTAAAGTTTAATTATTATTATTACGGTTAAGTTCGATTGAAATTTAAATCATATAATATTATAAACATTTTTATAAATACCAACTTACCTTACGAAATCAATATTAAAATGCCTTCAAATTACCCGTAATATAACAAAACTTTCATAATTAAAAAAGTATTATATGGATTAAGGGAATTATTTTTGTTATAATAAACAGATTTTATTAGAATATTTAAAAAGTTAGAATTTAATTCCGTTCGTTACGAACCTAATTATTTTATTCGTTAAAAGGTATTTAATTTTTTATAGACGATATGATTATAATATATTGCGAAAGAAATCACAACCTTATTAATTAATTAATTTAACAAATATAAAAACGATATACTTTAACAAAAAATAAAAACCTATAATAATATTTTGGAATTAAAATAATGAAAAATAAACTTAATAAAAAACATCTAATTATTTTAATCCAATTTTATAAATAAGTTAATTAACTTAATATCTAAAACAAATCTAAATAACTTTTTAAAAATATCCATAATTAACATTAAGCTATTACAGAATCTTAATTTGGCGTATTTAGACTTTATTAATAAATATTAAAAAAATCGGTTTTATTTTTTTCGTAATAGTTAATACGTAACCCGATATATCCTTTGCGGTATTTTAATTTATCCGATTTAACCTAAACCTTAACGACGTATATTATAAAAATATCGACTAAGTTATATTATACGTGATTAAAATTAAAGTATTAATATTATAATTTAAGGATAAAAATTTATTAAATATTTGGAGCGACTTTCTTTTGCTAATAATACGATTAACCGAAAAACTTCCTGAATTTACGTTATAAAGTTATTTAAAAACATAATAAGATAACTGGCAAATAAATAAAATATAATAATTATTTTTATAATAAAAACGGAATTACAATTTTTTACGTAGATTATAAAAAAACTCTTATTTAGCTTTTAATTAATTAAAAGTTTAAAAATTCTCGTACATATAAAACGGTTAAATATATGGTACGATAATCGATAAACTATATAATTTATTAATACCGATATTACCTTATTAATAACGAAATTACGGCATATAAATATACATAATTATTTGTTATAATTTACAGTAAAAATGGATTTAATCAAAATGTATTATAGGTTTACAGGCGATATGTTAATTAACTGTTTAACAAAAGCCTTATTACGCAAATTTTTTAAGTACTTCAAAAAGCAACTAAAACTAATAAATATTACGGAAACCTTCGATTAATAGAAAAACGCATTACGAAAGATTTCAAAAGCAAAATTAATTAATTAAAAAAATTTCATCGCCGGAGAAAAGGTAAAACAAATAATTATGGCTTTAAAAGTTATAACAATTAACACCGTAAATGCTTTAAGGTATTAAAAGGGTGTATTAATTAGCAGGAGGTACTCTAGCATACAATATACGGAAAATTCCCTCTGATCGGAACATATATATTCCGGGACTAGATCACCTTAAAGTAAAGTGCGCGTTCTAAAGCACTTGCAACTAGTCATCAATATACACACACAACTGATGTCCCTTATATCTGACACTACTCGAATTATCGCAATTTATTGCGGCCGTAAATGTTTTTCTGTAATAATATCAAAAATTGTATGGCTAATTTTAACTATTTTTTTAAGGTTTAATCGTTTACTTAAAGCATTCGTTTTATTATTTTTTAAATTTTTTTGTTGATAATAACAATTTGAAATTGGCTAATTTTTTCGCGTAATAAAATTATTATCTTGTAAATTTCCTGGTCGTATTAAATCGGGTAAGGTTTTGATAATCCGTATAAATCTTAACTTGTTATAAATTTTCTTTTAGGAAATACTTCAATTTTCAAAGTCCTATAATAATAACTATAAATTTCTTATTTGCAATAACGTAATTAAATTCGGCTTTCTTTAATTTGTACGAAAAAAATATTATAAGGTACAATTTATTTTAATTCTCTCGTTATTTAATTATAATATTCAATATATAATCCGATATATCGGTTTTTAATTTAACAGGGCGGTTTAAATGGTATATGATTAATATTAATATGTTAATAATCGTATCCATAATATTTCGGAAAGTTTTTTCCGTATTTAGCAATTACTTAAATTTTTTTAAGGTTTGTTAAAGGTATAATTATTTTGCTAAAATTTGGCATAATTTTCCTGTAATAATTAATAAATTAAAGAAATATTTATATCTTTTTAATTATTCTTAGTATTTGTTATTTCGTAATTATAATAATCTTTTTAGCATTTATCGAAATATATTTTAAAGTAATAATATATGCTAAATATTTTATTGTTTTGTTTATGGAATTAACTCTCTTTTGTATTAACAAATAACTTTACGTCCTATAGAACTTAAAAAACTTTATAAATATATTTTGCTTATATTTTTTCCGTTTCGAAAAAGATGAGAATCTCGTCGAGATAATATATAATAAAAATATCGAGATATTTCTATAATATATAGTTTATTATCCGTTAGAAAATTATTAGTATAGTTGTTAAGCTTATTAATAAACTAAATATTTAAACACTTTGTATTTCGTTTCAAAAGTGATTTTCTATTTATATTTTTCCCTAATTTTAATAAGGTTATATCCGTTTTTGAAATCAAATATTATAAATTATTTAATTTCGTAAAATCGATTTTTTATATCCGTAATCAAAAATAATAATATTCGATTTTTAATAATAATATTATTTAATTATTGAAATTTAATTATAAATGGCAATTTTCTATTTTTTTTAAGTACGAAAAATATAAAGTACCCTATTACTAATTTCGAAAGTCGAATTTATCTTTTTTATAACCGACTTTTTAGGTATTTTCGGAAAATCCGGAATTTATTTGCGTTAAAATTATAAATAAGGTAAAATTTTGTAGAAAATCCTTTTTTTAAAAATTATCTTATAATCCTAGTTATTATGTTCTAGTAATTTTGTATTAAATTCCTTTTTAAAAATCTGCTTATATCTATAATATTATAATAATATATTAATTAAATTCTTTAATTTCTTGGGCTATTATTATTATTATTATTCCAGATCGTTATTTAATTATTTTAATTTCGTTTTAATACTAATAATAATAACTTATATTTTTGTAATACGCTTTTTTTATGTGTTATCTTTATGGGTAATAAGGTTTTTATCGTAACCTTATATTTATATTTGTCAGTATTATTAATTAAATATTACAACGTTATTTTCTTTTTTTTCATTTATTAATAAGGAATAAAATAAATTTTACTTCCCTAATTTTACCGTTAATTAAAATTCCGTATTAACGTATTAATAATAATTATAAATTTATAACGTAATTGCTAGATAAAACGATATCGAAATTAATTATTTGGTATCGTTTTTTAATAAAAATTTCCAAATAATTAATTTCACGTGTAAATTTTCCGTTATTTTAATCAAATTCCTAACCTTTGGTATTTATCGATATATAAGGTTTTAATTTATATTTCTCTAATAATTTGAATTCATTAATTCTATCCGGTAAAATATAACTCCCGCTTAAAATTCCGTAATCCATTATTACAATATTTTAATATGTTCCGATTCGTATAGTCAAAGTAATAAAGTTATTAACAGTTTTTATCGTTATATTTAAAACCCTTTTCGGAAGTTCTTTTTAATTCCTTTGGGTTTTGGTATTTTATGGCTTTTTTATAAATAATTTTTTTCTTTTAATTTTTGGTTGAATTCATCGAACCTTATTTATGTTTTTTTGTTCAGCGTATTAAGTTGTTATATTTATCGTTATTGCCGGCGTATTACTCTCTCGAATTATATTAATTATTTTTAATTCTTTTGTAATTTCTTTCCTTATCCAATAAATTCTTTTCTTATATTTACAATTATATTTTATTATTTATCGTCTTAATTATCATTCTAATAATGTTCTGTAAATTAACGTATTTTTTCCTTAATAACGTTTTTTTCTAGAAATTTAAAATAAAAGTTAATTAAAAATAAAGATCCATAATAATCTTTGCGTAAGAAATTTTTACTGTACGCTAAATTAAGTCCTTTTCCGTTTAGTAATCATATTACCCATAATAATAAAAAAGATTTTTTTACGGGAATTATTTTTTTTTCGGAGCAGCTTTTTGTTTCGGCTAATTATTAAATATTTCCTGGGGCTATAATTCCAAAATGTCGATATTATTCTTTAACGTCCATATTATTTCCGGTACGGTTTGGAAAATCGAATTTTTCATAATATATACGGATAATTCGTACCTAAATATATTATTTTTATTTTTCGTAATCGGAATATTCTCGTCGTCGACAATATATGACCTGTATTTTGCCCTATCGATTAAAAAATTCCGAAATAAACCTTTTTTTTATTTTTAATATTTACGTAATTATACCTATAATACTTTTTGCTATATTTGCAATATTTATTAAGTAAATATTTTAATTTTGCGCATTTCTTATTAAATCTTTTATCGTAATAGCGTTTATTATGTTTTTCGCCATAAAGGACCTAATATATACTTAGGCTAAATTATATTAATAGATTTACCTCTGTTTTTTTAATTTGTTTTAGGCTGTCCTTTAGGTATAAGTTTCCAATTATTTTAACGGGGCTTTTTAGGTACTCTATATTGTAATTCCTTATATCCTATTTTATTATAACTATAACATTTAATTTGACTTTAATCCTTCTTATACGTAACTCCTAATTCCATAAGTCCTGGTTTTATGCCGTATAAAATATTACTATATCAAAAGGTACGAATATTAATTATATATTAAGGTTTGTTATTATTTTTTCCCTTAATACCTTTCATACGTTATGCGTATTGTCGATCATAAATTTTACTTATTATAACGATATAATTCGATAAATAATTAGGCTAATCGAATTTAAAAAGTTTCTTTTATAATTTTTTAAGCCGTCCAAAAACTTAATTATTAATATTTCTTATTTCTAGTTTAACTTAACGGTTAATTAAGCCAGTATGCTGCCATAATTAAATACGGAACTTTTTTATCGTAATTACTAGATTTATATTTCCGCTTTTATTTTTTCGTTTATTATTTCAAAAAACTTTATTAATATATACTTAAATTATTCGTAATCCTTATAAATTCGTATTATTTTTAGGTTTTGTTTTTCGACTAATAAAATAACGTATTTCTTTATAATAGGCTTAAATTAAATAATCGTATTTACGGTAAATTATCCGATTGCAAATTTGATTCGTATAATAGGCGTAATAAGTCGATTGGAAAAATACCAGAAATATACTTAGTATTAAATTAAAAATAATTATAACTTTATCGAAATTTCGTCGGAAAATTCCGATTTAAGAAATTTAACAACTTTTTCTAGTTTTTGGGTAAAATTCAGTTAAATAACTTAATTTATTCGTAAGGGTTTTTCAACTTCGAAACCTTTTCTTTTTTTCTTAAGCTTTTAATAAATGGCTTAAAAAAACGTCGTAAAATAATTATTATCTTTTTTAAGCTGGAAAATACGTTCGTTTATAGCATCCAGTCGTCGAAAAACTTCTTTGCGAGAAAGGAAAGGTTTCTTTTTTTCTTTTTCACATTCCATTTTAATATCCAAGCAATTAAGGATTTGATAAATAAGTTATTTAAATTATTTGTTGGTAAATATAACGTTAATTAATATTGCTCAAAAACTAATAATATTATTAAATAAAAACGTGTAACGTAAAACGAACCAAGGATTTAATTAATTATTAAACCTTAGTTATACGGATTTATATTAATAGAAATATTTAAAAATTTAAGCAATAAATACGGTAGTCGTATTATGTTTCGTAATATCAAAAATATTATAAGTAACGAATTATTATTATAAATTAAAATTATTTAAATTACAAAAATAATAAATATATATATCTTATTTCTGTTTACTGGATTACTACTAGTAAATTGGTAATCCGGCTTATTAGCTTACTACCAATAAATTAATGATCCAGCTCATTAGCTTACCACTAGTAGGTTGGTGATCCATCACGTGACCTGCCCCGCCGCGCACTTGTGGCTGGGTCACGATTGACCGTTTCTGGAGACCGTGGCTCGTTAGGCCATGACATCTGTTCTCTTTTTTATTTTTTTTTCCTTTAGGTAATGTTAGGGCACCAGCAAAGCGGCTTATTTAAGCTGCCGTTTCGCTATATATATACAAGTGCCACGCGCTTACTAGATAGCTCTCTTCTTTCTTACTCGTGCAACAATAGAATATCTTCTAGAAACCCAAGAGACGTACAGCGCCGTGACAAGTAATAAGGTTTCTGTCGTATCCTTATACCTATATTTATCTCTATTTTCGGTCAAATATTAAAATCTTATTTTTTTTATTTACTAACGGAAAATAAAACGAACTTTACCTAACTAATTGTGACGGCTTGGCGGTTTAACCAACTATTAAACCTAAGTTGACGGGTTTATGTTGGCAGGAGTATCGTGGGATTCTGAATAATGGATGTAATAACGTATTACGTTTCGTAATATTAGGGGCGTTTTGGGTAACGATGTTCCATTATAAGCTGAAATTATTTAAATTATGGAAATAACGAACGTATATATCCTTATTTTGGCTTAAGGTATTTAAGCGGCTTAAACCTTTAAGTCCCTTAAGCCCTTTGAGCTTTTCTGCCGACTTAAAGGGCTTAAGGCGTTTGGCACTTTAAAACCTTTAAACCAGTTACGTAACGCCTTAACTTAGGTCGGAACTTAATCCTTTTATGGTTCCGACCGTCTGTAAGAAGCTAAGATCGTTAAGTCCTAATACGATTTCCCCTTTTCCAGGATTTTTATCCTTAAAAATTAAATTATTTATTTTAGCAATTTCGGTAAGTATTTTTCCTTTTTATATATTTATTATATTAGGTCGAATTAAAAAGTTTCGTTTTTGTAAACGTATTAACATTTTAATCTTTTTAAAACATATTAAACGTTATAATTTTAAGATATTTTCTTATTTTCGTTACGAAAAGGAAAATACGGAATGCAAAATTATTCGAAGGTTTTTAAAATATACGCAATATATTTATTATGGGGGCCCTTATAACGTTTTTAGTCTTTCGGAAGTTAAATATCAAAAGTTTTTTAACGAAAAAAACCGTTTAAAGCATAAAAAGGAATAAGTTCGTAAAATATTACGTATCGTTATTAATAAGCTGGATCGTCTGCAAAAACAAAAACGGTTGCTCCGTCGCCGTAATATAAAAATGTTTTATCGAAGGATTAAAGGCGCGGAGGCCATAAAGGAATTTAAGCGTTTAAAACAAAAATAAAAATAGCTAAAGGCTGCCGTTACAGCTGCCACGTTAATATAGGCCGCGGCCGACTGGCCCAATATCCTAATTACTAATTAGTCGGCCGTTAATTAGGACGTATCCGTTATTATTAATAAAAATTCTTTAATAAGTGCTAAGCGTTAATAAAGTTTTTAACGGGCTTCTAGGTATTTTCGGAATTTAAATACTTTTTTTATTTGATTAAGTACTGGGTAAATCCGTTTTATTTCCGCATATCGAAAAATTTTTTTATTTTATATATTTGTTCGTTTTTTACTTTTACGTTATTTTATGCCATATATACTTTAATTATATTTATTATTAATTCGAATAAAAAAACATAAAAAATTGGATAAAATTTAATTTTTGGTAAAAGTTATAATTAATAATTATTTTCTGAAATTTTTTTAACGATTTTATATAAACCGATATACTTGAAATCGAGTTTTTTGCTAGGTTTTTTTGTTTAAATGTTTTTGGTAACGAGGTAAACTATTTTCCCCTTTTCGAAAGTTAATCCTTTTAATCTTTTTTGGTTATAATACTTACTTATTTGGTTTCGTACGAATTTTAATTTTATTTTTATTTCCTAATATAATTATTATAACTGTTTTAACATAAGAATTGTTTTAATATTAATTGGATTATCGTTACGCGTTTTTTTATAAACTTTTGGAATAAAGCCAAAATTCGTATTAGCTGGTATTATCTTGATATTTTTGTAATAATTAATATTGTAAGCTAATTAAGTAATAAGTAACTTTTTAACCTAGTTATTTTGTTCGTAATTAACGTAATATCGTAAATATATTTTTAATATTTAGTATAACCGTTCCGTTTATCCGTCCGTTTATAATCTAAATATATTAAATAATTTATGGTTTAGGCCGATTTATGTTATAAGGCTTTGCCAAAACTTAGATACGAATATCGAACCTTTATTTAAGATAATTTTTATTAATAATCCGTATATATTAAAAATATTTTTAAAGAAAATATATATTATTTATTTTACGTTAATGTCCTTATAATAAGATAAGAAATAAGAAAATTTCGTAAACCGATCGACGATAACGAAAACGCTATTATAATATATTTCTATCGTTAGATTTTCGGACAAAAAAAGTTTAATAATAAAATCCATAATAATTAAATCCTAAGGTTTTTTTAAAACCGGTAATAATTGTAACTTTCCATAAAACTTATATCGTTACGCCTTAGCCTTATTGCAAAGGTTATATTATTATTATACTTTTTAAATTATCGTTTTCATTTTAGGAAAAAAATATATACGTTAAAGTCGTTTTAGGGTTTTATGGATTCCTAAATATCTATATAATTAATGTTCGTATATATTTTGTACTAAATCTATCTAATATTTTTTTAAAACCTGTATTTTATCCGTTTTTTGGTTTTTTGGAAAACCGTTATTATATTGCTAAATCTTTTAATACATATCCAAAAGTATTACCCGAATTATTACAATTTGTTACGGACGTAAATATCCTTTTATGGTAGTATCAAAAATTATATAGCTAATTTTAACCAATTTTTCCTTAAAATTTAATTACTTACTTAAGGTATTTGCTTTGCCGTTTTCTAAATTTTTTTGTGGATAATAACGAAATCGAAATTCGCCAATTTTTCTGCATATCGTAATTATCGTCCGGTAAGTTTTCTGGTTATAGTAAATCGGGTAAAATTTTAATAATTCGTATAAACTTTAACCTGGTACAAACTTCCTTTTAAAAAGTACCTAAATTTGCGGAATACCATAATAATGGCTATAAATTCTTTATTTGGAATACCATAATTAAACTTAATTTTTTTTAATTTATATAAAAAAAATGCGATAAGGTATAATTTGCCTTAATTATTTCGTTATCCGATTATTACGTTTAACGCGTAATCCGAAATATCGGTTTTTAGTTCGACGGGGCGATTTAAATCGTACATAATTAATATTAACTTGTTAATAATCGTATTTTTAATTTCCTGGAATACTTTTTCCGTTTCGGGCATTTATTTAAATTCTTTTTTTTTAATAAAATTAATTAGGGGTATAATAATGTTGCTAAAATTTCAAATAAACTTTCTGTAATAATTAGCAAATTTAAAGAATATTTATATTTCCTTAATTATTATTGGCGTTTGTTATTTTATAATTGCAGCAATTTTCTTTAGGTCCATTTTAATATATCTTAGGGTAATAATATGTTCCAAATATTTTATTTTTTACTTATAAAATTGGTTTTTTTTTATGTTAATTAACAGCTTTACGTTTTATAAAATTTAAAAAACCTTATGAACGTATTTTATATATGCTTTTTTTATTTTTAAAAAAATAAGAATATTATCGAAATAGCACATAACAAAAACGTTAAAATATTTTCGCAGCATATAATTTATTATTTGTTAAAAAATTATTAATACGTTCGTAAATTTTATTAACGTAACTAAATACTTAAATAATCTGTATTTTATTTTAAATATTATCTTCCATTTATATTCTTTTTCGATTTTAATAAGGTTATATTTATTTTTAAGATCGAATACTGTAAATTATTTAATTTCATAAAATCAGTTTTTTATTTTTATAATTAGGGGCAATAACGTTCGGTCCTTAATAATAATATTGTTTAATTGCCGATAGTTAACTATAAATCGTAATTTTCCATTTTTTTTAGGTACGAAAAATATAAGGTATTCTGCCGGTAATTTTAAAGGTTAAATCTATCTTTTTTGTAACCGATTTTCCAGGTATTCCCGGAAAACGTATAATTCGTTTCCGTTAAAGTTATAAATAGGGTAAAACTTTGTTAAAAAACTTTCTTTAAGGATAATTTCGTAATCCCATTCGTTATATTCTAATAATTTCGTATCCAGTTCCTTTTTGAAAAACTACTTATATTTATAATATTATAATAATATATTAGTTAAGTTTTTAAATTTTTAAGGTTATTATTTTAAATCGTTATTTAATTGCCATAATTTTGCTTTAATAGTAATAATAATACGTTATATTTTTTTTAATGCTTATTCTTTTTTTATATTTTATCCCTTTAGGTAATAAGGTATTTATCGTATCCTTATGTTTGTATTTATTGCCATTTTCGATTAAATATTAAGACTTTAATTTTTTTTCTTGTTTATTAACGGGGGGTAAAACGAATTTTACCTGGCCAATCCCTTTATTAATTAAGATTTCGTACCAGTATATCTATGGTTTTCCTAATATTATATCATAATTCCTAAATAAAACGATATCGAAATCTATTATCTGGTATTATTTTTAAATAAAGATTTCGAAATAATTAATTTTACGTAAGATTTTTCCGTTATCGTAAGCGAAATCCTGATTTTCGGTATTTATCGTTATATAAAGTTTTAATTTATATTTTTATAATAATTTAAGTTTATTAACCATATCTGGTACAATATAGTTTTTACCTAGAGCTCCGTAATTTACCATTATAATATACTAATACGTTCCGATTCGTATATCTAAGGTAATAAAGTTATTAACGGTTTTTATCGTTACGTTTAAAGCCTTTTTTAGGAATTTATTTTAATTTTTCTGGGTTTCGTTATTTTACGGCTTTTTTATAAGTAACTTTCGTTTTTTAATTCCTTTTCGAATTTGTCGAACTTTATTTATATCTTTTTATATAACGCGTCAAATTATTTTATCTGTTGTTCTTATTGGCGTACTGTACTTTCGAATTATATTAATTATTTCTGATTTTGTTGGATTTTTTTTCCTTATTAAGTAAATTATTTTTTAATATGGCGTATGGTTTCCTATTAAGCTTTATTTCCTTCCTATTAAAGGTTTTATATAAATCGTTAAATTTTTTCTTTTAAAATTTATCGTTTATCAGGATTTATAGTAAATACTAGTTGAAAATAAAGGTCCGTAATAACCCTTTGGTAATGCTTTTCCATAGTATACTGGATTAATTTCTTTTTCGTTTAGTAATTATATTATTTATAATAACAAAAAGGGTTTTTTTACGGGTATTATTTTTTTAAACCAGCTTTTTATTATTATTAATTAAAGAAAATCGTTTTTAGGGATTATAAATCGAAAATATTAATATTATTATTTATTGTTTTTATTTTTTCCCGTTTTATTAGGAAAATCAAATCTTTTATAATATATACGGGTAATCTTATTATAAATATTTCGTTTTTATTTTTCGTAAATAAAATAATTTTATTTTTTGCAATAAATAATATGCATTTTACCGTATTAATTAAGGGTTCCGGGATAAATCTTTTTTATTTAGCCTTGGTATTCCTTTAATTATTTTTTAAAAATATTCCGTTATTCCTTAATTATTTATTAAACCAGATTCCTGGCTTTTTGTATTCCTTATTAAAATTTTTGTTACGGTAGGCCTAATATATACTTAGGCCGAATTATGTTAATAAATTTTTCGTTTTTTTAATTTTCCTTGGGTTATTTTTTAGATATAGGTTTCCAGTTATTCCGTCGTAATTTTTTAGGTAAGGAATATTTATAAGCCTTATGTCCCTTTTTTCCGCAATTATAATACTTAATTTAGTTCCAGTTTTTCTTATAGGTAACTCCTAATTCCATAAGGCCTAATTCAATATTATAAGAAATGTTATTACGCCGAAAAACGCTAATATTAACCATATATTAGGGTTTATTATTATTTTTTCTTTTAATTCCTTTAATACGTCAGGCATATTGCCGGTTATTAATTTTAATTGCTATGGCGATATAATCCAATAAATAATTAGGCCGGTTAAATTTAAAAAATTCCTTTTATATTTCTTTTTTCAAGTTATCGAAAAATTTGGTTATTAATATTTCTTATCCTTAATTTAATTTAAATATTAGTTAAATTAATATGCTGCCGTATTTAAATACCGATCTTTTTTATTATATTTATTAAATTTATATTTCGGCCTTTATTTTTTTGTTTATTATTCCGAAAACCTTTATTAACGTTTATTCGAATTGTTTGTAATCGTTATATATCTGTATTATTTCCGGGTTACGTTTTTCGACTAGCAAGGTAACGTATTCTTTTATAACCGGCTTAAACCAAATAACCGTGTTTCCGGTAAATCGTTTAACCGCGAATTTAATTCGTACAGTAAACGTAATAAGTTAAATAGGAAAATACCCGAAATACGTTCGGTATTAAGTTAAAAACAGTTATAATTTGGTTAAAATTCCATTAAAGGATTTTGGCTTAAAGGGTTTAAGGACTTTTCTTAATTCCTTAGTAAAATTTAGCTAAATAACTTAATTTGGCCGAAAAGGCTTTTCGGTTTCGGAAACCTTTCCCTTTTTTTTAAACTTTTTATAGGCAGCTTGGAAAAACGTAATAAGGTTATTTTTGTTTTATTTAAGTTAAATAATACGTTTGTTCATAATATCCAGGCGTCGAAGAATTTCCTTTTAAAAAAGGCGAAGCTGCTCCTTTTTTTCCTCGGATTTTATTTTAATATCAAAGTTCTTAAAAACCTGGTAAATAAGTTATTCGGGCTGTTTGCTGGTAAATATAATGTCGGCGGTATTGCTCAAAGTTTAACGGTATTATTAAATAAAAATTTGCAACGTATAACGGCTTAACGATTTAACCAATTATTAAACCTAAGTCGACGGGTTTATGTTAACAAGAATATCGTAAGATTTTAAGTAATAAATATAATAACATATTATGTTTCATAATATTAAGGGCGTTTTGGGTAACGATATTTTATTGCAAGCTAAAGTTATCTAAATTATGGAAATAACGAACGTATATATCCTTATTTTGGCTTAAGGTGTTTAAACGGCTTAAACCCTTAAGTCCCTTAAGCCCTTTAAGCTTTTCTGCCGACTTAAGGGGCTTAAGGCGCTTGGCGCTTTAATACCTTTAAGCCAGTTACGTAACGCCTTGGCTTAGGTCGGAGCTTGATCCTTTTGTGGTTCCGACCGTCCGTAAGAAGCCAAGATCGTTAGGTCCTAACACTAATGCTTTCGTTAATTAAAATTTTATTTTGGCATATCTATAATATTCTTAAAATTATTTCAGAATTTCTACATAAAACAATATCGAAATTAACTATTTAATATCATCCTTTAATAAAACTTTCGAAATAATTAATTTCGCGCGTAATTTTCTCTTTATCGTTAACAAATTCCTGATCTTCTGTATTTATAACTATATAACGTTTTAACATATATTTCTATGATTATCTAAAATCGTTAACCATATCTTATAGATTTAATTTCCGTCTAAAGCTTTATAATTTACTATTACGGTGGACCAATATGTTCTAATTCGAATATTCAAAATAATAAAATTATCAATAATTTTTATCAGTAAGTTTAAAGCCTTTTTTAAAAGTTCTTTTTAACTGTTCGAAATTTCGTTATTTTACGGCGTTTTATAAATAACCTTTATTTTTTAATTCCTTTCCGAAATTCTCAAACTTTATTAATGTTTTGTTATATGACGCGTTAAATTATGACATTTGTTATAGTTGTCGATATATTATTCCTTGGAGCTATATTAATTAATTTGAATTTTGCTATAATTGGTTTTCCTATTAAGCAAATTATTTTTCCATAATTTCGACAGCATCTTTTTATGCGTCGTATTGTCTATCGTTCTGTAATTCTCCTATATATTAATGCATTCTTTTCTTAATAATTCTTTTCCTTTAAAATTTATAATAAATATTAACTAAAAATAAAGATCCGTAACAACCTTCTAGTAATGCTCTTTTATGGTATGCTAAATTGATCCTTTCCCCTCTAGTAATTATACTATTGGTGTTAGCAAAAAGGATTTTTTTACGAGAATTACTTTCTTTTAAACCAGTACTTTATTTCGACTAGCTGGTAAATATCATTTCTTGGAGTTATAAATCGAAAATGATGATATTATTATTTCTTATTTTTATTCTCGTTAAATCGGTTTAAGAAAAATCAAAAATTTTCTAATACATTAGTCTTATTTTTCTGTAAATATATTATTTTTATTTCTTATAATTAAAGCATTTCAATCGTCGACAATATATAGCGTATATTTTGCTATAACGATTCAGAGTTCTACAACAAATGTTTTCCGTTTATTCCTAATACTTGTTAGCTATTTTTAATCGTATCTTATTATGTTTGAAACGTTTTCAGAGCTAACATCTTAACATTTTTTATTTTCTATTTTATTTCTTGTCGAAATAACCCGTTGTCGTAATAGGCCCAAATTATATTTATAATCTTATTATCGGTTTTTTTACTTATTCCTGGATTACTTCTCCGGTACAGATATCCAATTATCCTATCGTGGTTTTTAAATACTCGGCATCTAACAGCCTTATCTTTCATTTTGCTATAATTAAAACATTAAATTTAGTTCTCATCCTTTTTCTAGACCGTATCCAGATCTATGGGTTCTGGTGCCATATCATAGGATATAAATAATGTATTACGCCTATTTTCTTAAATGGCTAACTAGTCTCCGTATCTTAAAATATATTAATCTTTTTTTTCTATATGTCTTTTATTCAACTTGTTATTAATCTTAACCGCTTCAGGAATATACCGGTTTAAAATTCTAGGTTTCGAAAACTTAATAATCTTATCTTTAACGTTATTTATTAATATCTGATAAGATATATCGATCAAATTATTACTTTCGTTATCAATCTATTCTACTTTAGCTATAAAGTTCTTAAAACTGATAAAGTATTTCGAAATAAATCCTTCCTATTATAATTACAAATATGCTATGATATTGTTCGTTTTTTATCCGGATTCTCAAAATTGACCTTGAATTTCTCTTTGAAATTTATATAATTAAAAAAATCCTTAATAACATTCTCTTAATCGGCCTTGAGGTTCTTCAAATAATTCCTTATAACTAGCTTAAACTAATTTAAAATATCTCTCGTAAGAAAAACTACTACAGTAAAACTTCAATTCGCACGCTCGTTCATATTTTAAAAATAGAAATATATTCGTACAGTCGGGGTGCAAAAGTCTCGGTTTATTCTCCACACCCCATATTTCCAACAACCATCTTCACAATTTCACTTATACATTTTTCCACCAATTTTTAATAAAATTGCTAGTAATTTTAATTACTTATAAATAAATTGATTACGCAAACGATAAACTACTTTAATATTTCGTATACCAGCCCTAAGTTGCAATTATAACCTTAATCCGCCTTAGCATATTATTTATTAAATTATTTAACATATCTTTTACGAACTTTTCTTATATAGCAATTATAATGGCAATAAATAACCCCAGTACTTCCTGCTTATTGCCGAATAACCTAAGTTTCGGTTCCTTTTTTTTTGGATGCGTTCCTTTAGTAATTGTTATACATTTTCGATAAGGTTTAAATCGGGCGAATATGGGGGCCATTGTAGCATTTTGACGGCCTGCCTTTAAAACCATTTTTTTACGATTCGGGTGGTATAAACAGGAACGTTATTTTGCAAAAGATAAAATCGTTATTAAGGTATTCGGAAAGGTATTCGTTAAAGTAATTACGATAAACGTGGCCGGTTATTCCGCTCCGGACGGCCTCGGGGTCCCTATTAAGGGCTGTTAGGAAGTTCCGTTTTCCATACCGGATACCACCCCAAAACATTTACGTTTAGCCGGCTTTTTTTGTATCGGGGTTATATATATTTAAGCAATAAACGGGACTTTTTTATTTCAACAAAGGCAGTCAATATTTAACGTAATAATTAAAATAAAAAGAAATAATATATTAAAGATTTTTTAGGCGGAAACTTTATTACGCCCGTTTACCGCAATTACGGTCCATTTTCGTTTCGTCGTTAAATAAAACTTTTCGCTATTATTCGGGGGGCTTATTACGGTATTCCACAGCTTAAAAAAGCCTTTATTTCGTATGTTTCGGAATTAAAAACAAACGTTAAAATACGTATTAATACGTTATCTCTTTCCGACGAAACTACCGTATTAAAGTTTATTTAAAAATATGTAAATAATATAATTTGGTAAGTTTAACGATAAATAAAAAGGGATTAAAGTTAATGGATCGCCATAAATGCTTTTTATAAATTGGCCGAAATTTATGTAAACGACCCGAACGTAACGAAAATTAGGCTAAATTTTAACGCATATAACGATTATAAACGCCATAACCGATAATAAGGGACATTTCGTTTTTTTCGCGATTTCGGTAAAGCCGTCGCCTAAATCTTTTTATGTTTTCCATTTCGTTCTCGTATAAGGTGACCATTTTTTGGCGAAACAATTGGACCCAAATTATGTTATCTACTTATGATTAAAGTATGAAGGGTATTAGCGTTAATATGGAAGAAATACGCGTTTTTGTAAAGCCTGCAGAAATTTGCCGAGACTTTCGCACCCCCACTATACCTAAATGAAAAAAGCTTTGAACGCTTCCGTTCTCATTGTAAAATTAAGACTTTTTAATCATGTACTTAAATACGATAATTCGAATTAAGGTAATTACCACCTATTCCTATTCCGTGAATTGTTAATTTTGCTTTTCAAATTCCTTAATTCTAGCTTAAAATTACGCGGCAGGAAAAAGTATTTAGGTACTAATTAACATGGTAACTAAAGAATTATTACTCAAAATCTAACGGTACTACTAAATAAAACCTTAAAACATTTAACAGCTCAAAGGTTTAACTAATTATTAAAGCTCAGTCGACGAGTTTATGTTTACAGAAATATTATAGGAATCGAAATAATAAATAGAATAAATTATCACGCCTAATCATACCAAAGATATATTAAATAATTAAGTTATAAATATTAATAAGTGTTACAAACTAATATGAACTTAGTTTTGAAACTTAATAAACATATATATTTACCTTATTTATAACTTAATTACTTATGATTACGTATCGGCTGATAATTATAATCTTTTAAGATTATCATAAATGACTAGTAATTACTAGCTTAGCAGTAATCACTTTATTTCGTGACCTGAAAGGTGGTTCGTATGATCGTTATTTAACCGTTCTTTAAAGCCGAGGCCTGTTAGATTAAAAAAAACCCAATATCCATAATACTAACAGTAGTAAAAAGGTATTGGATATAAGTATTACTAAAAATATTAATTTTTCCGTAAGATATTTAATTAATACATCCTTAAATATAACGAATAACCTTGCGAATAAGTTATAAATCTGCTTATCTGATTAATTGCTATTATTTCCGTATAAAAACGTCCAGTTATATTTAATAACAGCTTTATTACACATTTTTTAACTTATAATTTTACGTAATATATTAAATACAGATCATCGGTTATTTCGTAATAGGCGTACGTTTAGAATTATAACAAACAAACGATATTTCGGTACGTCGTAAGAAAATACCGAATACAGAATTTTTATTTAAAGTGCGATGATTAACAAAACCAATAATTATAAATAGATAAACGGCAAAAGATTTACCGTGTACTTAATACGTATTAATGCGCATTTTAGGAAAGTTAAACTATTTTATAATTATTTTATTGGCGAAGGAACTTCAAAATTTATTAGGTTAAGTTTAAGTGCAATTAATCGCGGTAATTTTCGTTTTCAAAATTCGTTTTAATCTAACTTAGCGCTACAAAAACCAGTAATAACGTCAGTTTTTTTTATTATATAACTGAGTGCGGAAACATTTTTTCCATTTTGGGAAATTGAGGAAGTCGTATTAACTAAATTAATATAATAGCCGAAAGTCGCTAAAAGTAAAACGGTTTAAGGAAATGGTTAAAAGTTAATTTTATAATTAATATATTTTCATAAATAAAACGTAAACGTTTCAATAAGCAACCAGAATAATAATAATATTAATATAGCTTATGAATTCAGTAATTTGAAATAACGCACGAGCTTATTTGCCAAGCGTAAAAAAGTTAAATATTGTTTAAAAATTAAGCAAGAGAATAATTATAAAATTAATACTAATAAAACAAAGAATAAAAAATGTTTTCTTAATATTTTCGGCCTTCATATCGATATCGAAATTATTTACATTTATAGGTATTTAGTAGAAAAACGGTGTACTATTTAGCCGTCCGTAGAATTATAGCAAATTCTTTACAATATACTTAATAATATAATTTTATAATTTTATATCAGACGACAAATAGCATTTCGGTTATTGAGTTTATTTTAATATTATATAAAGAGATATCGGGTAGAAACTCTCTCTTTGAAAAAAATGGCCGTTATTTTAAGTACGAAATAAATATTTGACTAATATTAATATTGAAATTAATGAAAAAATTGCGTAACACATTATAGTTTCATGTTTGCCAACTTTATGCAATTTAGGGCCGCTGTACAAATGTAATAAATATTATAACCTGTTAATATATATATATATTTTTCAAGTAAAACATATTTAACAGATAATCGTATAAAGATATTGAATTAAATCCCGGCGCCACTTTTCTAGTAAAGTAAAGATAATATTTTCAAATAATTACAATATATTTTGGTAACATATATTATTTGTATTTTTATCTTTAGCGTAATACGCTTTATTTATATTATCTTCACTATCGCAATAATTTGAAATTTTGTTCTCCGAATGAATACTATTATTTTTCGCAATTACTTATTTAATTTCGAGTTATTAAAGATATTTTCCTTACGCGCGGTTGATTCTGTTGATATAAAATTAAAATAATCGCAAATTAATACAAATTATTAATCCTTTACTTATAATAAAACGATTTGTATTTGCGATATTATATAGGCGGAGATTGTACAAGAATTTTATGATATTTAATTTGCAAATTTACGTTTAATAGTTTAATTAGGATTATATCGAACCGTTTTGTTATTATGTCAGGCCGGTAAAGGTTTTACGAAATGTTTACGGGCTTCTTTTATATAAACCTTTTAAATAATAATTTATCGTTCTTATATATTTTGCATTTTACTACTATCATTATGAACTAATTAAACACAACATCTAAAATAATTATTTAATACTTATTCTCTACCGTATGCAATTATATATAATATAAGCGAAATTTTAAATAATTTAATGTAATTATATTTCATGAACTCATAAAATTAAAAAGGTCAGGAAAACGAAAATAATAAAATATTTTTAAATAAATGAGAAAATTTAAAATCGGCATCAAACATTTTTAATTTATATAATAAGGAATAATGGAATCATTTTTCTTTTCATTGCATAAAGAGCATATTTACCGTTAATTAAAACATAAAATTATTTATCTGTTAAATAGTTTATATATTAACGAAATTCTAAAACAATATAAAAATATTAAGGATTAATTGAAATATACTTCAAATATTAAGTATATAATAAACTTTTTCATTAAGCAGATATTATATATAATTAAATATATAAGAGAAATTTCAAAATACTTTTGTTTTGAACTATGTAAAGTTATTATATTAAAATAATAGTATGTTAAAATACTATATAAATAAAGAATAATATTTTTGAATTCCGAAAAAAAAGGAAACAAATCGATTGTTTTAAGAGAAAATAAATGAATAAATAATATTTTACTTAAAACTAGACATCATGATTAATTAATAAAGTCTTTTTAAACTTAATTTATATTAAATCCTTTAGCGTTATTTTATATATCTTTATTTCGTTTATCCATTTTTTTCAATTTCGTATATTTATATTTCCGCGTTTTGCTGCGCCCTTTTTTACGCCTTTTTAATATCTTTTTCCACGTTTTTTGTTAAGCTTTTATTTTTCGTTATATTAAAACGATTTATTTATTCTTTTCTTTTTTTGGCACGTTTAAGAATAACGGTAGCGGCGGCAGAAGGTGTCTTTCGAGCGGTTTCCCTTTTTCGGCTTTAATACGATAAACAAATTTCTGTTTTAAGTTATAATTATAGCTTAAATATATTAACCCACGTCATTTGAAAATATCAATTACAGAATATATTGTGTTTTATACTTCTTTTTATCCTATACAATATTACGGTTGGACTATAAATATTTTAGTATAAACAGAATTACAGTAAGATATAAATATCTTTTACTTAAAGCGTTTTGCGCCTATAATATATTAAATAGAAATTGTTATTTTAAAAGACAATAACTAAGAAATATCACGCAGTTTTTTGTAATAGGTTCAAAGAATTTAATTAAATCCGTATAAGCTTTTTAAATTCCATTATAAAATCATCACGGTTAATTTGTGGGAACGGTAATCGGCCGATTATTAAATTCTCCCCTTTTTAGTGTATCCTGATTTTTCGTAACAAATTATTTAAATGAAACTAAAAAACAGTTATAAAACAATCCGGCGTTATATTTACGTTAAGATTTAAGCTTTTTATAATCAGTTTCTTTAAAGGGTTCCGCTTCGCGAAAAGTTTTGATTTTAATTATACTACATTATCTCATAATCTTTTAGCATATTAAGTTTCTAGACCAGTCAATATTTTAAGTTAACTAGGATATACAACACGCAATGGTTTCTGTTAGGTAAGTTTATAACTAATAGATTACGGGATAAAAAAAAGGTCTCATAATATACTTTTTAGCATTTCGGTTAACCTAATTTGGTTCGTTTCCTGGCTTGTTATAAGTGTACAAACGCTAGTTTAGATCTAATAATTCGTAAATGACATTCATACGTTAACGTAACGCTAAAAGGGCGTACAAAAATATATTATGCTAATTAAAAAAATGTTATAAGGTTACATTTAAATATATTAAGTCTTGATAAAAAAGGAAAAGGCTTTAATGAACTTCGTCAGGAAAAAGAACGTTTTAAAAAATAAACCATAACTAATAATAGTACCTATTAACCCATACGTATTTTTCAATTTCTTTAAATTGTTTCATTATTATTTCAACCTTTTTTTTACTCGGATTATTTTATTATTTTGTTTTAGTTAAGTCCTATAACTAATCTTTTTATTATAAACTAATAATTATTATTTGATATTTGCCAAAATACAGTGAGAATATTAGGAATATAATTTTACTATTAATTCTTTTTATAAAGAAATATTCAAAACATAAAGACGCCTCTTAAATCCCGCCATTAATTGTGAGATAACGAGGGTGCAACTGTGACGGCTAGGGGGTTTAACCAACTATTAAACCTTAGTCGTACGGGTTTATGTTAACAGGAGTATCGTGGGAATCTGAGCAATAGATACAATAATCGTATTACGTCTCGTAATTCCAAGGGTGCCTTGGGAAAGGATATTATAGTGCAAACTGAAACTATCTAAATTGTGGAGATAATAAGCATATATATTTTCGTTCTGGCTTAAAGTACTTAAGCAGTTGAAACTTTTAAGCCCGTAAAGCCCTTTAAGTTCCTTTGCCGGCTTAAAGGGTTTAAGGTACTTAATATCTTAAAATCTTGAAGGCGGTTACGTAATTGTTTGACGATAATCGGGGTTTGTTTTTTCGTAATTCCAACCGTCCAGTAAAATATTAAAACCGTTAAATCATAATACGATTTCTCTTTTTCCAAAATTTTTATCCTTAAAGATCAAATTATTCGTTTATTATTATTAATACGTAACCTTTTTTTATTTTCGTCGTATCGAATTACGTAAAGAAATCTCGTTTTTATAAACGTATTAATGCTTTTATGTTATAAAATATATTAAATATTTTTGTTTGAAAATATATTTTTGTTTTCGTTTTAAAAAAAAAGTTATAAAGTACAACGTTATGCGAATTTCTTTAAAATATACGCGTTATATTTAATATGCCGGTTTTTATAATATTTTTAAATCTTAAAAAATTAAATATTAAAAACTTTTAAAGAAAGAAAATCGATTAAAATATAAAAAAGAATAAATTCGTAAAACGCTAAAAATAACTGCCAATAAGTGAAATCGTTTCTGAAAATAAAGGCGGTTACTTTGTTATCGTAATATTGAAATATTTCATCGAAATATTGAAAGCGCTGAAATTATGGAAAAATTTAAATATTTCAAAAAAAATAAAAATAATTAAAGGCCGCCGTTATAATTATTCTATTACCGTAGGCCGCAGCCGATAGGCCCAATATCTTGGTTATTAATTAGTCGGTTATTAATTAAAACGCGTGTATTATCATTAATAAAATTCTTTTAATAAGCGTTAAACGTCATTAAGACTTTTAGCTGGTTTTTAAATATTTTCGGAATCAGGGTATTTTTTTCTGCTAAAATAGGTACTGGGTAAACCCGTTTTGTTTTCGTATATCGAAGATTTTTTCTAGCTTATATGCTTATTCGTTTTTTATTTTTACGTTATTTTATATTGTATATATCTCAAATATATCTATTATTAATTTAAATAAAAACCCGCAAAAAATTTAAATATAATTTAATTTTTGATAAAAATCTTAATTTATAATTATTTTTTGAAATGTTTTTGATAATTTTGTAAGGGCCGATATATTTAAAATCGAGCTTTTTGTTAAATCTTTTTAATTGGATAATTTTGGCCCCCAGGAAAATTCTTTCCCCTTTTTTCGCAAATTAATCTTTCTAGTTGTTTTAATTATAGTATTTATTTATTTAATTCTATACGAGTTCCAGTCCCGTTTTTATATTTTAATATAATTATTATAGTTATTTTAATATAGGCCTCAGTTTCATATTAATTGAATTATTATCATATATTTCTTGATAAATTTGTAAATTAAAACTAAAATTTACTTTCGTTGATATTATTTTAGTATTATTATAATAACTGGTGTTATAAATTAATTACGGAATTTAAGATTTTTTAACTTGATTATTATATTCATAATTAATATAATATCGTAAATAAGCTTTTAACATTTGGTTTGTCCGTTTTATTTATTTATCTGTTTAAAGTTTAAATATTTTAGATAATTTATGATTTATGCCGACTTATATTATATAACTCTACGAAATTTTAAATACTAATATGGATTTTTTATTTAAAATAACATTTTTTAATAACCAGTATTTGTTAAAAATATAGTTAAGAAAAATATATATTATTTATTTGGAGTTGGTATTTTCATAATATGGCGAAAAATAGGAACTTTTCGTAAATTGGTCTACGATTGAGAAAATACTATCGTAATATATTCTCGTAACTGGATTTTCTCACATAAAAAATTCGGTAATAAAATCGAATATAACTAAATAGTATAGTTATTTTACGATTCATAATAGCCGCAATTGTCTATATGGTTTATATCGTCGAATTTGAGCTTTGGCGCAAATATCGTATTATCGTATAATTTTTTGTGTGGTTAATTATATTTTAAGAAAGAAATATATGCATTAAAGCGATTTTAAAGTTTTATAAATTCCTGGATATCCGTATAACTAATATTCGTCTATTTTTCGTATTAAATTGTTCTGGTATTTCTTTAAAATTTATATCTTACCTGTTTTTTGTTTTCTGGGAAAGATTTATTATATTGTTAGATTTTTTAATCTATATCGAAAGGTATTCCCTGAAACATCGTAATTTATCGTAAATGTAAATATTTTTTATAATAATATTAAAAATTATATGATTAATTTTAATTAATTTCTTTATTATTCTTTAGGCCTCTTTTGTAAATAATAACAAAGTCGAAATTCGCCAATTCTTCTGCGTATCGAAATTATTATTTTATAAAATTCCTTAATTATGGTAAAATGGGTAAAACTATGATAATTTATATAAATCTTAATTTGGTGCAAATTTCCTTTTAGAAAATACCTACATTTTGGAAATATTATAATAATGGCCATAAATTCCTTATCTAGAACATTATAATTCAATTTGGTTTTTTTTAATTTGATCAAAAATAGAGAGCAAGGTATAATTTAGTTTAATTATTTCGTTATCCGATTATTACGTTTAATACGTAATCCGAAATATCGGTTTTTAATTTAACGGGACGGTTTAAATCGTATATAATTATTATTAACTTATTAATTATTATATTCTTAATATTCTGGAATATCCTTTCTATATTTAACCTTTATTCAAACTTTTTTTAAGTAAAATTTATTAAGGATATAATTATTTTGCTAAAATTTCGAATAAGTTTCTGGTAGTAAATAATGAATTTAAAAAATACTTACATATCTTTTAACGGTCGTTAACGTTTGTTGTTCTATAATTATAATGATTTTCTTAAATCTTATTTTAATATGTTCTAAAATATTAATATATTTTAAATATTTGATTTTTCATTTATAGAATTAACTTTTTCTGTATTAAGAAATAACATTACGTTTTGTAAAGCTTAAAAAACCTTATAAACGTATTTTACGTATGTTTTCTTTTGTTTTTGAAAAAATAAGAATGTTGTCGAGATAACATATAACGAAAATATTAGGTATTTCCGTAACATATATTTTATTGTCCGCTAAAGATTATTAATACGTTTATAAATCTCATTAATGTAAATAAATATTTAGATAATCTGTATTTCGCTTTAAAGCTTATTTTTTATTTGTATTCTTTTTTAATTTTAATAAAATTATATTTATCTTTAAGATCGAATACTACAAATTATTTAATCCCGTAAAATCGGTTTTTTATTTCGGTAATTAAGGCTAATAATATGCGATTTTTAATAATTATATTGTTTAATTATTAATAATTAATTACAAATTGCATTTTTTCATGCTTTTTAGTTACGAACAATATAATATATCCTATTAATAACCTAAAAGGTCGAATTTATCCTTTTCGTAACTGATTTTCCAGGTATTCTTTAAAAATGCGTAAATTAATTCCGTTAAAATTATAAATAACGTAAAACTTTGTCGAAAATTCTTCCTTAAGAATTATTTATTAATTTTATTCGTTATGTTCTAATAATTTCGTATCGAATTCCTTCTTAAAAACCTGCTTATATCTATAGTATTATAATAATATAATTATAAAATTTTTTAACCTTTAGAATTATTATTAATTTGCATCGTTATTTATTTATTTTATTTTTATTTTGATATTAATAATATCTTATATGTCTTTAGTGTTTGTTTTTTTAAATATTTTATCGCTTTAGGTAATCAGGTTTTTATTATATTTTTATACTTGCCTTTATCATTATTATCGATCGAATATCAAGATTTTATATTTTTTGCACTTGTGAATAAAAAATAAAATTAATTTTATTTAGTTCATTTTTTCGTCAATCAAAATTCCGTGTTGGCGTATCCATAATAATTCTAAGATTATATCATAATTTCCGAATAAAATAATATCGAAATTAAATTTATAAAATTGTCTGGAAATAAAAATCTCGAAATAATTAATTTCGCGTCTAAGTTTTCCGTTATTGTAATCTAATTTGTAACTTTTATTATTTATCGTTCTACAAATTTTTAATTTATATTTTTATGATAATTTTAATTGATTAACCATATTCAATATAATATAATTACCGCTAAAAATTCCCGAATTTATTATTATGTTTTATTAATACGTTTCGATTTATATATTTAAAATAATAAAGTTATTTATATTTTTTATTATCCCTTCAATGTTTTTTTGGAATTTCTTTTTAATTTCTTTAAATTTCGTTCGCCTGCGGCGTTTTTGGGAACAATTTTCTTTTAAGTTTTATTTGAATTTATTAAAATTTATTCATATTTGTTCGTTTCACGTACTAAATTACTATATTTATCCTTATTGCCGCCATATTATTTTTTCGAATTATATTAATGATTTTTGATTTTGTTATAATTGTTTTATTAATAACCATTTTCTATATTTGCGATTACATCCTATTGTTCGTTATTTAAATTATTGTTCTAAAGTCTTTTATAAATTAACATATCTTTTCCATAATAATCTTTTTTTAAAGATTTATTATAAATACTAATTGACAATAAATGTTCATAATATTTTTTTAGTAATAACCTTTTATTATGTCTTGGATTAGCTTTGTTTCCGTTCAATAATTATATTATTTATAATAATAAACATTATCCTTTTATAAATATTACTTTCTATCTAGCTAGCGTTTTATTTTAGGTAATTGCTGGATATTTCTTAGGATTATAATTGGAAAATAGTAATAATATTACTTATTGTTTTTATTGTTTCTAATATAAGTTGCAAAATTAAATTCTCAATAATATATACGCGTAATTTATCCGTAAATATATTATTATTATTATTCGTAATTAAGATATTTTTGTCTTTAATAATATATAATATGTATTTTGCCATATTAATGAAAGATTCTGAGATTAACATCTTTTATTTAATTTCAATATTTGTATAATTATCTTTATAATATTTTTTATTACGTTTGCAATATTCGTTAAGCTAATTTTTTGGTTTTTTGTAATTTTCGTCCAATTGTTTATCGTAATAATTCTTATTAAATGTTTTGCTATAAGCGACCTGGTACGTACTTGAGCAGAATTATATTAATAATTTATTTTTATTTTTCTAATGTTTTGGACGATCTTTTTGGTATAAGTTTCTAATTATCTTAATAGGGTTTCTTAGGTACTTTATACTATATTGCCTTTTGTCCTATCTTATTGCAATTATAGCATTTAATCTAGCTCTAGTCGTTTTTGTAAATAATTCCTAGTCCTATAAATTCTGGTTTTATATCGTAAAAAGTATTGCCGTATCGAAAGGCGCTGGTATTAGCCATATATTGGGATTTGTTATTATTTTTTTTAATACCTTTAATAAATTACGCATATTATCAACCGTTAATGTTAATTATTGAAATTATATAATGCGATAAATAATTAAAATAATCGAATTTAAAAATTGCTTTTGGCACTTTTTAAGGCCTTAAAAACTTTTAATATTCATATTTCCTATCTTTAATTTAAGTTAGTTATTAATTAAATTAAAATATTATCTTAATTAAATATTAAATCTTTTTTGACGTAATTATTAAATTTGTATTTCGGCTTTTATTTTTTCGTTTACTATTCCGAAAGTTTTCGTTAATATTTGCTCGAATTATTTATAATTATTATAAATTCGCATTATTTCAGGGCTCCGTTTTTCAATTAATAAAATAATATATTTTTTATAACGGGCTTAAACCAAAAAACTGTATTTGTTGTAAATTATTTAATTACAAATTTACCTTATATAATAAACTTAATAAATTAAATAAAGAAATACCCGAACCAAATTTAGCATTACATTAAAAATAATTATAATTTAGTCAAGGTTTTATTAAAATATTTTAATATAACAAAAATTTAAGGATTTCTTTTGGTTTTTTAATAAAATTTAATTAAATAATTTCCCTTATTCGAAAAGGTTTCCCGGTTTTAGAAATATTTCTTGTTTTTTTAAATTTCTTATTAACGGCTTAAGAAATATCGTAAAATTATGATTCTTTTTTTAAGTTGCATAATGCGTTTGCTCATTATATCTCAGCGTTAAAAGCTTTTTTCGCGAAAAAAACGAAAATTTTTTAAAAACAAAATTATTTTAATATCTTGATAATTAAGGATTTAATAAATAAATTTTTCGGATTATTTATTAATAAAGATAATATTACTCAATATTATTTAAAATTTAATAATATTATTAAATAAATATTTGTAACGTATAACGGCTAAAAGGTTTAATTAATTATTAAACTTTAATTATACGGATTTGTATTAATAAAAATGTCGTAAACACCTAAATAATGAATATAATAATTATATTAGGTTTCGTAATTTTAAACATATTTTAAATAATGATATTATATTATAATTTAAAATTATTTAAATTATAGAAATAATAAAAATATATATTTTTGTTTTGGTTTAAGGTATTTAAACGGTTTAAACCTTTAAGCCCGTTAAGGCCTTTAAGCTTTTTTACCGGCTTAAAGGGCTCAAGGTGCTTGGCATCTTAAGACCTTTAAGCCGGTTACGTAACTTCTTGGCGATGGTCGGGGTTTGTCTTTTCGTGGCCCCGACCGTCTACAAGGAAGCCAAGACCGTAAGGTCATTAGAGCAACGCTAGCCACAATACCAAAAGGTCAGCAATTCCAAACCCCATTTGGGGTTTAGACACTCTAATTGACCTTATAAGGACTAGCTGTGAATTCAATCACATTGATAACAATACTCGGGAAATTAACAATTTAGAAAATAACAAAAATAATGGTTTTAAAATATACAATAATAAAATTCGATAACAATTTAATTAAAAACTGAATTAAAAACCTAATTGATACATTAGCCGGAGTCGGACTAGAATATTTAGCAAACAATTTACTTATCGGTTTATATAATAAAGATTTTGTTATGGGATACCGGATAAATTTGCATTATCCTTATCCCTATTAAACGTACAACGAAAAATTAGGTGGATTTTCACGTCATTAACAAAACCTATTTTCAGTACCGAAACCGATTTAAAGAAAAACGGGTAAAATAATTTCGATGACAATTCTAGTTTGCAAAAAACGTTAACTTGGAAAATAAAGTTAAGTCGAAAAAGCTTTATTCATATTTAATGGAATTACTCGTTTTTCGTAATATTGGGATAAATTCATATAACTTTGTAATCGATATACTAGCAAGCCAAAACTTAAGCGCCGTCATTACAGTTAATATTTAATCCATCTAACGTTTCTTCAAAATAGCGGAATAAATTTAATAAAAAAACATTTAGCTATTAGATCTTATAAAAAAGAAATAAAGCAATCGGAACAGATTATTCGCAACAATTTACGCGATATAATTACGATATATAAATAAACATAAAATAATCGTAAAATAATTGAATAAAATTTTATCAATATATTTTTAAAACCAGAGAGTAACTAATGTATTTGATGTTTATATAATGAATTTAAGTAATTTTTTTAAATCTCAGTATTTACTTACTGAAAATCTATTAAACCTGTATTTTCGGGCGCTTATATTATAGTATGCTCCGATTTTCCAGCAGCCAGGTATTAAAATTTATCTGAATTACGTAAATAAATTCCTTAATATTTTTATTAAATAAAAAATTAGTAAAAGTTTTGCAAAATTTTATATATCTATAAATTACGATATATAGAAGGTAGCTGATTTTATATTTGCATTTTAAAAGATAACTATTTACTTAATTAATTATATATAGTAAAACGTTTATTTTCTGGTCGATATTCAAATATATGCGAACAAAGGATTGAAATCGAACGGCGACAAATTGTTAAAAAACCTTTGACTAACTAATCGATTTTGCGTTTTTATTGCCGACAATAGACCTAGCCTTTTCCAGGATTTTATACGCAAATAATTACGTAATAACTTGGTAACCGGTTCACATAGTCGCAAAAATTCTGCTATTTTTTATGGGTTATATATATTATAATGAGCTTTCTATGATATTTTTGTTATTTGTGGCATAAAGCCGATTTCCAAATCAGAAAAACACCTTGAGGATTCCGGCTAAGAAAGAAATAAGCCTGTTTAACTAGGAAAACAATCTAGACGGTTTACTTAAAGAAATTATGATCGAATTCGTAAGTTTTCCTTAAAATAATCATAAAATAATTCCGCCAGTTAATGGCATAATTGCGAATTTTTATTACCTAGATTTATTTCCGCATTAAGCGATGAACACTTTTTCTTAGCATTTAATAAGCAGTAATTAATAACAAAATACTGTATAATAAACATATATTTTAAATAGTTCGCGATATATAATACCGTTAAAATTTACGTATATATCTTTTATTTCGTGCGAAAGAATGGTAGCCTGTTTTCGAACGTTTTGTACACGTTGACCCTATATTACATAAATATCATCATTAACTTTCTTCTAAGAGTCGCTAATTAGTATATTACTTTTTCGATATTTACAAATATTTTATTTAGATAACGAATAATTTTGCCGTATTTCACGCAAATTACTTCAGCATTATAATTACTAAGTATGAAAATATAGTTAAATATTTTAGGAAATGTTTATATTATATTAAAGCTAAATGTTCTAATATTTGTCCAGATAAGGTATTAAAAAAGGAGGATAAATGATAAATTAAGGGAAGCTTTCGTCTATACATGATAAAGATCGACCGTTTATATAGTTACAGCTTTTGCGAAAAAGTACGATACTTACGACTAGCAAAATCTACAAATATACCTGTAAATATTTTAAATATAACTGTAAACTGGTTTATTTATTAACATTATATTACTCCTTATCTTAACGTACGGTCATCATGTTTCGAGATTATTTTACTCGCTAGTAATATTAATTTAATTTGGATTTTTTACAAAAAAGAAATCTATAAAAAACTTATATAAAGCTTAAAGCAAATATATAAAACGTACTAGCAGAATTACGATAAGAAAAATATGTCTAGGTTTAACGTAATATTTTAAATACCAAACCGGTTTAAGTTTACCGAAATAATATTATTAAATTCGACTCCTGAAAAGCGGATTTAATTCTATACCGTATCCATAAAGCTTAAAAGATTAGTATTAATAAATAATCTAGCTACGAACGGAAGTTTTTCTTGCTGTTATATAAATTATTTTCTAATTATTTCAAATACATATAGATATTAATTAAAATATTCTAGGATTTCGGCACAGGATTTACAATTTTTTACTTTAATTATGTAAGGGGCTGCATACGCAGTAGCTAAGGATATGGGCCACAATAGGTCTATTGAGAAATCTAGGGAATAGCTAAGAAGATGCGTGAGAACAGTTAGTTATATATACAGGAGCCACGGGATTAGCGTTATGCTAATCCTTTCACTAAGGCCTTTGGCCCGTGACATAACCCCCCCTTCTAGATCCAATCCTCACTTTTTCCCGTTACGCGGCAAACGTTTATTCGTAATATCCTTTTAAGGACCTTGTTTTAAAGCGGCGATATTTGCAAATCTTAATCCGAGGGGTTTTCCGATGGTCACGGGGAGACCACGCCGCGTACTTTACGCCCGTACGTTTGTAATACGTTACGTACCACCATCTTTATATCTTCGCATTATTTTTCCCAAAGTTTTTTTTCTGCTAATTCCTTTAACGTATCGTAAACGTCAAATTTATTTAAGTTTTTTTAAATTTTATCGAACGTTTCCGTAATTACTTTTTATCGTTTAAATAATAATAAAACCTTTAGGGCTTTGTTAATTCCAATATGTCGGACGGCGATTCCTTTTTTTTTAAAATAGTTTTTCTAAAAATACCCCGTTTCGCCATATTTTAAATAATATCCTTCTGTTTATTAACGGCGTTTACATTAATAATTAATAATTAACGTACCGATTTTTATACTTTTTATAATATCGCCCTTTAATTAAAAAGTTATTACGCGCAAACATACCAAGATAGGGATTATTAAAAACGATATTTCCGAACGGCGAAAAAGCTATATGAATTTTTCCTAAATATTAGGTTACTTTTCGTAATTTAATAATTTTTTCGTTTTAGCGTTAAGGCCCGATATTAAAAGGAAAAATTTGGCTTTATCCGGTTATTTGTTTTTTTTTGGTTTAATAAAAAAATATTTTCGAATATAAAATATATTTGGATACCGTTTATACGTTACGTTAACGTAACTTAATTAAGTATTAACGAATTTTTTATTTTTTATTAGGTTTTTTTTAAAATAACGGCAATATAATTTAAAAAAACTTAAGGGTTCGGCTTTTTTAAAGCTTTTTTTATATACGGCAAAAACGTCGACTTGTGAAATTAACGGCTAAGGGCTTTATAAATATAGAAAAGTTATGTACGATTTTTGCCCATCGCTTTTCCCTTAACGAATAACTTTTTATGTATTTCGAATTTCCAGGCGTTATGGTCCTTACGGCCTTATAATTTACGAATAATTCGTAAAATCTAACGGCGCGGTTCTTCGGTATCTATGGCGAATAAACTGCGTACGAATAACAGGTACGTAACGTTGGCGTACTTTTTACGGCGACGGACCGTTTGCGAAAAAGGAAATTTCTTAATATGTAAAAGGCTGCATACGTAGTAACTAAAGATATGGGCCATAACAGGTCTATTAAGAAATCTAGAGAACAGCTAAGAAGATACGTGGGAGCAGCTAGTTATATATATAGGAGCCACGGGATTAGCGCTATGTTAATCCCTCCATTAGGGCCCTTGGCCCGTGACAAATTGTCGTATTTTGTTCGTAATATTCTTTGTATTTAATGTTTCTCTGTAGTAATAAAACGTATCTGGAGTTTCGTATATTAAAATTTCACCTTTAATCGTTTTTTTATAAAGCCAAAATAATTTAAGTATCTTTTTATAGGATTATTCTATATTCAACTTTAATTATTAGCGTTTGAAAATCATATCGTATACGATAACGGTGACGGATAGGTAGTTTAACTAACTATTATACCTAAGTCAACGGGTTTATATTATTAAGAGTATCGCAGGAGTCGGAATAATAAATGTAATAAATTGTTACGCTTCGTAATACCACGGATATATCAGATAATTAAGTTGTAGGTATTGAGAAGTATCAGTTAATATTATTTAAATATTAGGAATGACGGATAATTCAATTTTTATTTTAATTTAATATATTAAAGCGGTTTAATCTTTTAAGCGGCTAAAGCATTTTAACTCTTTCTGTTAGCTTAAAACACTTAAGATACTTGGCATTTTGAATTCTTGAAGCCAGTTACGTAATGTTTTGACTTAGGTCGGATTTAGTTTTCCTTATAACTCCGACCGTTACAAGGACGCTAAAACCGTTAAGTTATAATCTCTTCTTTTTTTCCAAGGTTTTTATTTTAAAGATTAAATCGTTTATTTACTTATTTTAATCAGTAATTTTCCTTTTTTTACTTTTATTATATCGAGTTATATTTAAAAAATCCGTGATTATAAGCGTAGTAACGTTTCGGTTTTAAAATGCTTTTT
Source organism: Monosporascus cannonballus (assembly GCA_004154925.1). Classification (NCBI taxonomy): domain Eukaryota; kingdom Fungi; phylum Ascomycota; class Sordariomycetes; order Xylariales; genus Monosporascus; species Monosporascus cannonballus. Next base: position 361,534 of record QJNS01000004.1, read on the forward strand.
TGCTTTCGTTCCAAAAAAGCAGGTACGAAATATGCGCGATATATTTATTATAGCAGTGTTTGTAATATTTTCAGATTTTTTAAAATTAACTACTAAAAGCTTTTAAATATAAAGAATCGTTTAAAACGTAAAACAAAGTGAGTTCGTAAAGCGTTACGAGTCGTTACTAATAAACTGAACCGTTTGCAAATTTTACAACAATTATTTCATTGCTGTCAGATTGAAATATTTCGTCGTCAGGTTAAAAGTACGAAAGTAAGAAAAAATTTAAATATTGCGAAAAAGAACAAATATAACTAAATACCGCCGTGATACTTATTACGTTAATATAAACTACGTTTCCGGCCGGCTAATTTGAGATCAATGTTCTTAACAAGTCGACCGTTAACTGAAATACGTTCGTCTTTACTAATAAAAATTCCTTTATAAGCGCTAGATTCTAATAAGGCTTTTGGCGGATTTCTAGGTGTTTTCGAAATTTGGATATTTCTTTTCACTTGATTAAATACTAGGTAAAGCTGCTCGTTTTTTTCATATCGAATAATTTCTTTTTCGTATAACGTATTGTTTTTTGTTTTTATATTATTTTATGCCCTATGCATTTTGATTGGAATTGTTATTAATTCCAATAAGAAAATATGGAAACCTGTATTGGATTTGTTTTTTAGTGGAAATCTTAGCCGGTAATTATTTTCTAAACTTTTTTCAAAGATTTTATACAGTACGATGTATTTAAAATCCAGTTTTTTGCTAGACTTTTTGATCTAAATATCTTTGGTAACTATGAAAACCATTTTCCCTTTTTCGGAAGTTAATTTTTTCGTTATCATATTTCTTTATCTGGTTCCATAAGAAATTTAATTTTGTTTTTATTTTTTCATATAATTATGTAAGTTATTTGAACCTAAAATTTACATTCACATAAAATGGCCCGTTATCTTATATTTCTTAAAATATTTCAGAAGTAAAACGGAAATTTCCGTTTACAAAGATTACTTTAATATTTTCTTCATAATTAATCTTATTGGTTAATTACGTAATCAATAATTTCCTAACCCAGTTATTTTATTTATAATTACTATAATATCGTCAGTAAAATTCCAAAGTTTATTTTGTCCTTTTCATGCATTTACTTATGTATAGTTTAAAAAAATCAAACAATTTATAAATTAAACAGATTAAAATGTTAAGGGATTGTTAAAATTTAAATATAAATATTAGCTCTTTAATTAAAAATATTTTAATTAAAACTCCACCTATATTAAAATATATTTAAACAAATTATATGTTATTTGTTTAATATTTATATTTTCGTAATATAATAAAGAATAAGGCGATATTGTAAATCGATCGATAATTATGAAAATGCCATAGTAATATATTTTTATAACGGCATTTTTCCATACAAGAAAATTAGTGATAAAATCGAATATAATTAAATATTATAATTATTTAGCGATCTGTAATAATTATATTTCTCTATATGGTATATATTATTAACCGTTAATCTTATTATGAATTTTATATTATTTTTGCAATTGTTAAATTATTATTTTATTTTTTTCAAAATATATATACTTTAAAATACTTTTAAGGTTGTATAAATCCTCAGGTATTTAAATTAATAATACTTTTGTATTTTTCGTTTTAAATCTTTCTAGTATTCTTATAATATTTAAATTTTATATACTGTTTACTCTTTTAAAAAACCGTTATTATATGTTTTGACTTAACGATCTTGGCTTCCTTGCGGACGATCGGGCCCACGAAAAAAACAAGCCCCGACCACCGCCAAGAAATTACGTAACCGGCTCAAAGGGCTTAAGGTGCTTGGCACCTTAAAACCTTTGAGCCGGTAAGGAAACTTAAGGGGCTTAAAGGGCTTAAGGGTTTAAATTACTTAGGTACCTGGAGCTAGAACGAAAATATATACGTTTATTAATTTCATAATTTAAATAACTTTAATTTGCAATATAATATTATTATTTAAAGTATTTTTGGAATTACGAAACGTAATACGATTATTATTTATTATTTAGGTTTTTATAACGTTTCTATTAATATAAACCCATATAATTAAGGCTTAATAACTAATTAAACCTTTAATTATTACACCTTGCACATTTTTATGCAATAATATTTTCAAATTTTAAGTAATATATATTAACCTTATATTTATTAATTAATAGCCTTAATAACTTATTTATTAAATCCTTAATTATTCGGATATTAAAATGGAATCCAACAAAACAAGTTTCGCTTTTTTTGCGAAAAAGTTCTTTATGTCCCGAATACTATAAATAAATGCATTATTTAACTTAAGAAAGATAATAATAACCTTATATTATTTTTTAAGCCGCCTTTAAAAGACTTAAGAAAAAAAGAAAAGTTTCCGAAATTAAAAATCCCTTTTAAATTAGCCAAGTTATTTAGCTGAATTTTATTAAAGAATTAAAGAAGGTTTTGAAGCTTTTTAAGCCAGAACTGTTCGACGGAACCTCGATTAAGTTATAATTGTTTTTAATTTAATGCCGAATATACTTTAGATATTTTCTTAATCGATTTATTACTCTTCCTGTACGAATTAAGTTTATAATCGGACGATTTACCGGAAATACGGTTATTTAATTTAAGCCCGGTATAAACCAGTATGTTATTTTGTTAACCGAAAAACGAAACCGAAAAATAATACGAATTTATAGTAATTATAAATAATTCGTATAAGTATTAACACAAATTTTCGGAATAATAAACGGAAAAACAAAAACCGAAATATAAATCTAATAATTACGTTATAAGGGATTAATATGTAATTACGGTAATATTTTGATTTAGTTAGCGGTTAAATCAATTGAAGGACAAAAAGTATTAATAACCAAGTTTTTTGAAGGCCTAAAAAAATGAAAAAAAGTTTTTTAAATTTAATCGGCCTAATTATTTGTCGGATTATATCGTTATGGTGGTTAAGATTAACGATCGATAATACATATAACGCATTAAAAGTATTAAAGGAAAAAATAATAATAAACCCCGATATATGGCTAATATCAGCGTTTTTTGACGTAATAACAATTTTTACGGCATAAAATTAAAATTTATAAAATTAGGAATTACTTATAAAAAAGATTCGAATTAAATTTAATTTTATAATTGCAATAAGATAAGACATAAGGTATTGTAATATAAAGCCTTTAAAAAGCGCCGTTAAAATAATTGGAAACCTATATCTAAAAAAGAAATTAAAAAAATTAAAAGGACGGAAGTAAAGTTATTAATATGATTTAGCCTAAGTACAAACGAGCTCTCTTATAGCTAAAAATTTAAAAAGGATTATCACCATAAGAAATCCGGCGAAAAATGCGAAAAACCAGAAAATTAATGTCATAAATATCGCAAACATAATACGAAATGCTATAAAGATAATTACGCAAATCCCAGGATTCGACAGAAAAACTTTGTTTCGGAGTACCTAATAAATATAATAAAATATACGTTATATATTGTAAACCACCAAAATATCCCGATTACAAAAAATAAAAATAACCTTTTTATATACGAATTACTTATACATATTATAAAGGATTTAATTTTTTAAACCGTACCGGAAATAATAAGGACGATAAATAATAATATCGATATTTTCAAATTATAACCCCAAAAGATATTTAATAACTGACCGAAACAAAAAACTGGCTCGAAAGAAAGTAATGTCCGCAGACAAACCTTTTTTATGAATAATATTACTATTAAATGGAAAAAGAATTAATTTGGCGTATAATACAAAAATATTGCCAAAATATTATTACGGACTTTTATTTTTAATTAGCATTTATTATAAATCCTTAAAAAGGAAAGTAATGAGGGAAAAAATACGTCAATCATAAAAGATCTTTAAAACGATAATTAGGACGACGTATCATAAGATATAATCGTAAATATAAAAAACAATTTATTCGATAAGGAGAAAAACTATAACAAAATTAAAAATAACTGATAAAGCTAGAAGAAATAATACGCCGGTAATAACGATAAATATAACAGCTTAACACGTTGAACAAAAAAACGGAAGTAAAGTTCGACAAAATCGAATACAAGTTTAAAAAAATTATCTGTAAAAAAACCACAAAATAACGAAACCCAGAAAAATGAAAAAGAATTTCCGAAAAAAGGCTTTAAACGTAACGATAAAAAACGTTAATAATCTTATTATTCTGAATATACGAATCGGAACTTGTTGGTATACCGCAATAATAAATTGCGGAACTTTAGGCGGAAATTAAATTACACCAAATATAATTAATAAATTGAAATTACCATAAAAAAATTAAAACCTTATATAACGATAAATGCCGAAAATTAGGAATTCGCTTACGATATCGGAAAATTTATACGCGAAATTAATTATTTTCAGAATATTTTTAAGGATAATACCAAATAATTAATTTCGATATCGTTTTACTTTAGAATTATAATATGATTTTAAGAATGTTATAGATACGTTAATTCGGAATTTTAATTAATAATAAAATTAATTAGATAAAATTCCTTTTATTTTTTATTAATACATAAAAAATAATAAGATGTTAATGTTTAATCGATAATAACGATAAATGCAGGTATAAAAATACGATAAAACCTTTGTTACTTATAAGGACAAAACCTAAAAAAACGGGCATTAAAGACAAATACGATATATTATTATTATTATTAAAATGAAATTAAAGCAATTAAATGACACTATAAAATAATAAGAACAATACCTCCGAAAACCAAAAGGTCTAACCAATATATTACCATAATACCACAGATATAAGCAGTTTTTCAGGAAAAAATTCGATACGAAATTACCAAAACGTAATATATAGAATTATTAGATAGTTTTTAAAAAAAAGTCTTTAATAAAGTTTTACCTTATTTATAATCTTAACGGAAACAAATTACGTACTTTTAGAAAATACCTGGAAAATCGATTATAAAAAGGATAAGTTTAACTTTCGAAATTATTAATAAAATACTTTATATTTTTCGTACCGAAAAAAATGAAAAATTACGGCTTATAATTAACTATCAAGAACTAAAAAATATTATTATTAAAGATTGAATACTATTATTTTGAATGACGGAAATAAAAAATTGATTTTACGGCATTCAATAGTGTATCTTATTCGATTTCAAACACAAATATAACCTTATTAAAATTAAAAAGGCATACGAATAAAAACAACTTTTAAAACGATATATAAATTATTTAAGTATTTCGTGATATTAATAGAACTTACGAACGTTTTAATAACCTTTTAACAGATAATAAATTATGTATTACGGAAATACCTCGATATTTTTATCGTATGTTATTTTAATGACATTCTTATTTTTTTTAAAACGGAAAAAATATACGTGAAATTTTCAGAATATTCTGTGAGCTTTACAAAACGTAAAATTATTTATTAACGTAAAAAAAATTAGTTTTATAAATAAAAAATAAAATTTCCAAAATACGTTATTACCTTCGGACATATTAGGATAGAGCCCAAGAAAATCGGTATAATTACAAAATAAAAGACGTTAACGATAATTAAGGAAATATTAAGTTTTTTAGATTCGTGAATTATTATAAGAAATTTATTCGCAATTTTATCAAAATAGCTATATTTTTAACAAAGTTTACGAACAAAAATTTAATTAAAGGTTAAATACGGAAAACGTATTTTAAAATATTAAAAATATAATTATTAATAATTTAATATTAATTAGATACGATTTAAACCGTTTTATAAAATTAAAACCCGATATTTCGAATTTTACGTTAAAAATAATAATCGGATAAAATGATAATTAAGGTGAAATATATTTTATTACATTATTTTTGTATAAAATAAGGAAACTTGAATTTAAATATGGCATTTTAAGTAAAAGAATTATGGCTATTATTATAGCATTTCGAAGATTCAGGCACTTTTTAAAGCGAAATTTGTACTAGGTTAAGGTTTATACGGATTATTAAAATTTTACCCGATCTATTACGGCCAGAAAACCTATATAATAATAATTAAGATATGGGGAACAATTGGCAAATTTCGACTTCGTTATTATCAATAAAAAAAGTTTAAAGAATAACAAAACGGATACCTTAAATAAATAGTTAAATTTCGAAGAAAAGTTAGTTATAATTAGCTATATAACTTTCGATACCATTATAAAAAAATATTTACATCCGTAATAAATTACGATAATTCGGATAGTACTTTTCGATATATACCAAAAAAATTAGCAATATAATAATAATTTCCCAAAAAACCAAAAAACGAATAAAATATAAATTTTAAAAGAATGTCAAAAAGATTTAATACGAAAAATATACGAATATTAATTGAACGGATATTTAAAGATTTATAAATCCTTAAAACGACTTTAACGTATATATTTCTTTTTTAAAATAGAATTAATGGTATAAAAGGTTATCGGATAATATAATATTTACGTCAAAGTAAGTATTCGATAATATAAGCTATACGGAAAATTACAATTATTACTAACTGTAAAATGATTATAATATTTAATTATATTCGATTTTATTACCAAATATCTTATATTCAAAATTCCGTTTACGGGAATATATTTTAATTGTATTTTCGTAATGTTCAACCTATTTACAAAACTTTCTTGTTTCTCATTATATTACAAAAATATAAATATTGAACAGATTATATATATGTTCTCAAATATATTGTTAATATATAAAAACTATTAATAAATATTATTTCAAATAAATAATTAATATTTATATCTAAATTTTGGCAAAGCCGAATAACATAAATCAGTTGAAATTATAAATTATTGAATATATTCCAACCTTAAATAAATAAATAAACCGAACAAATAAATTAAATTTTAAATCGCTACTTACTATTTTATATTAATTAGAAATAATAAAATTAGGTTAAGAAATTATTAATGACATATTTAAGGTATAATATGAATTATTACAAAAATATTAAAATAATATTTAAGAACGTAAATTGTGGTTTTATTCCAGAAATATATACAAAAATACATAATAACCGTCTGATTAATATTAAAATAATCTTTACGGCGAAATAATTATGATAATTATATTAAAAAATAAAAACGGCACTGGAAATCTTACGAAATCAAATATATAAATATTTTAGTTCAAAAAGATTTAAAAAATTAATTTTAGAAAAATAAAAAATTATTTTCTTCGTTTTAAAAAATATATAAATAAAATGGCGTAATACAAAACTTAATTTCAAATATATTAATCCATACAAAATTACTAATAGAGTCTCAGAAAATAATTATTAATTAGAATTGTTACCAAAGATAAATTTTACGCAATTTTCTATATTTTCTTTCGAATTAATAACAAATATAATTAAGGTATATACGGCATAAAACGATATGGAAATAAAGGATAAATATATATATATAGTGAAAGAAATTTAACATAAGAAAATAAAACAGATTTACTTAATATTTAATTTAAAAAAAAGTACCCGGATTTCGAAAATATTTAAAAACCTGCCAAAAACAATATTAACGCCTAATATCAGCTAAATAACTTTTACCAATAACAACGGAAGTATTTTAATTACCAGCTCATTAATTAATAACCGGAATATCGGGCTAATCGGCTGCGGCTTGCGTTAACGTAATTGCCGTAACGGCGGCCTCCAATTATTCCTGCTTTTTTTCGAAATGTTCTAATTTTTCTCTAACTTCCGTAGTTTTAATATCGCAATAAAGTATTTTGATATTACGACGACGGAATTACCGCCTTATTTTTACAAACGATTTAACTTTTTAATAACCGTTTACAACATTTTGCCAACTTATTTTTTTACGTTTTAAACGCTTTTCTTGATCTAATAATTTTTAATATTTAATTTTAAAAGGACCAGAAATATCGCAAGGACCGCCGTAATAATACAGCGCGCATATTTTAAAAAACTCCGGACAACCTTATATTCCGTTCTCTTTTTTTCATAACGAAAACAAAAAAGCATTTTAAAACCAAAACGTTTAATACGTTTTAAAAAAATAAAATCGTTAATACGTTTCCGAAAACGAAATTCTTTTACGCGATTCGATATAACGAATATAAAAAAGAAAAGTTATATACCAGGACTAATAAACGAATAATTTGATCTTTAAGAACAAAAATCCTAAAAAGGAGGAAATCGTATTATAACCTAACGATCTTAGTTTCCTTACGGACAATCGGGCCTATAAAAAAGATAAATCCCGATTACTGCTAAGAAATTACGTAACCGGCTTAAAAGTCTTCAGGTGCCAAATACCTTAAGCTATTTAAGCCGGCAACGAAGCTTAAAAGATTTAAAAAGCTTAAGGGTTTAAGCCGCTGAAGCACTTTAAACCAAAACAAAGATATTTACGCTTATTAATTCCACAATGTAAATAATTTCAGCTTACAACATAATATCGTTACCTAAGGCACCTTTTGAATTACGAAACGTAATACGATTATTATTTATTGCTCAGGTTCCTACGATACTCCTACTAATATAAACCCGTACAACTAAGGCTTAATAGTTGGTTAAACCCCTAGCCGTCACATTTATACAGCTGGATTTTCTAGTATGTATTAAAAGGTATTGCTGGGATTATTGTAGTTTGTCGAAGGCATAAGTGTTTTTTTACGGTTATATTAAAAGTTATATTGCTATTTTGTATCAATTCTCTTTAGAAATATAATTATTTGTTAAATGTATCGGGTTTGCCATTTTTAAGCCCTTTTTAGAAATAATAACGAAGTCGACATCCGCTAATTCCTTTACGTATTTTAATTATTATCCTATACGTTTTCTGGTTATAGTAAAACGGTAAAAGTTTGACAATTCCCACAAACTTTAATCTGATATGTATGTTCTTTTAAAAAAATATATAAACTTTTAAAAAATCATAACAATAGTTCTAAGTTCTGTGTTTAAAATACCGGAAGTAATTTCGATCATTTTTAAGTTATACAAAAAGTGTGTAATAATATATAATTTGCCTTAATTATTCCGTCATTTGATTATTATATTTAATAAGTAATTCGAAATATTGGTTTCTCGTTTTCTAGAGCCAATTAAATCCTCTATAATTAGTATTAATTCGTTAATAATTATATTTTTCAATTCCTGAAATGCTATTCTTTTTATTTCGGGCGTTTGTTTAAATCTTTTGTATGGTTAGTGAAGAGTATAGCGATTATACTGAAATTTCAAATTAATATACTGGAGTAATTAGCGAATTTAAAAAATGCCTGTACCTTTTTAACCCTAATTAACGTTTATTAAACTGTAATTATGGCGATCCTTTTAAAGTTTATTTTACTACTTTTCCAGAAAATAATATATCTCAATTATCATATTTTTTAAATATAAAATTAAGTTTTTTTCCGCATTAATAAGCAGTTTTGCGTGAGGTAAAACTTGAAAAGTTTTATAAAGATAATATATATATACATTTTCTCGTTTCAAAAAAAAAGAAATTATTATAGTAATATATAACGGAAATATTAAGGTATTTAGGTAATATATAAATAATTATTCATTAAAGGGTTATTAGTACATTCATAAATTTTAATAATATAACAAAGTGTTTATATCATCCGTATTTCGTCCTAATCTCTAGGTTTTTTTCGAATCGTTTTTGTAATCTTAATAAAGTTGTATTTGTCTTTAAAATGGAATATGATAAACTATTTAGTTCCTTAAAATTGTGTTTTTATTTGTATAATGAAAAGTAATAACGTTCGATCCTTAATAACAATATCGTTTAATTATCGATTGTTAATTATAACTTGTAATTTTTTTAAACACGAAAATCATAAGGTATTTCGCTGGTAATTACGAAAGTCCAATTTATTTATTTTGTAACCGATTCTCTAGGCATTTTTTAAAAGCGCGGAATTCGTTTCCGTTAATGTTGTAAATATAGTAAAACTTTTTTAAAAAAACACTTTTTAAGGATTATTTTATACTTTTGTTTATTATGTTTTCGTAATTGCGAATCGAGCTTTCCTTTAAAAACCTCTTTATATTCATAATATTATCATAACATATTAGTTAGCATTTGTGATTTTAGAACTGTTATTTCAAATCCTTATTTAATTACCGTAATTTCGTTTTAGTAGTAATTATAATATATCATTTTTAATACCCATTTTCTTTTTTATATTTTCTGTTTAGTAATAAGATATATATTATATTTTTATATCTATATTTCTCGTTGTTTTTGATCGAAGATTAAATTTTTATCGCTTTTGTTTGTTTATTAACGACAGGTAAAACCATTTTTATCTGGCCAACTTTTTCGTTATTTAAAATTCTACACTAAAGTATCCGTAGTAATCCCAAGATTATATCGTAATTTTTGAACAAACTGATATCGAAATTAACGGTTTATTATTATCTCTTAATAAAAATTTGGAAATAATTAATTTTACGTAAGACTTTCCTTTGTTATAAGCGAAATTCTGCTTTCTGGCATTCGTAGCTATATAAGGTTTTAACTTATATTTTTATAGTAAGTTGAATTCGTTAATTAAATTCGGTACTATATATATTTTATTCAAATCCCTTTAATGTATTCTTGTAGTATACCAATATGTTCCGAATTATATATCTGAAGTAATAAGGTTATTGACGATTGTTATCGTTGTATTTAAAACCTGTTTCAAGAGTTCCTTTTAACTTTTTTAAGTTTTGTTATTTTGCAGCTTTTTATAGATAACCCCTAGTTTTTAATTTCCTTTTCGAGTTTGTCGAACCTTATTTATGTTTTTTATATCGCGCGTTAAGCTTTTATATTTGTCGTTATTATCGCCGTATAGTGTTTTCCCATTATATTAATTGTTTTCCGTTTTGTTACACTTGTTTTCTTAATAAATAGATTATTTTTCTATAATTTCGACTGTATATAATTGTATATCGTAGTAAGTATCCATTTAACATTCGTCCATAAATTAACGGATTTTTTTCTTAATTACTTTACGATTCCGTAATTTCGTAGTAAACGTTAAGATTATGACCAAACAGGGTGCGGCCTCCAAAAAGGATCGCAACGGGAAAATGAGTAACCCGTATAGGTCGAATCACGTAATAGCTCGACAGGATCTATCGTAAAGCCCATAAAGCCAGGCTTAATGAGGTCGAGAAAACAAAATATAATACGCTTATTTTTTTATAATATAAATAATATTAACTTATAATACTTATTAATACTAATCGTTTCAAATATAATCTTAAGCATTTTTAATATTATAAGAAATAATATATTATTATATTTATTACTTAGAAATTTACGTCATTCTTATTAACATAGACCTGTACGACTAAAGTTTAATAAATAATTAAAACATTTCGTCTTTATACGTTATAAGCTTTTATCTAATAATATTGTTAAACTTTGAGCAATATCGCCGACATTATATTTACTAGCCAGTAATCTAAATAACCTATTTACCAGGTCTCTAATAACCCGGGTATCGGAATAAAATCCGGAAAAGGAACAGGAACAGTTTTGTCTTTTTTGTAAAAAAGCCTTTCGACGCCTGGATGTTATAAATAAACATATTCTTTACCTTAAAAAGAGCAATAATAACATTACGACGTCCTTTTAAGCTGCCTATAAAAAATTGGAGAAAAAGAGAAAAGTTTCCGAAACTGGAAAACCTTTTCGAACGGACTAGATTATTTAGCTGAACTTTATCAAGGAACCAAAAAACGTTCCTAAGCCTCTTAAGCCAAACCTTTTTGACGGAACCTCGACCAAATTACATTTATTTCTAACTTAATGCTGAACATATTTTAGGTACCCCTTTATTCGATTAATTACGCTTATTACATAAATCAAATTCGCGATCGGACAATTTATCGAAAATACGGTTATTTGGTTTCAGCGCGTTATAAAGAAGAATGCGAAATTATTAATCGCGAAACAAAATCGGGGAATAATACGGATTTATAACGATTGCGAATAATTTAAGCATATATAAATAAAAGCTTTCCAAAGAATGAATGAAAAAACAAAACCCGAAAGTTAGATCTAGTAATTATAATAAAAGGGATTAATATTTAATTATGGTAATACGTTCGTTTAACTGGCTTTTAAGCTAAATTAAACACAAAAAGAATTAATACCTAAATTTTGCGACGACCTCAAAAAATATACGAAAATGTTTTAAAACTTAATTAATCTACTTACTTATTAAATTGTAGCGACATGATAGTCAAAATCGGCGATCCACAATATACCTGGCGTACTAAAGGAATTAAAAGAAAAAGATAATAACAGATACCGATATACGGTTAATATTAACGTTTTTAACGTAGTAACACTGTTTACGACATAGAACCAGAACTTATAGATCTAAGGGCCACTTATAGGAAAAACTGGAATCAGACCAAATATTTTAATTATTATTGTCAGCTAGTAGAGAGTGCTCTAGCACTCCATATTCGGAAAATTCCATCTGATCGGAACATATATGTTCCGAGACTAGATCACCTTAGAGTGCAATGCGCGTTTTAAAATATTTGCAATTAATTATCAATACATAAATAACTGATATCCTTTATATTTAATAATTTAAAGTCTTATTCGCTTAATTAAGGCATATATTAATTAATTACTTGCTTTTAAAACGATATAAATTATATATTAGTTGTAATTATCGATATACGGAAATAATAATAAAAATAACCGTACTGTTAATATCCTTCGTTATTTATAATAACCCTGAGAATTAAAATTGCTTTAAAAGCGAATTCCAAGTTAAACTATACGCGTATAATATTTGGAATAAAATCGATTTTAATCAAAACTTTTAATGGGTTATTAGATTTATAAAACCCAATATAAATTTTTAGCCTAAAAAACGAACCCCTTATATTTTATAAATTAATATCCTCAGTGGTTTTTATTTATATATATATTTTCCGAAAAGGTTACCGAAAAAATCGAGTAATTTAATTACTTAACAAATACCTTTAAGATAATAACCGAAAGCAAATAAGCTTACAACCAGGATTTTACGGCATATATTTATAACGATCGAAAATACGATAATTTCCGCAAAAACATTAACGACTTTACGAAATAGATTTTAAAATTGGTATTTTCTGCAATTAAAAAAAACTAGCCTTTTTCTAGAAAAAAACTTACGAAAGTAATATATTAGCCTGGCCGGATCCGGCAAGGTATACGATAACAAATTCCTAATGAAAACTTGACGGGAATATCACAAATAATTAAAGTAAATTTCGAACTTAATAAAAAACTTAAACGAACAAATCGTAAAGTAATAAAGGATTATGGCCTAAAGATAACGACATAATATTCCGGAAACCAAAATAACGATCGTAAATATCAACCATTTATAACTAAAATTAATCTTTATTATCGAGATTTGGCCATTTATTTTTTAAATAATAAAAAAACCGAATTTAATAATCATACGATTAATTATTAGGAAATAATAGCGATTTTATTAAATTATTAGATTATCACGAATTTATAATAATTATTAAAAAATATTAAGGTAACGTTTGTAACGTTTTACGGAATACCTGCATATTTCCTTAATTAAAACGATTTTAATTAAAGACATTCTAAGAATATTAATTTTTAACCATAAGGAAAAACTTGAAGTTATAAGCCGAAACGAGGTAATTTTAAAAAGTCTTATACGGATCGAAACGGTAATAAGCAAAAACGTTAAAGATTAGACGTATAGGATATTCGTTATAAAACGTAGTTAATTAATTACTATATATTATTTAATGATTTATATGTATTATATAACAAACCCCTAAAAGGCTTTATCTTTAATAACAAAATAATAATATATATTTTAAAATAAATTTCCGACGATTAATTTTTAAATAAAAAAAATGGACCGTTTATTCTAAATTATGGAGAAATTTATTATACAAAACATAAATTATTTGGTAAGAAAAATACAACTAATTTGAATAAAATTTTTGATTATTAACTAACATAACGCCAGAAATAATGTATCTTATCCCTTAAGGAATATAACTATTTTAAAATTCAAATTTATAATATATATTTTTAATTTAATTAGCAAATTCTTGAATTTTAAACTTAGCGTACAAGGTAACGGGGTATACGTAGGTAATAATTGCGTTCTAATTAAGGGGTAGGAAAAGTTAATATAATCCTTTAAAGCCCTAACAGCATAAAAACGTTACGTTTATACGATATAACTTATTACGAAAATTTCGCATATAATTTAATAATATTGCGGTAATTCCAGAAGAATATTAGTAAAACAATGAAAGAAATAATAATTTCATTCGAAAGAAATATAATTAAATAATTATTACGTTAAAAAATAAATTTAATTATTAATGTGTCCAAAGTATTAACGTAATAATATTAAATATAATCTTAATTATTTAAAGACGAAACGTGAACTTAAGGATAGCAAAATTATTACGAATCAGTAATAATACTACATAGCACCTTAAAATAGGCTATCAAAGTCTCGAAATAATCGTTTAATTATAGGTCCATTAAAAAATCTGCCTCAAAAGTTTTATAATAATCAAATATTAAGTATGTGGTAAAGTAAAAATTAAAAAGTTAATATGTCGCAAACTAAACAAAGGAATATCCCGATTAGGACAAAAACTCGTTATTGATTTTATAGATTTTTAAAAAAAAACTTAAAAAATATAAATACCTTATATTTGTCACCGATCAATATTTCGCTTTTATCAGGGATTTCTTTACTAAAAACCGAAAATAAAATCTATTAATTATAACATTTCGATATTTTCTAAAAATCCTAAATAACCATAAGAAGGCTTTTTTATAAATAATCGAATATAATAACGGAATCCTAATACATTATTAATTTCGAAATATATTCTAATCGGTTTTTTTCTGATATTAGATTTAAGCCCTTAATACCGCATATCTAGGCACAGAACGGAAACGCAAAACGCCTAATAAATATGATTAAACAAGAAGAAATTACGATATAAAAAACATTAAATTATTTTCGTTTTTAATCGTATACATTTTTAAACCGGCAATATATTTATATAATCGTATTTTTAAATCTGTATTATTGTGGCAAAGTCTATACGAGATTTATTATATTTATCTAACGTATAATAACGGCAATATATTTCTTAATCGAAAGTTTCAATAAGTCTATTTACGAATATACGGCTATATAATTTACGTTGTAACAATTACCGCCATAAAAAAAACAAAAAGTTTTAAAATTTATTCTTAAAAAGTATATTAATTATTTCGTCGGTTACCGATATGCCAATATTTACGGAATTTAAAACCTATTAATGAATAAATTTTTTATTATTCGAAATATATAGTTTAACGAAATAATTACCTTTTTTAGTAATATTAAAAATTTAAAAAATAATTTTCTGCGTATTATAAAAAGAATTATAAAACTTATTGCAACAAAGGAAAAGCCTAATTGAAACGATAACTATTTAATTTATAGATAAAAAAATAAAAGCTTACATAAAATAATAGAATTACCGGTTAAATAACAAAAATAATTCCAAAAACTACTAACATAAAATACGTACGATATAAAGAAAAACAAACATATTTGCAAAAGACTAATGATCTTTATATAACCGGTAGATTGGAATTATTTTCGTCCTTTAAATTAATACCGTTACTAATGTTTGCTCTGATAACTATTACGATCATTTCGCGGATAAAGGAAATAAAGGTAGCCTTAAGTTCTTTTCACACTGTTTAACCCAAAGTAACTGTAAAAAACGAAAGTATTTTACGGATAATAAATGTAAGCTCTCTAAATATTTCGTAGTAAGAAAATGTTATCTAAAACGAATATAACATATAAAAAACCCTATTTAATAAAAAAAGTTTAACCTGTTTTATAAATACGTACGATAACCGGCCGGAAAATTACGGAAATTTAAAGAAATTAATTCCATAAAATATACGTTATCTTAATCGGCAAAATAATAATACCTTAATACATAAAAAAAGATTTAAGCTATAAAACCCAATATATAAACCTAATATACCGTTACCGCCACCAATTTATAAAAAATTAATTATATATGTATTAAAAAGATATTCCGTAAAGCTAAAAAAGGTTATTTGTAAAGTTATAAGAAAATATAATTGTAGGAAGCCGTTAGTTAGTGTTTTATTGAAAGAAAATAAGTTTTATTATATATACAGGTATACATTTATAAATTTAACAAATATATCTAATTCCAAAAATAGAAAGTCCGTTTTATGGTACGAAATAATTAATAATTTAAAGTCGCTTAAACAATATATACGTAATTATTAGAGGTAAAAGATTACTTCGAACTTTAATTGTTATTACAGGTAAAGTCGATTTAAGGTTTAAGTAATATAATATTATTAACGCCTTTATAAATATTAATTTATGTTAGGAAATTTATCTAAAAATGTCTCCAGGAGACCCGTATTATAATAAGATTTTCCTAATTAAAAAATCATTACATAAATTAAGGAAATTACCTTTATTATGGCAAAAGGACTTTATTAGGACGTTTAAAAAGTTGGAATTTAACCTCGTTTCTTATAAATCTTAATATTTTATTTATTAGAAAGTACTTATTTTCTTTTTTGTAAACAATATTATTATAATATATTACAAAGAAAAATAAGATTTCGTTAATTAGTTAATTCAATAAATATGAGAACAGTATATCCTAATAAAGGTTAAGGACTTATAATAATTGTTCGGTATCAAAATAATTAAAAACCGATTTAATAAGAAAATCTAATTACCTTAACCCAATTTTATAAATAAGCTGGTTAACCTAATACTCAAAGAAAATCTAAATAACCACCCAAAAATACCTATAACTAACATTAAGTTATCGCCGAATCCTAATCTGGCCCATTTAGGCTTTATTAACAGATACCAGAAAAAAATCGGTTTTATCCTTTTCATAATAATTAATACGCGACTCGATATATCCTTTGCGATATCCTGATTTGCCCAATTTAACTTAAACCCTAGCAACATATATTATAAAGTTACCGCCGGAATTATACTATACCTAATCAGAATTAAAAAATTAACGTTATAGTTTAGAAATTAGGAATTATTGGATATCTAAAATAACGCCTTTTTTGCGGATAATATAATTAACTGAAACAACTCCTAAACTTACGTTATAAAGTTATTCTGAAAAATATTAATTACTTTTATAACAAAAACGGAATTATTTTTCCTTATATATTTGATAAAAAACCTATATTTAGTTTTCGATCAGTTAAAAAACTAAAAATTACCTTATATATGAAACCGTTCAATATATAATATAATAATTAATAAATTATACGGCTTATTAAAACCGATATTATCTTATTAATAATGAAACTGCAGCATATATATATATAAAATTACTGGTTACGATAAGCCGCAAAAAAGAACTTAATCAAAATGGATTATACGCTTACGAACAATATGTTAACTAACGGTTTAACGAAAGCCCTATTACGCGAACACTTTAAACACTTCACAAAGCAACTAAAACTAATAAATATTACGGAAGCCCTTAATTAGCGAAAAAACGCCATGCAAAAATTTTTAAAGGAAGAATTAGCTAATTAGGAAAATTTAATCGCCAGAAAAAAGATAAAATAAAGAGCTGTGGCTTAAGGAATTATAACAATTAACACCGTAAATGCTTTACGGTGTTAAAGGAGTACGTCAGCTAGCAGGGAGTGCTTTAATACCCTATATACGGAATATTCCCTCTGATCGGAACATATATGTTCCGGGATTAGATCATCTTAAAGTGCAATGCGTGTTCTAAAGCACCTGCAACTAGTTATCAGTACACAGAAAACTGATGCCTTTTATATCTGACAATTACAGAATAGAACATAAAGCAATATGGTATAAGGTATCTAAAAACATCGGCGGAATAACTAGAAACGCATAATCGAAAAATAATTCAAAAAGTAATCAAAAAAACTGAACTAAATTTATTAATATAATTCGGTTTAAATACGTACACGGTTCCCTATAGCGAAAAGTCCAACAGAGAATACGCGAAACCAGGAAGTTAACTTAATAAATATTGCGATTCCAACAAAAAGATTATAAGGATAGTGACGGGAATACTATGATTAAATAGAGGAAATTTATCCCGGAATTCAGGATCGATAGAGTAAAATATACGCCATATATTGTCGATAACGAGAATATCCGGATTACGAGGAATAAAAACAGCACATATACGGAAAAGCTACTTGCAAATATTATAAAAGATTCGATTTTTCAAATCGAATCGGAAATAACAAAAACAAGAAATAATAATATTAATACTTTCGATATATAGCCCTAGAAAACGATATTTACCAGTTAGTCGAAATTAAAGGTTAGCTCGAAACAAAGTATTGTCCATAAGAAACCCGTTTTTGTTATTATAAATAATACGACCATTAAACAAAAAAAGAATTAATTTAACATATAATAAAAATATATTATCAAAAAGCTATTACGGATTTCTATTTTTAATTGCTATTTATTATAAACCCGAAAGACAGAAAAGCCACAAAGGAAAAATACGTTGGTTTATAAGCGAACGTTGGAACAATAGTTAATACGACGCATAATGGAATACGGGCGAAAACATGAGAAAATAATTTATTTACGAAGCGAGAAAACTATATTAAAACTAAGAAAAATCAATATAATTTGAAAAACCCTTCCGCCGATAATAATAACAAATATAATAACTTGATATGCTAGATATAAAAATATAAACAAAATTCGATAAATTCGAAAAAGAATTAAAAAACGCGAGCACCTAAAAAAATGCAAAACAAGAAAACTTA
Organism: Monosporascus cannonballus; assembly: GCA_004154925.1. Lineage (NCBI taxonomy): Eukaryota > Fungi > Ascomycota > Sordariomycetes > Xylariales > Monosporascus > Monosporascus cannonballus. The sequence goes on from QJNS01000004.1 coordinate 380,428, forward strand.
AAGAAATTAGAAAAGGCTTTAAAAGAGGTCTTATATGCAATAATAAAAGCCGTTAATAATTTTGTTACCTTGGATATACGAATTAAAATGTACTGGTATACCGCGGTAATAAACAGCAGAACTTTAAGTGGAAATTACATTATAGCAGATATAATTAATGGGTTTAAACTGATATTTAAAATATAAATTAAAACCTTATATAGTTACCAATATCGAAAATTAAGAATTCGCTTACGATAATGGCAATTTCGTTCACGAAATTAATTATTTCGAAATTTTTACTTCAGGACGATATAATATAATTAATTTCGATATCGTTTCATTTGGGAATTACGATATAATCTCAGGATTATTATACATATGCTAATACGAAATTTTATTTAATAAAAAAACTGGCCAGGTAAGGGTTGTTTTATACGCGGTTAAAAAGTAAAAGAAAGCGGAAGTTTCAATCCTTGATTAAAAATAGCGATAAATACAGATATAAATATACGACAAAAACCTTACTATTCAAAGGGATAAGACATAAAGAAACTGGATATCAATAGAAATACGACGTCTTGTTACCATTAGAATGAAATTAACATAATTATATAAAGATTTAAAATAATAGCATTAAAAATTAAAAAATCTAACTAATATACCACCATAATATTATTAATATATATATTTTTGCAAGAAAATACTTGATACGAAATTTCAAAAATATAACGAATAAGATTATAAAATAATTTTCAAAAGAGGATGTTCGACGAAATTTTACATTATTTATAACATTAGCGAAAAGGAATTGCTCGTTTTTAGAAAATACGTAGAAAATCGGGTATAAAAAGAATAAGTTTGAGTTTCGGAATTATTAACGGGATACATAATATATTTCGTACCAAAAGAAAACGAAAAATTACGATTTAAAATTACTTATCGATAATTAAACGATATCACTATTAAAAATTGAACGTTATTACCATTAATTACAGGAATAAAACACCAATTTTACGGTGTTAAATAGTTTACAGTATTCGATCTCAGAAATAAATGTAACCTTATTAAAATTAAAAAAGGATATAAAGAATAAATAATCTTTAAACCGAAATACGAATTATTTGAACACTTAATTACATTAATAAGATTAACGAACGTTCTAAAAACCTTTTAACGGATAATAACTTATGTTTTATAATAATACCTTAACGTTTTTATCGTATGTTACCTTAACGGCGTATTTATCTTTTTAGAAACAGAAAAAATATATACCGCATTCGTTTATAAAGTTTTTCAAATTTTACAAAACGTAAAGCTGTTTATTAACGCAGAAAAAGATTAGTTTAATATATAGAAAATAAAGTATCTAAGATGTAGTATTGCTGTAGAATAAATTAAGATAAATTTTAAATAAATCGCTATACTTACAGAATAAGAGATAATAATTAAAATAAAAAATATAATCATTTTTTAATTTTGGTAATTATTGAAGAAAATTTATTCGGAACTTCAACAAAATAATTATATACAGAATTAATTTTACGAAAAAAAAACAATATAAATAAATGCCTAAAATGAAAAAAAAGTTTTAATAAATTAAGAATATAATTATTAGTAAACCGGTAGTAATTCGGTATAATCCAATACGTCCCGTTAAATTAGAAACCGATATTTTCGATTACGCGTTAAACGTAATAATCGAATAGCGAAATAATTGAGGCAAATTATATCTTATTGCATTTTTTTGTATAAGTCAAAAGAAACCGAACTTAATTACGGTATCTTAAACAAAAGGTTTACGGCTATTATCATGGCATTCCGAAAATTCAAATACTTCCTAAAAGGAAACTTATACCAGATTAAGGTCTATACGGATTATCAAAATCTTACCCGTTTTATTACGACCAAGGAACTTATAGGACAATAACTTCGTTACGTGAAAGAATTGGCGAATTTTGATTTCGTTATTATCTTTAAAATGAACTTAGAAAACGGCAAAGTTAATTCTTGAAGCAAACAACCAAACCTCGGTAAGAAATTCGTCAAAGTTAGCTATATAATTTTTCATACTACTATAAAAAAATATATATACCTGCAACAGATTACGATAATTTGGGCAATATCCCTTATTATGTATCAACACATCTAATAATATAACAATAATTTATCAAGAGAATAAAGAACGAATACGCTATAGGTTCTAGAAAAATATTAAAAGGATTTCATACGAAATATATAGGAATATCAGCTTCATAAATATCTAAAACTCTACAAAACCCTAGAACTGTTTCGACAAACATGTGACGAGCTAAGTGTTTAACCAACTATTAAACCTTAGTCGTACGGGTTTATGTTGGCAGGAATATCGTGGGAATCTGAGCAATAGATACAGTAATCGTATTACGTCTCGTAATTCCAAGAGTGCCTTGGGTAACGATGTTATATTGCAAACTAAAGCCATTTAAATTATGGAAATAATAAGCGTATATATTTTGATCCGGCTTACTGGCTTATTACCATTAAGTTGGTAATCCTGCTCATTTGGTTTACTATTAGTAAGTTGGTAATTCGTTACGTAACCTACCTTACCGTGCACTTATGGTTGGGTCATGATAGGCCGTTTTGGAAACCGCAGCCCGGTAAATTATAATATAATTTCTTTTTTTTATAAATTTTGCCCTTAAGATTCTTCTTTTTCTCTTATTAAATTTCTGTATCCTTTTAGCGTATTTTCTGGCCTAACGAAACGGCCTTCTCGTAAATCCGCGTAAATGCATACCTTAGTTAATTTGATTAAATATAAAGGTTTTGACGTAATGGTTTTTTTTTCTGTTCCGGCCGACAGTTTAATTATTAAATAATGGACGGGGTTTTTCGTTATAAGAACTACGTTCGTCAAAATTGTTTATGCGACGGGACGGAAATTCTTACTTCTATGATTAATCGCTATATAATGGAATCGAAAAGATTAAAAAAAAAGGAGTTAACGGCCGAAAAACTTTTGTCGAAAGCTTTAATGTGCCTTTTTTGAATACGCCGTTAACGTTAACATTATCAGTTATAGGGTACGAAATTTGTGAATCGTACTTTTTAGTAGTTAAACGAATTTCCGGAGCCTGTATTACAAAAAATAAACTCTGTTATAGTTATTTAAGCTGCTAGGGATATAAATATTGTTAATTAAAGCGCTGTAGGTTTTTTGGATAATATAAATTAAGGCGGAATTATTTCCGGTAGCTCCGTCGTTATTAATAAAAACTTTTTAACAAGCGTTAAGCGCTAATAAGGTTTTTGGTGGATTTGTAGATAGTTTCAAAGTCCGGGTGCTTTTTTTATTTAATTAGGTACAGGGTAAGTCCGTTTTATTTCCGTATGTCGAGGATTTTTTCCACTTTATATACCTGTTCGTCTTTTACTTTTATATCGTTTTATACCGTATGTATTTTAATTGTATCTCTTCTTAATTCGAATTAAAAAATATAAAAAATCGGATACAGTTTGATTGTTGGTAAAGGTTGTAATTAGTAATTATTTTCTGAGATTTTCTTCGTAATTTTATATGGACCGATATATTTAACATCGAATTTTCTATTAGGTTTTTTTATTTACATACTTTTTATAATAAGGAAAATTATTTTCCCTTTTTCGAAAATTAATCCTTTTAACCTTTTCTAATTACAATACTTATTTAATTCCATCCAAATTCCAATTCTTTTTTTATTTTTTAATATAATTATCGTAATTATTTTAACGTAAAATTTATTTTGAAATTAATTAAATCGTTATTGCGTATTTTTCGTGAATATTTAAAATAAAATTAAAGTTTGCGTTTATAAATATTATTTTAATATTTTCGTAGAAAATAATACTATAAGTAAATTTTACGATTATTAATTTTTAATAATTTTAATTGTGATTAATATAATATCGTAAATAAGGTTTTAATATTTGGTTTATGTATTTTACATATTTATCCGTTTATTGTTAAAATATGGTAAATAATTTAGAAGTTAAATTTATTTATGTTATTAAGCCTTATTAAAATTTTCACATCAATATTAATCTTTTATTTAAAATAACTTTTATTAATAATTGATATATATTAAAAATATATTTAAAATATGTATATTATTTGTTCGGTATTTGAATTTTTGTAATATAGAAAAAGATCAGAAATCTTTGTAAACCGATCGACAATTAGGAAAATACTATCGTAATATAATCCCGCAATTAGATTTTGAATATAACAAATTTTGGAATAAAATTAAATATAATAAGATTTCAGAATTACTTTATAATTAATAATAATCTTAATTTTTTATATAGCTTATATCGTCGAATCTTTATTTTAATGCAAATATTCCATTACCGTATAACCTTTTATATTGTTAATTTTATTTTTTAAACAAATATATACGTTAAATACATTTTAAGGTTTTATAAATCCATAAATATTTGTATAACTGATATTTAGGTATTTTTCTTATTAAATCGTTGTGTTATTCCTTTAAGATTTATATTTTATTTATTTTTTAGTTTTTTGGAAAACCGTTATTATATGGCTAAATCCTTGAGTATATTCCGAGAGGTATTACCCGGATAATCATAATTTATCGCAAACGTAAATATCTTTTTATAATAATATCGAAATTTATGTAATTAATTTTCATTAATTTCTCTTTAAGGTTTAATTATATATTTAAGATATTTGCTTTATAGTTTTTTAAAAGGTTTTTTATAAATAATAATAGAATTAAAATTCATGGATTTTTTTACGTAACGAAATTATCTTCCTAGAAATTTTCGAATCGTAATAAATTGAGTAAAACTTTAATAATCTATATAAATCTTAATCTGGTATAAGTTTCCTTTTAAAAAATATTTATATATTCGGAATGCCATAATAATAATGATAAATTCCTTAATTAAAATACCGTAATTAAGTTCGGCTTTTTTTAATTTGTAAAAAAAGAATATAATAACCTATACTTTCCCTTAATTATTTCGTTAATTAATGATTACGTTTAACGCATAATCTAAAATATAGGTTTTTAATTTAACGGGGCGGTTTAGATTATGTATAATTAATATTAATTTGTTAATAATCGTATTTTTAATATCTTAAAATATGTTTTTCATATTTAACGTTTATTTGATATTTTTTTTCATAAGGTTTATTAGGGATATAATTATGTTGATAAAGTTTCGAATAAACTGTTTTAATAATTAGCGAATTTAAGAAATGCCTGTGTTATTTTAATTATTATTAATACTTGCTAGTTTATAACGGCAGCGAATTTTTAAAATATATTTTAATATATCGGGAAATAATAATATATCTTAAATAGTTTATTTTCTATTTATGGAATTAATTTGTTTTGCGTTAATAAATAACCTTACGTTTTATGAAGGTTAAAAATCTTTATATATATATTATATATATATATTTTTCGTTTTTAAAAAACCAGAATATTATTAAAATAATATATAACAAAAATATTAAAATATTTTCGTTATATATATTTTACTATCCGTTAAAAGCTTATTAATACGTTCGTAAATCCTATTAACGTAAATAAATATTTAAATAATCCGTATTTCGTTTTAAAAATTATTTTGTATTAATATTTATTTTCAATTTTAATAAGTTTATATTGATTTCTAAAATGGAATATTACAAATTATTTAATTTTATAAAAGTAATGTTTTATTTCCGTAATTAATGATAATAATAATAAACCTTTAATAATAATATCGTTTAATTAGCGATAATTAATTATAAATCGAAATTATTTATTTTTTTTAAAAACCGAAAAATATAAGGTATTTTGATAGTAAATTCGCAAGTTAAATTTATTTTTTATAACCGATTTCCTTAGTATTTTTGAAATATGCGTAATTTATGTCCGTTAAAATTATAAATAAAGTAGAATTTCCTTAAGTATTCTTTTTTAAGAATTATTTTATAATCTTATTCGCTATATTTTTGTAATTTTGTATTAAGGACTTTTTTAAAAATCTCTTTATATCCATAATAATATAATAATATATTAATTAAAATATTTAACTTTTAAGGTTATTATTTTTATTTTAAATCGTTATTTAATTATTTCAATTTCGTTTTAATAATGATAATAATACTTTATATTTTTTAATTTTTAATTTATTTATATTTTATCTTTTTAGGTAATAAGGTTTTTATAATATTCTTAGGCTTATATTTATTATTATTATTTATCGAATATTAGGTTTTAAGTTTTTCTTTATTAATTAAAAAAGTATGGGACGAATTTTACCTACTTAGTCCCGTAATTAATTAAAATTTCGTATTGGCGTATCTCTGGTTATCTTAAAATTATATCATAATTTCGGAATGAAATAATATCGAAATTAATTATTTGATGTTTCTTTTAAATAAAAGATTTAAAATAATTAATTACGCGTATAATTTTTCCGTTATCGCAAATAAATTATTAATTTGCGATATTTGACGTGATGTAACATTTTAATTTATATTTTTATAATAATTTAAACTTCTTAATTATATCCGTTTTAAGATAACTTTTGTTTAAAGTTTTTTAATTTATTATTATAGTATATTTATATGTTCCGATTTATATTTCTAAAATAATAAAGTTATTAACTACTTTTATTACTACGTTTAAAACTATTTTTCTATTTAATAATTATATTATTAATACTAATAAAACATTTTTTTACGGGTATTACCTTTTTTACCGATTAATCTTCTGTTTTTATTAATTATTACACATTTTTTAAATTCTTAATTCAAAATTATTAATATTATTTTTTATTATTTTTGTTAATTGCTGTACAATTTAAAAATTCGAATTTTTAATAATATATACGGGTAATTCGTTCGTAAATATATTACTTCTATTTTTTGTAATCAAGATATTTTCGTCGTCGACAATATATTGAATATATTTTGCTATATCAGTTATGTCTTTTAGAACAAATTATTTTTATTTCATTTTAGTATTTCCGTAATTAATCTTATAATATTTCTTGTTATATTCGCAATATTTATTAAATTAAGATTTTAATTTTTCGTATTTTTCGTCGGATTTTTTATTATAATAATTCCTTTTAGGCCTTGCGCCATAAGGGACTCAATATGTATATATGCCGGATTGTGTTAAAAAGTCTTTTTGTATTTTTTGGATTTTTTGTAAATTATTTTTCGGATATTAATTTTTAATTATTTTAATAAGGCTTTTTAAATATTTTATAATGCGATATTTTATATCCTATTTTTTTAATTATAATATTTAATCTGGTTTTAATTTTGTTTATAAATAACTTTTAATTTTATAAATTTGAATTCCGTACCGTAAATAGTGTTATTATATTAAAAAGCGTTAATATTAATTATATATTAGGATTTATTATTATTTTTTTGGGATTTTAAATATGTTATACGTATTATAAATCGTTAATAATAATTATTAGAATAACAAAATTCGATAAATAATTAGGCCGATTAAACTTAAAAAATTCTTTTTATATTTTTTCAACCGTCGAAAAACTTAATCACTAATACTTTTTATTCTTAATTTAATTTAATTTTTAATTAAATTAATATATTACTATTATTTAATTTTAATTCTTTTTATTATAACTTTTAGATTTATATTTCGGCTTTTATATTTTCTTTTATTAATATAAATATTTTCGGTAGTATTTATTTAAATTTTTGATAATTAGTAGAAATTTATATTATTTTCAGGTTTCGTTTTTGGATTAATAAAATAATATATTTTCATATAAAAGGCTTAAGCCAAATAACTATATTTCTCGGATATTATCTAATTACGAATTTAAATTATATAATAAATATAATAAAATAAATAGAAAAATACACGAAATATATTCGGCATTGTATTAAAAATAATTATAACTTAATTAAGGCTTTTAGAAAGATTTTAGCTTAAAATATTTAAAAACTGTTTTTTAATTTTTTCGTAAAATTCAGCCGGATAACTTGGTTTGCTTAAAAATGCTTTCCAATTTCGAAAGTTTTTCTTTTTCCCCTAGGTTTATTATATGCGTTTTAAAAAAATATGATAAAAGTATTATTAGTATTTTCGAACTAAAAAATATCTTTATTTATAGCGTTTAATTGTCCAAAAATATTTCCGCCAAAAAAGTAAAGTTTTTTTTTCTTTTTCGGACTTTATTTTAATATCCGGGTAATTAAGGATTTGGAAAGTAAGTTATTTAGGGTACTTATTAATAAATATAACGTTAATCGATATAATTCAAAATTTAATAATGTTATTGAATAAAAATTTGTAATATATAACGGATTAAACATTTAATTAATTTTTAAACCTTAATTATACTGGTAAACATTAACAGGAATATCGTAAAAATCTAAATAATAAATATAATAATCGAATTACGTTTCGTAATTTTAAAAATATTTTAAGTAAAGATATTATATTATAAAATATAATCATATAAATTATAAATTAAATAAACATATACATTTTAATCCAGTTTATTAATTTATATTTAATAAAGTCATAATTCGTTACGTAATTTGCTTTACCGTTTATTTGTAAATAAGCTATAATAAACCGCTTTAAAAACCGTAACCCTTTAGGTTATAACAAAATATTTTTTTTTAAACAAAATTAATAATATAAAAAGTAGTATAATAATACGATATTTATACCAAAATAGAGATTCGACAATATAAGCTATATAAAAAGTTAAAGCTATTATTAATTATATATTAATTATAATATTCTTTTATATTCAATTTTATTAATAAACTCCATATATTAAAAAACCCCGTTGCAAAAATTTATTACGATAATACTTTTGTAATTATCAATCGATTTATAAAACATTTTTATTTTATATCATATTATTAAGATATAAACGCCGAATAAATAACATATATTTAATATATACATATTATTATTAAAATTTATTTCGAATAAAAAATTAAGATTTGCGTTTAAATTTTGGAAAAGTGTAAAAACAAACATCGGCTGAAATTATAAATTATTTGAAGTTATTAAATTAAAAAAAGATAAATAAATAAAAAGAATAAACCAAATTGCAAAAACTTACTTCTGGTGTTATATTAATTATGAAAAGATTATTTAAATTAAAATATTACTAATAATTTAATTAATTTATAATGTTAATTATTACGAAAATATTAAAACAATATTTACGAACGTTAATTTTGGTTTTATTCCAAAACTTTATAAAAAAATACTTAATAATTATTATTATTTAATAAACCATGGTTTTCAAAAACGGTCTGTTGTAACTTAATTACAAATATGCAGTAAAATAAATTACATCATAAATTATTAACGTGCGAATAATAATCGAGCATATAAAATAAAAATATATAGATTTATTATTTTTATCATTCAAATAATTTTTATTTATAATACTTATTAGGATTAATTTTTTATATTACGCCTTTTACATTTTTAATATTAAAAACGTAATTAAAATATGTATTATTATAATATTTTACGATAGTTTTACTGATAGAAACCCGGATAATTAAGATTTAATAATTAATTTAACCCTTAGCCGTTATATTTTATAAACTTTTATTTAATAAGACCGTTAAACTTTAAGTAATATCGATTAACGTTATATCAATTAAGAAATAACTCAAATAACCCATTTACTAAATCCTTAATTACCCAAATATTGGCATAAAATCTGAAAAGGAAAAAAAAATCTTATTTTTTTCGCAAAAACGTTCTTCGACGACTGGATATTATAAACGAACGTATTTTTTAACTTAAAAAATAATAATAATCTTATGGCGTTTTCTTAAGCCGGTTATAAGAAATCTAAGGAAAAAAAAGTTCCCATAATTAAAATTTTTTTCAAATAAATTACATTATTTAATTTAATTTTATTAAAAACCTAAAAAAAATATTTAAACCTTTTATGCTAAAATTCTTTAACGGAGTTTTGATTAAATTAGAATTATTTTAAATTTAATACCGAATATATTTCGGCTTTCTTTTATTCGACTACAAATATTTATTATACGAATTAAATTCCCAATAAATTAACTTACCAAAAACGCAATTATTTAAATTGGAATTTATTATAAAGAAATTTTTTTACTTTATTATTCGAAAATCGAATATTAAAAATAATAAGAATTTATAATAATTACAAATATTTAAAACAAATATAAACAAATATTTTCAAAATAATAAACGAAAAAAGAGCCGAAGTTTAAATTTAAAAACTACGACAAAAAAATTAATATTTAGTTACGGCAATACCTTAATTTAATTAATAAAGAGGTTTATTTACAAATATAAAGTATTAAAAACTAAATTATTTTACGACCTAAAAAAATATAAAAAGAATTTATTAAATTCGATCCGCCTAATTATTCATTAGATTATATCGTTATAATAATTAAAATTAAGAATTAATAATACATAAAACGTATTAAAAATATTAAGAGAAAAATAATAATATATTTTAATATATAATTAATACTAATATTATTTCCATATAATAATATTTATTATAACATAAATATAATATTTATAAAATTAAAGGATATTCATTAAAATATTAAAATCAAATCAAATATTATAATTATAACGAAATAAAAAAAATAATATAATATAAAATACATAAGAAAACCCGATTAAAATACTCAAAAACTTATATATGAAAATTAATACTAAAAAAATTAAAAAAACGACAATAAAGTAATTAATATAATTTAATATAAATATATACCAGGTCCCTTTATATTAAAATATGTAATAGAAAATACGAAAATGGAAAAAATTAATTTAATAAATATCGCAAATGTAATAAAAAATAGTTTGGAGATAATTATATAAATATTAGAATTAAATAAAAACGTTTATCTCGGAACGTTAAATTAATACGGCACAATATATGCCGTATATTATTAATAACGAAAATATCCTAATTACAAAGAAAAGAAAAAAATATATTTATGGACGGATTATTTATATATATTATAAAAAATTCGATTTTTCAAAGCGTAACGGAATTAGTACAAAAAATAAGTAATAATATTAATAATTTCGATCCAAAACTTTCAGAAATATTTAATAATTAGCCGAAACAGAAATTTGGGTTAAAGAAAAATAATACCTATAAAAAAACCCTATATATTCTTATTAATAATATAATTATTAAAAGAAAAAAAATAAATTTAACATATATTAACAAAATATTACTAAACAATATATTTTGAATTTTTATTTTTAATTAATATTTATTTTAAACGTTTACGATGGGAAAAGATTTAAAATTAAAACGTTAATTTATAAAAAAACTTATAAATTTTAATTAAAAGACCGCATAATACAATATAATTGCAAATATAAAAAGAATTATAATAAAATTAAAAATAATTAATATAATTGAAAAGATAATATGCCGGCAATAATAATAAATATAATAATTTATTACGTTAAACCAAAATAACGCAAAGGGAATTTAACAAATTCGAATAAAAATTAATTGAAACATATTACTTAAAAAAGACCGGAAAATAACACAATTTAAAAAAATGAAAGAAAAGCCTTTTACAAAAAATATTAAACGTAAGAATAAAAGCTGTTAATAATCTTATTATTTTAAATATATAAAATAAAACATATTAATACATTTTAATAATAAATTATAAATTTTAGGCGGCAATTATACTATCTTAAATATAATCAATAAATTTACTTTATTAAGAAAATATAAATTAAAGCCTTATATAACGACAAGTATCGAGAATTAAGAATTTAATTACGATAATCGAAAATTTAAACGTAAAATTAATTATTTCGAAATTTTAATTTAAGGAAAATATCGAACAAAGAATTTAAATATTATTTTATTAAGGAATTGTATTATAATCTTAACATTATCATAACTATGTTAATACGGAGTTTTAATTAACGGAAAAAAAAGTTAAGTAAAATTTATATTATTTTTATTAATAAACCAAAAAAAGAAAAATTAAAATTTTAATATTTTATCGTTAATAATAATTATTATAAGCATAAAAATACGACAAAAAGCTTAATATTTAAAAGGGTAAAATTTAAAAAAAGGTATTAAAAATGTAACGTATCGTTATTATTATTAAAACGAAAATAAAATATTTAAATCACGATTGAAAATTATAACTTTAAAAATTAAAAAATTTAATTAATATATTACTATAATTTTATAATTATATGTAATATTATAAAAATACTTAATACGAAATTATTAAAATATAGCAAATAAAATTATAAAATAATTTTTAAAAAAAGTCTTAATAAATTTTTATGTTGTTTAAAATCTTAACGGAAATAAATTACGTACTTTTAAAAATACATGGAAAATCGGTTATAAAAAATATATTTAATTTTCGGAATTGTTAAAAAATACCTTATGTTTTTCGTATTTAAAACAATGGAAAATAATAATTAATAATTAATTATCGATAATTAAATAATATTATTATTAAAATTCGGAGGTATTTATTTTTGATTACGGAAATAAAAACCGATTTTACGGTAATAAATAATTTATAATCTTCGATTTTTACAATAAATATAATTTTATTAAAATTAAAAAAGGATACGAATAAAAAATAACTTCAAAAAATAATACCGATTATTTATATACTTAATTATATTAATAATATTTAAGAACGTATTAATAATATTTTAATAAATAATAAATTATTTATTACGAAAATATTTCGTTATTTTATTTTATATTATTTTAATAATACTTTTACATTTTTAAAAACTGAAAACTTATTATTAAAATATATTGATAAAATCCTTTAATATTTATAAAATTAAAACGTACTTATTAATATAAAACAATCAATTTTAAAAATAAAAAATAAAATATTTAAAATATATTATGATTTTAAGATATATTAGAATAAATTTTAAAAAACTATTATATTTATGAATTAATAAGTATTACTAATTATTAAGAAAATATAAGTATTACTTAAATTCGTCAATTATTACAAAAACTTTACTCGAAATTTTAATAAAATAGTTATACCCTTAATAAATTTTACGAAAAACAAAATTTAAATAAATATTAAATATGAAAAGGTATTTTAAAATATTAAGGATATAATTATTAACGTATTAATATTAATTATATAAGATTTAAATTATTTCGTAAAATTAAAACTCCATATTTTATATTACGTATTCAATATAATAATTAAATAATAAAATAATTAAAATAAATTACACCTCAATTTATTTTTTATATAAATTAAAAAAAGCTGAATTTAATTACGGTATTCTAAATTAAAATTTATGGCTCTTATTGTGGCATTTCGAAAATTTAGGTATTTTTAAAAAGGAAATTTCTATTAAATTCAGGTTTATACGGATTATTAAAATTTTTCCCGAGTTATTATAATTAAAGAACTTATAAAACGATAATTTCGTTATACGAAAAATTAACGAACCTCGATTTCGTTATTATTTAGAGGAAAAACATAAAAAATGACAAAATAAATACTTAAAGTAAATAACCAAATTTCTAAAACAAAATTAATTGAAATTAATTATATAATTTTAGATATTATTATAAAAGAATATTTACGCTTATAACAATTTACGATAATTCGGATAATATCTTTCGATATATACCAGAAAATTTAGCAATATAATAAATATTTTTCAAAAACCTAAAAGATAAATAAAATATAAATTTTAAAAATATGCAAAACAGTTATAATGTGAAAAATATACAAATATTAGTAATACGGATATCTAAGGATATATAATATCTTAACACGGCTTTAATTTATACATTTCTTTAAATAAAATTAATGATATAAATAATTATACGGTAACACGACATTTGTTTTAAAATAAAAGTTTGATAATATAATCCATACGGAAAATTATAATTAATATTAATCGTAAAATAATTATTATATTTAATTAGATTTAATTTTATTATTATAATTTATATTTTAAAGAATTTAATTATAAAAATATATTATAATAACATTTGTATAGTAATTAACCGGTTTACGGCATTCTTTTACTTTTTATTATATTGTAACGATATAAACGCCGAACATATAATATATATTTTTTTCAAATATATTTTTTCCATATTTAAATTCAGAAGAAAAAACATTTTAAATAAAGAACTGATATTTAAATCAAAATTTTAAAAAGACTTAATAAGAATTTAACTAAAATTATAAATTATTTAATATATTAAACCTTAATTAAATTAAAAAATATAACGAATAAATTATATTTCAAAAACTAATTTACGATATTATATTATTTACTAATTAAATAATTGGGTTACAAAATTAAAAATTACATAATTAATTTATAATATTAATTATTATAAACATATTAAAACGATATTAACAAATATAAATTTCGTTTTTATGGTAAATTTTTATTAAAAGGTACGTAATGACGGTTTAATTAATATTCAAATAATTTTGACATTAAATTAATTAATTTTTGAAATGGGGAAAATTATTTTCTTCGTTATCACAAATATTTAAATAAAATAATCTAATAAAAAATTCGATTTTAAATTTATCGATTTATATATAATTATTTAAGATGTTTTAAAAATCAATTATTAATTCGATTCTTTATTAAACGTAAATTTTCTTTTATTTTTTACGATTATTTATTTGAATTAATAACAGATATAATTAAAGTATATACGGTATAAAACTATCTGGAAATAAAAAATGAATAAGTATATAAAATGGAAACAATTTTTAATATATAAAAACAAAATTAATTTATTTAGTATTTATTTAAATGAAAAAAATACGCGCATTCTAAAAATACCTGGAAATCAATTAAAAACTTTATAGGCGCTTAATACCTATTAAAAGATTTTTATTAATACAAGCAAAACCACCCAAAATAATAATATTTGAATTTATAAAATTTAAGGAAGAAAAACTTTGATTTACCGCGTTCCAATCAATAACGTTTATCTTATTTAAATTTTATACCTCTATTATAAATTTGATTTTGATTGTGTAAGGTCGTTAAATTTGTCCAAACATTAAAGAGTATAATTATTAAGTTTCGTACTTTGGGATTAATGGTATTAACGTTAATAACGTATACGAAAAAAACGCGTAAAGGTTTCAGATAAACACTTTTTGGGCTTTAAATTTTTTTTTAATTTTTTCGACTTTGCGATATAACGGCTAATTATGGAAATAAGGATTTCTATTCCGTCGTATGAACGACTTCGACAAATTTATTTCTTATAACGAAAATCCTCGTTTATTAATTAGTAATTAAGCTACCAATCAGAACAGAAAAAATAAGGTATTACATTATAACCTTTACGTTTAATTAAATTAATTAATGTAAGTTATTATTCGGATTTGCGAAAACGACGTTTAGATATACCGGAAAACATATTAAATGGATGTAGAAAGATTACCGAAAAAAAAGAATATCTTGAGGGCGAGATTTATGAAAGGGGAAGATTATGTTACGGCCTAATAAATTACGGTTACCCGAAATGGTCCGTCATAACCCAACCATAAATGCGCTGTAGGGCAAATTACGTAATATATCACCAATTTACTGGTGGTAAGACAGTGAGCCGGATTATTAACGTACGAATAATAATTCAGAGAAGAAAATGAAAATATATACGCTTATTATTTCCATAATTTAAATAGTTTTAGCTTATAATACTTATTAATATTAACTGTTTATAATACGCCTTTTGTATTTTTGGTATTAAGAAACGTAATTAACTTATTTATTGTTACAGAGTTTTACGATATTTCTGCTAACATAAACTCGTACGACTAAGGTTTAATTGTTGGTTAAACCCCTAGCCGTTATAATAACGGTTTAGTTAATATCAAGAAAATGCTGACGTTAAAACAGCTTAAACAGTTATATTAGGAAATAACAATAGCATTAAAATTCTTACGTAACCAGAGAAGCAAATACTATAACTAAAAAAGATTAAAAGGACCAATTTTCGAAACATAGAAAATAATACCATTAATTACAAAAAGTATTTAAACAAAATAACCAGACAAAAAACTCGATTTTAAATATATGGGTCAATCCAAAATTGAGAAAGAAATCTCAAAAAACAATTACCAATTAAAATTGTTCCAAAAATTTAAATTACATTCAATTTTTTAGGTTTCCCTATTCCAATTAATAGTAAATACAATCAAAATACATATAAGATAAGACAATACAAAAATAAAAAACAAATAATCATATAAGGTGGAAAATATATTGGATATAAGATAACAAAATAAATTTACATAGTACCTAATTAAATGTGAAAAGTATCCGGATTCGAAAAATATCGGGAAATCCGCCAAAATGTATATTAGCGCCTAACGCCTATTAAAGAATTTTTACCGACAATGTTAAACGCCGCAAAATCGAAGGCCTTCCAATTAGTATTCAATTAGTCCATAGGCTGGATAATGGACCAATCGGAAAAAGCACTGGACGATACGGTCTCCGTGGCCTCGGCCCATTTCTTACGTTTTAACTTATCCAACTTTTCTAAAAACTAAAAACCACGAGATAATATACGTATTATAAGATCGGCCCATAATTTTTTTATTTTCGATGCTGGCGAACCTTAACTTACGCTTATTGCGCTTCTTTTTTAGCTTTTTTAAGTTCCGTTTTAACTTTAAGGTAATTGCAAACGAGCTTTTCAAGTTAAATAGTAGAAAAACCGTTAACGTCACAAAGGCCTTAATTCCGTATTACACATTTTTCGCATTAGGAAAAATCCAAGGAAAAAGCACGATAAGATGATAAACCTCGAGGAACGCAATCCGAATATATAGGCATATTTACGGCGCAAAAATAATAAATTTAAGCAAATTATTTCGTTTTTCAGTTTTTCTGTTAACCGGTTTTTTAATATGACCCGACATAATAGCAAAAAAGAACTTATGAAAAAAAATCTTCGGAACCAGGATTATGAGAAAGGAAAATCTTATTATAATTTAATAGGCTACGGTCTTGGAAAACGGTAGCGATAGGAAAATATGTAAGCCATATAAGACGAGTTACGTAATGGCTCGAGAGTATATATCGTAAAGCCCATAAAGCCAGGCTTAACAGGGTCGGAAAAACCAAATATAATACGCTTATTATTTCTATAATCTAAATAATACTAGTTTAAAATACTTATTAATACTAATCGCTTGCAATCTAAGTTCAGGCATTTTTGATATTATAAAACGTAATACATTACTATATCTATTGCTTAAAATCCCACGATGCTTCTGCGAATATAAACTCGTACGACTATGGTTTAATAGTTGGTTAAACCGCCTAGCCGTCACAGTTAATTAAAAAAAATCCGTACTAACTTATTAATAATACCTTTTTATCGTATAATTGGATTAACTCTATTTTCCTTTGGTGGTCGTATTATTTATCATTACAAAAATGGTTTTTTTACGGGTATTATGTTTTTTTAAGCTAGCTTGCTCTTTAGCTTAGCTGATAGGTATTGTTTTCCGGAGCTATAAATCAAAAATGCCGATATTAGTATTTGTCGTTTTTGATATTCCTAATTCGGTTTAAAAAATCGAATTCTTTATAATATATGCGGATAATTCTTTTATAGGGGTATTATTTCCGTTACTTATAATAAAGGTCTTTTTGTCGTTGACAATATATAGCATATATTTTGCCATATCGATTAAAGATTCTAATACAAACATTTTCCAATCATTCCGAATATTCTTTTTAATTATTCTTTAAAAGTGTCTTATCGTTTTTTAGATGTTTCCTGAGCTAGTCTCTTGGTTTTTCGCATCCTTTATCGAATTTGTCGTCAAAATCATTCCTTTTGATATTAAATCCGAATTACATTAATAATTTTGTTATCGTACCTGTTTTTGTCCCAAATTATTTTTTCGCTATAAATATTCTGTTATCTTATTTCGGAATTTTAAGTGCTTAGTATTTTAAAGCCTTATATTTCGTTATAATTATAATATTTAATTTAGCTTTATAAATTTTTATAAGCGGCTCTAAATTATATAGGGCCTAGTATTATCCGTCTAATATAAATAATGCGTCGTACTTCTTTCTCTAGTTAGCTGATTAATTCTGCATTTTAAAGTATATTATCCTTTTTTCTTTATGGGTCGTTCGTATGGCCTATTATTAATTTTAATAATTTTAGCAATAAATCTGTTTAAAGTTTTAAGTTTCGTATGACAGCTAGGCGGTTTAACCAACTGTTAAACCTTAGTCGTACGAGTTTATATCAGCAGGAGTATAATGGAACTGTGGAGCAATAAACTAACTTAATCACGTTTCTTAATACTAAAGGTGCAAAAATTATATTACAAACGATTAGTATTAATAAGTATTGCCAGCGAATGTTATTTAAATTATGGAAATACTTAACGTCTTATATTTTATTAACGTTATTAATTTTTGCTGGATTATTATAATTTCGCAAGATCTTAATCATCCCAAATTTCATAAATTTCGCAAAATTCTAATAAACCTAAATTTCGTAAATTCTATAAAATCCCAATCATTCTGTTACGTAACTCGTTCCCCGGTGCTCCATTTGCTTTATCTGTTACTAGATATGCTAAGGACGCTAAGTTATAATACGATTTTTCCTTTTTGAAGATTTTTGTCTCGAAAATTTCATCCCATAAGTATTTAATTTTGTTATAACGGATTATATCAAAAAAATACGTTAAACCTTTCTCCAAAACAAAAAGTGTTTAACGTAATTCCTTAATTGCCGTAATGCTTTCCGCTAACCCCATTAAAATAACGCCTTATTTTTATTATAAGCGAAAAAAACTGGAATACAAGTTGTTAGAAAACCATTTTTTTTGTTGTTCTTCCTATATTAAAAATAACTAGTCTAATTATAACGTACAGGGTCTCAACATAAAGCAATTACAACGTATGGTTATTTAATAGCGAAAACTTAAGTTAAAACTGGAGGCCTTTAAAAAAAAAGGCCGACTAGATTAACGTTCGTGTGCGGCCTTTGCGTAAACAACAAAGAATATGGTATAACAAAATCATGAAAGTTGTATTCCGTAATATCGAAAATTTGGAGAAATTACAAAAATTAGAATATTAAGAAAAACAGGTTGAACTAAAGGTTACCAAGGTCGCGTCAGCAAAGGCCGCGCCTTTTTTCGACTGGTCCAACCTTAAGTTCACCAACTAATCGCCCATTAATTAGGAGGCCTTTAACCCCGTTAATTTCGGCGTTGCTGGTAAAAATTCTTTAACAGGTATTTGGCGCTCATAATATTTTTATCAGGTTCTCAGATATTGTCGAAATCCGAATGCTTTTTCCACTTAATTAAGTACTGGGTAAATCCGTTTTATTTCTTATATCGAATATGTTTTTTACCTTATATAATTGTTTATATTTAACCTTTATTTCGTTTTATCCTTTACGTACCACGATAATATCTACCGTTGATTCGAATAAAAAAATATGGAAAACTAAATGGAATTTAAGCTTAGATAAAAATTCCAGTTAATAATTGCTTTTTAAGATTTTCTTGGCGACTTTGTATGGACCGATATATTTAAACTCAAGTTTTTTATCAGGTTGTTTTATTTGAATATTTTTTATGTCTAAAAAAACATTTTCCCCTCTTAGAAAGTTAATTGCTTTAACTTTTTTTAATTTTAATATTTATCTATCTAATTATTTACGAACTTTAATTATGTTTTTTTGTCATAATTATATAAGTTGTTTTAACGTAAGTATTATTTTGCTATTGATTAAACCGTTATCGCGTACTTTTTAATAAATTTTTAAAATTCAATCAAAATTCAAAGTAAGAATTATTATTTTGATATTTCCGTAATAACTGGTGTTATAGGCCTATTGTACGACTAGTAACTCCTTAAGTTAAGTTTTTTATTTGTAATTAATATAATATTATAAATAAAGTTTTAAAATTTAATTTATTCATTTTGTTTATCTGTTTATTCAATATCTAAATATGTTAAATAACTTATAATTCAAGCCGATTTTTGTTATAGAGTTTTACTAAAGCTTAAATGCCAATATTAATCCTTTAATTGAAATAGCTTGTATTAATAATTAATATATATTAAAAATATGTTTAGAGAACAAGTTTATATATGGAGCATTGATATTTTCATAATATAATAAGAAAAAGAAAGATTTCGTAAATCGATTAACAATTACGAAAATACTATCATAATATTTTCTTTTAACTAAAGTGTTTAATACAACAAGTTTAATAATAAAGTGAAAAATCACTAAATAGTATGGTCGTTTTGTAATTAATAATGGCTATAATTTCCTGTTACGGCTATATCGGTATGTTTTTTTTCTGGCGTAATTATCGGATTGCTAGATTATTTTTTATAGCGTTAATTATATTTTAAGAAAGGAATATATACTTTCAAGCCGGTCTAGGGTTTTGTAAATCTTTACATATTTATAGAGTTAATATTCATATATATGTCTTAGTAAATCCTTTGGGTATTTTTCTGGAATTTATATTTAGTTCGTTTTTTCGTCCTTTATGAAACCGTCGTCTTACTGTTGGATTTTCTGATATATATTGCTGGGTACCGCTCGAATTATCGCGATTTGTCGCAGGCTTAAATATTAGTATATAATGGCATCAAAAACTATATAGCTAACCATAACCAAAATATTTTCGAAGTTTGGTCGTGTGCTTAAAATATCGGCTTTGCTGTTTTTAAGCCCTTTTATAGATATTAACGATATCAAAATTTGCTAATTTTTTCCGGATTTCAATCATCATTTTGTAAATTCCTTAGTCGTAATAAAACGGATAAAATTTGAATAATGTATATAACCCTTAATCTAAATCAAATTTCCCTTCAGAAAATATGTAAATTCTTTGAATGCTATAATAATAGTTATATACTTTTTATCTGGAATACCGTAATTAAACTTGGTTCCTGTTAACTTATATAAAGAAAATGCAATAAAGCAGAATTTGACTTAATAATTTGGTTATCCGAGTATTACGTTTGCCGTATAATTCAAAACATCGGTTTTTAACTTAACCAAATGGTTTATATTATATATAATTAATATTAGCTTGCTAGAAATCGTATTCTTAATATTCTGAAACGCTTTTTTTTATTTCGGATGTTTATTTAAACTTTTTCCAAAGTTAATTAAGGATATAATTATCATGCCAAAATTTAAAACAAATTTTCGATAATAATTAGCGAATCTAAGCAATGCTTATATCTTTTTACCTGTAATGAACATTTGTTATTTTATAATTATAACAATTTTCTTAGTATTTCTTCTAATATACTTTGAAATAATAGTATATCTTAAATATTCCATTTTCTATACGTAAAACTAATGTTTTTACATTAATAAATAACTCTGTATTTTACAAACTTTAAAAAATATTATAAACGTATTTTATATATGCTTTTTCTCTTTTTAAGAAAATACGAATGTTATTAAGATAATATAAGACAAAAATATCAAGGTATTTTCGTAATATATAATAAATTATTTATTAGAAAGTTATTAAGATATTTATAAGTTTTCTTTATATAGCCAAATATTTAAATAATCTTTATTTTATCCTAAAGGTTATTTTTTATTCGTATTTTTTGAATTTTAATAAGGTTATATTTATTTTTAAAACCGAATATTATAAATTATTTAGTTGTATAAAATCAGTTTTTTATTGCCATAATTAAAAATCATAACATTCGATTTTTATTTATAATAATGTTTAATTATCGATACTTAATTACCAATCCTAATTTTTCGTCTTTCATTGATACGAAAAATATTAAATAACCTCTTAATACTTGCGAAAATCGAATTTATCCTTTTTATAACCGATTTTTCAGGTATTTTTAAAAACGCGTAATTCGTTTCTGCTAAGGGTATAAAGACGGCAAAACTTTGTCGAAAATTCTTTTTTAAAAATTATCTCATAATCCCATTCGCTATATTCTGTTAATTTGATATTAAGTTCCTTTTTAACATGTAACTCATATAGGTAATATTATAATAATATATTAATAAGATTTTTTAATTATTAGGGTTATTACTCTACATCGTTATTTAATTGCTTTAATTTCGTTCTAATAATAATAATAATTTTTCGCATTTTTTTAAATAACTTTTTTTAATATTTTATATCTTTAAGTAATAAGGCTTTTATCTTATTTTTATGCTTACATTCGTCGTTATTTTCGATCGAATATTTAGATCTTAATTTTGCTTTTTTGCTTGTTAATAAGATGTAAGGCAAACTTTATTTAATTAATCCTTTTATTAGTTAAAATTCCGTAATAGGATATTTATAATAATTCTAAGATTATATTGTAATTTCTGAATAGAATGATATCGAAATTAATTATCTGATATTATTTTTAAGTAAATATTTCGAAACAATTAATTTCGCCTATACTTTTTCTATTATCGTAAACGAATTTCTAACTTTTAATATTTGTAATTATATAAGGTTTCAACTTATATGTTTTTAGCAATCTAAATTTATTAATTATATTTGGTATAATATAATTTTCGCCAAAAGGTCCGTAATCTATTATTACCACATACCAATACGTTTTAATTCGTACACCTAAAATAATCAGGTTATAAATAATTCTTATCGTCGTATTTAAAGCCTTTTTTTAAAAGTTTTTCATAATTTCTTTAAGTTTCATTATTTTACTGCTTTTATATAAATAACTCTTTTTCAATTTATATGCGAATTTATCGCATTTTATCTGTATTTTCATATATAGGGTATTAAGCTATTATATTTGTCGTTATTGCCGGCATATTAAATTTTTAAATTATATTAATTATTTTTAATTTTGGTATAATTCTTTTTTTATTAAGCAAATTACTTTTTCATAATTTCGACTGTATATTATTATACGTTATATTAATTATTATTTCAAAGTTTGTTTATAAATTAACGTCTTTCTGTTTTAATAGTTTTTAATTAAAATTTATAATAAATATTAACGGAAAATAAAGATTTATAATACCCTTTTAGCAGTATATTTTTTGTTATGTGGTAGATTAATTCCTTTTCTTTTAAATAATTATGTCATTGTTAATAATAAAAAAGGTTTTTTTGTAGGTATTGTTTTCGTTTGGGCCAGCTTTGTGCCTTAACTAACTAGTAAATATTTTGTGGAGTTATGAATCAAAAATATCGACATTATTATTTATCGTTTTTATTATTTCCGGTTTGGTGTAAAAAGTCCAATATCATATAATATATACCGGTATTCTTTCTACAAATATATTGGTTTTATTTTTCTTAATCTGGATTTCTGTTCTTTAACAATATATATAATATATTTTGCTGTATTAACCAGGGGTTTCGGACCAAACTTCCTTTATTTAATTCCAATATTTTCGTAATTATTGTTAAAAACGTTTCTTAAGGTGATTATAATGTTTATCGAATTAATTTTTTGGTTTTTCGTACCTCTTATTGGACTTTTCGCCATGCAAGGCCTGGTACATACTTAGGCCTAATTATGTTAATAAATTTGTTTCCGCTTCTCTGGTTCTTTTAGATTATCCGTTAGGTACGGATTTTTAATTATTCTAAGGGGGTTTTTTAGGTGCCTTATATTATGTTACCTTATACCCCATTGTATTACAATTAAAACGTTTAGTTTAGCTTTAATCCTTTTTATAAATAGCTTGGAAATCCATAGATCATGGCTCCGTATCGTGAGAAATATTACTGGGTTAAAAAACGTTTATAGTAGCCGCATATCGGGATTTGGTATTATTTTTTCTTTTAATGCCTTTAAAATACCAGACGTATTCTCCATCGTTGATCTTAATTGCTATACTAGTATATTCTGAGATATAATTAAGTTGAGTAAACTTAACGGATTTTCTGGGCATTTTTTTATAAATTATTAAAAACTTTTGCGATTAATATTTTTTATGTTTAGTTTAGCTTAAATACTAATTAAACGAATGTATTACCGGAATTAAATATTAAACCCTTTTATTATTATTACTGGCTTTGTATTTCGGCTTTTATTTTTTGTTTATTATTCCAAAAGCTTTCGTTAATATTTACTTAAACCAGGCAGAATCGTTATATATGTATATTATTTCCAATTTTCGTATTTCGACTAGCGGAATAATATATTTTCTTATCGCGGACTTAAACCAATTAACCGCGTTTCCGGTAAATTATTTCATTCCAAATTGTATTCGTATAATAAGCATAATTAATCGAATAACAAAATACATAAAATATATTCGTTGTTAAATTAAAAACAATTATACCTTTATTGAAGTTCCGTCGAAAAACGTCATTAAAAGGGTTTAAAACCCTTTTTTAGTTCCTTGGAAGAATTTAGCTAAATAACTTAATTCGTTCGAAAGGGTTTTCCGGTTTGGGCAATTTTTCGTTTTTCCTTAAAGTTCTAATAAGCTGCTTAAAAGGACGTCATAAGGTTCTTATTGTTTTTTT
The DNA here is from genome assembly GCA_004154925.1 of Monosporascus cannonballus. Taxonomy (NCBI): domain Eukaryota; kingdom Fungi; phylum Ascomycota; class Sordariomycetes; order Xylariales; genus Monosporascus; species Monosporascus cannonballus. The sequence goes on from QJNS01000004.1 coordinate 404,948, forward strand.
AAGCTGAAAAATACATTCGTTCATAACATCTAGACGTTGAAAAACTTCTTTGCAAAAAACAAAACGAAGTTACTTTTTTTCTTTTTCGTATTTCATTCAAATATTCGGGTCATCAGAAACCTGGTAAATAAGCTATTCGGGCTACTTGCTAATAAACCTGATGTCGGCGATATTTCTCAAATTTTAACGATATTATTAAATAACAATTTACAGGGAATAAGGGATAAACGGTTTAACTAATTATTAAACTTTAATCGTCAGGATTTATGGTAATAAAAATATCGTAAAACTATAAAGCAATAAAGTAACTTAATTACGTTTGTAATTCCAAAGGTAAAAAAGTTATATTATAAACGATTATTATTAATGAATATTATAACTTAATATTATTCAAATTGTAAAATTAATAAGCGTTTTATACTTTATCATAGTTATTAGTTTTTATTGGGTTATTATGATGTTGTAAAATCCCAATAATCCTGATTTTCGTAAATTTCGCAAGATCTTAATCATCCAAATTTTCGTAAATTTCGGAAAATCCTAATAATTCTTTTACGTCACCCTTTCCCCGGTGCTCCCCTCACCTTGACTTTTTTTGATATTCTTAGAACGATAGGTCATAACATTTCGAAAGATTAATAATATTACCTTTAATATTACATTTAAATTTTTATAAAATATATGAATAAAAGTTTTATTTTTGTTATCTATTATTTTACCTCATTTATAGTGTTTTTAAAATCGGGAAGGTATTTTAAAACAAGTCTTTTTTATTATACACGCAAAATCTTCTATACTACCGTCCGTTTTTCGTCTGAATTTTTAAAAAGTATTTTTAATTTTTTCTCGAAATTCATATAATTAAAGAAAAAGTTTTTCTTAATTTCCTCTCAATTAGGTTTTATATTTTTCATATAATCACTTATAACTGGCTCAAATTAATATAAAATATCTTCCGTAAAAGGATTATTAGAGCAACAGTTTTGTTTACCGACTTATCCAAGTGTTAAAAACGGGAATACGGTTGTACCTAAGTAAAGAAATTTTGACTACATTTTTTCTAGGCGTAATATTAAAGATTTTTAACATTATACTTAAGTACGATAATTCGAATTAAGATAATTATTATTTATTACGGACACTATTAAATTTATTCTTCACATTCCTAACTTCTGATTTAAAATTCCGCAATAAGGAAAAGTACTTAATTAATAATTAATATAATAACTAAAAAAATATTGTTTAAAATCTAACGGTGTTATTAAATAAAAGCTGATAACGTATACTCTCTAAACAACGAACCAATTATTAAATTTAAGTTAACGCATTTATATTAATAAGAATGTTGTAAAAGTTTAACTAATACATATCATAAATTATTACACGTTATAATATTAAAAATATATGAAGTAATTTAGTTATAAGTAGTAAAAATATTTTAAGTTAATATTATTTAAAATATGGAAATAAAGAACGTTTATATTTTTATCTTGGCTTAATAATGTGACGGCTAAGGGGTTTAACCAACTATTAACCCTTAGTCGTACGGGTTTAAATTAGCCGGAGTATCGTAGAAAACTAAGTAATAAATATAATAAAGTATTAAGTCTCGTGATACTGAGGTTGCTTTGGGTAACGATATTTTATTGCAAACTGGTATTATCTAAATTGTGGAAAATAATGATCGTATTATATTTCGTTTTAATATTATTACTCATTTTTGTTTAACTTTATTTAGCGAAATCTTATTAAGTAATTGCTTAATGCAGATTATTTGTGGTCAATAAATCTTTACTAAATACCCGTACCGTCATTCGGGAAGTACTTCGTATTATTCTTATTAACCGTTTCCTAAGGCCGGAACCTGTTAAGCCGTAATACAATTTCCACTTCTTCCAAATCTTACTTTTAACATTTCATTTTTCCTGGTAAATATTACCGGTTTTTACGATATGGAGGTATATTGCTAAAATTATTTATTAGGTTTTTTTATTATGTATCGGCAAAATCTGCTTTTTATTTTTAACGATTTTAATTTTGAAATTATGCTGTACTTTTTATATTTTTGTAAAGCTTAAAAATGCGAAATTAAGGCAACCGTTTTTCAATATAAGGTTTGCGTTAAATATGGATATCCTTATAATAAGACTAAGGTTTGTTTTTTCTTTTTAAAAAATATTCGCGCATATAATTAACGAGTGCAACGAAAAAAGGTTTTCTTAAAGGAACGTTTTTAAAGTTGTGCAAAGGTTATCCTCAAAAAATAAATAACGTTTTCGTATATTTAATCCGTTTTCAGAACATTTTCTTTTCGTTAGAAAACAATAATAATAATAAAACGCAAATCGTAATTATTAAAGAAATTAAAGGGATAAAAATGCTAAATGTAAGCTATCGCCGCGGCTTCCATAGCCGCATTAATTCCTTCCGCTGGTTCCCTAAATTGGTTTTGGATCGGTCATACCAAATAAATCCGTTAAAAATATTACTTGGGATACGATTACTTTTGCTGGTTTCATCGTTACTGGTAAAAATTCTTTAGTAGGCGCTAGGCGCTAGTAAGATTTTTGGCGGGTTCTTATGTATTCTCGAAATCCGCATCTTTTTTTATTTGATTAGGTACTGCGTAAATCCGTCCTCTTTCCGTCTGTTAAGGATTTCTTCCACCTTATACGCCTATTTGCCTTTTATTTTTATATCGTTTTTTGCCGTACATACTTTAATTATATTAACTGTTAACTCGAATAAAGAAAGCGTAAAAAATTAAATAGAATATAATTATTTACAAAAGTTATATTTAGTAATTATTTTTCGGATTTTTTTGGCCATTTTATATGGAACGAGATATTTGAAATCTAATTTTTTATTAAATTGAATTATTTGAATATTTTTAATGACGAAAAAAAGTATTTCACTTTTTTCGAAAATTAATTCTTTTAAAAGTTTCTGGTTATAATTTGTATTTATTTAATTACGTACGAATTTGAATTCAATTTATATTGTTTAATATAATGATCGTAATCATTTTAACGTCATAATTATGTTAATATTAATTAAATTATCGTTACGTATTTCTTTATAAATTTCTAAAATAATATCAAAATTTGGGAATATTAATATTATCTTATTATTTTCCTAATGATTAATATCATAAATTAATTATATCATTACTAATTTCATAACTTAATTATTGTATCCTTAATTAATACAATATAAGCAATAACATTCTAAAATTTGATTTGTTTATTTATGTATTTACTTAGTTAAGGTTTAAAAACGCTGGATAATTTATAATTTAGGCAGATTTATATCATAATATCTTACCAAATTTAAATACAAATATCAATTTTTGGTTCACAATAGTTTCCATAAATAATCCGTATATACTGAAAATATAATTGAAAAAAATATAAATTATTTATTCGGCATTTATATCTTTATAATGTAATAAAAAGTAAGAAATTTTGTGAATCGATTAACGATTACGAAAATGCTATTATAATATATTTTTATAATTACACTTTTTAATAAAAAGGTTTAATCATAAAGTCGAATACAACTAAATATTATGGTTATTTGGTAATTAGTAATAGCTGTAAATCTTCGTATATTTTATTTTATCGAATTTCTTTTTAGCCCAAACACCGTATTATTATATAATTTGTCTTATTGTTAAGTTTATTTTTTAAAACAATATATACGTTAAAGCATTTTTAAAATTTGAAGAATCTCTGGATATCTATGTAATTAATATCCATATATATTTCCTTTTAGATTTTTTAGCAGTTTTTAAGAATTTATATTTTATCCGTTTTAAATTTTTTAGAAGACCGTCGTTATACTGCTGGATATTTTTATGTATTTCAAAACATATTGCCCGAATTTTTGTAACTTTTTGCGGATTTAAATATCTTTTTGTAGTAATATCAAGAATTATATATCTAATTTTAATTATTTTCTTTTAAAGATTTGGTCGTTTATTTAAAGTATTTATTTTGTTATTTTTAAGCTGTTTTAAAAAATAACAACGAAATCGAAATTCGCCAATGTTTTCGCGTAACGAAATTATCATTTGATAAGTTCCTTAATTATAATAAAACGGATAAAATTTGAATAGTCCGTATAAATTTTAATGTGGTTCAAATTTCCTCTTAGAAAATACTTAAACTTTCGACATACTATATTAATAGCCATAAATTATTTATTTAAAATAAAATAATTAATTTCGGTCCATTTTTAATTATACGAAAAATATATAATAAGGTATAATTTGCGTTGATTATTTTGTTATCCGATTATTGCATTTAACGCGTAATCTAAAATATTCGTTTTTAATTTAACGGGACTGTTTAAATTATATGTATTTAATATTAACATATTAATAATTATATTTTTATTATCTTCAGATGTTTTTCCGTATTTAATTTTTATTTAGATTTCTTGATTTTTTGCGTAATGTTCGTTAAGGGTATAATTATTTTATTAAAATAATTGATTAAATTTCTTATAATAATTTACGAATTTAAAATTTATATTTCCTTAACCGTAATTAATATTTGTAATTTTATGTCTATATCGATTTTTTAAGGTTTATATTAATATATTCGAAATTAATAATATATTTCAAATATTTTATGTTTTATATATAAAATGAATTTCTTTTTGCGTTAAAAAATAATTTTACGTTTTATAAAACTTAAAAACCATTTTTAAACGTATTTTATATATATATTTTCCGTTTTGAAAAACATAGAAATGTCGTCGAAATAGTATACGACAAATATATCGATATGTTGTCTTAATACATAATTAATTTTTGATTAAATAATTATTAATATGTTCGTAAATCTTATTAATATAATCAAATATTTTAATAATCTGTATTTCGTCCTATAGGTTATTTTTAATTCGTATATCTTTTAATCCTAATAAAGTTTTATTTATTTTTACAACGGAATATTATGAATTTTTACCTTTCTCAAATTTTTTTTTATTTCTGTAAATAAAAAAAAGCACATTCGATTTTAAATAATAATATCGTTGAATTATCGATTACCAATTATAAATAATAACTTTTTATTTTTAAGCACCCAAAAATATTTCGTATTTGGCTAAAAATTTCGAAATTTAAATATATTCTTTTATAACCGCTTTGTTAAATATTTTTTAGAAATACGGATTTGATTTTCATTCAAACTATAAATAAAGTAAAACTTCGTCGAAAACATTGCTTTAAAAAGTATTTTATAATCTTATTCGATATATTGTAATAATTTGATCTTACTTTTCTTTTTTAAAAAACTGCTTTTATCTAAGATATTATAATAAAATATTAATCAGATGTTCTTATTTTTAATGCTATTCTTTTAAGTCGTTATATAATTGCTTTAATTTAATTTTAATATTAACAATAATACGTCGTATTTTTCTGTAATACTTATTTTCTTTTTTATAATATGTCCTTTTACGTAATAAGGTTTTTATAATATCCTTATACCTTTATTTGTCCCTATTTTCGATTAACGATTAAAATCTTAATTTTTTTATCCGTTAAAAAATTTTAAAACACACCTTATTTAGCTAATTCTTTTATTAATTAAAACTTAATGCAGGCATATTCATGGGCCTTTTAAAATTAAATCGTTATTCTTAAATAAAACGATATTGAAACTAATGATTTAATATCGTTTTTAAAAAAAAACCTATAAATAATTAATTTCGCGTATTACTTTCCAGTTATTATAAACCCATTCCCAACTTTCGACATTTATTATTCTATAAAGGTTTATCTTATATGTTTATAATAATTTGGATTTATTAATTATATTTCTTATAATATATTTTAGGCCTAAGTTTCCGCAATTTACTAGCACGGTATTTTAATATATTCCCAATCGTATATCTAAAGTAATAAGGTTATTAGCGGTTTTTATCGTCGCGTTTAAAACCTTTTTTAAAAAGTTCCTTTTAATTACTTTAAATTTACTTATCTTACAGCTTTTTTATAAGTAATTTCCGTTTTTTAATTTCTCTTCGAATTTATTGAATTCTATTTGTATTTTCGTATTCAATACGGTAAATTACTATACTTATCGTTTTTACGGCCATATTATTCTTTCGAATGATATTAATTACTTTTAATTTTGCTATATTTTATTTTTATTCTGTAAATTATTTTTTATTAATTCGACTATAGCTTATTATGCGTTATATTAACTATTATTCCAGAATTCGTTTATGAAGTAACGTATATTTATTTTAATAATTTTGTTTTAGTAAATATTAATAAAACTTAATAGTTAAAAATGGAAATTTATAATAATTTTCTAACAATATTCTTTTATTATATGCTGGATTAACTTTTTTCCGTTTGTTAATTATATTATTTATAATATCAAAAGGTATTTGTTCACGGACATTATATGTTTTCGGACTAACTTTTAATTTTGGTTAATTAATTAATTTTTTTGCAGCTTTAAATCGCTAATATCGATATTATTATTTATTGTTCTTATTATTTTGAGTTCGGTTTAGGAAATCTAACTTTTCATAATATATATAAGTAATTTATCGGTTAAAATATTATATGTATTTTTCGTAATCGGGATAATCTTGTCGTCGACAATATATGGCAGGCATTCTGCTATATGGCATAGGTGTTCCGGGATAAACCTTTTTATCCAATCCTTATATTCGCACAATTATTCTTATAATATTTTTATTATGTTCGCAATACTTATTAAGCCACTTTCCTGGCTTCTCGTATTCCTTGTTAGACTTTTCGTTATAGCAAACCTAATACGTACTTAGGCCGAATTATATTAATAAGTTTGTTTCCATTTTTCTAATTCTCTCTAGATTATCCTTTAGGTATAAATTTTGAGTTATTTTAACGGGGTTTTGGGTAGTACCCTATATTACGTTATTTTGTGCCTTACTTTCTTTTAATTAAAATGTTTAAGCTAATTTTATTTTTTTATAATAACTTTTAACTCTATAAGCCCTAATTCCTTACTGTAAAAAATGTTACCATATCGAAAAACTTTAATATTACCCGTTTATCACAATTTATTATCATTTTTTCTTATAATACTTTTAATACGCTAGGCGTATGATAGATCGTTAATTTTAATTGTTTTAATAATATAATTTGGGAAATAATTGGGCCGATTAAATTCAAAAAGTGTTTTATATATTTCCTTTTTTCGACCAAAAGAAATTAAGCAAATAATAATTTTTATTTTTGGTTTAATTTAAATATTAATTAAGTGAATATATCGCCGTAACCAGATATTAAATCTTTTTATTGTAATTCTTAGATTCGCATTACCGTTTTTTTAAATTTATTATTCCGAAAATATTTATTAATTGTTACTTAAATTATATATAATTGTTAAAACTTAATAATATTTCCGGATTTCGTTTTTCGATTAATAAAATACCGTACCCTTTTATAACAGGTTCGAATAAAATAACCGTATTTTCGATAAGTCGTCCGTTTCCGACTTTTATTCTCATAATAAACGTAATAAATCGAACATGAAAATACTCGAAATATATTCGGTATTAAATTAAAAATAATTATAACTTAATCGGAATTCGGTCAAAAAAGTCTAATTTAAAACTTCGAAAAACTTATCCTGGTTTCTTATTGAAAGTTAGATAAATAATCTGATTTGTTCGAAAAGGCCTCCAGGTCTTAAGAATTTTTCTATTTTCTTTATGCTTTTTATAAGGGGCTTAAAAGGTCGTTATATAATTATTAGTTTTTTAAGCTGAAAAATATATTCGTTTATACTCTATAGGTATCGAAAAATCTTTTCGCGAAAAAAGCGAAACTGCTTCTTTTCTTTTTCTGATTTAATTTTAATATCCGAGTTATTAAAAACCTGGTAAATAAATTAAGCGGGCTGCTTATTAATAAATATCATATCGGCGATAATGCTTAAAATTTAAAAATAGTATTAAATAAAAACTTGTAAGGTATAACGATTAAAACATTTACGTAATTATTAAAGGTTAATTATATAAATTTATATAAATAAAAATATTATAAGAAATTTAATAATATATATAATAACGTATTACGTTTTATAGTACCAAAAATGTTTTAAATAATAATATTTTATTATAAGTTAATATTATTTGAATTATAGAAAATAACAAACGTATTATCTCTGGTTCTGGTTTTATTGCTTATTTCTGTTTAGCTTTGCTTAACGAAACCTTACTGAATAGTTGCTTAATGCGAATTATTTGTATTTCGCAGATCTTTGCTAAGCACCCGTTACGTGATTCGGGGGGTGGTCCGTATCATCCTTGTTAACTGTTTCCTGAGGCCGGAGCCTGTCAGGTCGTAACAAATATGTTTAAAACATTTAAACCTTTTCTTTCTTTAAGCCCTTTAAGTTCTTCTGCTAACTCAAGGGGTTGAAAGTGTTTAGCATTTTGAAACCTTTCAGCTAGTTATGTGATCTCTTGACTTGGGTCGGATTCAGCTTTCCTTATGACCCCGACCGTCTTAGGGAAGCCAAAACCGTTAAGTTATAAGAATGGGAACGATATTGAAAATGCGCGCGAAAAATACGAAAAACATAAGAAAGCGCTTTTCAAAATATTCGAAATACTATTTATCGATATATTAAGGCTATTACTAGTTACGGATCCAACACCCGATAATCGTAAAAAAGTTCTCAATAAGTTAAATATACCCGGCGGAAATAACGAAAAAAAAAGAGAAACAAAAAAACCCTTAATCCTGGTTGGATTGCTGCCGTGTTATGACCTAACTGTCTTGGCTCTTGGAAACGGTCGAAACCACAAGAAAGGCTAAATCCGACCCAAGCCAAGATATCACGTAACTGGCTCAAAGGTCTTAAGGTGCCCAGCACCCTAAGCCGCTTAACCCGGCCGGAAGATTTAAAGAGCTTAAAAGATTTAAGGGTTTAAACCGCCTAAATACCTAAACCTAAAATAAAGATATGTACGTTTATTACATCTATAATTTAAATAACATTAATTTATAACTACTTGTTTATACTTATAGCGTATTTACTTAAAACACGTTTAACATTGTGAAACGAAATAATTTATTTATTTATTAATTAAATTCTTATGATATTTCTCTTAATATAAATCCGTAAGACTTAATTTTAATAATTAATTAATTAGTTAATCTTTATAAGTTAAAAATAATTATTCAATATTAAAATTAAAATTAAAGTAATAACTCATTCATTATTATATTAATTAACACCTAAGCACCATTTGTTACTGCAGAACCTTTAGCCAGATTTAAGCAACTTAAAAAGCAAATTTAACAATATACGAAACAAGGAGAATTTCTTAAATTCGAATTATCATACTTTTCTATAAGGTTTAAAAATCTTAACCTTAAAATGGAAAAGGAAAATTATAAAATTTCTGGATTTAAATACGAACATATTTCAGTTTGTAAATTTTAAATAAGCCTACGAAGAGAATTTCTTCATGGCAGTTTTTCTTACGGATAATAGTTTAGTTAATATAAGCTACTTATAAGAAATTATTTAGAGAACGTTCAAGCCGATAATAAAAAACTCACTAGGATTTCTTTCTTTAATTATTTGAATTTTAAGAAAATATAAAAGGCGAATTTTAAAAATGCGGACAAAAAACGAATAACAGCATAAAAATTCTTACGATTATAATAGAAAATACTTACTTCGAAATACGTTAATAATTTTAAAACCCTTATAGCTACAGTAAAATTAACGGATAATAAAGGTCATAATTTAATGGGTATATTTTATGAAGAAATGAGAAATAAAGTTACAAATAAGATTATAAAATTTCCGAAATCAAAAGCCTTAAACCGAGATATTCCCGAAACTATTAAAATTAATAAAAGCTTAAACAAACAATATTTAAAGAAAAAAGGATAATATATTCCAAGATACGGAAATTAATCAGCGAAATAGGAAAAAAACGTAACGTACCATTTATAACGTATGGCACAATATCAAAACCCAGAGAACATAAGGCCATCTCTAGGAAAAGCTGCAACTAGGTCAAATATTATAACCACAGCAAAATGAGATATAAGGCATTTCAATATTGAATATTTAAGAAATTACGGTAAGAAAACTACATACCTGTATCGAAAAAATCATTTAAGGATAAGCAAACAAAACAATAACAAAATTATTAATATAATTCAAATTCAGCATAAAAACGAATTATCTTAACAAATGATTCGCCAAAAAATACGAAAAGTCAAAAAGCTGGCCTAGAAAATGTCCAAAATCACGGTAAAATACCTTTAAGCAATAATTTAAAGAAAATATCAAAAGTAAACGAAAAATATATTCTAACCCCTTTAATCGATACAGCAAAATATACGCCATATACACTTGGAGACCAAATGGAACATTGCACTGGCCGATTTCTCACCTAAACATACCATATTCACTTTATTATTATAAATTAAAAAAAGAATAGTAAAAATATCCGGCGAATATGTATGCATAAATTAATATATAAATATTTTGATTTTATAGTTAATTATCATTTTAATTATATTATCTACGAATAGGATGTAAAATGTTATGTAGTAATAACTTTTCACATAGTAAAAATATCAAATTCTATGTAATAATACGTAAATTAATATTTTCGTGACGATAATTTCAGCATGAATTTTAATACTTAACGTATTATATAAGATATAGCTAAATTAATTAAAGTTCTATGAAGTTATTATTTTTGCTTTAATTAATTTAATTTGTTTGTATTATTATATTCGGTGTAAAAATCCTATGTTTTGGTAAGAAATAGATGGCCGCACGGTTCCAATTGACCGAGTAGTGTATTATCGACGATAGATATACCTTAATCATAAAGCACAGAAATTTATATCCATTAAATGATTACGTATATATATTATAAAATATTATATTTTTAAACTAAATTAAAAATAACAAAAACTACGAATGATAATGCAGGCATTTTTGACGTATAACTTCGAAAGAGGATATTTACCAATTAATCAGGACAAAAACCTAGCCCGAAAAAAATACAACTTATAGAAAAACTCTTTTTGATATTATAAATAATACGACTATTAAACGGAAAAAACTATTGATAGAGAATGATTACGAGCATTTATTTTCAATTAACTTTTATTACTAACACAGAAAATCGAAAACATATTAAAAAAATACGTTAATTTATAAACGAATGATAAAACGACAATTATGAAACGCAAAATAAAATATGGTCGAAATTATAGAAAAAAGAATTTATCTAATAAAAAAGTAATTATAATACAACTAAAAATAATTGCTATGATCCGAAAGAATAATACCCTGGTAATAATGATAAATCCAGGAATTTAACACACTATATAACGAAATATAAATAGATTTCAACAAGTTGCAAAAGAAATTAAAAAATAAAGGTTATTGATAAAAAACCTACAAAATAAAGAAAATCTCAAAAAAAAACAAATTCCAAAAGGATTTTAAACATAATAATAAACTCCGTACATAACCTTATTATCTTAAATATATAAATCGAAACATACTAGTATATCGCAATCATACATTACGAAACTTTAGGCGGATATTATATTTTATAGAATATGGTTAACGAATTCATATTGCAATAAAAGTATAAGTTCAAAGCTTATAGATTTATAAAGCCCGAGAGTTAGAAATTGATATACAATAACGGAATATTCTTACTCGAAATTAATTATTTTAAAATCTTCATTCAAAAACAATATTAAATAGTTAATTTCCAAATGTTTTTATTCCGAAAATTTGATATAATCTAAGAATTACCATAAATATACTAATATAGAGATATAATTCATGGCAAGAAAAGGTAGGTAAAATATATTTTACCCCGTCTTAACAAACAAAAAAAGAAAAAATAAAATCTTAATATTCTATTGAAGCTGGCGACGAATACAGGCACAAAACTACGACAAAAACCTTACCACCCAAAGAAACAAGATATAAAAAAATTAGTATCAAAAAAATACAACACATTACTGCTACCATTAAAATCAAATTAAAGCAACTAAATAACGATCTAAAATAACAGCTCAAGAAGTTAAAAAATGCAACTAAAATAGTATTATAATATTATTAATACAAATAACTCTTCGAAAAAGAGCTCGATACGATTTTACTAAAATATATCAAATAGAATTATGAAATAATTTTTAAAAAAGAATTCTTAACGACGTTTTACCTTATTTACAACCTTAAAAGAAACAGATTAAGCGCCTTTAAAAGATACCTGGAAAATTGGTTACAAAAAAGATAAATTCGACCTTCGAAATTACGAACGAAATATGGTATATTTTTCGTACCTACAAAAATAGAAAATTACGACTTGTCGTTAATTATTAACAATTAAATTATATTATTGTCAAAACTCGAATATTCTTATCTTTAACTCCGGATATAAAAAACCGACTTTACGGAGCTAAATAGTGAATAGTATTTGACTTTAAAGATAAATATAGGTCTATTAAAATTAAAAAGAAAAATAAATAAAAAATAAGCTTAAGGTTAAAATATGAATTATTTAAGTATTTAGTTTTGCCAATAAGATTTACAAACATATTAACAACCTTTAAACGAATAAATAATTATATATTATGGGAATACTTTAACGTTTTTGTCGCCTGCTATTTTAACAACATTTTTATTTTATCAAAAACCGAAAAGGTATATGCAAAATACGTTTAAAAGGTGGTTTAAGTTTTATAAAACTCAAAGCTGCTTATTAACACAAAAAAGCCCAATTCCACATATAAAAAGCAAAATATTTTGAATATATTAGTATCTACGGATATATAAAAATAAATTGTAAAATATAGTTATAAATACTAAATAGCAAACTCTAACAATAATTGAAAATTACAGGTATTCTTTGGACTCGCCAATGGCTATAAAGAATTCTTTCGAAACTTTAATAAAATCGTTATCCACTTAATTAACTTCATAAAAGCAATTAAATAAACGTCCGAGACAAAAAAGGCATTGCAGAAAATCATTATATAACTACTAACGAACTAGTATATATTATATGCGATTTAACTGATACCGTTAAATTAAAAACTAATATTTATAATTACGTATTAAACGTAATAATCGAATCACGCAATAATTACAGTAAATTATACTTTATTATATTTTTTTTCATATAAATGAAAAAGATCCGATCTTAAATGAGGTATTCCAAATAAAAAGTTTAATACTATTATAACAGCTTTTCGAAATTTTAGGTATTTTTTAAAACAAAACTTGGATTACGTTAAGATTTATATGGATTATAAAAATTTTACAAGTTTTATTACGGCTAGAAATTTTATGAAATAATAACTAAAATGTAGAAGGAATTGGCAAATTTCGACTACGGTATTATAGACAAAAAAGCTTAGAAAACGGCAGAACCAATACCTTAAGCAAATAACTAAACCTCGAAAAAAGATTAATCAAGATTAACATTATAATATTTGATACAACCACAAAATAATATTTATTTTAACGATACATTACTACAGTTCGGGCAGTATCCTTTAATATATATCATTAGATGCGGCACTATAACGACAGTTTTCTAAAAAACTAAAAAATAAACAAAATATAATTTTTAAAACAAATACCAGAAAGATTTCATAAGAGAAATATATAAATATTAGCTATATAAATACCTAGAGATCCATAAAACATTAAAACGAATTTAATATATATTTTTCTTCTTAAAATACAACAATAATTTAGAAAGTATAACAGCAATAAGACATTTACAACATAGCTAAAACTTAACGACATAAATTATACGCAGAATTACAAGTATTACCGGGTGCAGAACAACTTTAATATTTAATTATATTTAATCTTATTACCAATCTTCCTACGTGAAAAGATTCCGTTATAATTGTATATTAGGATAATAATTTCGTAATCGGTAATCAATTACGGTATCCTCTTATTTTTTTAAAAATATTAAGACAATATAAACACCAAAAAATTAATATATGCATTTTTTAAAACTATCCTTGGTATATCCGTAATATTACAAAATGTTATTTTAAATAAAAAATTAACGTCGGCATTTAAATTTTAATAAGGCCTCATAATGCAAATCAGTTTCAATTATAAATTATTTAGCGTTTTTAAATTAAAAACAGATGGACAAATAGAGAAAATAAACCATACTTTAAAAATGTATTTACGATATTATATTAATTATAAATAAAATCGCTGGGGGAAGAGTTAATAATAGCGCAATTACCCTATAATACCAGTTATTACGAAAATATCAAAATCATATTTATAAACGTTAATTTGTAACGATCCTGCTATACATCCACCTAGAGGTGTAAGCAGTATCAGAAATAGGGACTTACTTTGCATGTAACAATAGGACGTAAAATAATTAATACTTTATTGGTTAAAAAGATATAAAGATTTTTCTCTTAATTAAAAAACTGTAAAATTATATTCAAATTAAAAACTTAAATAAATAACTAAGGAACGAAATTAAATAGGTGCTATTTATATAAAAAAATTGAGATATTATATATTCTAACTGTTTAAATTAAGTATATCATAAATTTATATAATTTACATTATCTGATTAATTTACCAAATTACTTAAATCATATTGACACGGGCAAAAACTCCCATCCGGAGTTCAACTGTGATAGGTTCAAGCTAAGCCTTAAACGTTGATTTCCTTAAAACAGAACTCTTATTCCCGTAATACTATTTCTCTTTTCCAAGGGTTTCTTTCCCAAAAATCAGAACTGTAAGTAATCCCCTTTTATTTGCTAGAAAAAATCCCGGGAAATCGCCTTATTAACTTTATCATAATAGGCCGCATCTAAAAAGAGAAAAAAAAACCCTTCTAAATTAACGCAAAACGCGGGATTACCGTATAGATTTTATCGAAAGGTTTGGTTGTAAAGTCATCTTTTATTTAAATTACGTTCGCTTCGAGAAATTCGATTATTTTTACGAATTTGATATCTCAAATTATAACTATTATATTCATCGCCAGCCTTCGGCTTATAACGTATTGGACATAAACTCCTTAATAGAAATTAGAAAAAAACGCAAACGTTTACAAATCAAGCTGCGCGAAATAAAGCATAAGTTGATGAAGCTTTTTAGGCCATTAAAACGTTTGTATTTTCAATAAGATATTTTATAAACAAAGGCTTTTGCTATTTTACAGAAAAGTTATAAAATAAATTAATTGGAAAAACTGGAAAAACTGGAGAAAGAATAACGGCGTATACAAGCGGAACAAGCTCGGTTTGTTTCCGAAATAAACGCTATTTCGGAAGCGTTTATTTCTTTCGATTCGAACGCTGAAAGTTTGGATTTAAACAGAAAACCGTTATCGCTTATAACCTTAGCCGCATTAGAAACGGTCGGTCAGGATTTTGGCAGTAAAACATCTTAACCAGGTTTATTGTATTCGTGATGTGGTTAAATGGTTTTTATATGTTTTTTTAAAGTGAGTAATTCTTTTATTTAATCAGGTATTAAATTTTGCATTTAATTAATTGAAAATCCAGTATTCGTTTAACTGCTTATTCGTTAGAATTTCTTTCAATTTTTAAAATTACTTCTAACGGGGCATTTTTGGGTGCTAGTTACAGTAAGAAATATAGAAAACGGGATGCATCTTTATATTTTTAGATAACAACAACCTGTAATTAGTTTTAGAAATAACTTCATTAATCTTAAACGGGCTAATATTTTTAAAATCTATCTTATCGCTAAATGTTTTGTTTTAATTTATAAAATATTCGAAGTTGCGTTTTGTTTTGAGTATAATAGTTAAAGTTTATTTTCTTTCGATTAAACTAGTTTTTTAATTTTATATTGATTATAATATTAAGTTATTCTTTATTAAAGCAATCCTCATTCATCATAGAAACGAATTTCAATCGTCTTGATTTTTGTTATTAACATTTTTGCTTTTGGAGCAATTATAACAATCTTTAGTATTTTATTGCGTGATTGTTTAAATCCTTTTATTTTTGTCTTATATTCGTATATAACTATATAAAAAGACATTATCTATATTCTCGTTAATAGATATATTATAAGCGATTTATATTAATGATAAAATCTTTACTCAGTGATTTTGTTAATTATTAACGTAATTTCGGCAATATTGTTTAAAAGTTTGATTTAATCTTTCTGTCTAGGTATCCGTCAAAGGATAATAAGCTGTTAAAAACTTAAGCTTGATACTTATTTATTTGAAAAAGCTAGTGCTAAATTTTAAATTAAAAACCGTATTTTTATTAGAAATAATTTTTTCTAGTATCTTACGTTTATCGAAATAAAATCAAATAAAAACATAAGCTAATTGTTTTGCTGTCGTATTTCTCTTGAAAGGCAAAAAATACCCATACTTGGTAAGTCTGTTAATAATCACCTATATTCCGTCATATTCGACTCCAGTAACTGAGTCCTTAGATAAAGGTAAACTGGTAATTATAACAGCTGTACTTTATATCGCTGCGCTACCAGGGTAAAAAATAGGTGAAATAATCGCAATTTTAGCAATTATCCTAATGCTGACAGCTATATATATACTAGAGCTCTTACGATGGATTAAGCCGTAATTGTAATAAAGTCCCAAGTTATAATATTCCAGGCTTTATTAGAAATATTAATAGGTTGTAAGAGCGCGTAAGGTTTATAGCGCGCAACTTTGGTCATATTATAAATATTATAATTCTTGATAATTATATTTACTATATAACGTAATTTTAAAAGGTTGTATTTTTCTTATAACCGTTTAATAGTTTTAAAAATTCTGTAATATCTATATAACGAGTTTTTGTGGAATTACTTTACGAATTATTCATTTTAATTCTTAGAAACGTAGATTTTGCTGTAATATAATAACTGATCTTTCGGTTTTTCTTTGGCTAGTGAACTTTTTTTTATTCCTTTATATCGTAGGAATTCCTTAATCGCATGAAAAATTTAATAGTAAGTTTTTTTATGATTTCACATAATTATATAATGCTATTTTTGTTATATTATAATATCTACATATTCGTTGGGAGGGCCTTGTAATTATAATTTTCTTTATAATTCATGATATATATTTGTATATGTTCTTTTCTTTTAATATGGCATATTGTAATGTTAAATCTTAGCAGAGAAATTATCTTATTTTTATATTATTTGTTTAATTTCTGCGCTTTCATAAATTGAGTTAAATTTTTATAATAAGAGAAAATATTAAAAAGTTCGTTAGTACTATTAAAAACAGGTTTTTACTCCTCAAAAACGTTAATAATGGCCAATAATCTTTTATTGTAAATTAGGTATCGCAATTGTGCATTTCGGTATGATTTAGAATAATATATTACTAGATATTATTTGTCGTTATCTTTTCATTATTTAAAACGGCCTTTTTTATATAATCTAAAGTATCCGTTTTTAGGCGTTTCTTTTTGTTTGTATTAGGTAATTTTATTATAAGTTTATTAATAATCGCGTTTATAAAAATTTGGAATGCTTTTTGACATCTTTTAAAAGCTTAAATTCTTTTGTCATATACTCTCTCATAATATATTTCGTTAATAACCTAATTGTATCTCCGGATTCTTTTATTAAATTACGTACATAACACGTAAACCCTGAGGTTAATCAAATATTTATAATAGTCGCCTGATCAGAGATAAGCTAATCCTTAATTGCCGTTAATTTAGAACGTAAAATTTAAATTTGATCGAAAATAAAAATAAATGACACATTATTCAGCTTCTATATATACTATATGCTTTTAACTGGGTTAACTCGAATGTTTGCCTTATTTAAGATCTTATGTACTTAAGCGATATATTTTTATGCTTTTATAAAATCTTAATGTAAATAAAAATATTATGGAAATAAATAAATCCGAAATGATTTAAGAGCTACCGGAAAATGATTATAACTAAGTTTTTAAAACTGGTACAGGTATTAATAAATCCCATAGATATTATTCGGTATTAGTAAAATCCGTATACTACTTTAAATGCCGTTTTTCATTTTTTCTTTGATTATTTTAATACGGTAATAATCGTCTTGAAAATTAAATGCCGTAAGCCACTTAGCTTTATTACGATTGTTGAAGGTATTTATAAAGGTTAAAAGATATTTATTTTTTAATAATAATATCGTTTACTTATTTATAGTGGATCACTTTTCGATAAATAAGATTTTCGTTTTTATACATTTTTTGTTTGCTATCTTTTAGTTTCAGTATTATAAGAATAGGATATTTGGCAGAACAGTTAGAAAATTGAATATATCGATTTTTTTAAATCCAGTAATACGCTTTTTTATAAGGCCTTAAACTTTTCTGGATTTATGTAGTAAATTCTGTAAAATTTAGGATAATACTTTTTAAAAATCAGTATTCGATAATTCAATTAACTGTAAAAAGGTAATTCATAATCTTTTTTATTTTTGAATAATTTTTTAAATCTTCTATATTCCAGAAGTATCGTAAAAACTTAATCTGGAATCCTTACTTCCTTAATAATATAGCAAACCTTTCGGTCATTTTCGTAAAATATCTGTCTTTCGTTCTTTTAAAAAAGTTGTCGTTTTTTTCAATTAATCTGTGAATTACTGGAACAAACCCAAGATATTCCCAAGATAATATCGTATTCGGAAATATCAACAATATTGAACGAAACGCGTTTTTGATATCCTTAAATCCATATAAGAAATTTTTTGTGAGATAACGCAGCCTCTTAGAACAAGCCAAAAAAGGCTAAAGCAGGACCCTCTTTATCCTGATGAGACCTTGTTTAAATATCAGGAAAAGTAACTAGTTGCTGATATAGCCCAGAGAGGTTTGGAATTGCTGACCTTTTGATATTGTGATTAACGTCGCACCCTCGCTATCTTACATTTTTCAGTTTTCAGAGAACTTATCTATTTTCACACGTAAATAAGCTTTCGTCCACTGTACGTAACTTATAAAACTTCAACTTATATTTCCAGCAAATTTGATGTTTTTCTGGCATCAGGGGAAAATAAAATTGCTTTCGGTTTTGAAAACGATTATCGTTTGAAATGTTTTGTTTTTATACTAAAAGAAATCTTAATTTAACTGCGTATTCCTTTTACTGCCTTATATAAGGTCTTATATAACGGGGCTTTTTGATATCTTATTTTCGAAAACCTTTATCGTTTTTTGATTAACGTGTTCCGTTTGCGAAAAGATATTTCCATTTTCGAGTTTTCTTAATAGCGTACTGAGTATAATAGTTATCCATATACTTATACCATTTTTTTCTGCTTAATTGGTATTCTAAAGTTATTATTTTCTTTTGGCTTAATTTTTAATTCTGTATTTTTAAGTTATAAGATCGGAAAAATGTATTCCCAAAAAAGATATTCCCATATATAGAAACTCATATTGGATGCAAAATATTGGGGAATAATATAAGCATCTTTTCAATATACCCTTCCGATTTCGTTTTGAATTAGGATATAAGTGGCAAAACCCGGAGTATTCTGGTTATCAGGATGTTTTTGTATATCTGCATTCGTTATTAGACTCGGTAAGTATTTTTTTCGTTTTATTTAGGCCAAAGGTTATTATTCTTTTGAGCTTTAAAATAAACGAGATAATCGTCAAAATTGCAGACAGTAAAATGAACCAAATTATAAAGATTTATTACTGGTATTTTTTCATAAATAATATATTTTAACAGGTTATAAAGTTCCGAAAATAATTATTTATAGTTGTCGATATTTGGTCGAAATTAATCGTCCTTTATGTATATTATCCTTTTGAAAATTAAGAAAATATTAATATCGTAACTTTATATTTACTTTAAAGGTCGTTTGTGCTAAATAATAATTATAGGTTTTAACATTAAAATCTTGGTTAATTAAATAATTTTCGTACTTTAAGATATTGTTTCGGATTTAAATAATTGTACTAATAATAAATTTTAGCTAGAAAAAAAATCCAATTAACTGTTTTCTTTTCTTTTTATGCCTTATTATCTCGGTTTTATTTAGCCCCTTTGGCTTTTTTGGGATTAAGAAATTCTTTTCTTTTCGGAGTATTTTTTAAGGAGAAAATGATGTTCGTTTTTAAAATGCCACGTTTCGCTATAATTAAAACACTTTACTTTGAACTTATCTTTCTTGGGCTTTTTCGAAACGGAACTTGTTTTCTTTTAAGCTTTGCTCTTATTTTTTTAAATCCGGCTGCTAAAGCTCTTATCGTCGCTTCGTTTGCCGGTTTTTTTTTCTCGAAGTATCGATTAAAGGTGTATCGGTCGGCGATAATAGCCTTATTTATATATTTTATAAAAGATTCTATCTTAAGTTTCATATAGAGTTTGTTTTTAACATAATGTTTCAAATTGTCATAATAAGGATAAAAAAATGCGATTTTTGCCAAGTTTAAAATAACTGTTGAGCGATTAAATTCGGTCCTATATTTAGCCCTTTATTTGGTTTAATAAAGGAAATAAAGCTGCTTAATTGCATATTGTTTTTTATTCGGACTTTTAAATCAGATTCGTATTCTTTTAATAAAAGATCATCGTATTAGCTGAAAATCTAATTAATATAATTAAAGAATTTTTTAGCTTCGTTTTTAAGTAATTCCTTAAAATGGGTTCGAATTATTAACGGATGTGTTCTATTAATAGCTGAAAAATTGGTATACCGTAATGGTAAACTGCGGAACTTTAGGCGAAAATTACATTATACCAGATATGGTCAATAAACTAAAACTGCTATAAAGATATAAGTTAAATTTTTATACAGCGATAAATGCCGAAGGTTAAGAATTTGCTTACGATAATGGAAAGGTTATACGCAAAATTAATCACCTCGAAATTTTTATTTAAAGACGATACCAAACGGTTAATTTTATTATCGTTCTATTCGGGAATTACGATATAATCTTAGGATTACCATGGATACGCCAGTACTGAATCTTAATTAATGGCAGGACTGGCCAAATAAGGTTCGCCTTATATCTTATTAACAGACAAAAAAAGAGAAAATTAAAATCTTAATACTTAATCAATAATAACGACAAATGCAAATATAAAGATACGACAAATACCTTACCACCCAAAAGGACAAAATACAAAAAAAACGGGTATCAAAAAAATATAACATATCGTTATTATTATTAAAACGAAATTAAAGCAATTAAATAACGATCTAAAATAATAAGAATAATAGTTTTAAAAGTTAGAAAATCTGATTAATATGTTATTATAATATTACAGATACGAATGGTTTTTTAAAAAAACGCTTAATACGAAATTATTAAAATATAACGAATAAAATCATAAGATAATCCTTAAGGAAGGATTTTTAATAAAGTTTTACCCCATTTATAACCTTAATAAAAACGAACTATATATTTTTAAAAAATACCTGGAAAATTGGTTACAAAGAAGATGGATTTAATTTTCGAAATTACTAACAGGATATCTAATATTTTTATACCTAAAAAAATGGGAAATTAGGATTTATAATTAATCATCGATAATTAAACGATATTACTGCCAAAAGTTAAATACCATTACCCCCAATTAGAAAAATAAAAAACCGACTTTACGGAACCAAAAAATTCATAGTATTCGATTTTAAGGATAGATATAACCTTATCAAAATCAAAATAAAAATACGAATAAAAAATAACCTCTAAGACGAAATACGGATTGTTTAAGTATTTAGTTACATTAATAGGACTTACGAACGCATTAATAACCTTTTAGCAAATAATTAATTACATATTACGAGAATACCTCGATATTTTCGTCGTTTCCTATTTCGACAATATTTTTATCTTTTCGAAAACGGAAAGAATTTACGCAAAATACGTTTATAAAGTTTTTCAAGTTTTACAAAATATAAGGTTACTTATTAACGCAAAAAGGAATTAATTCCATATATAAAAAATGAAATATTTCGAATATATTATTACCCTAGGACATATTAAGATAAACCCTAAGAAAATCGTTATAGTTACAAAATGGCAGACGCTAACGATAATTAAGGAGGTATAGGTATTCCTTAGATTTGCCAATTAGTACAAGAAATTTATTCGAAACTTTAGTAAAATAATTATACCTTTAACGAATTTTACGAAAAAAAAATTTAAATGGATGCTAAATACGGAAAAAAACATTTTACGAAATTAAAAATGCGATTATTAACAAATTAATACTAATTATGTACAACCTAAAGCGCCCCGTTAAATTAAAAACCGATATTTCGGATTACGCATTAAACGTAGTGATCGGATAACGAAATAATTAAGGCAAATTATACCTTATTATATTCTTTTCGTATAAAGTAAAAAAAGCCGAACTTAATTACGGTATTCAAGAAAAGGAATTTATGGCTATTATTAAGGCATTTTGGGAATTTAGGTATTTTTTAAAAGAAAGCTTATATCAGGTTAAAGTTTATACGGATTATTAAAATCTTACCCGATTTACCATAACCAAAAAACTTACAGGACGATAATTAAAATATGCGGAAAAATCGGCGAACTTCGACTTCGTTATTATCTACCAAAAAAAATTAAAGAACTATAAAGCAAACGCTTTAAGTAAACGACCAGACTTCGAAAAGAAATTAATCAAAATTAACTATACGATTTTCGATATTATCATAAAAAAACATTTACGCCTACGACAAATTACGATAATTCGAGCAGTACCCAGTAATATATATTAAAAATTCCAGCAGTATAACGATAATCTCTTAAAAAACCAAAAAACGGATAAAATACAAATTCCAAAAAAATGCCAAAAAGATTTAGTCCGAAAAATATACGAATATCAGTTATACGGATATCTAGGGATCTACAAAACTTTAAAGCGATTTTAACGTATATATTGCGTTCTTAAAATAAAATTAAAAGTACAGAAAATTATACGGCAATGCGATATTTGCGCCAGAGCAAAGGTTAGACGATATAAGCTATACGAAGAATTACAGCCATTACCAGTTATAAAGCGACCATAATATTTAGTTATATTCGACTGTATTATTAAACTTTTTAGGTTAAAAAATTTAACTATGGGAATATGTTACGATAATATTTTCGTAATCGTCGATCGATTTACGAAATTCGTTTATTTCTTATTATATTATAAGAATATAAACCCCAAATAACTAATATATATTTTTTTAAATATATCCTTAGCATATACAGATTATTAATAAAATTTATATTAAACAAAAAATCGATATTCGTATTAAAATTTTAATAAGGCTTTATAATATAAATCGACTTAGATTACAAATTATTTACCGTATTTAAATTACAATCAAATAAATAAATAAAATTAACGAATTAAACCGTAAAAACCTATTTACGATATTATATTAATTATAAAGAAAATAATTAAATTAAGAAATTATTAATTATATAATTAGCTTATAATACCAGTTATTACGAAAATATTAAAATAATATTTGTAAATATAAATCTTGGTTTTATTTCAAAAATTTACAAAAAAGTACGTAATAATAATTTGATTAATATTAAAATAATCCTTATGTCAGAATAATTACGATAATTGCATTAAGAAATAAAGACAAAATTAAAATTCGTACGAAATTAAATAAATAAATATTATAACCAAAAAAGGTTTAAAAAATTAACTTTTAAAAAAAGGAAATAATTTTTCTTATTGCAAAAAATATTTAAATAAAACGACCCAGCAAAAAACTTGATTTTAAGTATATCGGTTTATACAGAATTGCCAATAAAATCTTAAAAAATAATTATTAATTAAAATTTCTACCAAAAATTAAATTTTATTTAATTTTTTACGTTTCCTTATTCGAATTAATAGCAGATATAATCAAAATATATATGGTATAAAACGATATAAAAATAAAAAACGAATAGGTATACGAAATAGAAAAAAATATTCGATATACGAAAGCAAAACGGACTTACCTAGTACCTAATTAAGTGGAAAAAGTACCCAAACTCCGAAAATACCTAAAAATCCGTTAAGAACCTTATTGGCGCTTAACGCCTGTTAAAAAATTTTTACTAATAATAACGGGCGCGTCCTAGTCAAGGGTCGACCAATTAATAACCGGGATATCCGGCAAGTCGGCTGTAACCTGCGTTAACGTAACGGCTATAACGGCAGCCTTTAATTGTTCTTATTCCATTTCGAGACGCTTAAATTCCTTTAGCGTTTCCGCACTTTAAATACCGCGGCAAAGTATTTCGATTCCTCGTTAACGAAAAAGTTTTTTATATTTTCACAAACGATTTAAATAATTAAATCATTCGTTAAAATATTATTAAACTTTTAAACATTCCTCCTTAATAATACGTTCCTCTAATTCCAAACGATCCTCCTTAATAACAAATTTACGGTATTTAAATTCGGAAGGATTAAAAAAGTTATAAGGATTTCCGTAAGCAATACAAAAAGCATATTTTCTTAAATTGCGATAAACCTTAAAAATTTTGTATTCAAACTTACAGCGGGAATAAAAAATATTCAAAAATATAATAAAATTAAAGCGGTTAATCTGTTTTAAAAAAATAAAAACGTTAATACGTTTACGAAACCTGGATTTTTTAATACGACCCGATATAATAAAAATAAAGAAAAAAAGGTTACTTATTAAAAATTAACAAATAAATAATTTGATTTTTAAGGATAAAAATCCTGGAAAAAAGAAGATCGTATTATAACCTAACGGTCTTGGCTCCTAAAAATGGTCGGAATCCTGAAAAACCAGATCCTGACCCAGCCAAGACATCACGTAACTGGCTTAAAGGGCTTAAGGGCCCTAATTGGTTAAAAGGGCTTAAGCCGGATAAGCACCACAGGGGGCTTAAAGGGGCTTAAGGGAACTTAATTAAAAAAAATGTCGTTAAGCCATAATAAACATCTTAAACCAAAACAAGAATATATACGCTCATTATTTCCATAATCTAGATAGTTTCAGCTTGCAATATAACAACGTTACCCAAAGCACCTTTAGCAATACGAAACGTAATACGTTACTATATCTATTGCTTAGATTCCCACGATACTCCTGCCAACATAAACCCGTCGACTTAAGGTTTAATAATTGGTTAAACCGCATAGCTCGTCACACTTAATATATTCTTTTATCTTTAAACGGACGAAATTACAAAAGAATTTAATTAAAAAATTATTACGTATTTTTGTTGTTTCATAAATTACGTATAATATAACTAAGTCGAACTTTTACCGGTAGCATAACTGGCCTTTAACGGCAGAAATTTCTTGTTAAAGGTAAATTTTTTTTAATTTATAAATACGATATAAAACGTATTAACGAAATACCGGTAATTACTTAATTAAGTTTCAAAATAAAAAAAGTTATTAATTTTATTTAGAAATTATAAAAAAATACGGAATTTATATAAGTTATTATAGCGTCGATATAAACCCGGATAAAGCAATTAATTAACGTCTTTAAAAAAATAAATACCGCGTTGCGAAATAAAAAAATTAATATAATTAAATTTAAAATACGTAATGATCTTAAAATTATTTAAAAACTTATTTTAAATATACATTAAATATAAGATTACCGCAATTACGCCGCATAATACGATAAAATTAAATATATTATCGGAGATATATCCGAAATTCGACGTAAACCTTTTAAAATTAATAATACAAAACTTATTATTTAGCCAAATTTTAAATAATAATTGATTACTATTAATATTATTAAAAAAAAGGAAAAAAAGTATATAATAAAACGTATATTAAAGGCTAAAAAGAAGCCCGTAAACGGTTATTACCGAAAAAAGTTGTTCGTAAAATAGGCAGGTTACGCGGAACTAAGATAAAAATTATATAGCAATTTCGAAAATATACTTGCTTTTAATAATTTCGAAAATTTATTTAAAAACGGAAACGAGATCGGCGAAAACGTAAAAGTACGAATATAGATAAAAAAAAAGGTATAAGCAAAGCTGTCGCCGCCTTACCGCAACCTTATTATTCCTTAAAAGTAAAGAAAAAGATAATATTATAAGTTAAAGCTTGTAGAGCGGTTCGGGCTTACGAAACGAACTCTTTAGCCCGAGCTTACCTAAGTATATATAGGAAATAACAACCTCGTTAGTAGCTAATTATTTTCCCCTTTTTCTCCTTACCTTGAATATAAACCTTTATTGGGCTGTGCCTCCGTTTAGCTTACGCATCGTGCCCGTCACATCCGATTAGGTATAATTTTAAAATACCCTTATAAATAAGGTAACTTTCAAAAGCCGTTATGCCTTTACGTTTCCCGTTTACGAATATTTTCCGCCCGTTTTCCAACGTTTTAACAAAGTTGTAATACTTATTAATAATTATAATTAAAAAAAGGTTTTACCCGGCAAAGTTATTATTAAACTTAAATATATTAAGCATTTCAAAAATAGCGCCTTATTTTCAATTAGTAATAAATTATATTTCAGTTATTTGGGCCCTACCTTTTGTAAGAAATAAAATGTTTTTAAATTTTATCCGGGTTTTATGCTTAATAAGTTTAATAAATATACTTACCTTTTGCCGTCGTATGTTTTCCAATTATTTTCTGATATTTTTGTATTAATTTCTTTAATATATTTATGAAAAGTTAATTAACCTAAAGCTTAATAATTAAGCGCGCAATTTTGTTTTCGAAATAAAGGCTTAATTCTTTTTACGTTATTTATGGGTTTCCGATTAGTATATAATAAAATAATTATTTATTAAAAATTCAAAAATAATTATATAATTCAATAATGCTTTAATATTAATATTTTAATTTTGTTTAACTTTGTTTTTTGTAATATTTGTAATTATTAGGCGAATAATTCCCGATCGGGCTACAATGTTTTTACGGTTTTTGGATCGTTTTATTTTTTATATATATATTTAACTTCTTTTTTATAATGCTGTAATATTTTAGGTACGTATTTAAAATATTTTCGGGATTCCTACATATTATATTTGGCGGGCCAACTTTCTTATTTAAATAGACATTCGCGTTGCTCTCAGTTATTTTAATAATGGACAATATTTTTTATTATTTATTTTTTTGTTTTTTTATTAGGTCCGGTAATGCTATCTAAACGTCGCCTGGTTTCCGGTTATGTTACGGTTTTAGCAAAAATACTAGAAATATATTATGTATTTGTTGGTATTTGGTACGAAAAATTACTTTATACATCTTGAAACCTATTTATTTTTTAATTACAACCCGGATATAAATAAATATAAATTTCTTATTTTTGAATTTAAAAGCTTTCATTAATAAATTTACTTATTGCTTTAATTGGAATTCTATACGTATATAATATTAATTATAATATTTTTTGGATTGCCGTTACTTTTTCCTAATATTCGTATATTGCTTAACAAATAATCGTTATTTTTTCGAAATATTTTTTAGCTTTTTATACTTATTTTTTAAATCTTTATAAAAAGTACTTTATTATTTTTAAATAATACCCATATAAGGTTTTAAATGCGGAACGGCCGGTAAACGCGTTCAGTATATTATTATATGCCAATTCTATATTTCGTAATACTTTTATTTAATTACTTTGATATTTATTAATATAATTATAAAAATAATATTTTAAAACCTAATAAATTCGTTTTATTTATTTATCCGTTTTCACATGATAAACGGTCGGTATTCGCTATTTTATTTTTTATTTCTTATAAAATTCCTCTTAAAATTAATTTATTAATAATATATTTTTATTATTAATAATTCCGGCTGATATACCGAATTTATATTTAATTTCGTTTTAAAATAATTAGATTCATTCACTTACAATTATAATTTTAACCGTACGAATAAATAATTTTAATTTTGTAAAGTGGTTAACAATTAGCAGGACTACGTCATACCTTAGCTCGTTTAGACTTAGACTTTTAGGAAATCCCGTAATAAAATTTAACGAGATTTTTAAAAAAAAAATTATTTAGGTAACGGTAAGGGCTATAATTATCCATATAATTTATTGTATAATTTTATTATGCTCTCATAATTTAAATATTACTTAATATATTTACGAATATCGTTTACTATATTTTCTTCATTAAAGTTTTTAATTATTAATTTTAACGTATAAATATATTTTATATATTTTATTTTTAACTTATTATAATATTAATTAATTCATTATTTTCTTAAACGCCTTATAACGGAATTACGAATTTATTTAGATAATGTAAAACCTTATTTAAATCCAAAAATATCCTCTTTTCATTCCGTTTTGGCGTCCAATTATCCGTAGTAATTTTATAATATTTAAGTCCTTAATTTATAATTTTCGAACCTAATCGTAAAATTATCGGAAAACTTTCGGTTAAAATGTTATTTCGTTTTTAAATAACTTTTTTGCCAAAGGACGTAAAATGTATTCATTATAAATAATAACCTTAATATTAATTTCGGTTTTTTAAATTTTTCAAAATCCGATTGTAATACGGTTATAATTTACGGTTATTGTTGTATAACTGCTAATCGTATTATTATTAGGATTCGCGTTTATATTATTATTCGTAAATAACGAATTTGGCACGTATATAATATTTTATTTTTCTTTTTTTTCAAATCTTTTTATAAATATATAATAAGTGTTTTTCGCATTTTTTTGCGGATAATAATTATTTGAATTTCTACCCTTTAAAGAATATTCAGGAATTTTATAACGAATAAATTTTACCTTATTTTTATAAAGCTTTTTGCTCCTTTATAATGTTTTAAATCGCGTTATATATTTATAACCGTTTTCCGTACGTTTTCCGGTATATTATTTATAAATTCGAATTTTTTGAATAACGTAACGATTACGTCTTTATACGCGATTTCTCTGAATATATAATCCGGATATTTAAATAGCTTATTTGCCGGGTTGGCGGCGCCTGGTTAATATTAAATTTTAAAATTAAAATACGCAAAATAATAAACTTATCGGATTATTTTTCCCCTAAAATTACGTAGTAACGTTTTTATTATATCTTTTAACGTTATATAATTAATAAATATTAAGAAATTTCTTTTCGTACGTTTAAAGTATTATTATTAATATTTTAAGTTTTTTATAATCACTAATAATTTTTATTGCTTTATAATGTATTAATTTTCGAATAAATTTAATTTTCGCAATTAATATATAATTAGGCGTTAATATTTTCTGTATTTTAATACAAATATCCCTAATATAATTTTTATTAAAGCGTTTATTTTAACACTCGTATTTTTGGCCTTATTTTAATATCGAAAAATAATTACCGATTAAAAAATATTTTTTAAGTTTTGGACCGCCTTTTTAACTTTTTTAGGTTACGGGAATTTTATTACTTTTTTTTGCTTTACGCCTTTTTTAAAAACTTAATAATAAGTTCGGTAATACGCAAATAATAAGCGATAAATTTCTGATAAAAATTTGCAAATCACTAAAATATTTAAATATTATAAATTAATTTTGATTTTAATTATATTTCGATTGTATTAATCTGTTAACGGTTTATTTCCAAATAGTCGGTATTAATTATGGATTTTAGAAATTTTAATTTTTTTAAAAGAAGTCCTGTTTGGAAGTCTTAATAAATAATTAATATTATAATAATTATTCGTAAATTAATTCAACCTATTTTGTGTATTTTCTTCGTTATTTAAAAAAATCATTATATTATATAAATATATTATATATATATTATTAATTAATCTTATTAATAATCTATATATATAAGTTTAAAACATAATTAATACGTTAATAAGGTTAAATAATATAACCGTATATTTAAATTATTTATACGGTATTCGGAAAATAATTTTTATTGGTTATTTTTTTAATTTTGATGCGGTAATTAATATCCTTAAAATTAATTTTCGAAAATACCTTAATTAATTTCAAACGATTTATTATTTTTAAAATTACCGGTAAAAAGTATTAATATTTTATTGTTACCCGATTTAGCCCTTTATAACCGATGTACAACTAAAGATTATTGTTTTTTGAGTATAAATAATATTAATATTTTTATGTCTATTTTCTAATCATGTATCCGGCTTATTTTTATGTTTTTTTGGATATATTTTTCGAATATTTTTTGGGCTTTCGAAATAAGATAAATTAGGCCGAATAAGAGCATTTTTCCTGGGATCAAATTTATTACATATTTCGCTTTTAATAATTAAGGTATTTTGCTTATTGATTTTTTCGGAATATAATTCCCGGAAATTCTTTAAATATATAAGGAAATCGATTAACTCCCGTTCTTGCTATTTTTCGAATTCCGGCATATTTATTTTTTCGATTAAATTTATTAAATTAATAATATAAATTTGCTTATTAAAAAACGGTAAATTCGTATTTTTATATTTATTAACTTGTAATAACGGTCCGTACGATTATTAATATATAATTATATTTAATAAGATTTTTAATTTACTTATTTTGCGTTTAAATTATAAAAAATCGGATATTTTTGGATCGTAATATATCATAAAATAGATTTATTTGAACTTTCGTTCGTTGTCGTTATTATTTATTATATTAACAGGAATTTCGTAAACCTTATAATATTTGATATATACGCCGTTAACGCCGATAAGGCCCGGAATAGTTACGGTAATTAATTAAAAATTAAGTTTTTTCGTTAACTTTTTACTTATAATATTTATTTATATTCCGGTATTTATATTTATTTGTATCGCTATATCCTCCGTATTCTTTTTAGATAAATACCGTTTTTTAAAAGGCGGCTTTATTTTAACCGTTTTGTAATTATTAGCTGAAATAAATTAGACGTACACGTTTATTCCGGCTTTTTTGGGTTTATGTTTAGGGATGAACTTAATTTATGGTTATATATATTATAATGTTTTATACGGTTTTCGAAAATTAATTTTCGTATAATTAAAATAATAAAGTTTTTGTACCTTTTTTAATTTGTAATTTAAGTTTTTATAACTTGGGTTTTTATAATTATAATATTTAAATAAACCTTTATAAAAATTAAAAATATTAGGTTGTACGAATTTATTCCGATTAGAATTAAATCGGCATTTATTCATGTTTCGAATATAAAAACGTTTACAGTCCTTATTATTTTTACGCAGTTTTTTTTCGTTTTTTTAACTATCCTAATAACGTTTTGCTTTATTTAGTACGTTATTAATTTATTTTAATTTAACGTTTTTTCGTAACAAGGTATTTCGTAATCTTAATATTAATTTATAAAAACAATTAAAAGCAAAACGTTTATTATCCCGATCATTTTCTAAATTAAAAGCGTTTATAGGCTTTATTTTATAATTGAAGAATTTCTATTTAATGTAAAATTTTAACGGCGATTAATTAAATTATTATCGTAATTTTATAAATTATTGCTTGTATTCCTTATTAAGAAAGTTAAGATTTATGTAATTTTTCCTAATAAAAATTTATAAATTTTTTATTTTTAATTTCTTTGTCGTAATTAAAATAATTAAGCCTAACGCGGCATAATCGTTATGCGTTTATAATAAAAACGTTTATATGGCTTATAACTTATTAAATGTAAATAAAGGCATTTTGCCTTAATTTTTCGGCGTAAGGTTTCGTAATAAATTTTATTTAATTTTCTTTTTTTTAATTAACGTACGTTCGAAAAATTTCGAATAATTATAACGCGGTATTTATTTATCGCCTTTAAGTTTTTGCGATAATATCGCAATTAATTTATAAAGTTTTATTTTTTTAACGTATATTATTATTTATTATTTGGTTAATTATCGAAATAATTCCCAAGATTATTAGTTTTATTAACGCATAATTTTTAAAATTTGGTTATTATTAAAAGGTTTAACATTTTTTTGCTTTAAATTCCGGGATGCGTTCGTTATATTACGTTTAATTTCCGACCGTTTACTTAACAGTTGTCGGGATATATCTTTATTATATGTATAAGGTAATTCGAAATCCCGTTGACCATAATTTTTTGCTTATTAGGGTTCCGTTATAAGCTTTTTCGTTTATTTCCGTACCGTGATTAATCGTTCGTTAATTGGGTTCCGATCGGTAATTTTTTCGACTAATAACCTAAGTTCGTTTGGCAATCGGCGAACTTTGCTTTTAGTGGTTATTGCGTTACTTTTTATGGTAAATAGAAAAATTGTAAAATAATGGATAGCTGTAAATTAAGTAACGTAATATCCGACCAGTAATAAAGCAGATTTTAAGAAGTAAATATATTAAGTTATTTTTATTTAACGTTTCCCATTAGCTGCCAGATGGTGGATTTAAATTAATAAGTGGGTCGGTAGCTGATTGGTGGCTGGTCGGCTACCAGCCCTATCCTTATAGGGGCTGTATTCTCACAATACTTTGCCCTAATAAGCGAAACGTTCGTAAAACGTTTACGGTTACCGTATATTTTAATAAAATAACGCAAATTAAAATACTTTTGAAAAAAAAAAACCAATAACGGCAAGGAAAAATTAAGGAAATAATATATATAAAGACAAATATCAACGGTTTCAAAGTCAGAATATTTATTTATATTATTAATGGCTTTAATTACCTTTTAATTTTAAGAAAGCCTTAAATAAAACGTTATAACGTTATATATATAATGCAAAAGTATTTTTTGACGGTAAACGTAATAAGTTATATAAAAGTTTACGAAAAAGGATATAAAACCTAAGAAAATAACATATAAATAATTTGCGAAATAAAAAAACTATTAGCTACCGTTTTCGGGGCGGAATTTCGGAGGATCAAAAAGATTAAAAGGACCAAATAATGACTGTAGTTATTTTTAATTATTTTGGCTAATATTAATAAAGCGTTAATATTTAAGAAAAAAATAGAAATTAACGAAAAACTTCCGTTTAAATTAAAAGCATTTCGGAAATTATTCGATAAAAAATTAGGTGACGTTTTATTTTTATCCCATTTCGGAATAAACCATATGATTTTACTGCGTAGAAACGAAATAAAAAAAGAAATGTTAATATTATAAGAGCTCTTACATAATATAGTTAAGAGGAAATTATTAACCTTAAGCCAAATCCTAACGGAACTTTTGGATAAAAGGTATATCCGCATAAATAATTTGCCTATAAGGGCTCCGGTCTTATTTATAAAAAAATCCGGAAAAAGATTTCGTTTTTATTACGATTATCGGGCGTTAAATATAATAACATAAAAAAACCGTTACTTTTTATTCCTTATTTCGGAAACCCTAAAATTATTTTCTTACCTTAAGCAATTTACGAAAATAAATGTCCAAATAACGTTTTATAAGATTAAAATTAAAAAAGAAATTAAGTAAAAAATAATATTTCGAATGCGTTTCGACTTATACGAATAACTCGTAATACCGTTCGGTTTATATAAGGTTTCCGCAATTTTTAACGCTACGTTAACGGGATCTTAAAAAAGTATTTCGATATTATCTACTTAATATATATAAATGATATCTTTATTTTTTTTCTGAATTTAAGGAGGATTATATATAAAAAATAAAAAAGATCTTAAGCTATTTAAAAAAAGCGGATTTAAATCTAAATATTTTTAAATGCGGATTTGCCGTAAAAATAACAAAATATCTTGTATTTATTATAAATGCCAAAAAAGAAATACAAATAAACTCCGAAAAATTACGCGTAATCAAAAAGTGGGAAATTCCTAAAACGTTTAAAAAAAATCCGAAATTTCTTAGGGTTCGTAAATTTTTCCCGCAACTTTATAACTTATTAAGCAAATATATTAATATCCTTAATAATTTTAATCTGAAAAAAACACTTTATGCCGTTACAAAAAAGAAAAAAGTAATATTCGAACGCTTTAAAAATGCCTTTATAACGGAATTAATTTTGAAGTAATAAAATCCCGAAAATTTTATAATATTAAAAGTAAGTTATTTGAAGGTAATATGCAAAATTTATATATCTTAGATTAACAAATTAACAATATTACGTCCAATTATTTATTATTTATAAGAATTAAATCTTATTAAAATTAATTATAAAATATATAATAAAACATTTTTAACGATAATAAATTATTTAAAAATATAAGATATAAAATTATAAAATATAATATCTCTATTTAAAATTATCAGCGATTATAAAAATCTAAAATATTTTATAATTATTAAAAGTTTAAACGAAGGTAAAATAAAGTAATTAAAGAAATTATCTTACTTTAATTTTTATGTCGAATTGCGTATCGGCCCCTTAAATATTAAGGCCCATATATCTTTACGTAAAAAACAAAATATATTTATATAAAAAGTAATAACCGGAAAATTAGATAAAAAGTTTAATTAATAAAAAACCAATAACTACTTATATTATTTACGAAACGTTAGAAATATATTGAAAATATGATCATAATTAATAATATCAAAATAAAAAGTAATAAATTATTTTAAAAAACGTAAATATTTTAATGTTACGAAAATTTTTAAAAGTCTTGGGATATAACGTTAAAGCATAATAAAAATTATAACCGTATTATTATGATTATTATAAAAAAAATAACTTTTTTACGGAATTAAAATTATTAATATTAATTACAGAATATATCTTAAATATTAGAGGATTTTTTTAATTTCGAAAATATTTTTAAATTTAAAATTTAAAATAGTTTACAATAATTTTAACATAAAATATTTATAATTCCTATATAATATATTCTTTAAGAAAAACATTTATAATAAGGGTATTTTCGAAAAATCTTTTTTAGCCAAATATATATTATATAATGATGTAATTTTACAAAAATTACGATATATACGGCCATAAAAACGTGTGGAAAACTAAGAAAAAGATTTTTGAAATTATTCCCAGTTCCCGAATAACGCTATAGCAAATTATTAATTAATTTTATAATTAATTTATTAACCGTTTTTAAATCCGGTTTATATTTGTTAATAATTATAATAAATTAATTATTTAAAATAATAATTTCAAAAAATATATATATAATAAAAGCAAAAATATATGTAAAATATTCGTAAAAATATATTAAAGCTTTGATATTTTTTAAAATTATTATAAATAATTTAAAAAATAATTAAATAACGAAATTTTAAATTAAATTTTGCACATTAATAAAAATAAAACAACGTTTTTCTTACTATATATTACTTAAAAACTAATACTATTACTGCAAATATCAATTAAATAATATTAATTGATTTACGAATTTTCATAATGTATTTATAATAAAAATAAAATAAGTTTTTTCCGAAAAAAATATACGTAATTAATAATTAAAATATGATTTCGGTAAAATTAAATCCTTTTTTTTATTTTATAGATATTACGTTTTTCCGAGTTCTTAAGTAAAAAATAATTCGGCAGCTAAAAAGAATTTATGTATAAAAACGAAAAGTTTATTAAAAAATTGCGAAGAAATACGGAATTTACTTAAGCCGCGATAACGGCGATTTAACAAATCTAGGAAAAATAATGAATAAACGTTATTTTCCTGCCGAAAAATACAAAATTAAGGCTAAAATCTAATTATTTTTAAACATTATCGTTATTTTTTGATTATCGAAAAAATTAAAATAATTTTAAATTAAATATTAAGTAATTTAAATAATTCATTTTTACGTTACCGAATTAAATATATTTAAAAAAAAATGTATAACGGTTTTTACGTTAATTTATTAAGGCAATTAAATAACGACCTTTTACCATTCCAAATTAACGTAAATATATAATCCCTCTTTATTAACCTTAAAAGAAATAATAAATTAAAATTTAAAATTAAAAATATTTGTTAAGCCCGGATTAAAAAATAAAAAAAAGTTTTTTATGCCAAATTTAGGTAAAATAATTAGGTTACGTAAAACCAATTTGGAAACCGTTCGAAAAATTTATAAGTATAATAATTTTATAATAATTTAAAAACAGAATACGGAAATATAACTATTAATAACGGCCCTTAAATCCAGCGTATTACCCGAAATTAGATAGGTAAAACCCTAACTTAAAAATACCGGCCGGATAATATATAAATAATATAAAGGATTTAGAGAAACTACTTCAAATAACATTATATAATTCGTAAATAAGCGTTAAAATAACGCTTTTAATATTTACAAATAAAATATATTAAAAAGCAATTAAAAATTACAAAAATAATACGTCGGTTACAAAATTATTTGATTATTTTTAAAACCTTATAAATTTAATATTTTTCTTTATAAATTTAAAATGTTATTATTGCGCAAAAATTACGTATTTAAAACGCGTAATTATTTAAACTTATTTATATTAAATTCCGGTAAAATCGGAATTTTTTCTTTAGCCGTTTAAATTATGATTACGAAATTTTCGAAAACGTTAATAATATATTTATTAAGAATTATTAATTTAATTTATAACGTAAATTAATAATTAATCTACAAAATGTGGAAATATCTTAAAAAAAACTTATATAATAAACTTTATTATTTTTATATTTAATACGTTTTTTATTACGTTAAACGAAAAAACCGGTAAAACCGATAGCCTAATTTACGTATAAATAACGTATAAATTAAAAATTAAAAGTCTAAATTTATTTCGGAACGAATAATAGATAAAAATTTAAAACGTAAACGTAAAATTTCGGTACCTACCTTTTTCTAAATACGGATAGCCGTTAAATTAAGGTTAATAATAAAAAAATAATATAAAAAATACATAAAAAAAACGAATTTAATAAAATTTTAATAATTGTAATTAAAAAGAATTTTGTGAAATGCGTTAATTATTTAACGAAATTCAGAAATATCTGTAAATTATGTAAAAATTATATTGAAAAGGTATTTTAATTAAAATAAAAAAAACAATACTTATTTCGGGATATGTATGGTAATAATTAACGTAAATTTAGTAATAAATTATTTTTTTGCTTATAATAATAAGTATTTTGAAAATAATAAATAAATAATATATAAATAAATTATATATATAGTTAATTTAAATAAAATATATGTATGTTTTCGGCAAAATAAATTATATAAATAAAATAAGATATGTTATAAATACTGGTAAGATATTTGTTTGAAGTAACGTAAATAAGTAACGTACAAAACTTTTTGGCGGATTCCAACTTATTAAAAATGTCCGAAATCGTAAAAACGTTTTTTTTGTAAAATATTTTCGTAACGTTATAATATATTAATTAATTTTTAAGTTATTGTGGAATAACATATAAAAATATTATTATAAATATTAATAAAACTTAACTTACCAAATTAAATTATTATTATAACAAAAGTTAAAATAAATAAAAACGTAAATGCATTTTTAATTATAAATTTATTTAACGTATAATTAACTTATAATTAATTACTCGAATTAGGCTTAATTCGAAAATTAATATATTTTCCGAATTTCGGATTAATTAAAAATTAAAAATTAACGTAATTATTAATTTTGCAATAAGTTAACCCCTTTTAAGGAAGGTAAAAGGTAATGTAATAAGGTTATATAAAGCTTTATTATGGAGCACTAGATAAACGCCGGTACCAAGCAGCATTAGCGCAGCGCCTTATATACGAACATATATAATTATATTTTCATTTTCCCTTTCTTTTCTTTTTAGCTAGAAAATAAACTCTTATTGGCAACTGATTGCAGACCGCTCAGGTGAAGCCTTTTACAGGGTGTATTAATTAGCACAGGATGCTTTAACATCCTATATACGGAAGATTCCCTCTGATCGGAACATATATGTTCCGGAACTAGATTACCTTAAAGTGCAGTGCGCGTTCTAGAGCACCTGCAACTAGTCAACAATACACAGACAACTGATGTCCCTTATATCTGACAGTTCTCTCCCTCCCTGGCCACTATGGGAACCAATTCCAGAAGAAAAGTGGGCGTGGCCACCGAATTGTGGGGTTCCCGATGGTGTTCTAAAACATCTGTGGCTGTCAATAGAGTTGCAAAACGAAAGACGAACTGTGGCTTGCGTGGGGCTGCCTGCATGTGTGTCATCGAAAGACGAGGTAGGCACTAAGTAAGGCTAAGTGCAAGTGGGTAGAGCGTACATGTGCATGCAATGCAGTCTTATCGCGTTCTCTGATAACTGAAGTCATTTTTTTTTTCCTTTTAGTTCTCCGATATCTACCAGCGAATTGTCGCACTTCGTCTCGGGGTCAGAGCGTACCTTTTGGCCTAATCGTGCCATACCTTAAACAACCAAGATCATATGTGTCACTCTCATTTATTGAGTCTCAAGTTGTTGGCCAACGACTTCCGTATTTCTTTCGTTCGGCGAGACAAGTACACTAGGCCGGCCTGACCTGACAGTGAAGATGCTATCCAGAGCTCGATTACCAGCTCTCAGGACAGCCCGACTAGCCTCAGCAACACTGGCGCCGCGCTCTAGAAACCCTATAGCCGCATCGGCATCAACAATATGGATGCGAGGAATGGCAGACACGAAGAAGCCCCAGGACAAGGGCCAGAGCCGCCCTACGCCGGACCGGCCATCACCACCTCCCCCGTCGCAGGCGACCGATAATGCGACGTCAAAAAGTTCGCCTTCAACCCCACACCCCACGGAGCCCGAGCCTTCGCCTTCATCGTCACAGACTCCCGAATCCCCCGAACAAAAGCCTGATCTTAGCTCACTTCCCGATCTTACCCAGGGTATTCCATCCACCCTCGAACATGAGATGAGCGGCGCAACCAACAGAGCGGCCCTCCAGGCAATGCAAGACGACCCAGAGCCCACAACCGGTGCTGGAGGCCGTGGTCGCGGGGAACTTCCAGCCTCGGCATATGTCTCCTCGACAGATAGGCGGAGGAACAGGATATTCAAGTTCATGTATATGTCCTCTGTCGCCCTTGCCTTGGGTGGCGTCGCCTACCTTGGTCGCAACTGGGAGAGCGAGGAAGAGGCCAAGGCCCACGGTGATATCCCCAACGGTTGGTCCCCCGGCTTGTGGTGGAAGCGCGCCGTCGCCCGTCAGTCCGGCATCTTGGATTACTACCGCGAGCCTGCCTTCGACAAGCTGTTACCGGATCCCGATCCCATGTTCGAACGACCCTATACCCTCTGTATAAGTCTGGAGGATATGCTGGTGCACAGCGAATGGACCCGCGAGCACGGCTGGAGGGTTGCGAAACGTCCCGGTGTCGATTATTTCCTACGTTACCTGAGCCAGTACTACGAGCTGGTGCTCTTTACCAGCGTGCCGTATGCTATGGGGGAGCCACTGGTCCGCAAACTGGACCCCTTCAGGTTTATCGTGTGGCCCTTATTCCGAGAAGCTACCAAATACAAAGATGGTGAAGTTGTCAAGGTCGGTACTACTCGTAATGAAGGCTTTCCCCGTCTCGCCGTCAAATCCTGCCTGGGCTCGGATAGCGGACAGGCGTCGCTCTACAAGTTGACTGACCACCGCTGCAGGATCTATCCTACTTGAACCGCGACCTCTCCAAGGTCATCATCATCGACACGAAGGCGGCGCACGTTCAGAACCAACCAGAAAACGCAATCATCCTCCCCCAGTGGAAGGGCGATCCGAAAGACACCGAGCTTGTCTCCTTGATTCCCTTCCTCGAGTACGTCCACACAATGCAGTACAAGGACGTCCGGAAGGTGCTGAAGTCCTTCGAGGGCAAGCACATCCCAACAGAGTTCGCGCGCCGGGAGGCCATCGCGCGAGCCGAGTTCAACAAGCAGCTGGAGCAGGAACGCAGGAAGGGGTCCAAGACCTCGGGCATGGGCACTTTGGGCAACATGCTGGGCCTCAAGCCTAGCAAGATGAGCATGATGGTGCCCGTGGAGGGCGAGCAGAGCCAGCTCGAGGCCTTTTCCCAGGGCAAGATGCTGCAGGACATCGCCCGGGAGAGGGGTCAGAGGAACTACGAGCTCCTCGAGAAGGAGATCCGCGAGAACGGCGAGAAGTGGCTCAAGGACGAGCAGGCCGCCCAGGAGAAGGCCCAGGCCGAGGCGATGAGCAGCATGAAGAGCTCTTTCATGGGTTGGTTCGGCCCGCCGTCGAGTTCCCCGGCGAGCGACAACGCGAACAAGAAATGAAGAACTGGCGGTTGCCGTATGATGATACCAGACCCCCTAGGAGGTGGTTCTTATTCTGTATTAGTACGAAAAAGGGGCTTAGAATTGGGACCTTTGTATCTACCGAGGCGTTGACGGCAAGAGATCCATATGCCATGAGACGGGGGGGGATCCGAATTCTTGCCGAGCTCGAACTCTACTCTTTTTGGTCTGCATTCTTGCATCGAATTGGGTATGCATGGTAGCAGGCTGGTTAGCAGGGAGAAAACCAAGAGTGTTATATCTGAGGTATGGGACATTTGGAGACGCCTCGTTAACCAACTCGGTTCTCGGGCAGATGCGAACTCCGGATGCAGGCAACACTAGATTATCTAAACGAGGAATTTTTCGCCGTAAGCGCCTAGTTGATTGCTACCACAGTGATCAATTGGCAGTCTTTTGTCCTTTGGCGCAACGGAGCACAGTGCAGCCGTTATACGTTTATCACCGGTGTCGTTTGTAATTAGGACATTCTCTAAGTTGCAGTTCTTAACCTTCAGAGACTGATTCTTAAGGCCTGTACCAACCTTATTATTTAGCAAGATAATAGTGGAACTGTTAGTGGTAAATTTTTTACTATTTAAATTGGGTTTTAATTGATTAATTTTAAAAATCCGATTTCGGATTTAATTCAACTTGTTGTTTTAATAATAGAACTATGTCGTTGATATTGTATACTGTATACAATATAAACATTGTTATTTATAATATATTTTCAAACATATTAATTATAAAAATTTTAATTTACCAGGAAACCGAAAAATATTAAATTATTATAGCTTATAGCCTAAAGATCTAGAAAGACGATAGGTATAAAACGTTAAATATGTCTTATTTTAACAAGTGGTCTTAAAGTATCAAAATAGCAAAGTAATCCATATATTAAGAACAGTTTAAAACTTAACTTCCTTTTATATTTTTAAAAAGAAATCAGTTATATATACAGCGGATCTTTGTATCGACTTTATAAAAATAACGTAACTTTAACACGTATATTCTTTAATACTTTACAAAAATTAATTTTCCAGGAACGTTTAGCCCTTAAAACCTATAATTTTTTGGTAATAATGATAAAGCTTTTATTATTACTTAATTATTAAATAATAACTTAAGTAATTTTATAAATAAATAACAGCAATACCTTATTAAGGATTTAAAATAATAACTCAAATAATCTATATATTTATACCGGTAACATTTTAATAATAACGCTTTAGCGACAATATATTTAATAATCTCCCAAACTTTACAATAACAATATTTTATTAATAATTAACTGTTACGCCATCACTCGATATCAACTCTTAATCTAATCTTCAACTTCTAGCTCAATCGGAAACCGCTAGCCTAACCGTCGACTTCTAACTCAAAATTAACTTAGTAATCGGCAATTTGGTTGCTATCACCAGATAACGACCTAAATAATCTCGTAAATCTTATATCGCTAATGTTCTTATTACTAGCAAAATCTTTACTGCTATTAAATAACGACTTGAAATCTAATATTAATAACGTTTTTATTATTACTAATCTTTTTAGTAAAATTAGATAACAATAAAACGCAAATAAAATTTATAAGTCGGTTAATTAAATTAAGTAATTAAAATTTGATAATAAATGATATAAAAAGGACATTTTATTTATAACGATATAAGAATTAAATAAAAAGAACAAAATTTTAAAACGTATATAATAATAATATAATATTTTTGCGGATTTAAGATAAAGTAAAAATATGTATTTAATAAATATGTTATTAAAACATTAAAATAATAACCTAATTCATACACTAAAATTAAATTTAAACTTACATTTTCGTTATGTTTGAGGAAAACAAACTATTTTTGTCTATAAGTAACTTTTATATTCAATTTGTAAAAATAACGTGATTTTAATATATATATTGTTTAATATGTTTCAAATTCTTTGCCGGAAATTTTGCTTCTAAAACCTATATACCTCTTTTTATAATAATAATAATTTTTATTATTACGCACTTATTAAATAATAACTTAAATAAGTTTTGAAATTTATAACGGTAATATTTTATTACCGTTTTTAAATTACATTTGGATAATTTTATGAACCTTATAATAATAACGTTTTTATTAATAGGTAATGATTGCGAAATCTTTTAACCTTAATTTTTAGCCTAGTTGTTATTTTTCAGCCTAACCGTTAATCTCTAAACCAAGGTTACCTTGTTAATCGACGACGTTTTTACAATTATTAAAAAATGATCGAAATAATCCTATAGATTTTTTATCGTTAATAATTTTTTCGCTAGCAAAGTCTTTATGACTTCAACATAAAAAGCTAAAATTCAATATTAATAAATATTTTTTACTAATTTAAATTCAAACGAAACGTTTAATTGATACGATATTCTTAAAAATTTAAAATTGTAGAATAACCTTAATACTTCAAATAATATAAACCTGATTTTTTTCTTTAATCTTATAGAAAACCCATTTTTATATGTAGCCAACACTCGTATTAAGCTCGTAAAAATAGCGTATCTCTAATTGATATGTTTACCCAGCATCTTATAGAGTTTAACAAAAGATTAGGTAATATATAAAGTCGAATACGGTCAATAGTATTACGATAAACGGATAGTTATATAAAAATATTTCATTATTAATATAACTTAATATATTTATATATATTATCTTTTCAAAATATTCCAATAAAATTAGTTTCAAACAAGAGTTATTATTTAAACTTTTATAATATTATTGTAAATATAAAGTTGCAAATTTGAAATTCGGTAATTAATTTAACTTTAATATTATTAAACCTTATAAAGCTTTATTTAATTAATTATTAAACTTTAAATATAATGAAAATGTTTAATTATTATATTTTATAAATTAAGATACAAATACAAATATTTTAATCATTATTCACATTTTGAAATATTTATTTCACAATTTTATTATAATAGAATAAATCATTTATAAGTATCGGATTAAAATTCTAGCATATTATCTTTTCATCCAAAATACATTAAATTAAAATAAACTTATTTTAAAACTGTATTTAAAAATTAATCAAGCAGGTCAATAAAATTAGGAATCTTTATTTCAAAATGCTTTAATATTGAACGTATTTTAAAGAAGAACATCGATATTTTAATAAAACATATATTATTATATAATGTATCGGTTAATTACGATATAGAATTTAGTATTAAAACGTATCGCTAATTTTAAAGGATTAATAATTAATAAAATTTAAATAGATAAAAAATCTAATTAAGAGGTTTTATGCTATATTTGAACATAAGATAAAATACAAAATTATAAAGCTTCTTCATTTAATTATATTAAATCAATATATTTTAAAAACGGTTAAAATTAGTAATAAGTAGTACCAACGTTATTAAAATATATATTATAAAAAGAAAACTCTTGAAATAAAATTGGACAAATCTATTTATTATTTTGTATAAAATAACACTAAGGTGTATAAAACTATATAATGTTTAAAATAACTAAACTAAGTATCATTATTATTTGAACGCAGGACTTAATATTATTAAATACCGAATATTTGAATATTTTTAATAAAATAGATAATTGTTATATTCAAAAATTATTTTAATAATTATAGTAATACAACGGGATTTTAGGGATATTAATATACTTTAATACCGTAAATAATAGCTAGAATTTTATGGTCAAAAGTTTGATAAATGCTAAAAGAATTAAGGAAAATTAAGAAAATATATAAGAACTTGCTTTTTCAATAATTTATATTGGCATTATAAATAATAGGAAATTTCTTATAATTCAATTTAATGTTATTCATATTATAAATAGAAAAATAATAATTTATTAACGTATTGTAAATATACTTTAAAAGAAGTTCAATGTTATTTAAAAATATTAAAAAGGTTAACAATAATAAATAATTATTATAATACTTTGCATTATTAATGATATAAAAGAAACTATTAAATATATTAGTTTATTGAATTTATTTAAAGAAACGATAGTTTGATTATTTTTATATTAATCAATAATAATATGAAAGGACGAAAAGTATTAAATTATTAAGTAATTAAAACTACCACCAAAATCATGATATTAATTGTTAATTTTACTTAATATTTATTTTAACCCTAGAAATTAAAAAGGAAATTTTAAAAAAGTTAAATCCTCTCTCCAACCTTGCGAAACAGAAATAAAACTATAATAGAACAACATATACTATATTAAAGAAACAGAAAGATTATTACATATAATAAAGGATTACAATAAAGAAAAAAATGTTTTTGCTAATATAAGGTTTAAATACACCAAGAAATATAATAAATGAAGTATATAAATATGTTTTAAAACAAGA
The DNA here is from genome assembly GCA_004154925.1 of Monosporascus cannonballus. Lineage (NCBI taxonomy): Eukaryota > Fungi > Ascomycota > Sordariomycetes > Xylariales > Monosporascus > Monosporascus cannonballus. Next base: position 449,384 of record QJNS01000004.1, read on the forward strand.
ATACAAAATATTTTAATAAATATTTTACAAAATTAAAAGTAAATGTTCTCTGTATAGAGCTTATAAAAGAGTGTCATTAATATAGATTAAAACATCTTTTACGGAAAGATTTAAACATAATAATATATGGTCTTATTAATCTTATTATTTTAAAATTAAAATTTTGAATATAATAATATCTTACAATAATTGATTTTAAAGCTTAAAAAAAGATTGTAATATAGTAAATGTTATTAACCAATATAAATTATTAAAAGAAATAAAAATTAAAGCTTTTTACCCTTTTAAGTATTAAAGCTTAAAATTCTGTTTGCGATGATATACAACTTAAATAGGAAATTAATTATTTCTAATTTGTAATTTAAAAGTAATATCCGATAATCCATACTAATATATTTTCAGTGGAGTGTTAGTATACAATTATGATAAATTATAGTTATATTAATAAAGTTTTTGAATCAATTAAACAGCTTATTTGAAAAGTTAAATTCTATTTTATCAATAATGAAATGTGTAAAAACAAACAATAGTTTTTCATATTTAATTCGATATAATATAGAATATAAATCCAAAAATAAAACAGATATTGGATTACCTAAAGGCTAAAGTATAAAATGGAAATCAAATATTGTAAAAATATTATATTATATTATTATTAAAAGAAAACTTAAATAATTCTAGAACTACTTATAAAAATAACATTAATAGTCAAAAATCTAAATTAATGTATTATTAATCTATTTTGAATATAAATTAAATTTCAAAAAAGATTTATTATTTGCGTTTTATAATACTCATTGTTTTGAAAAAACTAATTATAGATTTTAACAAGTATTTTAAAAGGTTACTTATTAAAATTAAAAGATTACGATTAATAAGCCATTATTAGCAAATACAAAATTCAATTATTTTTATTAATTAAAATGAAATTAATTGTTATAAGATATAATACTTTACTTGAAATGATTTGAAAAGATATAAACATTTATTGAAAATAAAACGATATATAAATAATTAAACGTCGTAAATAAGTTAATAAAATTTAGAAATCTATTAGTGATATTTCAACAGAGAATAAGCTACGTATTACGACAATATTTTCACTCTTTTGTGGTAGAGAATTTTAATTATATTTTTAATTTTATAAATTAAATATATATATATAAAGCTTTTTTATAACAGTTTTAAGAATTGACTAAATGACAAATAAGTAGTTAATATGGCAAATAAATGTTGTTTTTAAAAATAAATAATTTATAATATAGTATTGGTTTAAAGTCTATTAAAATAAACATTACTTACAATTAACAAATATAAATATTATAAGCATTTGTTATTGATTACACAATATTTATTAATAAGTTTACAAAAATTAGAAGGTATTGTATATACATTGATAAATATTTTTGAAAATACTTGGAATAAATTACTTATATGTTAATATTATTTATATATAATTATATATGCATTATAAAAGTAAAAGTTAATATTTTCATATTATATATTGAATGTGCTACGTAAGCAATGAAATAATACAACCCATTAATATTTAATAATATGGCATCCTTAAACCCGATATCAAATGAAATTTGATAATAATATATTGTATAAAAGTTGTATTATTATAATGGAAAGGTTTTTAAAATTTAAAACTCTTTTTATAAAGTATTTCATTTATATAGATATAAACCGATTATTATTCTTTTATTAATTATAGTATAAGTAAACAACTTATAAAATGATGAATACAATATATAAAGAAATAATATCAAGTATATCTATTAGTTTGAATAAATATTGATATTTTAATAAAGTTTATTTAAACAACTAATAAATTCTTAATTATTATAATAAAGAATATTAACATCTATACCATACAATATAGATGATAAATTTAATAAAATTTACATTTACACGAAACTTTAAAAACTATTTAAAGCATAATAAGATAAAACTTACTAAAAAATGCCAACATTTCAAATTTTACCAAGTTATAAAATATATACTTTTTATATTTTATTATAAAGTATCTTTTTAATAAAAAGTAAAAAAAAAAGTTTTATAACACTAACACTTTTATAATATTCGATATATTTGCGAAGATTTTGTGTTCTTTATCTTAATAAAAAGTATAAATATCAAATATATAATATATAATATTTTATAAATATTTTTAACATATACGAAATATTAGTACACCTTTTGTCAAAATATTAGGGGTATTTGAATATTTAATAAAAGTTTAAAATAGAATACGATTTAGATTACAGAGTACTTAATAAATTAAAGGTTTATAAAAAGAGAAAAGAAATAATTAACTTACTTACTAGTAATATATTTAATATAATAAACTTTATTATATAATAAAGTTATAATATTAATGTTTATAAAGCAGTAATTAAAGTAAATATTTATTTTATTATAATATTTACGTTAAATTATTGCAGGTAATTTTATTAACAAATACAACTGATAATAAAGTTTATATTTAAATATACAAGTAAATATTATAATTTCAAAAGACAATAAATTAATAAATCAAATACGTTTCATTTTCTGTTCAAAAACGCGAATACAACGAATTAATAAAAAACTTAATTTAGAACTATCGATTCATATAAGACACTTAAAAAGATTTTTATAAAAATATTTACAAACTCGAAACTTTAGTAAAAGTTAAATCTTGCTTAATTCTTCATATTTTTTTTACTTCTGTTAATACCAGATAATATTAAATTCTATATCAGCGAAGTGGCACAAAAACGAAGAACGAAAATAAAAATACAATAAATAAAATCCTAAAGCAAAAGTTGAAATAGCTTTATCTAATATTTAATTCAATAAGAAATGTATTTAAATTGCGAAAAGCGTTAAAAACCGTAAAGGCTTTATAAATACATAGCGCGTATTAAAAACCAACTAATAATTATAACGAATCTACTTATAATTATATGTCAATTTACGTTTTTATAGTAATATGTACATATTAATAACTTTTTACAGCCGATTAATTAACCGCCAAGGTTAAGTTCTAAATAGCGGCTTTTATCTCTCCTTTTTTTAGTTCGTTTAAGCTTTTAATTTTACGTTAAACCACTTCGAGCCTGTTTTACCAAAGACCTTTTAAGGATATAAATATTAAAAAGAAATTAAGGCTTTGAAAAAACAATAATCCGCTATATTCCTTTTTAATTTCAATTCCTTTTTAGCAATACGCAGGTTTTTGAAAAATGACCTAAAACACCAAAATAAGAGAATAAGTGTGCTATTTCAAAACTTTATATAGCTTAAATTATTATGCGCATTTTCTTAAAATATAAAATTTGAAACGGTATTTACTTTTTCAAATACTATAAGTATAACAGTTAATAGAAAGTTATACGAAATATCACAATTTATTCGTTTTTGGTTAATTACTTAAAAGAATTAAACGGTAAAAGTATTTAAATAAATACTTATTTCTTTGCCTATTTTTAGCATACGACTATATATTTAATATGATAATCAAAACAAAACTACTTTTAGAATGCGATTAATAAATAAATTAATTTGTGAAATAAAAAATCTAAAACAGCGCAATCATAGTATGATTTAAAGATCAAAATCATGAAAAAACGATCGTGATAAAATTTTACATCTTTTTGACCGTAACACAAAATTATATAATATAAATAGTCGAATAAGAACGAACCGATTATATTTTATCAACAAATAATTATATAACACCTACTCGATTAAAAATATAACTTAATATATAAATTCGTTTATCATATTTCATTTCTTTTAAACGCTTTAGATATATAATATTAGTAATATTTTCAAATACTTTTGCTATTATATACTATAATTGCACTATATAGTATTTTAATATTAATACGATTATTATTTCATAAGTAACTCTGGTTTTTAGCTCTCGATTAAATAATACATTTGTATAAAAATTAACTTTTTATAAATAATCAATATTTAGTTTAAAAATTTGATAAGTTCTACAATTTGTGTAATATTATATAATTTACACTTTTGATAATTATGATTTTCGTATTATAAGATTTAATAAAATGCTTCTATTTTTATTAATTACTTGTTATATTTACTACAAATCTATTAAAAATTTAAAGGGTAATAATATATCTGCATTTTTACACTAGTGACTCCAGTGGAAGTATTATAATATGTTATCGTAGTAGCATTATTTCAAAATATTGTAGAAAATCGTAATATACTTTGCAACTATATTGAAAACAATTGAATTCAGGGTGTAATTTACTGGATTAAGGAATATAAAAAAACCTAAGTATTAAGCCGACATTACGCAGTTAGAGATTTAAAAGTTTCTTATAATGGAAACCAAATTTAATAAAACGTAATTTACCTTAAAAGAAAGCAATAATTTCTTATAAATTGTTTTTTTCAAAATCTTTTCACTTTTAGATTGAAAGCGTAGAAGAATAACTTAAAAGCTAGTATTTTTTCATAGTAAATTATTTAACGATAATTAACAATTATTAAAAGATGAACTAACGGGAAACCCCAGCAGTTACAGATTTTTAAAATATATTAAAAATGATATAACCGTATTAAATTTCTGTTGACTTTAAAGGTCAAATTACTCTTAATTTAAAAAAATATATAAAAGATAGTTTTTACATTGATTATAAAGTTTCTTATATATTTTCGAAGAGCTTTGCTATCGATAAAAAAAATCATTACTTTAACAAAACTAAGGTGTTGTTTATTAATATAAACTGTTTACGATAAACAAAAGACCGGTTTTATAAATATTTAATTAGTCAGGCAATATAGTAATACAAAACGTTTAGAAATAAAAGAATATAATATTTATCAAAGTTTGGGAAGTACTATCAATACGTCGTCTTCTTAAAGAGATAAAAAAATATATAATGTTAAAAATAACAATAATATTTAAGATTATCAATAAGACATATATTATCGAATTTAAAAATATTATATTATGTTCTCATATTTATATTCTACAAGTTATATATTGAATTGTTATCGTAGTTATTGACGAAAATTTTCATTTAAAACTTTAATAAATAAAAAGGTGACAAAGAATTTAACACGGTGACCTGTACATATTACAAAAATATGGCATATATTTTAAATGAAGAAAATAATAACAAGAATAGAAAGAATACAAATATTCAGCAAAAATATTTTAAAATATTAAATTATGAATTATAGAATATGCATTTTTAACTACAGGTTTTATGATAATACTTTTTCTTATAGTAAATACTGAGCATTATATCTTTTTATAAGTATTAAATTGATAAATTAAATAAATATATTTTAAAATGGATAAGACTATGATTATTATAAACAGGAAATGAAAAAGATATGTTAAACCTAGTTTCAACAACAATATAATTAATATATCGTTTTGATTATCAAATTAATTAAAATAATAATAATAATAATAATAATAATATTGTTATTGTTATTATTATTATTTTAAACGCTAATATCGCAAGATTCGTTCTCAACTTAAACAATTTACGAAATTACGACACGAATCGAAGATAAGTTCCAGTCACGGAAAAATAATAAAAAAACAAACCTATAAAAAGTAAAACGCAAACTTCCTATTTCTTTACATATGATCGCAATAAATAAAATTAACAAGAACTTTTTTCCTTCGTATTTTATACATTTACGACCCATTTTCTTCGCCAATTAAATTAAATATTTTTTATCTCTTTTATTATTATGATAATTTAAATGTTATTTAACTTACAACTAACATTTTTAATTTTTTTTCACTTATAAGATATATCGCTTTATAGAAATAGCGTGCTAAATTTTTAAATACCTATATATATCTCGTAAACTCGTTATTTCGATATCTTAATATTGTACGTAAAGGTTTTTATCTATTTGTAACAGCTTAGAGATTTAATCAATTATTAAACTTAAGTTCTATAAGTTTATATTAGTATAAATATCGTGGAAGTTTCAGCAATAGGATACCTTAGTTACATTTGGTAATATTAACGGTATTTTAAGTGATAATGTTATATGGTAAGTTGGTATTATTTAAACTGTCAATATAAAAGAAGTATATATTTATATTAAGTTATTAATCTATCGTTAATAAATGACCAATTTCGAGTACTACTTTATTATTAATAGGTCAATAATGCGATTTACTGGTTCATTATTCATAAATAGGTAATTTATTATATAATACAATATTCTTGACGCTTTTAGCTATTTTGTAATAATTATTTTTCGAGGCCGTAATTTGTTAGGTTGTAATACGATATTTTGTCTGTAAAACTTAAGTTTTACTTCTTTTTTTATTTCTACATATTCTTTTTTTATTTATATATAGATACATTTCTAAGTATGGTTTATATAAAACCTAAAATAGTTACGTTGTAGATAATTAAAATAAAATATTTCGAAATTATATCATTTTACTTTTAATTTTTGAAAACCTTTATATAATAATTAGTAAAAACGGTTTTTCGATGTAAAAACACTACATATCGCAATCGGTTATGTAATTAATCTTTTTTTAATTTTTACGTTTAATTATTATGTTGTAGAAACCTTTCTTTTAAAAACAGAAGTCTTTGTTAAAAAAGTTTTGTTCGATTTTTATCCTATTATTTTGCATTTATTATTAACCAAAATATATTGAGTGTAACGTATTAAATTTGTTCACTGTAACTTTTTAAAATTTGGACGAAGCAGACTATTTTAAACGTTGTAAAACGGAAGTGGTAATAGAGATTTAATGTTTTGAGAGTATAGACGTTATCGAGTAGAGTTTTGTGGTTCCGTAAGCGCTATTTTTGCAAGAGATTAAATGAAATGTAATTTTTGATTTCGTTATTATTAGTAAAAACTTTTAATAAATGATTACTATTTACAAAGCTTTTAACGATCTTATAAATACTTTCGAAATTTGAAAAATCTTTTATTTAATTGAGTGTTGTGTAAGTCCATTTCTTTATGCCGAAGATTTCTTTTATTTCATATTTGTGTTTATATTTTGTTTTTACGGTATTCTATTCTATATACATTTTAATAATGTTTGTGATTAATTAGAAAATAAATAAGTAAAATTAAGAAGATTTTAGTGTTTAAAATATAACTGAATTAAAAATTCTTTAATAAGTTGTTTTGCTCATTTTTATATATAAGTAAATTTAAAATTAACCTTTTATAAAGGTATTTTATTCGAATGTTTTTTAATAAGGAAAAGTCGTTTCTATGTTTCAAAACTTAATTCTTTAAACCTTTAAGGAATTTAATATTTGTTAATGTAATTACGTATAAATGTTTATTGTATTCTTATTTTGGATACCATTCCTTAAGTTATTCCGTTGTAAATATTATTTCAGTATTATTAAATACAAAATTTACATTAATATTTACTGAAATTAATTCAGTCTTTCCGTTAATAATATAAGTATATTATATAACGAGTCAATTTATATCTTAACTACTATGGTCATAATTAATATTATATTACAAATAAACATTTAATAGTTCATTTTAATAGTTTGCCTTTTTATTTGCAAATTATATCAATTTAAATGGTAATGTTTTACAAAACTTTAAAATTAGGTTAATATTTCAAATAAAAAGATTTCATACAATAATCGGTAGGCACTATAAATAATTTTTGAAAAATTATATTACGTATTTAGTGTTCATATTCATTTTACTAAATTAAAAAAAATAAGAAAATTGTCTACATTTATTAACCTTTAATGAACTCTTCTTATAATAAGAGGTTTTTTATTAGAATTGTGCATAAAGACGATTTAGCAACAGAAACTTTAATAATAATAGAATATAATAATATAAAAAGTAATAACAGATATACCTTTTAGTAATATTTAACATTATCGAAATCGAAATATATTATAAGAATTATTATATTTGAATTAGTACTTTTATAATTATAAAGTCCAGATTAAATAATAAGTTTTTGAAAGATTTCGATACTTGTTATTGAGTTGTATTATTAACAAATAAATAAATGATACATGAAGTTTATTTCATATTTTTAAAACATTAAAATTGACTTGATATTTGATTTTCAAGAAAATTATTATATTTTTTTATTTCTTATTGGGGCACATTTTTAGAGGATTATTCGTATGTTCGTAATATTTTCAGCATTTATTATTTTTTTAAACAAAATCTTAAAATCTGAATTGGTTACTTTTAATTACTTTTTTTAATAACGCTTATCTGTTTATTTAAGATATTATATATGCCATTTTTTATTACAACTTCACAAATACTAATTAACTTAACATTTAGTTCTTTTATATAAAATGAATTTTATATTTTAAAATTTCAAATTCTAAAACGAAGAGGAATTCAGTAATTTATATAAATTTTAATTATATAAAAACGTGCTCTCATAAAAATACTTATATTTTTTAGTATTTTATAATAATAAACATTATCCTTGAATTACTGCAGTTATATTTCATTTTTAAAAATAATATTTCAAAGATTTTATTAAGCTTCAATTGAATTTAATTATTTAGTCGTCGATTATTTCGTTTATAATTAAATTGAAAAAATCGTTTTTTAATTTAATAAATTATGCCGGATTCCATGCATTTAATATTTATATATTAATTATTGTATTTCAAGATTTTAACTATATTGTTAATATCTTGAAAACGTTTCAAATTTCTTTTTATAAAAATAAATTAAAAGCCATAATTAACTTTTTAAATATTCCTATTTTATTGTCAATAATGAATAATGAATTTAAAAATTTGTACATTTGTTAACGGTAAATGAGATATAATATTTAGCATATCTAACGCTATCTTTACTATATATTTTATATAATATAATGTTTAAAAATGAGGTTTTATCGGCATTAAATGATACACTTTTGATTTATACACAATTACAAGTTTTATAAACCTATTTTATATCTATTTCACGTGACTTTAGGAAAAAGAATATATTATTATGGTCATATAGTTCAAAATTAAAAAGGTGGTTTCGTAATATATAATTTATATGATATTACAAAATTATTAGGACGTTCGTAAATTTTGTAAACTTTATAAAATAAATAAATCAATCGCATTTTGTTTTTACTGTTTTTTATTACTATTTTCAGTTATTGTATTTATATTATATCCGTTCTTTTACCTTCATCTTATATATTATTATGGCTTGAAAATAAAATATTTTCTTAAGACTTAATTATAATGGTAATTGATTTTAATAACAGTATTGTTTAATTTAGAGTAATTATTAATTTGCTATAATCTTTTATTATTTAAATATATAAAATATACCGCATATAATTAATAATTGTAAATATTATATTTGTATTTATTATAGTCGTTGTTTTAAATAATCTTTTATACCTATTTAATTTGATTTAATGAAGCCTAGAAATAAAGCCCTAATCTTGGAAAAAATACTTCTCCAGAACATCTTACAACTCTAAGTATTATATTTTAAACATGTAATATTATACTCTTTTGAAATACAATATATGTTTTAAGCATTTAAATAACATATTAATATGTTCTCGTTAAATCTATATTTATCTTTATCGTTAATTATATATTAAAAAGCCGTTTTCTAATAGGTCACTTGTTTATAATCAATACAACAATTTCTTTAGTTATTATGTTTTTAAATTAATATATTTGTAAATATTTAAATCTTTAAAGAATAACGTTTGGTTTAACGCCTGGGAAATATAATTTTTAATTCTACCTTTAAACGGACATTTTAAAACTATTCATTTAACTATTAAATTTGCTTTCATCGGAAAATCAATTTTAATTTTCGGTTTTAAAAATAATATAAAATCTTAATTATTATATTAATAGTAAAATAATAAAATTTTGAACAATATTAAACGTTACGTTTGAAGACTTTTTTAAGTGTGTTTCGAAATTACCCAGTTTGTTTCGTGTTTTAATATAGAATATATTTAAACATGTTATTTATCCTTTTTGCTAACATATTCATTTTTTAAACTTAGACCAAAAATGAGTTATATATAAAAATCAATATTATGTTTTTAAAAAAATATTTTATTGCGCGGGACAGCAATTTTCTTTTTTTAATAACTATATGAATTATGTATTTAAATGCAGTTGATTGAAAACATTGAATTTTCATTTAATTTAAAGAGCTAAGTTATTAATTTGTTAGGTTTTGTAAAACGATTTGTCGAGAATGCTAATATTATAATCTATCAAGATGGTTTTCCTCGATTTCATTAACGACATTAATATTTCTTTTATATTTAAAATATATTATTTTACTTACTTTTCATTATTATTTTAAGAAATTCTTTATTTTTTAAAAATATATTAGGACCATTTTGTCAAATCTATTAAAAATTTGAAATACACATTTTCACTAATTTCTAATATTTTTTAAATTATTCTTTTAAGCCGTTTTGTTATTGTTGCAATATTTTTTATATTAGCTATTTAGCTTTTGAGATTTTCTTTCCATATCTGAACTTAAAGAATGTATGCTTATTTTAAGTCAAAGTTTTATGTATCATTTTTTCACTGTTGTTTACACTGTTTTTCTATTATTTTTCCTTATTAAATAAATAGTTATTTTTATAAAAATATTTAAATATTCGAGTTTTTAAAATGTTTTATTTAAAATGAATTTGTTCTTTTAGTGGAAATATGTTTTAACCTTTTTAATAAATGATTATATAAAAAGATATAAATATTTTACAAATCTATGGCCTTTATTTAATTCTTTCTCCATTTTGTAAGTAGACTTTTATACTTTATTTATTTTACTTATGTTTACGGCCACAATGTCTCCGGTATATCTATTTACTATAAGTAAATTCAACGATATAAACGTTTTGTTTTTACGTTATATTTCAGTTTATTATTAAATATATTAAACAATGTTTTATTTCTATCTTCGGTTTACGGGATTTTGATTGAAAATATTTCAAGTATTATTATATTTGTCGAAATAAATTATTTTATTAGACTTGTAAAATGTTCATATATAGAGATCAAATTTTCGACGACAGTGTTAAAACTAATTTTTATTTTATTTTTAAAAACAATATAAATTGAAAATCATTTTTATAAACAGTATTAAATAGACATTATATATATTTAAATATTTCATTGTAATATATTTCAATTAATATAAAGCGCTTTATATAAATAAACTGTTACATAAAGAGCTTAATTTAATTTAATATTTCCTTCAAATTGCAGCGTTTGATATTGTTTTGTATTTAAATTAAATATTTTTAAACATTTTTCTATCGTTATAAATATAAGGTTTCGTAATTAAACATTACGAAAGATTAATTTATATTAGAATAAGCTGTAATGAATATTTCTTTATATTTTAATCAATACGTATTATAAACAATTCACGAATAGTGTGGAGTAAAATTTACAACGTAAAAGAATTTTGTAATTAAATGAATTATTAAATCTTCTTCATCTAATCAATATTTAATCTATGATAAAAAGGCTTAAATACTTCAATTATTTCGGTATATTTTTAAATATTATAAGTGTTTCAAATTTAAAAATATCTTTATAAGTTAATATTACATAAATTCATTCATTAATAACAAGTATAGTTATGTACTAAATTATAATAATAATCTTAATAACTGAGTTGTATTATTTCTTGATGGTTATCAAATTAGTTATATTTAATTAACAGTTAATCGCAATCGAATTAACTATATTCGACTAGCCTTTAATCGTAATTGAACCGAGCAATTTCGATTAACTTACATTACGTAACATTTGTCAAGATCGACATCGTTTAGCGCCTTATCCTAATCGTGCCTTTGGGAGCTTGGCCGCCGACCATTAATATATATCCTTTAAATAAAAAGGAAATACCCTTTTTAATTAACTATCCTAGATATTATAATTGAAAAATAAACGGGAAAATTAAGAACCATAGTGCTTAATTTATTGCTTAACGAAAATTAACCTTATATATATTAATATAGTTAAAATATTTCTATTAATTTGTTTCTCTTTATTATTATAGCGGTACAAAGTAACAATATAATCACATAGTGTTATTTCCTTTATTGGTTTATACTTAATATTAGCTTTTTAGGTTAAAATAATTCTTTTTAATACGTGCATTAAGTTTATCAATATTTTAAGATGGAAAAAATTATTTTTAGATTCACCGTCAAATATAACATTGTTGTAACGATTAGTTATTTAAATAATAATAATAGTAATCATAACGAATTATATTACTTTGTCTTAATGTATTACATAACTCCACAGTAATATTTATTTCAGAAAAAGAATTTAAATTAAATAATTCTAAAATATTATAATAAGATAAAGTAATGAGATATTTAATTCCTTAATCATATTGGGTATTATTTATCAATACGTTTATTATAACCGCGTGTGTAACACATCTTATATTTTCGCATTTCTATTTAATGTTTTTATAATATTTGGTTTTAAACCATATCAATAGAGATTTCTGAATCATATGTTTTAGTTAAAGTTTAGGTTGTTCCTATATAATAACATTTTTAAAAATAAATTACTGTCAATTTTAGTAGCTTGCCAAAATTTAATTTCTCTCGTGTAAATGGATACGATTGAACTAAATAATTCGGGTAAGAATATTGTGTTTTTTCAGAAAGAAATATTAAGAGATCTTATCAAATTTATAAGTAAATTACATTAATAATTTTTTATGTTTTAGAAGTTTTCGTTCTATTTTTGTACGAATATTTTTAAAAGCTTTTACAAATAAAGAAAAATCGAAATGGTAGAACACGTAGATTTGAAGTCGGTTAAAATATAATTGAAGAAATTTAATATGCAAAAAAAAGTATTAATATATAATGACATAAATCCGGCTTTGGCAAATCCTTATTTAATAATATTGAACATTATAATAATTTCAAGCATGTTTCAGAGATTAGCTGGATTCGCCGTTTTGCAATTTAAATAAAAAAACGTTACATTAAAACGTTCATACAAAAAAATAAATATTTTTCAAACTAAAAAAATTAAAAAGGTCGAAAGGCTAAAACCGATATTAAAAAAGTATATAAAACGCAATAATGGCGTTATTCGCGTAAAGGTTTTTCGATTTTTTTAACAATAATATTCGTAACCGTTAATAATAAAGATTCGTTTTGTTAAATAACTGACTAACAATTGTTAACTTAATTGAGCCACGAAGTCTTTTCGATCATATTCGTAACAGTTGTTAAACACGTTCCTGTTACAATTAATATTGTGTTTTATCCCAGCTCTATTTCTTCGACTAGCTTTAAAAGTCTCTATTTTTACGGGTTGCGATTTTACCGTATATATTCTGATATATTGACACCAATACTAGATGAAATCTAAATTTAGTATTATTATTATTCAATATTGTAACGCGCATTACTATTTTCACGAATTTACAATCAGCTTTTTAATGTTAAGATTAAGGATTATTTCTTTTTACTTGAATAAGAAATAACTATAAAACTGAATTTTGGAACATAATATCGTACATTTTTATAATCTATTTCGTTTTATGATATTTGCTTATGCTTTTTGAAATCTTTATTTCATTTACTTGTATTATTAAAAATTCTTCAATATTTGTAATGATTATATTTATGGCTTTAAAAGTCTTATAAAAAGTTTACGTTGTCAAAATTATAAATCTTATATAACACCTTATTTTAGTGCTATACATTAAATAATCTTAAACTAGTTTCGTGGCGTTTATAAATTATTTTCATAGACTCCTTTATAATAGATTTTAAATTAAAACGCTTTTTAAGGTTTTTGTTATAACCCAACGGGCTACGATCTCTAGAAACGGTTTGCTACGACCCAACCACGAATGCAAGGTGGGGCAGGTCACGTGATAAATCACCAACTTACTGGAGGTGAACTAGTCAGCCGGATTACCAACTTATTGATGGTAAGCCAGTAAGCCGGATTAACATATATATATTTATTATTTCCACAATTTAAATAATTTCAGCTTAGAATAAAACATTGTTATCTAAGGCACCGTTAGTATTACGAAACGTAATTAAGATATCTTATTACTACACAGTTCTATAATACTCCTGCCAATATAAACCAGTACGACATAGGCTCAATAATTGGTTAAACTACCTAGCCGTCATAGTTTTTTAATAGTTAACAAATTTTAACGCTTAATATGCCGATTTATAATAAAAAACCTAAACAATATATAAGGCTGTTTGCTATAATAATAACAATTTCTTAAAGCTTTAATCTGCAACAACTTAATAAACCTTTACTTAAGTAATAGCGAATAAAAGTTTAAATTTTCAACGAAAGCGCCGAATTTAAAATATTAGGAAAGTTTTAAAGAAAAATGTTTTGATGCATTTATATCGGTACGATTAGCTATAATCTAATTGATTTTGTTATACTACGTCATTAATTTCAAATTTTGTTCAAAAATTAAATTTAAAACCCGCAAAATACTAAATTTAACAATGTATATAGTGGCTAGATATTTTCCGAAAACGAAAATATAATCGCGGCGTTATGAAAATATAAATCCGATATATGATAAAGAACTTATCGACAGCGAGAAGAAATTTCGAAGAATGTTAAATTAACTATTTTATTTTATATTAACAGAAAATGTGTTCTATTCAACCTGAATTATATTTTAAGAAAGTTTCGAAGTATATTCTCTCTATAATCTATACAAAGCTTTGCTTTTTCTTTACTATTGTGCGAACTATGCGCCAAATTCAGTTTATAAACCAATATACTATAAATAAAGCAAATATTTGAAAAAGCAAAGAAAGTTAATAAAACGGTTATAAAATTGGCAGATATTATTCCTAGGAAATGTAATAAGTTTATAATAACGTTAAAAATATGTATTTTCAAATATATCCACTTTATATAATGTAGAATTGCCGTCGCATATATCTTTAATAAGTATGCTCTCGAAAAATAATGATTAAGGCTATTTAAAAATTCAATACACGCTGGTTACCAAAAAATGAATAATAACGTAATTATATTAAAATAATTAAAATACGCATTTTACCTCTAATTCGATAGCATTTCGTAACAAATAATCGTTTTTTCTTTCAAATTCTATGTTATATAACTGTTCTTTATATTGATATATTTCTTATCATAATTAGATAAGAACTTCGCATTATGTAACATTACTATATTTTTAATACTTAAAAAATATTTTATTATCGTCCAAGAGACTAGTAACAGGCCTGATTATAATTCTTTAATATAATTACCGAATATTAAAAGTGTATTGCCAAATTGTGGAAATCGTGATTACTAAGAGAAATATTAAATATAAATAACTTTATAACGATATTCTTTTTTAAAAACTTAAAACACTATTGAAGATCGTCGATATAATACTTTACCCGGCTTATATATAGAAAATACCATGGGGAAAAATGTTGCATAATTAAAATGAAATCGTATATACTTTTTGCGAAGAACTAAAGTTAAGAAAAGAAAATACGAACGGCCTCAGAGAATATAACAAAAACGTTTCACAATATACAAAAAGTAATAATTAAAATAGCTAAAACACTTAGAAATTTTAAATCCGAAAACGTCTTTTTCTATTATAACAATAAACTTCCACAATCGAAACTGTAAGAATCGTAAAATCTAAAACGCCAATTTGCTATAAATTAATCGAAGAAAGTTTTTACGAATTGATTAAAGATTAAATCAGCTGAAAGAAAGTTATTAAAGGTTAAAAACTTATAAAAGCTAATGATTAAATTGTATTTTACAAGTATATTAAAAAGTAATTAATGAATAAAATAACGCAAGTTTCATAATTTAAATCGTTTTGTTTTATCAAAAAGTACGTTATTATATTGTTTTAATGTCTTATCTTCATTTATTATTAATGTGATTTAATTTGTAAAGGCTGAGATTAGGTAGTTTTATTACGTATAATAATGCGAAATATAAGCAAAAGATATCATATATATAAATATCCACATTTTAAGACAAGGTACATAATAAATTTGATCCTGCAATTTCTTTAAATGTTTATATATCTTATGGCCTAATCATTAACATTTAAAACAACCGTTAAAATAAGGCTTTGCAAGTCTCTTATCTTTAGCGGAGTTATGCAGTATAGCTTCGGATGAATGTCTATTTAAAGAGAAATCTAGGACAATATAAGTTGAAATTCTTGAGTTTAAAGAAAATATGACTTAAAAAGGCCTGAAAAAAATCTATAAATGTTAAATGTCTAATACAAAATAGAACTGTCTATTATTTTATAACAAAAATAAATTTAATTTAAAGAAGTCGTTTATTAGATAAAACGATTTTGTTATTATGAAACAGAATGAATTCTGTAATTATTTAATCTCGTTTTTAGTTCAATTAATATATATTTTGAAAATTCTGTTTTATTAATTAATTAACTTCTGATATCGTTAGACATTGTAAACTTCTATGTTATATTTATTTGTGAACCAACCGGAACTTAATAAATTTATAAAGTTGGAAAATTTATTTAAATATAAAAAGTTATATTCATTGTTAAAGTAATTTTGTATTTTAGCCAAGATATTAATAGTATTATTTAATTTTATTATATACTAAAAGCTTTTTAAAAAAAGTTTTAAAAATATATAAACGTTTAAATAAAAATGAAATTAAGGCCTTTATTTCGGATACACAATTACATCTAATTTGATAAATATTGGATATTAATTTAAAAACATTAATTTTTTAAATTTTGAAAGATTAAATTACAATTTGGTCAAAAATTTAAATATGCTTAATTCTATACAGTCTATATTTTATATATTTCTTAGTCAGATTAATAATATTTTTCGAACAGCTAAAATTTAAACTGGCTATAAAACTTCTCGTAAAGGATTAAAAAAGGTATATATAATTGAAAGATATTTGAATTTATTTCATATAAAATATTAATTTATTAAATATTTTTGGAATTTTCTAAAAAAAAAAGCTAAAATCATTTCCGTATTATTAATACATTTAAACTATTAGTTTTCATACTCAAGATATTATACAATATATTATATATTCTTAATATAAATAATACCAATGTGTTTTATATTATAGTATTTAAAAGAAATTGAATATTATAATTATATCAAAATATATCAAAAACGGATAAAATGGAAATATGTTAAAACCTTTATTAAATTAGGCTAAGATTTATATTTACAAAATAACGATTAAATTATTTATATAACATAAGTTTAAAAGTGTGAATTAATAATACGAACATATACTACATTAATAAAAGAGAAATGCTTAATTTAAATAATAAAACTCAAATGGTAAAATAATATAAAACTTTAAGTTATTTTTATAAAATACGTAGAATGTTAGAAACATTAAAAGTATTAATCTAAATTAATAAGAATATAAAAGCATACATAATCAAAAAATTAATTAAGAATATATAACACTTCAAACAAAACTACATTACGTAAAAGATTTAACTGTTATAAGAAATTTGTCATTATTTTTTTAAACAGTATAAATATTGTTTTAATTATAAATAGATTAAACTATAAAACGAATTCTACGTATATAAATATACAGTGGCGGATATTGTGAATAGAAATCTCTTAAACCTTTACAACTAAAAACAATTAAATTTTTTATTCAATTTACTTCTGAAAAATACTTAATAACAAATAAAAATAAATGATTACGTAAAAGACATACCTATAAAACCTTTTGTATTATTACCAATAATATAGTTATTAAAAATAGAAAGAATAAGTGTAACAAGTAATTTATAAATATTTTAAATGGTCATTATTGATTAATAAATCAAATTAATTTTATTATAACATTCGCTATGAAAGTTTTATACGAAAAAGTAATTAAAAGGTTTTTCACTACAGAATGAAAAATATTTATTTATATTGAAATAAAAACGAATCTTATAACATTATAAAATTATCTTAACAATATAAAACATATATACTTTAATTTAAAACTTAAAATAAAAAGAAATAAAACGTATAATAATAAAATATGTTAAATATATAATGAAAGAAATAATTTGATAAATATAATAAAGAATTACAACCACTATTTATAAAAAGATTACACGTTCGTAAAATTTAAAAATGAAAAGGAATGTGTAACCAAAACTGTTAATAAAGAAACAGAAATATTTAAACAACATTAAACTTCTTGACGTAAAAATTAAAATATATTAATATTCTATTTTAATAAGGATTGTTAACTTATTTAACCTTGTATGTAAAAGTAAGAAAAGATTATCTATAAATATAAGTTCTGAAATTGAAATATATATTAATTATAACAGAAAGGCTTCAAGTGAAATTAATTAAACAAAAGAATTTATTTAAAAATATTATGTAATAAACTTTGATGTGGAGATATTATGTTTTATAATATGCTTTTAATATAGGTCAAAGCTAAGTAAAAATAATATTTGAATTCTTTAAAAAGTTATATATATCTAGAAGAGTTTATAAGCGATTAATAAGAAAGATGAGGAACATAATTCTTAATTACAAAAAGCTATAAATGCAAATATAAAATTTAATAAATTATTTTCACTTTAAAAAAAGAAACTAAGTATTAAAAACATATTATAATCCTTAGGTAATAAAAAGAAAAACAATTAAATAACGACTTTTAATTATAACTTAATAAGGTGAAACCTTTAATTTATATATAATTGATGAATAATACATATACATAAGTATTTAAAAGTAAATTTAATACTAAATTATTAAAATGTGATTATTACGACCTAACAAGCTCCGGCCTCAAAAAACGGTTAATCAAGGATCACACGGGCCACCTCCCGGGTTACGTAACGATAATCACTGCCAAGCCAGTGATTATCAATAATCAAAGGTGATCCCAAGTGATAATGATCACCATCGATTACGTGATCATAAGTGATCGAGCCAAGAAAAAGGAAAATATATACGTTCATTATTTCCATAATTCAGATATCTTCAGCTTGCAACACTTATTAATACTAATCGTTTGCAATACGACTTCTGCACCTTGGTATTGAGAGACGTGACTAAGTTACTTTATTGCTATAGAGTCCTACGATACTCCTGCCAACATAAACCCGTACAACTAAGGTTTAACAGTTGGTTAAACCCCTTAGCCGTCACAGTGATATATAAACTTATAAAATAATTCTTAAAAATGTATTAATTAACATTTACTTTAATAATAATTTAGTAAAAAATTATAACTTAAAGCTTTTTAAATATGTTTAAAACATTTATTATTAAAACTAGATTTGATTTTTAAAGTCTTTATAAAATAACTTATTTTTAAAATATTTTATAAAAATATGAAAATGTAATTTATAGGCAAAACTAAAAACTGGTATAAGCCTGTTGCTAAATATGAATTATTTTTATATTTATTAGATAAAATATAAAATAAACTTTACGGGGATAAATTGTTCATAATCGAAAAACATAATATTAAATATAAGGGTATTAAAATGTAATAAGGTAGGAATAAATGATCTTTATAAATATAAAGTTTGAATTATTTAAAGAGTTACTTTACATCAGGACAATTTAAGAAATATTACAAGATTTTATATATTAATATATAATATTATATATAGATATTTTCATGTTTGTAGTAACCTACTATATTTGTATTTGTCGCTAATAAACAGATTATATACGAAATATATTTATTAAAGTTTTTTAATTGTATAATACCATAAAGTTTTATTTAATAAACAATATTAACTTTGCAAATTAAAGAAATTAAAAACCGTAAAACATAAGAGGATTACCGAACTAATTCAAAGTATATATGAAACAAATTTATAGTTATACATTAAAACTGTAAAGTACAATTAGAAAATAAAATACTTTTAAAATTTATTAATTTGTATAAAAAGCGTATTTTGAATGTTATTATATTTAGTTAACTTTTGTTAACTTTGGTTAAACTTATTGAATATAAAATTTATAAATAATAAAAACGCTATAAGAAAACAAATATAATTATATATTATTTAAATATACTTTATTAAATGAAAATCGATAAAATAAACTATACTTATATTAAGTAATGAAATTATTAAATAAGTAACATATGTTATATATTATTATATTATTTAATGAGATTTAAATAAACCGAGTTTTAAGTATAAGATATTATATAAAAACTTATAATAATTAATATAACTTATGGAAAAACTAAATCTCTATTAAAAAAATATATTTATGTTACAATCATCAGTTATAACCTATAGATATATAAGACAGAATAATGCGGTTAATGCTCGAGCGGATAGCGTTCTACTTTTAATACTATAATAACTAGAGTTTTGTTCTTTTGTATTATAACGGCTTATCAGCTCCTCTAAAGGTTAGACGTTCGATTTTTGGATTAAGTAGGTAACTTACTCCCTAAATATACTCGATATAGGGCCAATTTTTAATTAATGTAACTATTTGACCACAGGGCTTAAATCGACGCTGATTTCGAAAATTGCCGAACAGCTAGGTGACTTTCGGTTAGGAGCTTTTAAACTTAATTGCTTCGAGATAATGTAACTAAAAAGCGGACCTACAGTACTATTCCCAAATGGCACCTAGTAAATATATAAGGCAAAATAAAGCGGTTAATGCACGAACTAAAAACGTTCTACTTTTAGTTGTACAACAGGTAAAGTTTTGTTTTTTATACTGTAATAATTTACTAAATTATTGTTTATATAAATTATTCATGCTTTATCCATTTTTTAAATATAAAGGCATTTTTTGATATCATAGAAAACTATTAAAACTAAAACGAAATATAATTTTGCTATATTTTATAAATAAAACTGAACAGACATGCAATTTAAGAATTATAAATGAATAATTTAATTTAAAAACACCCTTACTGAAATTTAAATACAAAATATAGAATATTATACTTAGAAAATACTTGCGTTTTTTGATGTCATTATAATAACCGTTATACAATGTAATATATCTTAAAATATTAAAATATATAAAAGTAATTAATCGAAAAATAGGGGTAGATTGATTTATAAATTTTTAATGACCATTAGCGAGATTTTAAATGAAATTTATATTAATATTAATTTTGTAAATATTTATTGCTTATTAAAAAGTAGCAATATTTGTAACACATTTATAAATTTAAAACTAAAATTAATATTTTAAAACAATATATTTATAAAAGCCACTTCAAATAAATTCATTATTATATGATGGAAATTTTACGAAAACCTAAAACAGCTATTAGTATTCAAATAATAAAAATATTTTTAAATTACTACTTTAAGTTTAAATTCTTGTATTAATCTCTCTAAAAAAATATATTACCATAATACTTTCGTAACATATATTTTATTATAAAAGTTAAAATATCGAACCAAGAACATATATTTCGTAAAACTCTTCTTAACATATTCGTATTCCTGTAAAATTCTTTTTTACTAAAATTTTCGATCAATATAAATTTTAAATACAGCTTATCATTAAAATCTCGCCTAAATTAAAAATTTGTATCTGCATTTAAATTATATATCAACGGCTAAATCGAATATAGCAAACGCTTTTACCATATTATGTCTATTATAATTAAAGTATTGAAATTAATATAATACTTATCATTTAATTGAACTATAATCATAATTATTGCGAAACTTTATAACTATATAGGAAACCTATATTATAATTCAAAAAGCTATTTATAATACACAAAATAAAATGTTCTGAACATTACTACAATACTTATATTAATATAATTTACGTAGATATATTAAAAATAAAAATAAAAATGCAATTTATATATTCAATGTTTTTCTTAAAATACGTATCCGTGTAAACAAAAAGTAAAAGAAATAGTCAAATATTACCTTAATTCTTAGCCTGTGTTAAACTCGTCGTTTTTTTAACTGCTGTATTTTAAGATGATTTAAAGCTTTTTTATTTCGCTTTTATCTACGTCAAGTTTTATTTAAGTTTTAAAAGGTTTTTTACGTCTTCAATAACCCGGCAACTTAACGTTTGGAATTGTCGTTGATTCTCGCCAAAATTTAACTATCTGAAATTTTAAGCTGTTTGCTATTTTTCTTTTTAATTTTATTAATAACCTTTCTATAATTCATATATTTTTCGGCGTAAATGTTTTTAAAGATCGAATTTTTTAATTTTTACATATTCAATTGTATCCTAAAATTCAAAGCGGAGATCGTCTTTTAAGGTAAGTATTTTAAATCGATTAAAATATATACAGTTTTCGTTCTTCTAATAGTTTTATAGCATTTAATTACTATAAATCAAACGATTTAGTTAGAGATTTTGCTAAAACTGATTACCAGTATTATGTATCTGGAATTTTGCAGCATATTTTAGGTATGGTAATTAATTGTGATTTGCGAAAATGTCGCAAAAAACAATCAAGATTAGAATTCTTAGCCCTAATACTAGCTAACGTCTGATATTTCTAGCCGTATAACTGACGGTGATTCGCATAGTTTTTTTGCGTACTTAGGTTTTACCCTCAAGGTTTACCGTTTAAAGTTTAATATGTCGACTTTGTCGAAACGGCTAACGAGAATAAGATTGATGAAAGACAATACTTATCTGTAATTACATATTCGGCTTTAAAAGAAGGTTTTAGAAAATTAAGATATAATATATTTTAAGTGAAAATGTTATAAATTAAATATTATATTGGTGAATAATCAATACAACATTTATTTTATGTATTATATCGTATAAAAGTTTTATAAAAATTTGAAATAATTTTAACAGTATAAGATAATGTTAAATACTTTCTATAAATACAAATATAAATAAAGGTTAAAACTAAAATAAAAATGATGTTTTATCTTTCGAAAGAATAGAAATTAGTTTATTTTATTAATAAGATATAATAAATTATTTAATTAAATACGAATAGTTAGTTTTGAGGACAAATATTTGTATAGAAATGTTAAATGGATTTAAAATATAAT
The DNA here is from genome assembly GCA_004154925.1 of Monosporascus cannonballus. Classification (NCBI taxonomy): domain Eukaryota; kingdom Fungi; phylum Ascomycota; class Sordariomycetes; order Xylariales; genus Monosporascus; species Monosporascus cannonballus. The sequence goes on from QJNS01000004.1 coordinate 472,400, forward strand.
TATTAATTAAAAGTTGTGTTAAAACTTAAACAATACCAAGTTTTCTATCTTTTATTTATATATATTAGTAATAAATATTATTAAAGTCAATAAAGAGAGAACAGATAATATAATGTACAACATAGAAAGAACCTTAAATATCTAAAAGGATTTAGTTATTTTATACTTAATTAAGTAACGATATATTAAGTCTCTAAACAGAAATTTATAAATATTGAATAGTTATTTAAGTTTCTTTATAAATGACATTAATAGTACTTTATAAAATATTTATATTTATTGATACTTTTAGCAGTTTACAATATTATAATTATTAATAAATCTATCTTTTTTACTTTGTATTTTATGCGCGTTTTTATTTTAAAGTATGGTGGAAAAATAAAAATTAAAAAATATTATTTTGATGCCTTAAATATATAGAAGTTTTTACAATTAACAAAATATAATTTTGTTAAACATTATTACTATTAAACGAAGCATAGCTTCACTACAATATCTTTATATTTTACACCTCTTCTTGAAAATATTTAATATAAACTTTAGTAAAATTCTAGATCAGTTATAATTTACTTGTTTGAAGATATAATTCTTATATTTGTCTACGGCCTTTAATATAACCCAATTTTTTTATTTTTACAATACGCGTAATTATATATAATATCGAAATTCGACCTTAAAATTAAAAGAAAAAAAAACAAAATTTCAAATTCGTAGTCTTTGTTAAAATTTATATAAAATTTGTTAATTTCGTTTTGATCATAAATTTAAAACATCGTTTAAAAGGCAAATTCTTAGAAAACGAAAGTAATAAAAACACTTATTTTGAAAAATAAAAACGTTGAAAAGGGAAAAGTTGTACTAGAAGTTAATAGTTAGAAACTTAAAAAGTTGTTGAAAATAAGATTTCGAACGTTTCCGACTTTTACGAAGGTTATGAAATATAAATCCGGATAAAGTTTTCAATTATAAAAAATCCGAAAAATCTAAAATTTTTAAATGCAAAACACAATACTAAAAAATATATACATTGATTTTTTATAATTTACGTAATATCAATTTGTATTAATAATTTTTATACAAATTACTTGTATTATTATAAAACGTAATGAGTTCTTTTTTGCTTAAAGATTTATAGTATTTCTATTAATATAAACTGGAATAGTTATGGTTTAACAACTAGTCAAAGTTTGTTATTATTATATATTTAATATATTAGATTATCGCTTCTTAAATTGCGTTCAGGAATACCGTTATGTTGGTAAAATATAACTCTATTTTTAAAAGAATTTCAATCATTATTTACCGCCGTTTTATTTCGTATTTGTGAAATCCATTTAAAATATTTAGATTTTTTTATTAAAAGTATTACCAAATACGATCTTTTAACCATTTATAATATTTAACGATATTAATGCTATAATACGCGTTTATAAACTTTTATATTAATTTTTAATAAATTAAGTTCCTTTTATATTATTCCATGGTTGTAATTTTATAACGTTTATCGTTAGATTAACAGATTTTTTACATAAAAATTTCTATTAAGTACAACCTATTAAATCGGATAAAGTGATATAAAATAAAAACTAAATTTGTTATATATTTAAATACAACCTTAAAGCAATTTGTATTTTGTGTGTTTATTTAAAGTCCTATGCTTTTTAAATATTATCTGAAAACCAATATATAGTAATACAAGGTTATATATTGACAGTATTTGAAATACCATATAAATTGAGTTAAATTATACTATAGACACAAATTGTGTAAATTATGATGAATTAAATACATTTCAGTAATCGTTTAAAAATATATTTTTTAAAGAAAGATAAAACTTATATACAAAACGAAATGAAATATATATATATTAATCAAACTCTGTGAACCGGATTTTGATTTATAGCTTGTTTATAAACAATATATATTTGTTTTATAACCTGCAAATTTGCCTTTTGAAATTCTTCTTTATTTTCACTGTTAATAAATAAAATAGCGAATAATTAATATTAAAAAGCTTTATTAAAATACCACTAATATACAGTGACGTATGTTTTATAAAGATATAGGTATTGAATTACTTCTATTTTATTTTCTTACTTATTTGTAATTATGATACTTATATAAACATGAAAATCGACGACTGGTTTGTTTTCAGTTACTGTTCAATATAACTTTTTAAAATCATCAAATATAAGTGTTTTAAGTAATATTAAAATGACTTTAATAATTATAGTTTTATATCGCATTATTTTCTAAGATTTATAATTTATTAATTATAAATATTTTTATTAAAGCTTAGTAATTTTGTGACGGCGAGGCGATTTAACCAACTATTAAACCTAGGTCGTACGGGTTTATGTTAGCAGGAATATCGTGGGAATATAAGCAATGGATACAGGAATCGTGTTACGTTTTTTAATACCAAAATATCTTGAGTAACCAAGTTATAGATATTGATAAGTGTTATAAGCTGGAATTATTTAAACTATGAAATTAACGAACGTATATATTTTTCATAGATTTATTGAATTTTTATCATATCTTAATCTAAGTATATATCTAATATTATTAGATTCAATTTGTTTTGTATAGATTTATTGGGATTTTGATGTCCAAAAATATTCAAATTACTTAACTTTTTTGCGTAAGTCCGACCGTTTTCTGCAACCGATCTTGGTTTGAGTTATAATACGATATCCTTTTTTCTAGGATTTTTGCCCTTAAAAATCATTTTCTAGTAATTTATTAATCCATTATTATGGGAGGTCGTACTGTTAACCGTAAGCCTTGTAAACGCCCTAATTTAAAAAAAATAGATTTTTTAGGTACTTATATTATTAAATTTGGTTTTGAAGGTATGCCGTGTACATCATATTTTGAAAATGGTGCCAAATACAAAAGAAATAAAGTATTCGTCGTTATAAGGAACATATTATGAATTATTGTTATTGCGATAGTTTTAGCGTTTTTAGTGATTCTTTGCGTCGTATTAGAAAGCAAAATGATCATTTAAATCGCGAAACAATATTGCTAAAGAAACTCTTTTACGTTTTTAATAGAAAATAAAAGAAAATCTAATACCGAAATAACACGGTATTAACGAGATTATTAATCTTTTTTCTAATTTTGTCGTTAAAAAATTCTTTTATGTTAAGGGAATTAAGATTGTTAATCGCGGACTCTAGTGAATAAATAAAGTAGACGAGGAAAAGCGTTCGAAAAATCAATTTTCTTTATTTATACCGCTTATTAGCTTTTTTAATTGATATATTTCTGAAAATCTTAATTAGATGGTCTTTTTTTGTATTTTCATTACTGCCAGTAAAAGTTCTTTAATAAATGCTAGGCGCCAATATGATATTAGGCGGGTTTCTAGGTGTTTTCAAATTTTAAGTGCTTTTTTCACTTCATTTAATATTAGGTAAAGTCGTTCATTTTTCTTATATCGAATATTCTTTTCATTTTCTACACAGTATCGTTCTTTATCTTTACTTTGTTGTGGATCCTATATACTTTGATTATGTCCGTTATTAATTCGAATAAGACAATTTTAAAAACTGGATAAAGTCTAACTTTTGACAGGAATTGTAATAGGTAATTATTTTTTGAAATTTTTTTTCACAATTTTATACGGGCCGGTATATTTGAAATCGGATTTTTTTGCTAAGCCTTTCTGTTTAATATTTTTAATAATAAGCTAAAAAATTTTTAAAGGTTCATTCTTTGAACCGTTTTTCGTTATTATATTTGCTTATTTGATTATGTACGACTTTTAATTTTGTTTTTATTTTTTTGATAGAATTATTTAAGTTATTTTGACGTAAAAACTATCTCAACGTTAAGTAACCCGTTATTTTGTATTTCTTTATGGATTTCCGAGGTAAAAGTAAAATTGATATTTGTAAATATTATTTTCATTTTTTCGTAATAATTAGTATTATTACCTAGTTGCCCCATTAATAATGTTTAACCCATTTATTTGGTTTATAATCACTATAATATCGTAAATACGGTTTTAACCGTTAGTTTATTCGTTTTATAGGTTTATCTATTTATATATTTAAAATATTGGATAATTTATAATTTAAGTCGCTTTATATTATGACGCCCTGTTAAAATTTAAATAAAATAATAATTCTTTATCTAAAATAATTTCTATTAATGATCCCTAGACGCTAAAAAATAGTTAAAAAATATATATTATTTATTTGGCCTTTATAGTCCTATAGTATATTAGAAAATAATAGACTTTTGTATATCAATCGACGTTTAAGAAAATTTTATCGTAATGCAATTTTCTATCAGGATTTTGTAATATAAGGAATTTGGTGATCACGTTAAACGTAACTAAATATTACGGTTATTCGGCAACCGGTAATAGTTATAATTTTTTGTATAGTTTATGTCGTGGAACCTTAGCTTTGGCGTATGTTTTACATTACTGTTCGACCTTTTCTATTGTTAATTTCATTTTAGAAAAATAATAAGTTCATTATAAGCGTTTTAGGGTTTTGTAAATCCTTAGATATCTATGTAACTGATATTTATATATTTTCGGTATCAGATATTCCTGGTATTTTTCTGGAATTTATATTTTGTTTGTTTTTTGGTTTTCTAGGGCACCGTTATTATATTACTGGATTTTTTGCTGTATATCAAAAGGTATTGTCCGAAGTATCGTAATTTATCGTAAACGTAAATATCTTCTTATAATAATATCAAAAATTATATATTTAACTTTAACTAATTTTTTTGAGGTTTAGTCGTTTGCTTAAGATATCGGCTTTACCGTTTTTTAAGCTTTTTCTATAGATAATAACGAATGCGAAGTTTGTCAATTCCTTTTTGTATTTTAATTATCGTTCTGTATGTTCTTTGGTTATAGTAAAACAGGTAAAACTTTAATAATTTATATAAATTTTGCCTTGATTAACATTTTCTTTAAGGAAATATCCTAATTTCTTAAAGCCCATAACGATAACCATAAATTCTTTATCTAGATTACGGAAATTAAGTACAGCGTTTTTGAATTTATACGAAAAAAATACAATAAGATGTAATTTGCCTTGATTATTTTATCGTCCGAATCTTACGTTTAACGCGTAATCCCAAATATCGGTTTTTAATTTGACAAAACGAATTAAATTATACACAATTAATATTAGTTTGTTAATAATTACATCATTAAATTTCTAAAAGGTTTTTTCTGTATTTTGTATTTATTTAAAGTCTTTTTTCTTTTTGATGAAATTGATTGAAGATATAATTCTCCTACCTAAATTTCGAATAAACTTTCTATAGTAATTGACGAATCCAAAGAATACCTATATTCTTTTGACCGTGGTTAGCGTTTATTATTCTGTAACTACAGCGATCTTTTTGGAGTCCATTTTGTTATATTCTAGAATGACAATATATCCTAAATAGTTCACTCTTTGAGTATAAAATTGATTTTTTTTTAGCGTTAACTAGCAGCCTTACGTCCTATAAAGCTTAAAAATGTTATAAATGTATTTTATATATACTTTTTCCGTTTTTCAAAAGATAAACACATTGTTAAAATAGCATAAAACAAAAATATTGAAATATTTAGATAATATATAATTAATTATTCGTTAAAAGGTTGTTAGTACGTTCGTAAATTTAATTGGTATAATCAAATACTTATATGATTTATATTTTGTTTTGAAAATTATTTTCTATTTATATTCTTTTAATTTTAATCTTCTTTTATTTATTTTTATAATCGAATACTATAAACTATTTAGCTCAGTAGAGTTGGTTGTTTATTTTTGTAATTACGGATAATAATATTTAATTTTTGATAATAGTATTATGTAATTATGGATAATTAATGATAAATTGCAATTTCCTATTTTTTTTAAATACAAATACTTTCTAGTATTTCGTTATTAATTTCGAAAATCTAATTTACTTTTTATAACTCATATTTAATTACTCATTGAAAACGCGTAATATATCCTTATTAAGGTTGTAAATAAGGTATAACTTCGTTAATCAACTTTCCTTGACAATTATCTTGTAATTTTATTCCTTATATTCCGATAACTTCGTATCGAAATCTCTTCTAAAAATCTACTTATATTTATAGTATTATACAAACTAATTAAATACATTTTTTAACTTTTAAGGCCATTATTTCAAATCGTTATTTAATAACCTTAATTTCGCTTTATTTATAATAGTAATAGAGCGCATTTTTTCTTAATATTTATTTTCTTTTTTATATTTTATTCTTTTAGGTGATAATATTTTATCGTATTCGTATGTTTGCATTTGTTGCCATTTTTGACGAAATATTAAGATTTCGTTTCCTTTCTTTTGTTTACTAACGGATGGTAAAACGAATTTTACCTAGACAGTTCCTCCGTTAATTAAAATTAAAACTCCATACTGGCGTATCCATAATACTTCTGAGATTATATCGAAATACCTAAATAAAATAACATCGAAATTAATTATTTCGTATTATTTTCGAGTATAAATCTTAAAAAAATTAATTTTGCATAAGGTTTTTTCGTTATCGTAAACGAATTTCTAATCTTCGACATTTGTAATTCCCTAAAATGTTAATTTATATTTTTCTAATAATTTAAATTTATTAGCCTTAACTAGTACAATATAATTTCCCTTTAAAATTCCATGATTTATGATTATCATATGCTAGTATATTTCGATCCGTATATCCAGAGTAATAAAGTTATTAGCGGCTTTTATCGTCGCATTTAAAACTCATTTTCGGAAATATTTTTAATTCCTCCAAATTCCCTTCTTTTGCGGCTTTTTTATAAGTACTTTTTGTCTTTTAACTGTTTTCGAATTTATCGAACCTTATTTAGATTTTTTTAAATAACGCGTTAAGCTGTTATAGTTATTATTATTATCGACGTAGTATTTCTTAATGTTGTATTAATTATTTTTAATATTGTTAGAAAGTTTTGGCTTATTAAATACATTATTCTCTTATAATTTCGACCGTATTCTATTATACGTTATATTATTTGTCGTTCTATAGTTCTTTTATAAACTAACGTATTTTTTCTTTAATAACTGGTCGATCTTCTCGGTTAATAGTAAAGGTTAACTAGAAATAAAAATTCGTAGTAGCCCTTGCGCAATACTTTTCTATTATACGCTAAATGAACTATTTTTCCTTTGGCAATTATTGTATTTATAATCGTAAAAAGGTCTTTTTACGGGCATTATTTTTTCTTAGACCAGCGTTATGTTTTGGCTAGTTAATAAATATTATTTTCCGGGTTTATAAATCGAAAATAGTGATATTATTATTTATCGTTTTTACTATTTCAAATTCGGTTTAAAAAATCGGATCTCTTATGATATATACGAGTGATATTTCTGTAAATATATTATTTTTCGCCATCAGGGTATTTTTATCGTTTAGAATATATAGCATATATATTGCTGTATCGATTTATAGTTTCACGATGAACGTCTTTTATTTACTTCTAATATTCATTTTGCCATTTTCTCAAAATATTCCATTTTTTGAACGCCTTTTAAATTAATTTTTTTAAATTTCTTTTATCCCTTATCGGCTTTTCTATTAAGATAGCCTGTTTTCGTAAAGAGTCTGAATTATGTTAATAATCTTATTATTGCTTTTTTGCCTTGTTTCTAGATTATTCTCTCGGTATAAATATTTAATTATCCTATTATAATTTTTAGATATTCGGCATTTAAAAGCCTTATATCCCATTTTGCTATAATTAAAATATTAAATTTAGCTGTCATTTGTTCTTTGGACCGTATCTATGTTTATATGTCCTGGTATTATGTTATGGGATAAAAATAGTAAATGGCGTTTTTTAATTAATTGGGCGATTAGCCTCTGTATCTTCGAATATATTGTCTCTTTTTTTAGTCGTCGTTCTTACAATCTGTGATTAATTTTAATAACTTCGATAATGTACTGGTCGAAGATTTTAAATTTCGAAAATTTAATAACCCTAATTCTGACATTATCTTTTAATTCTATTTAAAATATATTGATTAAATTATTATCTTCGTTATTAGTTTACCTTACTTTAGCCACAATGCTCCTAACATTAATGGCGTATTTCGAAACAGATCCTTATTATCGTAATTACAAAATCTGCTGTACTGCCGTTCGTTCTATATCAAAATTCTTACAATTGGCTTCTAGATTTTTGTCAAAATTTACCTAATTAACAATGTATTCTTGGTAGTTTTGTTCTGATCGGCCGTAGCGTTTTTCAAATAATCCTTTATGGCTGGCTTAAATCGGTCCAAAGTGTCTCTCGTAAAATAAGTTGCTGCAACAAGAATTTTATTAAACGAATTGTTCTAATATTAAAAACGAAAATATATTCGTATCTAAATAAGAAAACTTTCAGTATTTTCTTTTTTATTGAAAGGTTAAGGCTTTTCGGCCTTATACTTAATTACCATAATTCGAATTAAAAAGATTATTACTTATTTCGCAAACCGTTTAATATGCTTTTCGAATTCCTTATTTCTGGCTTAGAGCTATACAGTAGCAAGAAATACTTAGGTATTAATTAACATTTTACCTAAAGGGGATTGCTCAGAGTGTAATAGTATTATTAAATAACACTTTATAACCTATAACGGTTAAACGGTTAAACTAATTATCAAACTTAAGTTATACAGATTGATATTAACAAAAGGATCGTAAAGATTTAAATAATAAATATTGAAATCGTTTTATAATTTTTATTACCAAAATATCTTATGTAACTAAATTAGAAGTATGAATAAATATTGCGAGTTAAAATTGTTCAAATTATGAAAATAACAAACGTATATTTTTTTCACATGTTAATTAAATATTCATTAAATCTTAATATCCTTATAGATCCAATGTTATTGGATTCGATTTGTTCTATATAGATTTACTTGGATTATGATGCCAAAAGAGATTCAAATCGCGTAACCTTTTCGCGTGGATTCGACCGTTTTCTGCGACCGATCTTGGTGTAGGTTATAACAAATTTCTAATATTAAGATTATAATATTTCTAATCTGCTAATAAAAGCGTTTTCAAGTATATAAAAACGCAGTTTAAGCTAAAAAAAGCGATATTAATAGCATTTAAAAATATAGACATATATTTACACAGCTAAAAAATTAAAATTTAAACCGAAGTTCATTAAATTGCTCCTATTAAACTTATATATACTACGATGTATAAACAAAGCTTTTCATCATAATATCCATTTTTAACTAGCGCGCAAAAGCGGAGAATAAGAACACCAAGACTTTGCTGCCTAAAGGATTATATTTAAAAATGTTCTTCAGATATATAGTCTTCCAAGCCGCGTTCTAACGCGATTGATCTTTTACCGCGTTATACCTATATATGAATGTAGCTTCCGTGGCCCCCATAGCCGTGCAATGGTTTTCATTCTCCTTCTAGGGGAAGTTGTCAGCTAGCTGGAGGGTGCGAAGAACTCCCCATATACGGAACGGTCCCATACTGATCGGCTTATATATGTTCCGTGGCTGAGCTATTTAAAGTTGTACGCGTACGATAACGCCTACAACTTAGGTAAATATAATAATATAATTAATATCCCTTATATTTTACAATTCAAAATCTTATTTGCTTAATTCGTATACATATTTATTAATTAGCTATTATTAAGACGATATAAGTTATATATTAATACTAATAATTTATACACCTTAATAATAATAAAGACCTTATAATCGACATGCTCAATTATTTATAAAAGGTTAAGGACCAGGATCGTTTTAAGGGAAATTTTTAATTTAAAATATACGCGCTAGACTTTTGGGATTTTATTAATTTCTTTCAGTTATTTTTATAACTTGTTAAACCAATAGACCACGACATCACCTTTTATCCCAAAAGATGAATTTGTTATATAGCGCGATCTATTACCTTGTTATCGTTCTTATCGTCCGGAAAATTTATCGGAAAAATCGATTAAACAGAATATCTAATAAGTATCTTTAAAATAACGACCGAAAATATAATATTTTCTGCAAAAGCGTTAACGACTTAATAAAATAAGTTCTGAAATTAATATTTTTAGTAATTAAGAAAACAAATTCTTTTTGAAAAGAATTGACTGGAATAATATATTCCATTGGCCGAATTAAATAAGGTATATAACAATAGGTTCCTAATTAATATTTAACGAAAACAATGCGAAATATTAAAGCAAGTTTGGAAATCTAGCAAAAGATTAAACAAATAAATCGTAAAATGGTAAAATATTATGACCTTAAGATAACGATATAGTATTCCAAAAACGAAAACGATAATTATATGAGTTAACGATTTATATATAGGATTAGCCCTTATAGTTAGGGTATAGACTACCATCTTTTAGATAATAAAAAAGGCCAAGCTTAATAACCCTGCGATTAATTTTCAAAAAGCGGCATTTAACCTTTTAAATTATCAGGCTCTAGCCTATTTTATATTTATATTACGGAATATTAAGATAATGTTTCCGACGTTTTAGGAAACCCTTATGGATGCCTTTAATTAAGATAATTTTAATCCGAAAAACGTTAAGTATATTAATTTTTAATAATGAAAAAAGCTCCGAAACGTAAAGTAAAGCGAAATAATAGTAACAGCTTTTATTTTAATTAAAGCGTTAATTAACGAAAGCGATAAAGATCGAATACGCAAAATATTCCTTATAAGGCCTATTTAAGCCTTTACCATATATTATCCCAGCATTATTATGCACTTCTTAATAAAACCCCACTACATTTCCGCTTTAACGATTAAATAAAAGTATACATTTAAAATCTAATTACCGTTGTTTAATTTTTTATAGAAAAAATCCACTATGTTTCAAAAACTATAACACAAATAGTTACATAAATAAATTAATTTTTAAAAATGATTAAACGATTTTTGATATATCTTTTAATTGTTAATTAACATAACATTATAAGGGGTTGATTTTACTCCTTAAAAGCTTTATTTACTTTAAACTTAAAATTAACGATATATATTTTTAATTTTATTAATAGCTTTTGGAATTTTAAATTAATTATATACGATAACCAATTATACATACATAACAATTTCGTTCCAATTAAAGAATACGGAAAGGTTAATGTGGTATTTCGACACCTTAGTGGTATAAAAACGTTATATTTATGTAACATGATATATTACGAAAGTTTCGTATATAATTTGGTATTTTTTCAGCATTTTTAATAAAAAAGTTATTAATATTATAATCGGAAAAATATTATTTTTATTCGAAATAAATATAAGTATATAATTGCTACGTTAATAAAAAAAGTTTAATCAGTTTATTATCGAAGTTTTAGCGCAATAATTACTTCTAGAGTTTTGGTAATTGAAAAATAAAACGTTAATTCGTAAATAAGGAGATTAGCACTAATCGGTAACGGCATTATATGGTACCTGAAATTAAGATACTTAGAACCCGAAATAATTGTATAATTATAGTTTTATACGACACGAATCCGTTTAAAGGGCCTTACAATATTCGAATATCAAATATATGACCAGGCGAAAGCTAAAAAGTAAATACGCCGTATATCTAAAAGAATTTTCGATTAAAATAAACAATTGTTATCGACTTTACAGATTTCGAAAAAAAACCTGAAAAATATAAATATGTTATATTTGCAACCGAGAAATGTTTAGATTTTATTTAACATATTTGTTTTAATAACTAGGAGTAAAATATATTAATTACAATATTCTGCTATTTTTTAAAAGTTTTAAAAAACCAGAATAAGGTATTTTTATAGATATTTCAATAGGATAGCGAAATTTTCAAAAATTACCAGTTTAAAAGATATTTTAATAGTTTCTCTTTAATACCAAATTTAAATATTTCATATTATATATCCAGATTTAAAATTAAAAACCAAAATGTTTAAAAGGTATAATTAAGGAAAAAATAATTACGATACAAAACGACGTAAAATTACTGTTGTTTCTAATGATATATATATTTAAAAGAGCAATATATCTATGTAACTGTATTCTTAAATAGGCATTTCTTTAGCAAAACAAATACGAAATTTATTATATTTATCTGGCGTATAAAAACGGCGTAATAATATTTAATACGACACTTTAATAGGATTACTTACGAATCTATAATTATATGGCTTACGTTATAACAATTAATGCTATAAAAAAGAAAATTTTAAAAACAAAATCTCAAAGTAAAAATGAGTTATTGTATTGGTTACCGATTCTCGAATATTTACGAAATTTGGAATTTATTAATTAATAAGGCTATTATTGCTCGAAAAATATAATTTAACGAGAAGGTTATTGTTTTAAATAATATCAAAAACTTAAAAAATAACATTTTATATGTAATAAAAATTAAATTACATAAGTTATTTCGACAGATACAAATACCTATTTAAATTAATAATTATTTTTTATATATATAAAAGGAAAGCGGAAATGTAAATCAAATAATTTAATTACCGGCTGAATAAAAGAAAATAATTCTAAAAAGGTATTAACGTAAAAAACGTATGGAACCGGAAAAATAAACTCATTTATAAGGGATTAATTATTGTTATATAACCGCGATATATAAATTACTTTTTATCCCCTGGACTATTACCGCCGTTAACGCTTACTTTAATAAGTATTAAGATTATTGCTCTAATACAAGAAACAAAAATAATCTTAAATTTTTGTTATGTTATTTAACGTAAAAGAGCGATAAAAAAACGACTGCATTTTACGAGTCGTAAACGTAAGTTCCTTAAATATTGTATGCCGAATTAATATTATCCGAAATAAATATAAAATACGGAAAACCGCATTTAACAAAAGACGTTCAACCTTTTTTACAAATATAAATCATAATCGTCCGGTAAATTACGAAAATTTAAGAAAACTAATTTTCCGAAATATGCGTTATTTTAAGCGGAAATATTTCAATACCAAAACGTATAAAAGTATTTTAGTCGTAAAACCGAATATATAGGCGCAACTTACTATTACTGCCATACACCCATAAAAAGCTAAGTATAAACCCATTAAAAGAAATATTTCGTAAAGCCGAAAAGGTGTATTTATAAAGTTATAAAAAAATACCGTGAAATTATTAATTTATTTCTTATTACAAAATAGGTATTAAAGTTTATATAAATACATTTTTACAGATTAAATAAGTGCGGTTAATGACAAAAATATAAAGTTTGTTTTATCGTACGAAAGTATTAATAATTCAAAGATATTTAGGGTAATACATATATATATATATATTTTAAAAAGCTATTTTCAAGAGAAATTATTATTGCAGTTAAATTTAATTTAAAACTTTAATGTTATAATTTTTAAAATGTTTTCTTAAAATAACGTTATTGTATAAAATATATATAAAAATAGCGTCATAATGCTTCTAATATAAAAACGTATTCCAAATTGGAAACGTATTATTTAAATTAAAGATTTTTTTAATTTTAATTAAAGAATGTATTCATATCCTAATAGATTCAAGATTAAAGCTAATTCTTTACGAACTTTATTATTATATTTATTAAAAACCAGACTTCTATTGATAAACTATATTTTTATCACCTATAATATAAAACTCAAGATTTCGGGAATTAATTAATACAATAAATCCGGAAATAATATATTTTTATACACGATAATGATTTCTAATAATTGTTCGGAATTAAAATTGTTACAGCACAGAACAACAAGAGTCTAGCTATTACACCACTAAAAATGGAACGTTGTCAGGTCGAGCCCTGACCGCGTTGTTCTTCTCTCTATATCTACAAGGCATCATTTGGGACTGTGACAAAAATAATTAAAAATAAATTTAATAAAATTATATAATTGTTTTAATCGGATTTTATAAATAAGTTAGTGAATATAATCTTGACAAAAATTAAATAATTACTTGAAAACGTTTATAATAAATACCGAATTATTACCGAATTTTAATTTAACTTATTTACGCTTAATTAGCAAGTATTAAAAATAGCGGTTTTATTATAGACATTATAATTAATACGTAATTAAATTTATTTTTTACGGTATTCCGATATACCCGAATCAATTTAATTCTTAATAACGTATATTGTAAAATTGCTGATCGAATTATATTATATTTATTTGATATGAAAATATTGAGCTTATATTGTGAAAATAAGAACCTAAAAAGTTTTTAAAATAATACGTTTTTTGTAAATAATACGGTCGATTGAAAAAGCTTTTAAATTTACGTTATTAAATTATTCGGCGAATTAATAAATTAATTGGCGAATAAATAACACATTATATTAATTTTGATATCTGAAACGGAATTTTTATTTTTTATACTAATTGTATAAAAAGTTTATTTAATTTTAGATAACTTGAAAAATTAAATACCAGTTTAAATACGGGACTGTTAAATATATAATACGATAATTAATAAATTATATAATTAATTAATATCGATATCGCATTTTTGAAAAAAATTTCCGATGTATAAATATGTATAATAATTAATTATAAAAACTAATAAAAAGCTTAATAAAAATACTATATATATTTACAAACAGTTTATTAATTAATAAATTAATTAAAACTATATTTCGAAAGGTCTTAAGGTATTTTATAAATAATTTAAATTAATAGATATTATCAAAGCCTTAAATTAATTAAAAAAAACCTTAAGGACTATTAAAAATAAAAAATTAATTAATTAAAAGAATTTAATGGTTAAAAAGGGTAAAATAAATAAATATAACTTTAGGAAATAATAAAATGTAACGATTAACACCGTAAATGCTTTAAGGCGTTAAGGGGGTATGTCAGCTAGCTGGGGGGGTGCGGAGCGCTCCCCATATACGGAAAGATCCCATCCTGATCGGCTCATATATGTTCCGTGGCTAAGCTACTTAAAGTTGTACGCGTGTGATAGCACCTACAACTTAGCTGAATACAACAACACAACTGATGTCTCCTATATCTGACAGAAGTAGTACTAAACCGTGGGCGAGAAAGCGACAATTGACCCAGGCATATCTCAGTCGTAAGCTGTTGTTCTCGCACCTGGTCCCGAAAAATCGAGTTGGCTACCCATATATACTACGAAGGTTGTAACCTGGTACCAAGGACCTAGTGTTTCGCTGGGAAACTCAACACTATTAGCAGAACTACGCGATATAAATATGTTCTTGCCCCTCTCATGAGCTCCGGTATCGGTAAGAAGTTGATGTCTTCTAGCATCGACACGTTAGTAGTAGAAGCCCCTACAACCTTATAATGCAATTCGCTGGTCATATAAAGCAGTGGGGAATAATGTAAGCAGATAGGCTCTGTCAAGCGCAGCTTGTACGAAGTGTAAGACATAATTACTATCCTTACTCGAAAATTTCGAACCCGACTAGGTCAGGAGCATACGAATCTCCGAACCCAGCAAAAGAAACCGTATTTACATCACCATCCACAAATCCGTCAACCTCAATGAACATGCGATCAGCCTCCAGCCAGTCTCCTCCAGAGATGGGAAAAGCCCACCTCTTCGCCTTCCCGCCGTTAACAGCGACTGTCATGTTTCTTGTGTTCGATCCCCACCCCCAGGCTGAATCGGTAGCTATCTCGTAGTTGATGAAGTCAACACCGAGCAACTTGGTGCCTTCGCCATTGGACGTAATGCCGTCGAATGTAACGGTCGAATCCGCCGCGATATACCGGGCCCTAGAGCCAGCGGGCAAGCACTCGCCTTTGGCACACGACTCCACCACCGCACTTCCCGAGAGTCTCGCGTGCTCGGAGGGGTGGAACCCAGTCCCATTTGACGCAGAAGAGGGCTTCGTAATTTCACTCAGAATGAGAAGCTTCATCTCGTGTCCTTTTAGATCCCATTTCCCTGCGCCACTTAAGCGTCCTAAATCCTGGTGTGCCCAGACGTCACGCGCATTTGCTTCCTGAACGCCCGCCACCTTGAGGTCCACGCTGACGGTTTGAGTTTCATTCTTCCAATTCACTATACCCAAGACCATGCGTGAGTCGGATAGTTCGCCTGCCCATATGTCCCACTCCTCTTCCGTGTATCGACGTATCAGACGTGCCTGCTTGGACAAGGAGTCCTGGTTGATGGCGATGACTTCTGCGTTCGAAAGGATATCGATGGACTCTCGCGGCACAATGACCGACTCTGCGACAGGCGCCCCGATCTTTAAAGGCGACTTATTGATAGCCCACATGCTAAAGTGGAAACGCTCCTCCTCTAGACTGAGCGCATTTAGACCGATACTATTTCACACAGCAGTTAATAATTGGCAAAGCAGCTTCGCCTAAGGCAAAGAGAGCCTCACATCAGCATATCCATATCTGGAAAAGCACCAACTCTCGTATGCCGCCCGTATGGTACAACTTCGTTAGTGATGCGCCATATGCTTCGCCAGGCGTTGTAGATGTCATTGCTAATGCGCCACGAATTACTGATGGGAGATGCCCACTCGCCAACGTTATATCCAATGCCCCACTGGCAGATGTAATAGGCGATATCTCTGTCCACTGAGTCAAGGACGGAGGCCATTTTTTGATGCCGGACTGGGGATTGGGATATTGGCGAACTATTGTTTACCATCACATCGGGGGACGACGAGTAGCAGTTGTCATACCTAGTGGTAAGTCAGCAATAGTCTAAAGGGACCAGACAGGGGCTTCATAGGGAAGGACAATACACGTACTTCAATGCATCTACCTCCCAATCCGCGAATGATTGCGCATCAATTTCTTCATACCCTGTTCAAACCATCGGATTTTAGCTTCTTTATGCTTTCAACATCTACGCCGATTAATGGAATGCCTACCAAGCGAAGCAGGCAGGTCCACAGAGCCGCATTGATAATATCCAGCGCCGGAGTAGAGACCGAATTTCAAACCAAGATCATGGATAAAGGCCCCTAATTCCTCGCCGCCCGAGGGAAAGAGCGTCCCGTTCCATTGCAGTCGGCCATCACCGTCTCTGTCCCTGGACATCCATCCGCAATCTGTCGTCACATAGTCGTATCCCAGAGCTGCGAGACCAGAATTCACCAACGCCTCGGCGTTCGTCTTTATGATTTCCTCGCTTGGCTTGCAACCGTAGTAGTTGTAGCTGTTCCAACCCATCGGTGGGGTGCTCTGCTTATGGAGGGTGGCCGCTACGGGGGCAGCCACGAAGGGCAGAAGCGAACTGAGAAGTGACCGGACCATGGCAAGCATTGCAGGTTTCGCGGTTGTAAGAGTTTTGCGGTGCCGAAGTCCATCTTGCCGGTGCAGCTGCGAGCTATATAACCACGCCAAGAGACATCGTCACTGATTTGCACTAAACCTGACCAACGCAATGGCTGTTACCTTTTCCAAGTTTCTCCGTTCTTGAGTCGTATTGAGGTTCGAACTATGCCGAATTTTGCGGGGAAACCGAGCTAACTTTATTGGCGCTCCCCGCAATGGCACATATTGGACTGCGGGTAAATCTTTGATAAGCGCTCGTATCAGACCGGGGTGTTACTCCATAGACTGGAGAACAACAAACTAAGGTGGGGTACATGCCAATGAACCACTCGCACCAATTTGCACACCAGCAATAAAGTAAAAAGATCACTAAATGCCACAGATTCGAAAATGTACGTAATAATGGGAAATAAATATAATATACGTATATAATGTTATAATTACTTAGAGTTAAAAATTAAGCCAAATAAAATAAAATATGTATATAATGCTAAATATTAAATTAAAAATTAAAAATAAATTTAGTAATAAAAAATTTATAAAAATTTTAAATGTATTTATAATTTAGTTCCACATAAAATAAATTTATTTGGGCTTAAATATATATATAAATAATATACTTAAAAATTTTATTAAATTTTAATATATTATATTTATCATTATGATTTTTATAATTTAATATTTAAATTTATTTATTTATTTATAATAATAATAAAACTAATATTTTTAATAAATATCATTCTTCATATAACATATATATATATATTGTATAATGATATTTATTATAATAAATTAATATAATATTTATTTATTTATAAATAAACATTTTATTAAATTGTTTAAAAAATAATTAATTAAAGTTAAAAAAATATGGCGAAATATTTTATATAATTTAAAAGCATTTGTTTAATTTATATCTATTTAAATCTCTATATATATATTAAAAATATTAATAGTAGATTTTTAATAATTAATATATTAATATTGTTATTTATATATTAAAATTAAATAAAAAATAAAAAATGAAACATTATATATAATACGACGGCTAGGAGGTTTAACGAACTATTAAACCTTAGTCGTACGGGTTTATGTTGATAGAAATATCGTGGGATTTTGAGTAATGGATACAGTAATGTATTACGTCTCGTAATACTAAAGGTGTCCTAGATAACGAATTATTATTGCAAACGATTCGTATTAATAAGTAATTTGTTGCAAGCTGAAATTATTTAAACCATGAAATAATAAACGTATATCTTTTTTTTCTTAGCTTAATTCCTTATAATTACGCAGCCGATAATTATCATAATCGTTTAAGATTATCTCTAATTACTAATAATCACTGGCTTGGCAATAATTATTGTTACGTAACCCGAAGATTGCCTGTATGATCTTTATCTAACCGTTTTTTAAAGCCGAAACTTATTAAATTATAACACAATTTCCCTTTTCTAAAAATCTTGTCTTTAAGATTTCTTTTTCTTTTTTCTCTGTTTGGTAAATAAACCTTTTTCTTTTTTTGTTCCTAATTATATTGTTTCGATTTCCAAGATTTGTTATATACCTCGTTTTTCTATCGTTTGTCGTATTAACCTTATAAAAACTTTTGACGAATTCGGATACGAAATTATGCCTTGTTTTTATTATTTTGCGAAAAACATAATGTGTAAAATAATAAAGAAGGTATTAAGGTATAAGAAATATATTAATCAAAATCGGTTTTGCGAATATACCGACATACCGCTTTCTTCTTTGCAAAATATTTGTCGAAAGTATTAGCATTTGGAACGCAAAAAAACGTTTGGTAAAAAGCTATTACTGAAGCTTTAACGTCTTTATCTTAAGGCTTAACGTCGTTATCAAAAAGAAATAACTAAAGCTTTTTCTCGTTTTATTTGTTTGTGTAAGCAAAAGGCGTTAATTCGTTCGAAAGACATTATTATGGTATAACGTAAACTTCAGTTATTAAACGAATTAGAAAAACAAGAACGTTAAGAATGAAAAAACTAGAGGCCGCCGTTACGGCTATTACGTTAACGCAGGTTACGGCCGATTAATCTAATATTCCGGTTATTAATTGGTCGACCGTTAACTGGAACGCGCCTGTCGTTATTAGTAAAAGTTCTTTAACAAGCGCTAGGCGTTAATAATATTTTTGGCGGGTTCCCAGGTATTTTCGAAATCCGGGTGCTTTTTTTACTTAATTAAATACTAAATAAGTCCGTTTTGTTTTCGTATATCGAAAATCTTTTCCACCTTATATACCTATTCGTTTTTTATTTTTATATCGTTTTATATTACATATACTTTAATTATATTCGCTATTAATTCGAATCAGGAAACGTAAAAAATTGGATAAATTTTAACTTAGGTAAATATTCTAGTTGATAATGGTTTTTTGAGATTTTCTCAGCAATGTTATTTGCACCGATGTATTTGAAATCGAGTTTATTGCTAAATCTTTTGATCTGGATGTTTTTGGTCATAAGGAAAACTATTTCCCTCTTTTCGAAAGTTAATTTTTTTTTAACTTTTTCTGGTTATAATGTTTGCTTATTTAATTACGTACAAATTCCAGTTCTGCTTTTATTTCTTGGTACAGTTATTTAAAGTATTCCGACACGAAAATTATTTTAATATTAATTAGATTATTGTTACGTACTTTCCTGTAAATTTTTGAAATAAAATTAAAATTTGCGTTTACTAATATTACGTTGATATTTTCGTAATAACTGATATTGTAAGTTAACTGAATAATATTTAACTTTTTAACCCAATTTTTTTATTTTTAATTGTTATAATATTACAAATAAGTTTCTAAAGTTTAATTCGTACGTTTTATTTATTTATCCGTTTAAGATCGGAATACGTTAAATAATTTGTTGTTGAGGCCGATCTATATTATAAATCTTTACCAAACTTAAATATAAATATTAATTCTTTATTTAAAATAATCTCTATTAATAATGCGTATATGTTAAAAATATGTCTGAAAAAATATAAGTTATTTATTCGGCATTTATGTGCTTATAATATAGTAGAAAATAAAAGAATTTCGTAAATCGATCGACGACTACGAAAATGCTATCATAATATATTTATATACTTTGATTTTCTGATATAGGGAATTTGGTAATAAAGTCGAATATAACTAAATACCATAGTTGCTTTATAATAAGTAATAGCTATAAATTTCGTATAGCTTATGTTACCGAGCTTTTATTCTAGCGCAAATATTACATTGCTGGATTACTTTTTATATCGTCAATTTTATTTTGCGAAAAGAATATATACCTTAAAACCGTTTTAAGATTTTGTAAATGCCAAAATATCCATATAACTAATATTCATATATATTTCGTTCTAAACCGTTTTAGTCTCTTTTTTAGAATTTGTATTTTGACCTTTTTTTAGTTTTTTGGGAAACCGTCGTTATATTGCTAAATATTTTAATATATATTGAAGAGTAATATCCGAATCGTCGTAATTTATCGCGGGCGTAAATGTCCTTTTATAATAGTATCGAAAGTTATAAACTTAATTTTGACCAATCTTTTTTTCGAAATCTAATCGCCTGCTTAAAACAGTAGCTCTCGTTTTTTCTAAGCCCTTTTTATAAAAAAAACGAAATCGAAGTTCGCCAATTTTTTCACGTAACGAAATTATGGTTTGTAAATTCACTAATTATAATAGATTAAGTAAGGTTTTGATAATTTATGTAAACTTTCACTTAATACAAATTTTTCTTTAAAAAGTATTTGAATTCTAGGAATACTATAACAATAATCAGAAATTCCTTATTTGGAATACCGTAATTAAGTTCGGCTTTTTTTAACTTGTATATGAAAAATATAATAAGGTACAATTTGTTTTAATTATTTCGTTATCTGATTATTACGTTTAACACGTAATTAGAAATATCAGATTTTAATTTAATATCATAATTTAAATAATATATAATTAATATTAACTCGTTAATAATTACATCCTTAATCTTCTAAAACGCTTTTTTTATATCGGACGTCCTTTTAAACCTTTCTCAAGGTTCGTTAAATATATAATTATTTTATTAAAGTTTCGAATAATTTTTCTATAATAATTAACGAATCCCAGGAATATCTATACCTCCTTAGCCATAGTTAACTTTTATTATTTTATAATTACAGCAATCTTTTAAGGTCTTTTTTAATGTATTCTAAGGAAATAATATATTTCACATATTTTAGTTCTTATACGTCAAATTAACTTTTTTTACGTTAATAAGTAATCTTACGGTCTGTAAAATATAAAAACTTTATAAACGTATTTTACATATATTTTTTCCGTTTCTAAAAAAATAAGAATTTCGTCCAAATAGCAAATGACTAAAATATCGAGATATTTTCGTAATATATGGTTAACTATTGATTAGAAAATTGCTGGTACGTTTATAAGTCCAATTAATATAACTAAATACTTAAATAATTCGTATTTTATCCTAAAAGCTATATTTTATTCGTATCTTTTTTTAATCTTAATAAGGTTATATCCATCTTTGAAATGAAATCCTGTAAACTATTAAGTTCTGTAAACTTGGCTTTTCATTTCTCTAATTAAGCGTAATAATATTTAATTTTTAATAATAACATCGTTTAATTGTCGATAATTCATTACAAGTCGCAATTTTCCGTTCTTTTTTGCTACGAAAAACATTAAATATCCTGCTAATATCTTCGGTAATCGAATTTATCCCTTTTGTAACAGATTTTCAAGGTATTTTCTGAAAACGTATATTTCGTTTCTACTAAAGCTATAAATAGAGTAAAACTTTGTTTAAAATTCTTCCTTAAGGATTATCTTATAATCCTATTCGCTATATTTTAATAACTTTATATCAAGCTCCTTTTTAAAAAGCTGTTCGTATCTATAGTATTATAATAGCATATTAATTAGACTTTTTAGTTTTTGAAGCTCTTATTATTTTAAATTATTATTTAATTACTTTAGTTTTGCTTTAATAATCGTAAAAATATGTCGTATGGTTTTTTAATAACTATTTTCTTCCTTATATTTTGTCCCTTTATGTAATAAAATTTTTATCGTATCTATATTTTTATATTTGTTGCCATCTTTAATCGAATATTAAAATCTTATTTTTTTTCTTCTCTTATTCGCTAATCAAGTATAAAGTAAACCTTATTTAGTTAATCCCTTTATTAATTAAGCTTCCGTACTCATATATTTATAATAATCTTAAAATTATATCGTAATTTTCAAATAGAACAATATCGAAATTAAATATCTAGTATCGTTCTTAAATAGAAATCTCGAGATAATTAATTTCGCGTATAATTTTCCCTTTATTATAAACGAATTCCTGACTTTCGACATTCGTCGCCATATAAAATTTTAACTTATATCTCTACAGCAATTTTATTTTGATAATTATATCTAGTATAATACAATTCCTGCCCAAAGTTTCGTAATTTATTAATGCGATATATCAATACGTTCCAATTCGTATATTCAAAGTCGTAATATTATTAACGGCTCGTATTATCGCATTTAAAACCCTTTTAAAAAATATATTTTTTAAATATTTCTGGATTTCCTGATCTTATGCTCTTTTTGTAAATATCTTTCGTTTTTTTAAATCCGTTTCGAATCTATCGAACCTTATTTATATTTCTATATATAGCGCGTTAAATTACTGTATTTATCGTAATTCCCGGTGTATTTCTTTTGAGTCGCATTAATTATTTTAATTTTTGTAAATTTGTTTTCCTATTTGGTAAATTGTTTTTTCGTAATTTCGATTATATTCCATTATGCTTTATATTAGCTGTCGTTCCAAAGTTCGCTTATAAACGAACGTATTTTTTAATGGACTTTTTTTATAATGGCTCCATAATAAAAACTAATTAAAGGTAAAAACTTATAATAACTTTTTAGTAATATTTTCTATTATATACTAAATTAAGTTTTTTTCGTTTAATGGTTATACTACATACAATAATGAAAACGGTTTTCTTACGAGTACTACTTTTTTTCGAGCCAGCGTTTTATTTCGTGCCAGCGTTTTTTTCGTGCCAGCGTTTTATTTCGTGCAGTTAATAAACACTTTCTGGAGTTATAAATCGAAAATATTAATACTATTATTTATCGTTCTTGTTTTTTCCTGTTCGGTTCGGGAAATTAAAACTTTCATAATATATACGGGTAATTCTTCTATAGATTTACAATTTCTATATTTCGTAATCGGGATATTCCCGTCGTCGACAATGTATGACATATATTCTGCCGTATCGATCAGGGGTTCCGAGACAGATTTTTGCTGTCCAATCTTGATGCTCGCGTAACTATTGTAATTCTTCTTATGCTAGGGATATCAATTTCCTGGCTTTTCGCATTCCCTTTTGGACTTCGCGCTATATGGGGCCTGGTACGTATTTAGGCCGAATAATGTTAGCGGACTTGCTTTTATTCTTCTGATTCTCTTTAGATTATCCCTCGAGTACGGGTTTTTAGTTATCCTGATAAAGTCTTTTAAATACCTTATACCACGCTGCTTTATGCCCCATTTTGTGATAATTAAAATATTTATTTTGGCTCCAATCCTTCCTATAATTGTCTTTCAGCTCCATGGGTTCTAATTCTGGGCCGTAAAAAGTATTACCGCGTCGAAAAACACTAGTATTAGCCGTATATTAGGATTTATTATTATTTTTTCTTTTAATATCTTTAATGCACCAGGCGTATTTGTAATTATTAATCTTAACTGCAATAACGATATAATCCGATAAATAATTAAACTATCAAACTTAAAAAATTCTTTTTATACTTCCTTTTTCAGGCCATCGAAAAATTGACCATTAATATTTCTTATCCCGAATTTATCTAAACGAACGTATTACCGTGATTAGATATTAATTCTTTATATTATAACTGCTAAATCTGCATTTAGGCTTTTATTTTCTCTTTACTATTTCGAAATATTTCGTTAATATTTGCATTATTTTCGAGTTCCGTTTTCGATAAGCAAAATAACGTATTCTCTTACAGCGGATTCGAATTAAGTAATCGTATCTCCGGTAAGTCGTCCGATTGCAAATTCGATTCGTATAATAGGCGTAATTAATCGAATAAAAAAGTACCGAAAATATGTTTGGCATTAGATCAAACACAGTTGTAACTTGGTAGAAATTACGGAAAAAATTGTAGCTTAAAAAATTTAAAAACCTTTCCCGGTTCATTGATAAAATTTAGCTAAATAATCTGGCTTGTTCGAAAAAGCTTTCCGGTTTCGGAAGTCTTTCTGTTTTCCTTAAGCTTTTTATAGGCGGCTTAAAAAGACGTCGTGAGGTTATTATTGTTGTTCTGAACCTAAAAAATACGTGCGTTTATAGTATCGAGATGTCGAAAAACTTCGTCGCGAAAAAGATACAATTGTTCTTTTTCCTTTTCAGATTCCATTGCGATATCCGGATTATTTAAGACATGGCAAATGGGCTATTCGGGCGGCTTACTAGTAAACATAATATCGGGAATATTGCTTAAAATCTAACGGTATTACAAAATTCAAATTTATAACTTCTAAAGGATTTAACCAATTATTAAATCTTAATTATACGTATTTATATTAATTAAAATATTGTAAGATATTAAATAATAAATATATTAACATATTATATGTCATAATAATAAAAATATTTTAAATAATTAATTACTATTAAAAATAATTAATATTAATATGTAATTTATTATAAACTAGAATTATTCTATTAATAAATTTATAAATATAAAATTTTCTTTATAATTTAAATTTTTTTAATTATATAATTAATAATAATTATAATTATGTATAACTTTTTTAATTCTAAATATTAATTAACTTAAAAATAATAATAATTATATAATAATAAACTAATTTATATAATTTTTAAATAAAAGATTTTTAATATTAAAATATATTTAATAATTAAATTTAAATAATATAAAAATTATATATAAAATTAAAAAATAAAAATTTATTTTTAATATAATATATACTTATATATTAAATTTAAAATTATTTAAAAATTAAAAAAAATAATTATAAGTATTTTAATAAATTTTGTAAAAATTTGGAATTCAAATTATATTAAACATATTATAAAATATTATAATATAATTAAAAAAAGTTTAAAAATATTAATATATATTAACATTTATAAATTTATATTTAATTAAATTATATTCAAATATTATATATTAATTAAAAATATTTAACATAATTTAAAATAATATATAATAAATATATTACATAATATTAAAACTTTAAATATTATAATATTATATTTTGATTATTTAAATATTAAATATTTTTTATACTTAATATAATTTTAATATTTTTAATAAATTTTAAAATAATTTAAGATTAAAACTTATTTTTATATTTTTTTAAAAATTATTAAAATATCAAATATTAAATATATTAAAAGATTATAATATTAAATTATATAAAATAATTTTATAAAGTATTACAATTTATAATAAATAATTGAATTTATATGTATTTATTTTATAATAATAATTATTTTATAAAAATATATATATATTATATTTATTTATTTTTAATTTATATTTATATAATTAAAATAAATTAAATATTTTAATATATAAAATTATAATAATTTAAATATTATAATTATATATTATTTTTTAAATATATATTATATTAAGATTTGATAAACATATATTTATATATAATATTTTAAATTAAATAAAATTATTAACATATTTATTTTTAAATTAATTATTATTTTAAATTTAAATAAATATATTTAATATTTTTATAAAATTATATTTATACTTTATATATTATATTTTATATATTATTTTAATATATTAATTTTATTTTATATTTAAATTTTATAATTATATAATATTCTAAAATATAAAATATTTTATATATATATTTATTATTATTAAATATATATATTTATTAATTTAAAATTTAATATATATTATTTTAAAATATAATATTTCTTTATGATCAATATTAGATAATAAAGGTAATTATAAGTATAATATTATATATATAATTATATATTATAATTTTTAAATATTAATTAATATTAAATAAACAATTAACATTATTAAAATTTTATAATATATATTTCTATATTTTTAAAATTATATATTAAATTTTAAATTTGTATTTATTTATTAATTATATAAAATTAAATATTATAAATAAATATTTATTTTAAAAGAATTTTGAAAATATTTAATTAAAATATAAAAAAGTTAAATGTAATTTAAATAATATAAAATTATATTTTCATAAATTATATATATTTTAATTATAATTTTATAATTTTATAATTATTTAAAAATAAAAATATATTTAATTATAATAATGTTAATAAACTTATCTTAACATAATACATTATATTATATTTTTAAATTATATTTGTAAAAAATAATCATAAAATAGAATCGTATATAAATGAAAAAATTATTAAAGATATTATAATTTAAACTTTATAAATTTATTAATCTATGATATAAATTCGTAACTTAAATATATTTGTAACTTAAATATGCTCGTAATTTAGTTTTTTGTCGTTTTAAATTAATAAATCGTAATAACTTAATTATAATTCCTTAAATTAAATTTAATTAGTTACATTCTTTATCATTAAATGTAATTACAAGTTTTAAATAAAAATATATATTACTTTATGGCCTGCTCCGCACGCTATAGTGTTATATTTTTTTTCACTTTTTTCGA
Organism: Monosporascus cannonballus; assembly: GCA_004154925.1. Taxonomy (NCBI): domain Eukaryota; kingdom Fungi; phylum Ascomycota; class Sordariomycetes; order Xylariales; genus Monosporascus; species Monosporascus cannonballus. Next base: position 499,405 of record QJNS01000004.1, read on the forward strand.
AAACTCTTTTTAAAATCTTATTAAGAACAATTTTTATTTCCCTCTTTTTTGCCGACCAAAAAAATTTGTTTATCTTATATAATAAATGTTTTTTTAAAACCCTTTATTTTAACCATTTAATTGGGTAGGATTGAATTATTTCAAAATAAGTCCTCCGATGCGATCTATAATCCACCTCGACGCGCCTTTCAATCCACCCCGACAGGCCCCGTGACGCGCCCTACGATACGTTTTACGATACGTTTTCCAACGTATTTTCGCAAATATTTTTTACGGATTAAAGCCGGACAAAAACTATTCGTATATATAGTTTGAAAAGTCGGTGGGTAATCGTTTATTATCGATCAGCTTTAATACTTTCATAATAAAGGTAATATTAATATAAATATATTGAAACGTAGTTTGTTATATAGGGGGTAAAAGGACCAAAAAGTACAATGGTGTCCGCAATAAGCTTTAATTTAGTACGTACATTAGTTAAAAAGCTCTAAGTACGCTTGGCAATAAAGGAAGCCGTCGATTTAAATTATTACGATACGTAATAATTAAATTATTTTTATTTGTTATGACGATATATCAAGAACCAAGCGGCGAACATGTGGAAATCGCGAACTTATATCATACATTATACAATAAATAATATTAAAGTATGAATTAATATGTATTATATAATGTCATAATATATATATTAATCTGATAATATATATTATAATTAGCAAGTCATTTATAAACTTTTATAATATATTTTTTTAAGTTTTTAATAAATAAATAAAATATAATTATAAAAAATAATTGAAAAGGTTTTTTAAATATAATATATAAAATTATAACGTAATTAAATAATTTAAAAATTACAAAATTGTTTTAAAGTTTTCCAAAAATATAAAATTATTATAAAGTATATTATTATTTTGTTAATATTGAATAACACATATATATTATATTAATATATAATAAGTTTTAAATAAATAGGATATCAATATTCATAATATATACATATATTTATAATTCTAGAAATATTAGATGTAAATATTTATATCTTATAATATTATAAAAACCATGTATTAGGTGTAAATTTAAATGTTTAAATTTAATTTATATTTGATTTATAAAAGATTTAAAAAATTAAAGATTATTATAATTCTAATATTAGAATTTAAACATTTAATAAAATGTTACTTTTATTTATCTTAATTTTTAAATTTATTTAATTTAAAATTATAGGAATAATATAAAAAATGATTTATTATATTACAAATTGTAATTTTAATAATTATAGATTATATATAATATAATAAAATTATATTATTTTTTAAAAATTTATTAAAATATAAATATTAATAATATATTTGTAAATAAAAATAATTTAAAAATAATTTAATTTTATTATAAAATAATTTTACTTTATAATTATTTATAAGAAATTAAATTATAATATTTATTAAAATAAACGATTTAATATATAATAATTTATATTAAATCTTTTTAAAATACTTATAAATATAATAATAAATTTAAGAAAAAATATAACTTATTTTATTTTAATTTTCATTTTAAATCTATAATTATGTCTGTATTATTTAAAGTAAAGTTCCAATTTTTTGAATTTATTATACATTTATTTTTAGTTTTATTTTAATATTATAATATAAAATATAAAATATTTAAAATATTATTCGATTTGAAAAAATATATTAAATATAAAATAATTACATAAAAATGTAAATAAATACATATAAATTTCCTTTAATTTTTATAAAATTAAAATTTAATATTTTAAATTTTATATTAATTTTGGAAATTATACTACACCATTTTAAAAATAAAACGTATTTTATATTATTATTTTTATATACTTTAAAAATCAATCCTTTAATTTTTATTATTAAAATAATAATTTAAAAATTTAAATCATTATTACAAAATAGTCTTATGGAATTAAAATTTATGTAAAGATTTAACAAAATAATTTAAAATTTAAATGAAATATTTTAAAATATATTATTAAAATTATAAAATTATTAATAATTTCTATATTTTAAACGGAACTTTATCAGGTTTTCTAATTTATATTATTAAAATTAAAATTAAAATATATTATAAAAAACAATTATAATATATATATAAATTACTTTTTAAAATAAAATTAGTACATATAGTTTTTATTTAACATTTATTTTATTTTTATTATAAAAGTAATTATTTATTATTATGAATTTAATAATTAATAATAAAAAGATTGTATAATAAATCCTTTGAAATATTAATATATTTCCGAAAGTTTTAATTATATTAATATAAAAAGGTTCCTTTTTAAAACGTATAAAATATTTTTTATGAAAAATATTTTATATATATATATAGTCCTATATAAAGAATATTTTCGATAAAAAAACTTTATACATTTTTAAATTATATAACATTAAATTATAAAATTAACTTTTATTAACAATATTTCATATATTTATATTTTAAAATATTTCACATATAAAAAATATTAAATGTTTGAATTATCATAAAATATAATATTTATTTAATATAAACAATTTATTATATTATTTTATTTAAAAATACATGAGTTTTATTAATATTTCTATAAATATTCTATATAATATCATTCCTTTTATTGCAATTATATTTATATTTAAATTATTTAATTAAGTAATATAAAAACAACAATATAATATTAAACTTCGTATTTAATTAATAAAGTAAATATTAGTATTAAAAATACAAAAGAACATATTACACAGAAATCCTGTTTTTTCGTTAAATTAATATTATAAAAATAATGTTTTTTTAAAATGTATACAAAACCTTGACTTAATAATAAATATTTTAAATTTATATAAAATATAATATTATATATCATCTTTTTTTAAATATTTTGAATAATATAAATAATATATTTTTAAATATTTATATAAATTAAAACGTACTATATGGCTAGAAATAAAACATTACGTATAAAACAAATTTATTCAATGATGAATTAAATAAAAACTATTAATTTTTCGAAAATAATTAAAAACCTTATAAAAACTATATGAATACCTAATATTTATTAAAACACTTTTAATAAAAACTAAATTCAAAATAGGCGTTCTTTTAAAAGCTTATAAAAAACACTTAAAAGTTAACAAATTTCTATTCGATAATATTTGTACTTTTAAAAACTTGAAATATTATTATAATTTTACTATTATTACGGTTAAAATAATATAATAAATCTAAAGATTTAGAGCTTAATTAATAGATTTAATAGCTTATAATTACATTTATTCATTATAAATAAAAGTAATACATTATGTAATTAAAGAAATCGAAGAAAACGTAATTTATAATTCGTATTTTATTTAACCAAATTTTTATAATATAATAATTCATTATTAATCTAAAATACTTATTCAATTCGGGAATCGATTATATTATACAGATTTTTTTATAACGCAAAATCTTTGATAGTATGTATTAAAAGGCTTTCTAAAACGCCCAGAAAATGTCGTGTAACTTTCAACCTGCTTAACTAAATTAAATAAAATATAACGTTATTTTGTTTTAGACTAATAACGTTTCGAAACACGATCAAATAAAACCTACAAAAGGTTATTAAAAAGAAATCGTAAACACAGGATTTTCTGAATTAACAAATCGTATTACAACTTGGTTACTAATGGCTTTTAAAAACGGCCTTAATAAAAATAACAAAGAAATTATAGAAATTAAATTATATATTAACATTCAAAAGTATTAATAATAAATTGATAAAGGAAACTGTTATTCTATGAAATATAGGTAATAAATCGATATAAATGTATATATTAATTCAATTTATAAAATACAGTATATAAATTTATCAAAAGAGTAAATTTTTCAAAATACCTTTAATATATTAATCCGTAGTTATACTAAATATCATTTGAAACTACGATATTTTTGCTAATGAAAATTCCTAAAGCTTAAATTTAATTATTATTTAAATTTATTTAACTTTCGTATTTCTATAATTATTATTTTAATTCATTAATTCACTAGAGGTTAATTATAAGTCTTAAAAGATGTTACCTTTTAACACATAATCTTAAAATATAAACTTTAATTACAGCTATAATTATTTTATACTTTTATCAAATTCCGTTATTTTTAAAAGATTTTAATAATAATTCTTTTTTGATAATATGTAACTAAATTCTTGATATATTATATATTTAATATTATCGCCTGATACTCCATAACAACTTTGAACATATACACATATATATATATATATATATATATATATATATGAAAAATTGATATAATTATAATTATTTTACCGATTATTTGCTTTAATAACGAAATCGTATAAATACTAACCATTATAAATAATCCGTTTTAATAAAATCTTTAATCTATGATTATCTCTGAGGACATTTAAAACTTGTAAAATTATAAGCCTATAAAAAATAATATTTTTATTATTTAAAACTTTATATATAGCAAAGATCATAAATAAAGATATTTTATTTATTAAACTGAAAGCGTTTTTTTATATATCGAATAACTAAACAAATATAACAAATATTATATTTCGTAGTTTTATATATTGCTCTCTTATTTATACCTAGACTTATAAAAACAATACTTCTTAATATATTTATTTTATATAATTACACATATAAATACTTAAAGTGAATAAATACTGACAATGGTATTATCGTAAATAATATACTATTATTATGAAAGTCGTTAATATTAATAAATCTAGCGTTAAATAAAACGAATTCTAATAAAACAGCGGTGTTTAAATTTATATTTGAATATAATATATATTATAAATATAAACCAAATTAAAATACAACGTATTAAATAAAAAGGAAAAATAATTAATACGAATTTACGAAAATATATTTTGAACTCAGTTTTGCCTTAAATCTAATCATATTATATTATTTAAAATCTTTTTATTATTATATTTAAACATTTTAAAAGGTCTTTTTGTAAAAGAGACAATAAATTAAAGCAAATATTATAAAAAAATTTAAAAATTTAAAAAATTGGTTTCGTTAACGAAACATTTAATTCATATAATTTAACAGTACCACAACTAGTGATAAACAAGTGAAATTATTTACAAATTAATATAAAACAGATTATAGGTTATAAAAATCATGAAAGACTATGTAATATTTATAGACAATTCTTAAAAAACTTTAATATTATACTAAAAGTTAAAAATTGTTTTATTATTAGAAAGCTCATATATAAATATATTACCAGAATTAATATATAATGATTAATTATTTATATTATAAATATTTTAAATAAGTGTTTACTTGACTAAATATGCGAAAAATATATTATTATAAAAAAATAAATGATTATATTAAATCCAATACTATATTCACTCTTCTAAAATCGGAATTATAAAATTCTATATATCTGTATATATGTAATTAAAAAGTAACTAAAAACCACACATAATTATTTCAACATAGCTTTCAAAGTCAGAAATTACTGCGGTATATTTTATATATTATGTTATTAAACTTTAAAATATAAAGAATAGAGCCGAGGAAAAACTTAAATGAACACGTATTATGTAATGAATAATAATATTAAATACTAACACAAATATACGATAACATTTTGAACTAGAAAAACAAATATGAAGAATATTAAAAACACTATAATTAAAATTAAACTAACTTTTTAGAGATAATTAAATAAAACATTTAATAGAAATAACAAAGTATTTATATAATTTATTATTATAGCTTTAAAAATGTTATTAGTTATTTTGAAAATATATAAAAATGAAAAATAAATTATAATGAATATAAATAGAAATTTGACAAATGGTCCATTCTAGTTACACAAGAGTTATTAATTAGAGGAAACCAAATTCCGACTTTAACGAAGATATATAAGGAAAATCAAAGAAAGCCAAAATCAAGTTTTTAAACATTTTTAAAATATAAAATACATTTAAAATAAACAATTCTTATTACAATTAAAAATGCATTTTTAATTATAAAAATTATTATTTGTGCAAATTAATACTTTTAAATCTTACGTAATGTTTTATTTCCATATAAGAAAACTATTATTGTAAATTGAAATATTTTATAGTTTCCTATTTCACAATAGGTGATGATTATGTTAAATTAAAAAACATGTAATTTATTAAAGTATATTAGATTTAATTGTAAATAATACGGATAAATCAATTAAATTACATTACTAAAATAAAGTTTAAAATACAAGACAAAATCCAATTATACCAATTGTATTAAGTATAAATATTTAAATTGTTAAAAACATAATAAATAATAATAAATCTCATTATTTTCAAAGATATTAAAGAAACCTCCTAAGATATATGCGAAATACTGACCTTTTAATTAATCCAAGTTAAATATGTGCGTAATACTTTACCTTATCTTGACCATGTTTTTTTTACGACAAAAATAGTTATTGTTAAATTATTATAAACACTAACATCTTAAGGGTAGAAAAAATAAAATATATCTATATTCTGATTAATAATTCTTTTAATAAGATAAATTTTTAAACACTTTTAATTTATCATTTTAACTTCATTTTTTCTCGTGTTTTCGCGGTATAAATCTTTTTCTTTATTTTTTTCAACTTGATATTTCGAGTATTAATTACTTATTAACGCTCAATACATATTTAACCTCGCTATTTTGCAATAAAATCAGACTTTCATTATTTTGTATTAATTTAGTATATATTTCTTATTTATTACAACAGATTTTATTAAGTTCCTCTTTGTATACTTACGTTAATTACTAATTACTGTATCAAATTTATATGTTATTTTAATCTCATAACATAGTGCTCTCTTAAATTCCTAGCTGTTGAGTAATTAACAAATATACAAGATTTTATTTAGTAAATAAAAGAAAACCCGAAAGAACATTCAAAATAAAAAACGCTGGTTGTTGAATTAAAAAACCATTAAATATAGTTTTATCCAGATCTTTCTTTATAAAATAAGGTATGTTATTATCGTAGGTTAATATTATCTACTATTTATTTTTATTATTGAATCCAGATGTTTAACGATCTATATATGAGGTTTTCGTGCGATAAAATATAGAAATAGCTGCTTTAAATATTATATATTTAATTACATTATTAGAGAGAAATTTCAATTTTATTTCGACGTAGAAATATATTGTGCAAAATAATTTAAATGTATTTCTATTATGAAAGGTTTAATATTTTATAGCTTTATAGTTTACATTGTATTATTTAATATTATAGAAATATATTTTAATTAAATTTCGAAAATGTTTAGTTTATAATATTAATATCTTATTTGGTGAATAAAAAGGTCTTACTAATCGAATTATAAACAAAATTCCTTTGAAATTAAATAATATAAAATATATTCAAGTAATAAAAGAATTCATTTCGGAAGGCTTGACTATATATTTTTTGTATTTATAGAAAAACATATATTCTAATATAATAATACTTTTAACAGAAAGTGCTTCTTGACAATAAAAGATATAATAATGTTCTAAATTTTATGATTCTAATGTTATATTACTATTAGAAATTATTAAAAAATTTAGTAATTATTAAAATCGTAACAAGATTTGGTGTTTTAAATTCTAAAGAAATAATGAGTGTTACTACATTAAATTTAACGTTTTAATGAAGTTAAAACACTAGAATATAACGCATTCAATTATAGTAAAAGTTTCTAAACTTCTTCTTATATTTTAATATATTTGAAATTTTGATAAACCTAATTTATTGTACATTATTAAAATTTAAATAACAAAACCGTCTAAATAGTTAATTCATATATATTCAAAACGGATTATCTGAATTGTGTTGTCTGTACTGTTAATATTATAGCATATAAAATAAAATTTAAATCTATACTATATAAGAAATTCTTTAATGAATAGAAAATAAAAAATATAAGTATTAATTAATAAACATGAACTAAGCAATAAACCTTATATATTTATAATAATAACAAGTAATAGAAATCAATTGTTAATATATTTATTTTATTTTAATCTTTTCTTTAAAATGTTCTTATAAGTTAAAACCTTTTCCAGAAAAACTGATTTAACATTATGAAAAAAGGTTACATGGTTTTATTATTATTTACAAATAATTATTTACAAATATTTTAGCATTTTCCATCCTGTTATTATGAACCATTACTATTAATTTATATGAAAAATATAATATATAATTATAGTAATTAGCTATAGTATTTAACCTTTTTCATTATATATATACGTATAACTATACAGATATGATCGAAGAGCATTTACGAAAAACCGTACTTATAGACGGGCCGAAAAAAGAAACATATAGGAATCGAGAACACCATATCAAATAATTAGGTATACGATATTTTCTGATTAATTTCACAACGTCTTTGACTAGCTTCGATTATTATCAATAGAGGAAAGAAAGCCGAAACTTTTAAATTGTTCGTATATTAGGTTGGCAGCTTAGTATACGTGATTCTAAGCTGAATTGAAATTACTTATTTTTTGCAAACTATTAGTTAGTCATGTAAAGTAACAAGCGAAACAACTTATATCCAATTTTACGATCGTAAAAATAATAGGAAACTATTTATTAATATTTATCTATATTTATATTCATATATATGTTTTCAATTTTGTTACATTTAAACAACTTATTATAAGTATTTGTAAATCCTTCAAACTCTGAAAACTTTAAAGACTTCGGATTTATATAAGTTCAAAAACGTTAAATCAATAAATAAGATATCTGTGGATAAAATCAAAGAATTTACATAGTACGAGAATTAATTAAATTGTAAATAATTAAATATTTTACTGTTACGATCGGTTTTTGCTATATTATCGTCACGTTTTCGAAACATTAAAATATATTTTATTCGTTAAATCTTTAATTTGTAAAATAAATAAACTTTGAATTCTTTATTTCAACGTAATAATGAATTTATAATTAATATTTTCGTATATTTATAAAGCTTACAATTTTCATATTAAAAGAGCTATTTCTTTATTACTTACGGTTTAAAATTACTTTCGAAATATTTTTAATAATAATATTTAGTTTTTAATAAATCCTTATGTTCAGAAATTGTTTTTATCTTTTATTATTATTAATAACATATATAATGTTTTTAATTTTAAAGTTAAATAACGGTATATAAATCATCAATTAATAATTGAAATGTGTAATGTTAATGCTATAATATTTTTGTTGTTAGTTTTATTAATCCATTTGGTGGTTTATTTATTTACATTAATATATTCAACCTCTATTTATATTTTGTATTTTATATTTCAACTTACACTTAGGACTTAAAATAATAATACGCTTATATTTATATTATTTTCGAGTATTTCGTAATAAATATTCATTTTACCTTCACGAATTACCTGTTATTTAGCGATAACTGTTTTAAATAATGTTTTTTTCGTTTATTTTACAATTTTCTATGTACAAATTTTAAACATCGCCCATTCTTTAATTTAACTGTGAAAACATAAATCATACGTATTTACGAATTTTTTAAATATTATTGAAAGAAATATATTTAAAAAAAATACCCTATTTTATTCAAATTATTTCAGTTGGTTCTTTCGAATTGGTCCACTATAAGAGCTCTAGTATATATGTACCTATAAGCACTAGGATGATTGCTACAATTCCGTTCATTTCACTTATCTTTCAATTTATAGCGTAATAATATAGTGCAGCCATTACATTGGTTGTTTCAATTAATTTAAAAAATATATTATTAAGAATTGTCTATACGTGAACAAATCACTTATTTAATATTTTAAAATATATAATATGGTGTTTTATAAGTTTTATAAAAAATACTTTATAAATTTTAAATCATTTCAAAACTACGGAACATATTTATTAAATATATATATCTATGAATATACATGTTATTATATTTTCAAAAGAATATAGCATTAAATTACAGCAAATTAATAAATAAGTTTAATTACATATTTAAGAATATAACTTTTAAAATGCTTTATACAAATTTTTAAAAAATTCGAAAAGCAAAGTATATGTTAGTAAATTAAGTTATAAAGATTAGTAGGAATTGGACCAAAGGATTTTCATTATATATTTCATATAAACCTTGCCATTTCTGTTACATAACTTAAATTCATGATATGTTAATAATTAAATTATTAAATAAAGCCAAATATACTTATAACACATAATATATAACATAATAAGTTTCTGTATATGTGGGTCAGCTTAATAATATTCCTTAAACTCAAATATATATTACAGGAAACAAAATATAATTTTTTATTCTTAATGTCTTAAAAGCAATAATCAATATATTTTAATATAATTCATTATATTTATATATTTTAATATAATTCATTATATTTATATATATTACTATTATTTAGTATTTCACAATCGTTATAATATTTATTTAAGTTTTAAACTATAGTATTTATTTTAATTCATATTCTAAATTTAAGCTATTAATCCTTTTTTGACTTAAGATACATTCTATATAATTTGTCGTTTATATTTCTATATTAAAAATAATTTAAGAATGACTTCACGACTTAACAATACGTTAAATCTAATTAAGATGTTTTACAGCTAGAATTCTAGCCGACCGTTTCCAATACGGCTAATGCGGCGAGCGATAACGGCCCAAATCCTAAATTTAATCCTAGATCGTTTTGATCGAAAAAAAAATCCGCCATAGCATCTCTTTTTGCAACAAACTACGGTTATTAGGCCTTTATCCACCGCCGTTTATTTTTTAGCCATTTTTTTCTTTCTTAATCAATTTAATTTTTTTAATATTTTAAAAGCCTTTTTTTACAATGTTTCATTTTAATAAAAAAGCCCTTATATTAATTTATTATTTCTTTTCATTTTATCTTAATAATTCTCTAATCCATTATTAGAGAAACTCTATTTTACGTTGTTCTTTTTATAACTTATTATGTGTTTTTAAATATTCGCACTGAGGTTTATATTTTATATAACCTAAAACCCATCGCGATAACGAATATTAACGTTATAACCTGAAATAACGAGTATGAAAAAATAATCTAATTCTTTAAAACGAATAGAATTCGAATAAGAAATAACTTAAATCTCAAATTCTTTAATAAAGTCCACATACTTATTACGAAATTCACATTAATTTAAACAAACGTTTCTTTTCCTTTTTTTCGAAAACGAACTATGATATTAAATTTAATTAGAAACGTTAAAAGGGCCTTTTAGAAAAGGCCGTTTATTGTTTTTGTTTTTTTCGCTAAACTCCTTTGAAAAAAAACCTAACATTACAAAAATAAAGATTGACGCTTTTAAAAAACTCTCTTTAAAGTTTAACTATAATTCGTACCGGCTAAATTTCGATTAAATGATTTTAATACTTTTAAGTAACTTCAATATATTAAATAATCTAACGAAGGTATTGTACTTTATAAAAGTCTATAATATACAAATTTAAAAAAGAAAATATATATTAAATTAAGTTCTTTATATAAATAATTATCGCCTTAATTTCGCTCTTTGATTATTGATTTAAATATTTAATTAAAAAAACCTTTTTTTTAAATTAAAAAAACAGTCAGAATTTCTTTTAATGAATATTCATTAAATATTCCTGGCCTTATTAATAACTTCAAATTTAAACTCTTTTCGGATACTGCTTAAAAAACTAAATTGGGATAGGGGGAGAATTGGTATTAATTAGTGCGGATAATCATTTCACACCACAATGCGGAATGGGATTATGGAAATTAAAAACTTAATCCGATTATATTGCTGGTATTTAACCTTGATAATTAAAAATAACAGAAAATATGCTAAGTAATAATGAGAGCTAATAATGCCTGAGAGATGAACCCATGGCGAAAAAGAACTTTTTAATATATATGCGAAACCCGGGTTTTTTAATTAGCCGAACCTGTTCATAAGTATAATACCCCGCCTTTTTTAAAATTTCTTTTACGATGAAAAACGTCTTCTTTCAATTGTAAGAAATAACGATAATTTAACGTTATATGAAGCATATTATATTTATGTCCTTATTAATTAATCGTTTTTTCTTTTACGTAATATATTCTTTAATATTTTTAATTTACCATTCCGATTTCGGTTTTTAACTAATTTTTCGCGTTAAAAAACTTTTCCCCCGTTTTTCTGTATTATATTTTCCGATTATTAATTGTTAATCGTTTTTTTATTTCTTTCCAGCCTGGTTATCCTTGAACAAAGTAAGCTTTTGGTCGTTTCCTAATAGTTTGATATATATCTCCTATTTATTAATTCGAGGTTTTATAAGTTCCTGCTAATATGGCTTGGGTATACTAATTATTAATTAGCGGACGAGATATATATTTTGTTTTCATATTATTATGTAATTTGCACGTTAATTTGGGGCCGTTTCGGGGTTAACGAAATATGCGATTATCCTAATCAGAAAATAAAGAAAAATCCGGAAAGTTTTCAGAAATAGATGACGGACGTTTGCAAGGTCAAAATCCTCTAAGTACGTTTTTGTCCTGATATTTGTTATGTAAACCAAGGTACACCTTAATATTCTTTTTTATATTTTGGACCAGTTATTATTTTTTGTTTAAAATAGGCTTTTGTATTCCATATAAACCAGGTTCCCGTATAATAATAAACAATAAATAAGCCATTTCAATATTATATATTTAATTAAGATATTATTTAGGAATTCTGGTTTTGCTAATACGTATAAATAGATTATCGAAATTAGTTTGTTCTTATTTTTATCGGGAAAGTCTTAGAATTTTTTTAATTCGATCGTTTAAAAGGTTACTGTCGAATATTATGAAACTACGCTTTAATCGGATATGTAAAAGATTAACCTAATACCTATATCCTTTAGTTGTATTGATATAAATAATATCGTAGATTATTGTCTAAACGTAATTAAGATCTAAATTGCGGATAATAATTTTTATTTTTTTATTTAATGGCATATAATATCTTTAGGTAATAAACCGACTGGCCTCGGAAATGCATATTAGATTATTTTTGATAGCCCCGTGCGAAAACGCGGTTGTTGATAAAATGATATTTTCTGATCGAAGGCATTTTTCGTCAGCAATAAACGTCATGGTTTTCCAGACTATTATAACCATAGTATTATACTATAAGTCCGGATTATTTTAGAAATATGGTAATATTTTAAAACGGTTTTAAGGGCGATTTTTTCCTTAATTATATGAGGCAATAGGTATTATTCGATCAAAATTAATTTTTCGACTAGGACGGAATATGCGAACATAACAAAAAGTGTTACCGTATAGCTTTTTCAAAATTTCTTCAAATTTTAACGTATTTAAAATCTTGATATTCGTAACCTTACTTAATTTACTAAACCTAGATTAATTTATTTTTTTAAAGTTTAGCTTAAGATTAATTCGAACCAGTTTATTGGACTGCTTTTTCGACGACGTCGATATTATTATATATATAATGGGGTCTGGGTATATAATAAATAGGAAATCGTAATATAGGGAAATAAGTATGGGATATGGTTAATAATTTATGAAATTAATATTACATTAAAAGGTGTTTAATAATAACAATAAGAGATAATAACAATTAATCGATAATATGCTTGCTGGTCCTAATTATTTTTCTAAAGAAATTTCTAGTGCGCTTAGGAAATTCCAGGAAGTTTTTATCTGATATTGAATTGGGGATAGGGCTAACCTAGGTGTATGGGATACAGAACATCTTGATCAGGGCTTGGGAGTGGGAATTGTCTGGCGTCCGCTTGCTATTAAAAGTTAACAGGTCAGCATTATATAGACCGCCGCCGACCCAGTTGGAAATGGTAGAACCTTCGACAACAAACATCGTCGATGCCTAACAGCTAGCTATCACCTTGCAGCCTAGCAACCTAACACCAACCCCACTTCAATATTATTAAGGAAGGTACCGTACGTTATTATCGTCTTTAATTAATTATTTGCAAACGTTATTATTTTTGTAATTTTTTAGGTTTTAACTTTTATTATCCTTTATTTTTTATTCATAATATTTATTACTTATTTACGTATATCGGTATTTGTATATGCATATATCCTTCTTTTTATTTAATACGTTTAATCGATTTATAATGGGCATTCTTAACCCGTTAAAACTTTCAAAGCGTTAAGGTTTTCGTGTTAATACGGATATTAAGAAACAGGTTAAATAAATAAATTATTCGTTAATTCAGAATAATATTTCCAATATTATTAGGAACGGTTAAATGCGATATAATTAAAATTTCCAAGATTTTGATCGTTTTTCGGCATATCGTTATTGCGTTTTCGAAGCCTTAAAATATCTTATATTCGATAAACTTTTTATTCGTAAGGTAAATAAGCTTTTAGCTCTTAAGCTTTAACGTAACAGTAAGCTTCTAATTAATCTTTCTAATATTCGTAAAAGCTAAAATCCTATATATCGTTAGGCTCCCATATCCGAATTGCATTGTTTTAAGTATCGATTCTGCAGTATTATTAAACGTGATGATTACCTTTTTCCTGAAATTCCAGTTATGGATAATCCATTTTTTCCCAGACCTTATTAGCCTTAGCAGAAAGTACAGCAATTTATCGAAGGTAATCTAGCAGTTTCTCTAATTTTAGGTACCGTTAAGCAGTATTCGGGAAGTTACCGATTAATAAACGTTAATACTTAATGTTAATATTAAATAATTTTCTTTATTTTTAACGTTATTAATTCCTTCCAGTCCAAACATCACTAATCGACTCCCTGGTTTATTTACCAGTGTTGGCACATCAAATTTTCACCAATATCTTTTTTCCATATTCCAGTATATGATTGATATTTGGAATAATAACGCGGTTACTATTTATGTTACTTCCAAGCATTTCAAGGTAAGCTATTTTTCTTATCGTATCCTGTTTTGCTCTGATTAATAACAAATGCTTAAAGCGATATCTATTTCGTTTACTTCTAATTCTATTACAGGTTAGTTCTTAAAATGGCGAATTATTGGTATCAATTTCTGCGAAGATATTAACGCCCAATCGCCGATTACCAAAATATTATTTTCCAAAAGTAAACCTAGGATAAAAGGCATATTTGTCAAAATTACGCCCAACGGTTTTTTAGGTTAATTTATAATATATTTTTTTGCAAAGGCTTTTGATACGTAAATAGGTTATTTATTCAAAGTTTTAAAATACTTAATTTCCTACTTTGCGAATTTTATAAAAAACGTTATTACGTTTTTAAATTGGATGGAAATGGCAAAATTGTTTTATTTTTTAAATATATATCATTTTTTAATTTTGTGAAGAATTGTTATAGAAATTATATCAGGTTAATCGATAAATATAATTATATATTTAGGGATAATTAAATTAAGAATTTCGGAATACATTTTGAAAAAACACCGTAAATTAAATTAAATATTTATAAATCAATTTATAACGTTCTCTACGAATTTAATTAAAATGTTTTAACGTTTACTTAAAGGAAAAAATACCAAATTTTGTTATATAACTAAAATTCCCAATATTTCGAAAAAGTCGAGTAAATTATTACCTTGATATTTTAACGGTTTTAAAAAGTTGGTAAAAATATAAATCGGTATACTTTCTTATATATTAATATTTTATAAATAATTATAATAATATCCTCTTCTTAGCTAAGTACTTAATGTCGTGTATATTATTGTTATTTGTAATTACCTAATTTTCGAATCTTATATTTAGTATTTAAATTTTAATATTTTTCTTAATACGTTTTATAATCTTAAGTTATTAGATTTCCGATAATTCGCTATTTATGGCGTTTAACGTTTTATTTGTAATATCATATATCTCATCGAGTTCGTTAAATAATGGTTTTATTTAATTACTTTTTATAAATTTTTTAGTATTTAATATTATGTATACTTTTAATAAATTATTTTATATATTATTAAAAAAAAAAATCCGTAATAATATTTTTTTAATTCCTTTCAAATAATAAATACCTTATTTAGTTAGATTATTCATTAAATTTGGTTTTATTTCTGGGTATTATAATTTTATTTTTCTTGATATAATAATATACTGTAATATATTATAAAGAAAAATTACATTATTAACTATTAAACGTTAAATTCCTATTTTATTTTAGTTTTTTTAATTGATAAATTAAAAAGGTTTTCGGTATTACGTAATAATTATTTTAATTATTTTTATAACATTATTGGTTTTATATTTTAATAACTTAATTGGTCATGTAATTAAAAAATCTTTTAATATATTAAGATCTTATATTATAGTTCTTTATATTGGTATTATAATTTCGGTCGGTTGAAGTGGTTTTTGGCCGTACAATAACTTATAAATGTTAAAACCGTAATTGTTTAGAATGGTATTATTTGCAAATATTATTCTAAGCAGAAATTTAACGTATTTTTTGCCCGTATTATTTATCGTTTTTATTAATTTTTTAACGCTCGATATATTTTTTTTTTCGGTTAATCCTTATTGCTAAATAACATACTTAATTTTAACCCCTTATTTAATCTCAAATATGTCAGAGATTTTAATAATCTTTCCTTTATTTTTCATATTTTTATTTATTTTAATTTTAACCAGAATTTAGTATTAATAAAACATATATTTGTTTAGATATTTCTTGATTATTATAAAAATAATTATACGTAAAGTTTTAATTTCGAAATATCCGGATAATTCGTACCAGATTTCGATAATCGGTTTATTCCCGTTATTATTTACCATAAATTAAACGTTCCTAACTTCATTAATTTCAATATTCAAGGGATTGAAAAAATTCTAATTTTTTAAAAACGTTATTTAGTAGTTTTTTGGCATAAAACGTAAATTGAAATTCATTACTGTATATATCTATATATATTATGCTAATAATATAATGTAATTATATATCAATATATCGTATTTTGTTTTTTATAACTCTAAATTTCGTAATATTATTTAATTATTATTAGGCGTTTGTATTTATTATCGATAATTTTAGGATTGCTTTATTATTTGTTTATTTTACGCCATAAAATACTATTTTGAATATAATATTTTACAGTTTTACTTTTAAAAGTTATTTAATTTTTGTGGTTATATTCGCTAATGAATTTCAAAGTTTTAATATCGTTAAACCTTTTACGTATTTTTGCAATTGTGTAAACTAAAATTTAAGAAAGGAATATTTTTTATTTAGATCATGCCATTGTTAAAAGGTAGCTGAATAACGTTTAATCAAATGATAATAAAAATATTAATTTTCCTTTTTTATGAATTATATAACTTATTAAAAAGCTTAGTTAATCTTTCCGATAATGCATTAATGGCTGTATTTTTTTAATAGTAACATATTTATTTTCGAAAATAAAAACCATAATTTATATAGTTTTACAAATTAATCAGGTATTAGATAACGAAATTGTAATGTTATTAATTTATATTATTAATACTTTAACTTTAATTTTTAATATATAACGAATTCTATAATTACAATTTTAAAATCGCTTTAAGGTTTTGAAAATAATTTTATATTCCAGTTTAATAATATTATAACTTAATTCGGCTTTTTTCCAGGTATTATTTTTATAAGGCGTCGGGTATTTTACGTTATTAATGACTTCGCTTAACGTTCTTCTGAAATTTCGCCTCTACCAATCCGTTTTCATAATAAACTTTCTTCCTTTACGGCTATAATTAATAATAATTAATATTTGATTTATTACAAGTTTTTTTTTAAATATTACCATAATATGTTCCTCATTAAGGCCTTAAATAAAGAGCTTATTTTTACGGAATAAATAAATAAAGGATTTCGATATAATAATATAATATACAACAAATATCCAAGAATAAATAATAATCCTTAAAGAGGTTTTAATTTCCGACACGTTTTTATAAAGACGAATTGCCAGAATTTCTTTTCTTTTAGTTATATTAAGTTAAAGATTATTAGTACCGTAAAGATATTGAATTATAACCGTAAATCAGTATTATTATTAGCATTTCTATATATTAATCGTTATTTTCGTCAACTTATGATTAAAAAAGGTTTTATTTATATTAATAATATTTTTCAAAACGAACAGTCGAATCTTCAGAGAAAACCTAACATCATCGTATCGTATTTTGAATTTCTTAATATTAACTTTATCTATAAATAACCGCGTAATTTCGAGTGTTAAATTATAAATACTCTTTCTTACTATTTAATAAAAATAAGTTATAAACCTTATAAACCATATAAAAATAATAATATATCGAAATAATTTTAATCATGTTACGAACGTTATTATATTGCTATTAATAAGAATTATAATAATATAATTATTTCTAAAAAGAAATTTATAAAGGAAACCAAAAAATACGATAAAATTTATAAAAGATTTATCGTAATTTTTCGGCATAAATACATTGCATAAAATAATAACCTGTAATTTTATCGCAAAGTTAATTAATTTTAAACCGTTATTGTTTTTACAAAACGTTAAATATTTCGATATGTACTATATAATTATTTAAATATTTTTTGTCGATATTATTTATATTATATCGATTCATTTATCCTTCATATTAAATAATATCCTAATATCTTTAACGTATTATGCTTTATATAGTATAATTCTAATTTTTTGTAAAAATATGCGATAATCTCTTGAATTTGGCCATAATTCTATTACTTTTATCCTAGGACAGTTTTTTTCCGCAATAGCATTTTCTTAAAAAAGACATTTCTTATATAGGTAAACTTATTGCTAATCTGATTAAACAAAACCTTAATTCTTTTTTTAATTAATCGAATTTTTCAAAATACTAAAATAAACCTCGGAACTAATGCCGTTAATAATTGTTCAAATTCGTTAAAAACATATCTTTATTTTTTAATTATTTATATACCTTTTTCACAATTCTCAAATTGTTAATTTAGGTCCTGTAATAATATCGATTTATTAAGTAGTATATTATCGACAAAATCATTTTTATTTAAACGTATATATAATATTAATTTAAATTAGGTTTTTTCCTAATATTATTACATTTCCTTTCATATAAAATTCTATATAACGTATATATCATCTTTGCGTTATTGAATTATCCTAAAATCTTATTTCTAAAATTTCATTTATTTTTTAAAATTCTTTAAATCTTTTTATAATCCTAAAAAGGATATTACCTTAATCGAAAATATGTAAAAGCTTATAAATGATTTATGTATTCTTTCGTTATTAAGTTTATTAGCTATAACTTTTTGAATTAATCATTTATATACATATTACGGTTATTTATTTTGTTAATATTAAAAAAATAATAATTTTCGTTAAACCGAATTCCAAAATTCCTTTTATCATTTTTGGGTACATATTTAATATTATTTTTGATTTCGTTACAAAATTAAGTTTTAATATTAAAAATTGTATTACGCGATGATTGTCGATAACTCAAAGGAAATAAAAATAATCAACTACTTAACTAATTAACCAAATAGGTATTTCGATTATGGTTTTGAACTCGGTCCTTTTTTGGAAATTAAATTTCATAAAAACTCTTATTTATTGTATTGCCAGCCTATATTTTTTAACATATAAGAAAATTATATTATTCGATTTGGTTCCAGTATCGATAGTATTATTAATTAAGTTTTTTTTTCCAAAACTAATATTAATGATACATCGGAGTAACGAAATAATATATTTGATTGGATTATAATGTTATATGGACAAGATATTATTTTGTTTAGTTTTTCAGGTTTGTATCTAATATATATAATGAAGATTTGAAACGTTTGTTACCGTTTAATAAATATAAAGCCGCGGATTTTTACCTTTAATATTTTAATCGTTTTTTCTATTTTTATAATTTAATACTTTTAAAGTTTTTACGTTTATAAATTTTTAAACGTTTTATTCAATTTCGGATAAACCTTGATTAATTTTAACGAGATAATTTCGAATTTTCCTTTCGTATTTTCGTCAATTTGGGTTTTTTAATATTTTATTAAATATTTTTAAATTAATTTACCTTAATTAAAAAAACAGTCCATTTATATTGTTATTTCGATATTTTGAAATAAACATTTATTTTATATAAATTTATTATTATCGACTTTACTTTTTTAATAAATTTGTTTATATTTTTTATTAAACTTTTTAGCTAACATAATATTATTGAATATAAAGGGCTAATTATCCGTATTAATCCTTAATACGCGGATTTTTTTAAGATGTTAATTATTTTTATTTTTAATAAAATCGTGTTGAAGTGAATTAATCAAAAATATTTCTTTTTAAAATAGCTTATCGTTGTTTATAATACAACAAGATATATTAATTTTAGTAATACGCGTTTAATTAAAAATGAGCTTCGGTTAATTAAGTTTTAGGATTATTGTGAAATAAAGTACGTTCGGGGTATTAGGAGGAATTAAATTTTAATTCATATTAAATTTGAATTTTTTTATTTTTTAAAAACTTTTTATTGGTAATTATAATATTCTATTTTTATTTTTAAAATAATTAAAAAAACTAAGTGAATCATATATTTGTTTTAAAAACCTTTTTTCAAATAAAAAGTTTCTTATTATTTCCTTAATTTCAAAATATTATTTCGAATTATATTATACTTAAATTATATCGATTAAATTTTAACCCAAAACAATCATATATTAATTATTATGGCACGAAATTAAACGAATTTCTTTTATATTATATATCTTTATATATATATTATATATCTCTATATATTTTAATATTTATTAGTGTTCCTTTTTAAATTATTAAATTGTTTTTTAAACCATTCATAATTATTTCGATAATTACCATATTTACGAGAAAGCTTTATTTTGATTAAATCGCCTAATTAAATACTTATTAAGTTAATTAATAAATTAATAATATTATATTATGCTTAAGGCGGTTTTTGGCCCCAAGATACGCAATGCTATAATAATTGGGCAGTTTTACAATTGCTTATTTTTTTAAAAAAATGTTGAAATTTTAAATTTATTATATTGATGTAATTTTTAATTTTTATAAAATATTAATAATTTCCGATATTTAATTATATTTTGATGATAACATAGTTTAAACTGAAAAGTATTTTATCGAAAAAGTTTAAAACTTAATTATCATAATTTTTGGGTTTAATTAAAATTGAATCGAATTATAGTTAATAATTATTTTTACCTTTTATATTTAATTAATCCAGCTTTATTAAAAATTTCATATTAGATGAATATTGTTGTAGTATAATAAGGCGTTGTATATAAATATTCGAATTTTATAAATAAGCTATTAAAAACCTTTTCGAAATAATTAATTAAATTTTCTTTCAATAAATTTCGCTATATTCGTTTTTATTTGGAATTTTATTTCTTAACTTGATTTCTTCAATGATATTATAAATCTTAATAACATATTCTAAGTAATGTTTATAAATTTAATTAAATAAATTTCGTTAAACTTATTTTGGCAATATTTTTAATTAAATTTTAATGATCTGTATTTGCTTTAAGGTATAGTGTTTAAAAATTTTCCAAATGATTTTAACCATTTTATGTTAAATAATAATACCTTTCAGAATAATTTTAATTTAACCTTTCATAAAAAGGTTATTTTTTAAAAAAAGTAACTTATTAATTATTTTCGCTGTTATAAGATTTTATATCCGATATAGCTTTCCAATTTTCTTAAGTTAATCGGTAACTGTAATACTAGAACAATAAAGGTTTAAAAATGCGGATATATCAGGCAATATTACAAAAAGAATAAGTTTGTCCATAATATTTTTCGGGAATCCGTATTCCTATTAATTAGAGGATTTTAAAGCTATAATGTTAAAGGTTAATATCATATATTTCCTAAAAGCTTATAAAAATATTTAAATCAATTTAATCTCTTGTTCTTTAAATATTTTAGTAATAATTTCCGGTATTTCTTTTACCTGTTTTTTAGTTGTTTTTATGGCCGGCTGTAGAGAGCTAGGATGATTACTTAAATATAATACATTATTAACTTTACATTCGTATTTAAATATAAATATTAGGTTATAATTAATAATATTCGATAATAAATTTGGATTTTTTTCAATAAACAGCAATTTCGGAACGGATAATAAGTTTTATTATATTATAATTTTTAATATTTCTACAGCACTTTAATAAAGTAGCTAAATTTTAATAACGTTTATTAATCAAAAAATAATATTTTAAGATCAACATATTTTGCTGATTTAGAAATATTATTCAAATACGTCAATATGACACAATTGAAATTGTTTAAAAATTTTATACATATTTTTCAAACGTTTTGCAAATATAACAAAAATATTATCCTTTTTTTATTAACGTAAACTCGTTTTTTTAATCGGCATATTATTAAGTAAATATTAAGCCTAATCGTTTTTAATATTGCGATTAATACTTGTATCATTAATTTTACCGCCAAAATAATTTTCCTAATTAATATTTATACATCTCCAAAAGTGTTTCCGAATAAAACTTATTTAATATATTAATTTATTAAGCCGCAAATATTGCAAAATATTTTATTTAACAACATTATCTTATTTTTCTAAATATAATAAAAAGTATTCATTCTTTTCGAATTTTATTTCGTAAACCAAATTAAAATCTATAACCTTTTATTCTTTTACCTATATTAATCAATGTTTTTATATTAACATTTACATCGGCTTTATTACAAGTTTTTATTAATGTAATATTTATATATATATAGTATTAATTATATATTATTATTTCTATAACCTTAATCAGTCGACTATTATAATTAATTTTAAATAATTTATTTTTATAATTTAATTTCCCAATTTTCAAACTTTATAATTATTAAATGAAATTCTATAAAAAATACGTCATATCTTAAATTATATCTTTAATTTAAAATATAAGTAATTAGTATAATTCTTTAAGCCTATATAA
This sequence comes from Monosporascus cannonballus, assembly GCA_004154925.1. Lineage (NCBI taxonomy): Eukaryota > Fungi > Ascomycota > Sordariomycetes > Xylariales > Monosporascus > Monosporascus cannonballus. The sequence continues at coordinate 522,370 of QJNS01000004.1, forward strand.
TTTTAAGTATTTAATTTTCCATAATTAATTTATTAAACGTTTAACTTAAATTCAAATTTCCTAAATTCTGAATCCTTATATATTTCGTTTTATTAATAATATCTTAAATTTATTTAATTATTATTTGTTATTTGTACCGTCGTAATTTGGTAAGGCATAATATATATTTTTATATTTCTATAACCGTAAATATTATATTCCGTGTTTTTAATTAAACACTTTTCTTTTAATATTTAATTCGCAATATTAAAAAATATTTCGGCAATTAATTAAAGCCAAATTTTTTCTTTAGCAGCCAAGTAAGTTAAGGCAAAGAGAAAATTAAGTTTAATAATTACGGATCATTAGTTTATATTACGTTACGAATTAGAATTATTAAAATGAAAAGTTTAACCCCATTATATTAATAAAATTAAATTTAGATAGTTAAAAAATAATAGAAACTATGCTAAATAATAATAATATGTAGTAATATTTAAAGATTATATTTTTGCCGAAAAAGAACTCTTTAATATATATACGAAACGCGGGCTTCTTAATTAACTAAACCTGATTATAAATATAATACCCCGTTTTATATCATTCCTAAATGAATAAACAATAAATTTGTTATAAATAATAAATTAACTTATTATACATCTAATAAATTAAAATATATTTATGGTAAATGTATATAATTAATATAATATACTTTTAAATTCCTTGAATTGCTTAAATTATTTCAAAAAACCGAATATCTTTATTTGAAATTTAATTATAATAAATCTACGGTAAATTTTTCAAAAACAGTTATTGGATATAAAGATTTATACCTTTATAATAAAAATCCGCATAAAAACAATAATAATAATAATTAATTATATTAGATACAAAAAACATTAGTTACGCTATTATATTTAATGAACCACCCAAGTTGTCTTAATACATATAAGCTTTATAAAATCTAATAACAAAATATATATATTGCGTTTGCAGGGTTGTTTTTTCCTATTGAATATGTTATAATATAATTAAATAATTAATATATCTATTTAATTACTAAAAGTATTTACAATATTAAGTATTACTTTTTTAACATTTTTTCAAATTATAATGATTTATGATATTTTTGTTTTTGTCATTAATTTTATTTACTTAATTAAATATTTCTTTAAAGGTATTTTTAAAATATTTTTTCCGTGTTGCCAAAAGTTTAGAACTTTTATTAAATATAATTATTTTATATTGTACTTTAATATTTTTTATATAGATATTTTCGCTACTTACTTTTTCAGATATTATTTGAAAAAAACAATATATTTTATTTAATTTGTTTTAATTACTTTTAGTAATTATTTTATATATATATTAAAATATCGTAGGTTTCTTGTAACAAACGATCGTTAAATTAATAAACTATATATTATGCAAATTGAATATGTTATATATTTAATAATTACATATTCATGTTACGCTTTAATTTTGTAATTAATTGAAATAATTAATTCCTATATAATTTACGTAAGGAATATTAATATATTTATTATATAGTATTAGTTTGTATTTATAAACCTTTTTATATCATTTTCAAATACATATTTAAAAGGCTTATTTACTAATAATATGATTTATAAAACATATAATACTTTATATATTTATGGAATATTTGTTATTCAATTATAAACCTTAAGGTTTCATATTAATTAAAAATAATGGAATTTACTGCATGGTTTCGTAATATGTAAAATCAAAATATAAATTAAATTTTATTAAATAAATATGTAATTAAAAATATACCAAATTAAATATTATGTATTATTTATTAAATTAAATTTATCCCTTTCATTATTTGTTAATTTAAGTTAAATAAATTAAATTAAGAATAAATAACAATTTAATATTAATAGTTAAAATATTTAGAAACATATTTAAATAAATCTATTTAGAAATATTATCTAATTTATTTTCAAAATAAATTAAAGTAATTAATGTTTTCGTTTAATATAATTGTGAATTATTATAATCCGAAAAATTAATAAAAGTTTATATATTTATAAAAAATTTTACGTTGTTAATTTATTAAATTGTTTAATCAACAAAATAAAAACTTTTTAAATTACAAAACATTAATATTAATAATATAAAATGCCAAATTAAATTTTAAATTATTTATAATCATTAATTAATACATATTTATTACGAAACAAACATTTAAGAAACATTTTCATTTATATTATAAAACAAATCTCTATAAACGAGAATATGAATTATATTATATTATTTGAAGTTTAAATTAAAATATACTATTATAATATATAATATTCTAAAGCATTTCTATATAAATATGAATGTATATATAATATTATATATTTTTTAAAATTATGAATTATTACGTATTTTAAATTATATATAAGTTTTTTGTGATTAGTTGTATCTACCGAATTTATAATTACATATTTAATTTATTTCAAAACGTTTTATTTCAAATTTAATTAATAATTATTTAAAATTATGTATATTTATAAATTTCCAAATAGGTTTTTTTGATTTTTAAAAATATTTACTTTAATAAATATTTTTTAAATCTCGTAAATATATTAATACATTATATTTATAAATCCGCTCTTTACTATCAATATTATTTTATATATTAAACATTTTAAGTTTTTTTAACAAATAATATACATTTTGAGTTGTTAAATGTTTTAAATTTTTCGAATTTATTAATACATTCAATTTGATATATTACGTTTAACGTAATTTTTTATAGTTTATAATCTTATCGAAAATTGTATTTTGAATATAAATCGTATCGTATATTCTTTTTAACTGTATAATAGCTTCGTCTTGTATTCTTCTATTAAAATAAATGAGATAAAAACGAATTCAAATGACTATTATTTCTTTCGTTAATATAATAATAATACTCTTTAATATAAATATTAAACGAAATAATTAAAAACAATAAAAAATATTTAATTATAATAGTAATATTAAAGTAACAAATTATTTATAAATTTATTTTATTTTCAACATTCAATATAATTAATAATTAAATTATTTATTTTAAATGTTTATTTGGAAATATATATATTTAAGTAATGTATTAATTAATCAAATTAAATATTTCTCGGAAAATATATTTTATTGTAATTTTGTTAATATAACAAAGCTTTTTTTTAAATTAATAATATTTCGGAAAGAGGTATTTTGTATTAAATTATATTTTTAAAATTACGATATCCGTATTTAATATGAAATTCCAAATTTTGTAAATATTTATTAATCTGTACTTAAAAAATATTTAATTTAAATTTTAAAATTAATTTCAAAAATGTGTATTTCTTGAATTATGATTTTTATTATAACATTAATTATATAATCGGTTAATCCGGAAATAATTGTATAATAACTTGTATTGAAATCTTATTGTATACATTTATTACTTCCAAATAACATAATAAATATTATTGAAACTTTTTTAAAATACATTATATATATATATTTAGTTTTATAATTATAATATTAAACTAAATATATATAGACTTAAAAATAAAAGTACTATATTATTATTTTATATGATAACTCTTCTTTTTTAATTTTATTTTTAAATCGTTTTATATTTTTTAATATAGATTTGTTATAATTAAACTTTAAATTTAATATTTAAAAAAACCTTAATAATATCATTCGACATTACATAATATTTAATATTCATTTTTTGTTTAATTATTAATAATAAATTTTCATTTCATATTTTAACAACGGTTAAAATATATCGAAATATGTTCAGAAAAATATGTTATTTTTTCCGTTTACGGTAAATATCTTAAATATAATTTAAATACTTATTCATATTAATTATTACGTTTTTATATATTTTTAATTTATTTAAAAACAAATAACATTTTAGTTCACGTTTAACCTAATTTCAAAATTGGTTTTATCGATATATTGCATATATATCTTATAATTTCATTTTAAGTATAATATTTGATAATGGTAAAACGTTTTGATTTTACCTTTTTTATATAAGATAAAAATTCAACCTCCATGTAATACCGAAATGATATAAATTTAAATATTATATTAAAACTATTACGTAAATAATTTCAAAATAACATTTCTTAATTGTATTTATTTATTTTGTATTAACTTAAATTTTTTTACAATATTTCTTTAATTTTTTAAATATTTTAATAATATATCAGTTTGGAATTATCGACAAAATATTCATTATATAAAAATATTTATATTGTTAGAACTTCGAAATAATACATTTATTTGTTATCGCCGTTAATTATAACGAAATCTTAATTTATATATATTATATTATTTAATATTAATAATATATAATTCAAAAACGTAATACTTATATTAATTATTTCTATTTTCAATTTAAAATTTAAAATAAAATATATTTTATGTTTCCTATTTAATTAATTAATGGATACCTTATTAAATATTTAATTTTTTAAAAGGAATATTATATTATCTGGATAACTACCTGTTTAATACCTGTCGCCAATTAATCAATATTTTCCTTTAAATAATACTTAAAAATATTCCTTTTATATAAGTAATTATATTTTCGTTTAAACGAAAACCTTTTTAGATATCATTAAAAAATATATAATAATATTAAGAAACTTAATACTAAAAATATATCAAGATTTAAAATTTACATTTTTATCGTCATTTCGTTTTATGTTTTTTCTGAAATATTTATCTAATAATTACCAATTAATAAAGTAAATTCACATATAATTAAAATCATTTAAATGAATAGCTTTTCCGGAAAGTTTAAAAAACATTAAAAATATTATTTGAAAGTTTTTATAATGTTATTCATAACTTATATTTTAATAATCGTAAAAACTAATTAACCCATTATTAATTTCGATATTTTAATTCGTTAAAAAGTAACTATTTGAGTTTTTATAATTAAAGCTAATATTACATTCAAGTTCTTGCTTTATATAATCGGTATTTTCGTTTTTAAAATATTATATTATTATTTTGACGCTATAAACTCTTATTAGTTTACGATTTCTTTATTTAAATTATTATTTAATTTCCAAATTTGCTTTAATTATTCGTAATATTTTTATTAAATATTATTTAGAAATTAATTAACCTACATTTTAAGTAATTTAACTCATTCAACGTGTTATTTTTATTAAAACTATTTTAAAATAAAATATTTTTTATATAAAAAATATTAATGATGAAATTTCTTTCGTACAATCGGAATTGTTTTTGAAAGATATTGCGTATTTATTATTTTTGTAACTATAAGCATAAAATGCAATTATAAATTTATTTATTTTTTATTGTTTTTTAAAACAAATTCGTTTACTAATTCGATAAATAAGAAATTGTTATAAAATCTCAGAACAACCCTTTTTAATATTTAAGATTATATTTAATTTTAGTAATTTAGTATATTAAAGAAATAAATTAAAATAAATATAATCCTATATATTAAAAACATATTCGTTAAATTAAAATCAAATTTTGAAAATAATTCATATTTTTAAACTTTATATAAAAAACGGCAATTATTTATATTAGAATTATTATTAAAGACTTTTTAAAAATAGATATAATAATTATTAATATTCAACTAATAAAGAAGGGAATAAAGGTTACGTAACTCAGATTTACGCGATTAATATTTAAAATTAGTAAATAGAATACAAATTACAGTATTATATATAGTTAATTACGTATTGTTTGGTAAACTATATAATTTTTGTATAACGTAATAATAAAATATATACATTCCGATTAAAAAGTAATTATTACATATTTGATATATAAAAATACAGGCAATTAGCTAAAAAATCTTATTTAATTAAATCGAAATTTAAAAAAAAGAAACACAAATCTTTCGTAAAAATTAAAATACACTAAATGTTGGAATTAGTATAATAAATAAATATAAACTTTATTATAAACGTTAAAAAGTTATTATAAATATGAAACATTTTCAATTTAATAATTCCCATAAATCTTTTAATAACGAAAATATTTAAAATTAAATTCTTTAATAATTATTACGAAATTACTTTAGTACAACTTTTGGCATAATATTACGATTGAAATTAAAATTATTTTCAAAATCATTAAACCTATATTAAAAAGTTATATAACTTAAATCTTTTTTAATAACAAAATGTAAGTAAATCTATATAAAGCTAATCGTATTTAATGCCATTAGATTATAATAATGTTGGGATTTAATTTAAAAAATAATTAATTACTATAAAATATATATACATATTATTTATTTATATTAAATCATGAAAGGTTATTATAATAACTTGATATATTTATCGGTTTTAATGTATAAAATGTAATTATTTGTTATATTTAATGTTTTCAATTTTGTTTAATTTTTACTAATATAAATTAATATCAATAAAATTTAATAATGGAAGGAATCGTTTAAACATTATATAATATAAACCTTTATATAATTATATTATAGATATTATAATAATTAATTAATAAATAACTTGTATAATAATGAAATAAATATTTAAATTTAAGCGAAGAAAAAGTCTGTATTTCAATTGTTTCAAGAACGAATTATTCGATAATTAAAGTTATTAAACGTATACATGAAGTTTCTCAAAATGCTTTAACATTAAATTTACAGCATTATTTTAAATAAAATATAAAAAACTTAAAAACATAGATAAAACGCGGAATATTAAAACACTTTCATAATAGGTTAAATTATTATGTTATCATTTATTTAGAAACCGAAAAAACTGGAAATCTATTAAATCTAAATTATTTAACAATATTTTCAAGTTATGCCAATTTATTTGAAAGTAATCCTATATATATTTTAAATATTTCTGTGTTAAATATACTATATGTTTTATTAATTAAAATATAAAGGAAAATACATTATTAAAATTATATTTATGTACTATAAATTTAAAATAAAAAGATAATTTTACATTAATTAAAAAGTAAACCTTTAAAATATTCCAGATATATAATTATATATGAATAATTTTAATAAATAATAATAAAGGTATTACAAAACAAAAATATAAAATTAATAATTCGGAAATATAACACTGAGATTTAATTAAGATAATACGTTTTTTAATTTATTTTTAAATTTAAAAAAAATATTAATAAATATTTTTTTCATGATATAAAAAAGATTAAAAAAGATTTAAGATATTAAGCGTTTTAAATTCGTTTTTCATTTACCGGTATAATTTTTAAAATGAATAATAAATAATAAATTTAGCATATAAACAAAATTAAAATTCAATATAACCTAAGTATCAATATATAATTTATATTAATATTTCCTAATGTAATTATATTTTTAATATTATTATAATAGAATATTTAAATCTTTATATTAAATAAATCTCGAATTAAAGTTAAATGAAAAATGAACCATTTAAAAATGATAGAAAATAAGGCATATAAATATAAAAGTTTCGAAACTTAATAAAAATATAATTAATTAGTGACGTTAAAAGTCTTTTTAAAATCAATTAAAAAGTTAACCTAAAAATACTATAATAGTTAAACTTAATATAAATAAAGATTATCGTAGTAAGAAATCCGTTAAAAAGTATTCAAGGTTAAAATATTATATTAAAAAGTGAAACGGAATAATAAAGAACTGTAAAAAATAATAAAGGAAATATTAAAAATAAAAAGAACATATGTTATTTCCAAATTTCTTACTTAATATATAAAACTATAAGGCTTATAATGTGAAGAATAAAAATATTTATTTTATAATAAATAATAACGGTATATTTATTCACACATTATATATAAATTTATATGAGAACAAATTGAATATTTTAAAAGAAACAGGAATAACAAAATTAATATAAAATAAACTTAATATTGTGAAATAATTGCCTTATAAAACGACATTAAGAAAGGAATAATGCTATAAGATTAATTAAAAAATAATATTTATAAAAACCGTTCTTTTGTTGTTACAATTAATATAATTATATATTTATCGAAATACTAATATAATATATATAAGGTATTATTAAAAAGTTATTATAAATTTTAATTTTAAAAAATATTTATCACATACTTTAAAAAAGTTTAAAAAATACGATATTTTATTTAAATATTATATTAATTGGTAATAAGTTATGAAAATCGTAGTAAAATATTATATAATAAATACAAAATAATATAATTAATAGAATAAGATGTTATAAAATAATATGAAAAGGTAATATGATATAAAAAGCGACTTTTTGGTAAATATGATAAATTAAAAAAGATAACGTATTAAATAAAGAATATGAATAAAATTCAAAGGATTTGAAAAAAATATATATAAAATATTATGTATAAAAAGTTATTAAAATAATGTAATTTAAAGAACTTAAACCAAATTGTTAAAAAAGCATTTAAGAATATTTTTAAAAATGTTAATAATTCTTTTTAAATTATTCGAATTGAAAATTTACGTATAATTACCAAATTAGACTTGCTATAAATTAATAATTACAAGGTTTTTATTAAAGATAATATTAAATGGTAAATATTTATATCATCTTTTTAAAAAGTTACCATGTATACTTAAAGATTTCTTAAATATATTAATACGGAATTATTAACAATAATTACGTCAATTAAAAAAATTCGTTTCATAGTTAATGAATACATTAAATAAAATAGAATAAATATATTATTTTTATAATTACAGCAAAACTTAAATATTAAAATACCGATATCCAATAATATTTATAAAAGTAAAAAGAGTTAATTAATATATTATTTCATTATTACAAATAAATATAATCTTTTATAAACATTTTAAAAACGGCGTTATTTAAATTTAATAAATGAAATTATAAATAAGTTTAAATATTACTTATAAAATACGCTATCTTATTTATTTATAAAAATATTATTTTATTATTATAATTATATTCCGATAAATAAATAATATTTTTATAACTTAAAATTATTTTTTTAATTTGTTAAAATATAAAGCTGATTTTAAAAAAACATATTTTATAACGTTTAACATCAAAAATAATTATAAATTTACTAAATATATAAACAAAATTAATAAAAAGAGTTTAGAAACATAATACGGATTACTCAAAATATTTGATTATATTAAAAAATTAACATATTTCCATAATATTTAAAAAATAATAATTTATGTATTGCGAAATTATATTTATATTATAATAATATAATCCTTTAAGGCTATTTCTATATTCATGAAAATAGAAGAAATATTAATAAAATATATTTATACAACCTTTCAAACTTTATAATGTATTAAATTATTAATGATTATAAGAAAAAGTAAATTGTATTATAAATAAATAAACATTCAAAATATATTAAAAACTCTTGATTTTTTATCATTATAAGAAAGAAAATCTAAATTATATTTAAAAATTATAAATATTGTTATAATAATACATAATTATAAATAAGTTAACTGAAATTTCAATAAACTTTTGATATATTTAAAATATCTTATAAACAATTTCTCAAATATTATAATAAAAGAAAATAATTTAATCATTTAATAATTTAAGAATTTAAACCCTCAAAAGTTAATAATAATTATATGTAATTTAATACCCTTAATTAAATTTATAATTAAGGTTCTAATTTATAGGTTAAGGTTAATAATACTATAATAAAATACTTGAAATAAATTGTATTTTATCGTATATATATTAAATTAATTGAAAACCAACCGAATCTAATTATGTTATTTTAAATAAAGAATTTATAATTATTAATCTGATTTTCGAAAGTTTAGATATTTTTAATAAAAGTGTATATTATATAAATATTGTTATGCATTATTAAAACTTTGGCTAATTTATTAAAATTAAAATATTTATGAAATAACAATTATATTACGCAAAAATTATTTATGTTAATTTTATTATTATATATATATAAATACTTAGCAAACACTAAAACGAACATTTTAAGTAATAATTTAAAGCTTTTTAAAAACATACTAAAGAATAATATAATTCCAAAAATATTTTAAATACTATATATATACCTGTAGTACATTATGAAAATATAAGTTATATAATATAATATATATTTAAAAATTAAGATATATAATAATAATATATTAAGAAATCGAATATAACAAAGTTATAATTGTTATAAAAATATTAAATTAATTTATTATAAAATATTTGTAAATATTACTTATCTAAATATTTAATAATATACAAATTTGCAAATTAATTTAATACATTTATTATTTTAAAAAAATTATCAACAATAATTAAAGATGTACAATAATATTATTATTTTTGGAATAACAGTTAGAAATAACAATATAATGTTACGAAAAATTATAATTATTATAAATTTTCAAAACTTTATTTCATTAAATGATTCTAGATTTTATAATCACATTTATTTTATTTAAAAACTTACTAATTAAAATATATTTTAATAATATTTTCGTAATTGTTAACAAATATAAAAACCTTTTCCATTTTGCACATTTTAAAAAAAGTATTAATACCAAATAAATAATACATTTTTTTTATTACATATTTTTGTTTTTTGCTAATTACTATAAGAAATCTACTAACAAATTATTACGTTTGTTTTGAAGATTTCGAACAATACTATAATATAAAGAAATTTAAATTTTAAAGTATTTAATGCTTTCAACGTCGATTAAATACAGATATAAAATTTATAAATTTCAATAATAACAATGTAAAAAAACATTATTTTATTTAATAACAAAATATATAAGTTAACAATATATTTATTACTTAATTACTTTACAATATTAGATATTAGAAAAATATCGGCGTGATATTATTAAAGAAAAATTTAAATTTTATGCTTAATATTTATAAAGATATATATAAAAACTGTGTTAATATTGAAATAATAATAAATATAATATTCGTATATAATAAATTACAAAAATAATATATCGAAAAACGATTAGAAGGATTAATACTTTAATGGTGAAAAACAATTTACCTTATTTTAAGAATAATTTAACAAAAGCATTTGATAAAATAATTAATTTTAAATACATTGCTTTATATACAAGATGTTAGGAATATTTTAAAAGAATTACTATTTAAAACATTTATTTAAAGTTAAAGTTTGTCCCATTTTTCACGATTTTGGAACTAAATTAATAACGGATATTATTAAGATTGATACTGAACGAAATAATGTAAAAGTAAATAATAAAACTATAAACCAATTACAGCAAATTTTCAATGTAAAAAAAGAAAATAGATTCAAGTAGTATTTAATTAAATAAAAAAAGTACCCATATTTCGAAAATGCCGAGGAACCGGTCAAACTCTTATAAATATTAAAGGTTTATTACGGAATATCTTTTAATAATGTCGAAATCGCCAATAATAACTCCATAATTAAGGATTTAGGTAATAAATTAAATGAAACGATTAAAAAAATGCGGTTATAGTAACTTCAGTTTTTACGAGCTTTTGTTTTTCCACTTCACATATTAATTAAAGTCGGCGATTAATAAATTTAAATTATTTTGCTTACAAACCTTTTTATCATAACGTTCACCAAAAGAAATACCAATAATTCCGATAATATTATATTTTTTTATGTGCCAGATTACATTTTATTTCTTCGTAAAGCCGTAAAAACGTTTTTTCGATAATAACGTTTGTCTTTTTAAGAGATTCTTTTCCTTTTTAATATAGCGTAAAAATTCTATGAGAACGTTTAAACTATCGTAATAATAACAATTCTTAATATATTCGTTATAATAAAAAAGTTTTTAGTTTTTTGAAATTTGGTATTATTTTCGAACTACGGTATATATAGCATAATTTTATAACAAATTTAACTATGTTCGTAATTAGAAATTTTAATTTCTTTTTTAAATCAAACAATTACAAATTTTGCGATTAACGATGCGCCCTGCTATAAGAAAATAAGACGCACTAGGATCAAATCTTTAAAGGTAAAGATCTTAGAAAAAGGGATATCGTATTACTCTTATGACCCGACAGGATTGGCGGGCCTAAAGACGGTCGAGACAAGCAAAAGATTAAACCCGATACAGGACAAGTTACGTACTAAGCTTAAAAGTCTTAAAGCCCTTAGGACTTTAAAAGATTTAAGCCACAGAATTAAGGAGCTTAAAAGGTTAAGAAGTTAAACTTCTAAAGTACCTTATGCTAAGAATAAAATATATACGTTTATTATTTGTATAATTTAAATAATAATAAATTATAATATAATTTCCTTAATCAAAACCGATTTAATATTACGATACGTAATAAATTACTATATTTATCGATTAAATGTTAGAATTGTACTATTTATATAAATTCGTATGAATTAAGTTTAATAATTAATTAAACCTTTTAGCGGTTATACGTTGTAGGCTTTTATTTAATCAAACCGTTAAACTTTAAATAATGGTATCGATAACATATTTACTTGCTAGCAATTTATTTTCTAAAATCTTAATACTAATATAAATTTACACAATAAGAAATATTAACCGCATATAATCAATGAAAAGGTTGTTGGACGATTAAACCCTTTAAACGGACGCTTTACATTAAAAGAAACGTCAATTTTTCCGGATTACTTTCAGTAATATACGAAAACCTTAAAAGCAAAATCTTGGATACCAGAAAATTTCCTAAAGCAAACCAAATTATTGAATTAAATTCTTCGAAAAAACTAGGAAGAATTTTCAAACCTTTTAAACCTAAATTATTTACTAATACTTTCGTAAAATTGTAATTATTTCTTTTAAAATATCGAACGTATTTAAAATATTTGTCTATTCGTTGTGTTATATCTACTATACAAATAAAACTCATAATCGGATAATCTACAAATAGCGCGGTTATTTAATTTAAAATTATTATAAAAAACAGTTTACTTTCTTTTGGGAAAAACAAAGCTCAAAATTAGGACAAAAATATAATAATTATAAATAATTTTAAAAATGTTAAGGAAAATGTTGTGAATAATAAACGTAAAAACAAAAACCGAAATATAAATTTAGTAATTGCGACAAACAAAATCGGTATCCAATTACGGCAACAGGATTATTCAGCCAACGTTAAAGCTAAATAAAGAGCAAAACTTACTAATAGCTAAGTTTTTTGACTTATAGAAAATAACCTAAAAAGAACTTTTTAGATTTGATCGGCACGAATTTCTAATAGATTATGTTGCTGTAGTAACCAATATCTGTAATAAACAGCATATTTGACGTATTAAGAACTTTAAAAATAAAAATAATAATACATCTTTAATTTATATTAACATTTTGCCATATAATAATACTTTCTATAGCATCATATAAAAACTTATACAACTTAATATTACCTAGAAACCAGATTAACGTTAAATTTAGTATTTTAATTATGGAAGATTTCGATCCAAGATTTATAAATCCCAGAAATCTAAGAAACTTCAATAAAATAACAGGATATCCTTATTAGAGGAATAATCCAAGAATAATTAAAAAAACAATACCAAAGTCGATAATATGATCCGAGCCCAATACGAATAAAGGTTATGGTAATAAAGAATCCGACATAATATACAAAAAGCCCAAAAGCTAGCCCAGAAAGCGTTTGAAAAATAATAATAGGCCTCAAAGAAACAATTAATAAATTACTAAAAGTAAATAGAAACTATTTATCTTGCAATACGAAAAGGATATAGCAAAGTATATGCCGTATATTCTGAAATGCTGGAATACTTAACGTATAATAAATAAAAAAACATAATTTATTAATAGATTATACGAACGTATGAGGAGAAATTTAACGTTCTTAACCAAACCGAGAATAACAAAGCGGATAAGAAATAATATGAATATTCTCGAACTATTACGTGGCAAAATAATATAAAAATAAATGACTTTAAAATATTAGCCAAAGAATTAATGTTCACAGAAAAGCCTTGTTGGCTTCGATAATTAATCTAATTATTAATCAGTAAACATATGAATTAAATATACTAAAAAAAGCATTATCAAAAGATTATTATACATCCTTAATAAATAAGTATTAAAAGAAAAAGAAGAGTTTATTTAATAGCTTTATTAGAAAAATAATATATTATAAGAAAGCTAATAAAACGTTATATATTATATACAAAATTAATTGAAATAATAAGGTAAGGAATAAAAAGTTAAATAAAAGTAATTTACATAATTTAAAAGGAAAGTACGCCGACAAGAATAATAAATATAATAACTTAACGTACTATATATGAAAATTTAAACAGAATTTAACAAATTCGAAAAAATATTAAAAGAAAAAAGGTTACTGATAAAAAAACCGCAAAAATAAAAAACCTAAAGAAATTAAGAAAAGCTTTTAAAAAGCCTTAAAACATAATAACAAAAGCCGATAATGATCTTATTGCTTTAAATAAATGGATTACAAGATATTAATTTATTGAAATAATAAATTACGGAACTCCGAATAGAAACTATATTATACTAAACATTAATAATTAATGTAAAGTATTATGAAAATATAAATTATATTTTTATATAATTAGGAATACCGAAAGTCAAAGTTTCACTTACAATACCGAAAAACTCCAATAAGAAATTAATTATCTTAAGATACGTATTTAAAAAAGATATCAACTAATTATTTTAGACATCGTGATATTCGCAACTTATCATATAAATTTAAGAAAACTATAAATGTATTAATATAAAGCTTGAATTAACGAAATATTTAATTAAGTAAAATTCTGTTTATACTCCGGCGATAGACAAATTTCAGAAGAACTAGAATCTTAATATTCAATCGAAAATAACGACAAATAGGGGCATAAAAATATAGTATATACTTTATTAAAGGAACAAAACATAAAAAGAAGTATTTGAAAAAAGAATACGATAAATTGGTATCATTATTAAAATAAATGTTTAAAACCCGAAATAATAATTTAAAACGATAGCTTCAAAAACTAAAGATATTAATAAATATATAATTATAAGATTACCAATAAATATATTTTTTGAAACAAATTCCATTTAAAATTATTAGAATACCATGTATAAAATTACAAAATATTCTTAAAAGAAAACTTATATATTAAATTTGATCTTTTTTGTCGTTTTATTAAAAACTAACTACGTACTTTTAACAAGATATTTAGAAAATCAAAGACAAAAAAGGTAAATTTGATTTTCGAAATTCCTTATAAAACACCTTATATTATTCGTGTTCAAAAAAACCCAGTGAATTATAATATATAGTCGATTATCGATAAATACCGGTTCTTATTTTTAACAATGCAATATTATTATCCTTGATTTTTAAAATAAAGAGCAGATTTTATTCAATTTAATAATTTATAATATTTAACTTTAAGAATAAATACGATGATATTAAAATTCAAAAACGAGATAACTAAAAATTGAATTTAAAAATATAATTCGAATTATCGAAATATTTGGTTCTTTTAATAAAATTTATAAAAGCATTAATAACGTTTTAACGAATGTTAACTTATATATAATCAAAGCATCTTGATAGTTTTGTTGTATGTTTTTCGACAATATTTTTATTTATTCAAAAATGGAAAGAATATAGATAAAAAACGATTATAAAGTTCGTAATTAATATTTAACGTTAAAATATTAATTAATTTGAAAACGTTAATTCTATAAACAAGACATAACATTTATAAGATATATTATTGTTATAGAATATAGTAAAATGTAAAATGAAAAATCGTTATAATAATAAATTAATAAATATAAACTTAAACTAAAAGATATATAGATTTTTATAATTATCTAATTACTTTAGAAAGTTGATTCGAGCCTTTAATAAAACTTTTATACCTTATATTAATTTTATCAGAAAAATTAAATAAACATTATAAATGAAGAAAATCTTTTAGATATTTAAATATACGATTATTAACAAATCAATCCTAATTATGTATGACTTAATACATTCCGTTAAATTATAAATCGATATTTTAAATTACGTGTTAAATATAGCAATCAGATAACGAAATAATTAAACCAAATTATTCCTTATTATATTTTTTATATAAATTAAAATGACATCCAATAAATCTATTATTTCCAATGAGGACATCATGGCTATTATTTTGGCCTTTTTAGGAATTAGATATTTTCTAAAAGTAATTTTTGTTACATTAAGGTTTATATAGATTATCAAAATTTTACCCGGTTTATTATAACCCAAACAACTTGCGAAACAATATATGTAATACTTAAAAAAAATAACCAATTTCAATTATATTCTTATGAATAAGAAAAATTTAAAAAATAACAAAACGGGTATTTTAAGTAAATAATTAATTCTCGAAAACAAACTCATTAAATTTACATATACTATTTTCAATCCTATTTTAAAAATATATTTACACTTATATCAAATTACAATATTACGGATTATTATTATAACCTAAAGGTCTTGGCTTCCTTGCGAACGGTCGGGCCTACGAAAAAGACAAACCCCGACCACCGCCAAAATGTTACGTAACCAGCTCAAAGGTTTCAAAATGCCAAGCACTTTAAGCCCCTTAAGCTGGCAAAAAAGTTTAAAAAACTTAATAGGCTTAAGGGTTTATGCTATAGAAGCACCTTAAGGCAAAATAAGAATATATACGTTTATTATTTCCATAATTTAAATAATTTTGGTTTATAATATAATATCGCAACTTAAAATATTTTTAATATTACAAAACGTAATATAATTAATATATTTATTATTTATTTTTTTACGATATTTTTATTAGTATAAACCCGTAAAATTAAGGTTTAATAATTAGTTAACACTTAAGCTGTGATACGTTATAAGCTTTTATTTAATAATACCGTCCAATTTTGAGCAATATCCCCGACACTATATCTACTAACAAGCAGCCCGAACAGCCCACTTACCAGGTCTCTAATAACCCGGATACCGGAATGGAATCGGAAAAAGAAAAACCTCGCCTTTTTCTGAAAAGGTTCTCCAAAGCCTAAATACCATGAATAAACCCATCCTTTAGCTTAAGAAAAATAATAATAATCTGACGATGTGCTTTTAAGCCGCCTATAAAACGCTGAAGAAAAAAAACTCCCAAAATTAAAAATTCCTTTTAAATAAGCTAAATCATTTAGCTAAATTCTACTAAAAAAGCAAAAATAGTTTTAAACCTTTTAAGCCAAAACCTTTTAACGAAACCTTCATTAAGTTATAACTATTTTTAACTTAATACCAAAAATATTTCGGGTATTTTTTTCTAAGTTTATTTACGCTTATTATAGAAATTAAATTTATAATCGCATAACTTATTAAAAATACGGTTTATTTAGTTTAAACTCGTTATAAAAGAATACGTTACCTTATTAGTCGAGAATCGTAACCCGGAAATAATACTAATTTATAATAATTATAAATAATTCAAATAAATATTAAAGAAAATTTTCGGAATAATAAACGAAAAAAATAAAAACCAAGATCCAGATTTAACAGTTAGAATAAAAAGGATTAACATCTAATTACGGCAGTACGTTGGTTTAATTAGCACTAAAGCTGAATTAAGGACAAAAAATATTAATAACTAAATTTTTTAATAACCTAAACAAAGAGTATAAAAAGGCTTTTCAAATTTAATCGGCTAAATATTTATTAAATTATATTGGGATAGTAGTTCAGATCAACGATCGACAATACGCCCGGCGTATTAAAGGCACGAAAGAAAAGAATTATAATAAACCCGGATATACGGCTAATTTTAACGCTTTTCGGCGTAATAATACTTTTTACGATACGAAATTAAGGCCTTTGTAATTAAAAGTAATTTATAAAAATGTTTCGAATTAAAGCAAATATTTCAATTATAACAAAATAAGACACAAGGAAACGTAATATAAAGTACCTAAAAAACTCTATTAAGATAATTAAATACCTATACCTAAAGGATAATCCAGAGAAAATCACAAAAACGAAGGCAAATATATTAATATAATTCAGCCTCAGTACATACCAGATCTCCTATAACGAAAAGTCCAATAGAGAATGCAAAAAGCCAAAAGATTAGTTTAATAAGTCTTATAAATATAACAAAAAATATTACAAAAATAATTACGCAAATATTAAAATTAAATAGAAAAAATTGGCCCCCAAACTTTTAATCGATACTGCAAAATGTATGCTATATATTATTAACGACGAGAATATCCCGATCATAAGTAATAAAAACACCATATTTACGACCGAATTACCCGTATGTAATATAAAGGATTTAATTTTCCAAATCGTACTGGAAATAATAAAAATAATAATTCATAATATGGACATTTTCGATCCATAGCCTCGGGAGATATTTAATAACTAGCCGGAGCAAAAAACTAACCCGAAAAAAAGCAATACCCGCAGGAAAACCCTTTTTGTTATTATTAATAATATAATTACCACATGGAAAAAAATTAATCCAGCATATAATGGAAAAATATTACTAAAAAGTTATTATAGATTTCTATTTTTAATTAGTATTTATTATAGATTTTAACGAAAAAAGGGCTATTAAGAACAAAATACGTCAATTTATAAAAAGGCTTTGGAACGATAATTAAAATAATATAAAATGGGATATAATTAAAAACATAGAAAAACATAGAAAAGCAGTTTATTCGATAAGAAAAGGAATTATAACAAAATTAGAAACATTTAATATAATTCGAAGGAAATGTGCCGGCAATAATAATACAAATAACAACATAATACGTTAAACGCAAAAATATAAATAAGGTTCGATAAATTCGAATAGGAATTAAAAGAAAAAGGGTGTTTATAAGAAAACTGTAAGATAATAAAATCCAAAACAACTAAAGGGAATTCCTAAAAAGATTTTTCAAGATAACGATAAAAACCGTTAATAACCGTATTATTTTAATTATATAAATCGGAACGTATTAATATATTATAATAGTGGATTATGGAGCTTTGGACGGGAATTATATTATGCCAGATATAGTTAATAAACTTAAATTGCCATTGAGGTACAAATTAAAATCTTATATAATAACAAATGTCGAAAATCAGGAATTCGCTTACGATAACGGAAAAGTTATGCGCGAAATTAATTATTTCGAGATTTTTATTAAAAGACGATACCAAATAATTAATTTCGATATAGTTTTATTTGGGAATTACGATATAATCTTAGGATTACTATAAAGACGCCAGTACGGAATCATAATTAATAAAAGAACTAGTGAAGTAAGGTTTACATTATACCTTATTAGTAAACAAAAAAAAGAAAAAATTAAGATTTTAATATTCGTTTAAAGCTAGCGACGAATATAGGTATAAGGATACGACAAAAAGCTTACCACCTAAAGGGATAAAACATAAGAAAGAAAAGAGGCATTAAAAATACGACGTATTATTGTTATCAAAGTAACACTAAAGCAATTAAATAACGACATAAAATAATAATAACCTTGAGAATTAAAAAATCTAACAAATATACCATTATAGTATTACGAATACGAATAATCCTTTAGAAAAACATTTAATAAGAAATTACCAGAACATAATAAATGAAATTATAAGATAATCCTCAAGGAAAGGTCTTTAACGAAGTTTTACATTATTTATAACCTTAGCGAAAACGAACTACGTATTTTCAAAAAAATACCTGGCAAATTGGTTACAGAAAAAATGGATTTAACCTTCGAAATTACCGGCGGAATATCTTATATTCTTTATAAAAAAAACGGAAAATTACGACTTATAATTAACTATCGATAACTAAACGACATTACTATTAAGGATTAAATATTATTACCCTTGATTACAAAGATAAAAAACCGATTTTACAGAGCCAAATAATTTATAATATTTGAGTTCAAAAATAAATATAACTTTATAAAAATAAAAGAAAATACGAATAAAACATAACTTTTAAAATAAAATATGGACTATTAAAATATTTGGTTATATTAATAAGATTTACGAACGTATTAATAACTTTTCAGCAAAAAATTAATTATATATGACGAAAATATCTTTATATCTTTGTCGTTTATTATTTCGACAATATTGTTATTTTTTTACAAACGCAAAAGGTACGTATAAAATATGTTTATAAA
The DNA here is from genome assembly GCA_004154925.1 of Monosporascus cannonballus. NCBI lineage: Eukaryota > Fungi > Ascomycota > Sordariomycetes > Xylariales > Monosporascus > Monosporascus cannonballus. The sequence goes on from QJNS01000004.1 coordinate 542,492, forward strand.
GGTTTTTAAACTTTATAAAACCTATGGTTATTTATTAACGTAAAGAAAGGGTAGTTTTATATATAGGAAATAAAATAATTAAGACACACTATTATCCTAGGACATATTAGGATAAACCCTAAGAAAATCGTTATAATTATAAAATGGCAAACGCCAATTACGGTTAAGGGGGTATAGGCATTCCTTGGATTCGCTAAGTATTACAAGAAATTTATTCAAAACTTTAGCAAAATAATTATACCTTTAACGAATTTTACGAAAAAAGATTTAAATAAACACTAAATACGAAAAAAATATTTTAAGATATTAAGGATGCAATTAATAACGAACCAGTATTAATTATATATAATTTAAATTATCACGTTAAATTAAAAACCGATATTTCGGATAACGTAATAATCGGGTAACGAAATAATTAAGATAAATTATCCCTTATTGCAGCCTTTCCGTATGAATTAAAAAAAGCCGAATTTAATTACGGTATCCCAGATAAGCAATTTATAGTTATTATTATATCATTCCGAGAATTTAAGTATTTTTTAAAAGGAAATTTGCATTAAGTAAAGGTTTTTACGGATTATTAAAATCTTATTCGATTTATTACGACCAAAAGATTTACAAAATAATAATTTCGTTGCGCAAAGGGATTAGCGAATTTCGATATCGTTATTATTAAAAAGAAGGTTTAAAAATAGGAAAATAAACGTTTTAAAAAGGCGACCAAATTTCCAAAAGAAATTCTTTAATGTTAGCCGTATAATTTGCGATATTATTATAAAAAGATATATAGGACTACGACAAATTTCGACAATTCGGGTAATGCCCTTTGATATATACCAGAAAGTCCAGTAATATAACGACGGTCTCTTAAAAAAACAAAAAAATGAATAAAATACAAATCTTGAAAGATACCGAAAGGATTTAGTACGAAAAATATACGAATATAAGTTATACGGATATCCAAAAATTCACAAAACCTTAAAACGGCTTTGACGTATATATTCCTTTCCTAAAATAAAATTAATAGTACAAAGAATTATATGATAATGCGATGTTTTCGTTAAAATAAAAGCTCGACGATACAAACTATATAGAAATTTACAGTTATTACCAATTATAGAACGACCATAATATTTAATTATATTCGACTTTATTACCCAATTTCCTATGTCAAAAAGTTTAATTACAAAAATATATTATGATAACATTTTCGTAATTATTATCCGATATACGAAATCTTTATATTTCTTACCATATTATAAGAATACGAAGCCCGAACAAATAGTATATATTTTTAACCATATTTTTAGCATATAGAAATTATTATTAAATATTATTTTAAATAAAGAATCAATATTTACATTTAAATTTTTACAAAATATTACGATATAAATACGCCTAAATTAAAAGTTATTCAATGTAATTAACTTATAAATAGATAAATAAATAAAACGGACAAATTAAATTTTAAGGTCTATTTACGATATTATATTAATTAGAAATAAAATAACTGGGTTACAACATTATTAAGCGTATAGTTTGCCTATAATATTAACTATGACGAAAATATTAATATAATGTAAGTAAATATATATTTTCGCTTTATTCTAAAGGCTTACACACAAACATGTAATAATAATGCAATTAAGACTATAAAATGTTTTACATTAATATAATTATAATAATTATATCTAAAAATAAAATTAAATTTGAAATTTGTACGAGATCAAATAAGCAAATATTATAATTAAAAAAGTTAAAAGCATGGATTTTCGAAAATGGAAAAATGATTTTATTATTACTAAAAATATCAAAATAAAAGTATTTAATAAATATTTTAATTTTAAATATATCGGTCTATATAAAATAAGAAAAGATTACAGAAACTAATTAATAATTGAGACTTTTATTAAAATGAAAAAAAGACATATTTAAAGTATATACGGCATAAAGTAATATAAAATTAAAACATGTATAAGTATATAAAATAAAGAGAATTTTCGATATATGAAAACAAAACGCATTTACCCAGTATAAAATAAATAAATAAAGTACTCGGATTTCGAAAATACCTGGAAACTCGTTAAAACGTTTATTACCGCTTAGCGCCTATTAAAAAATTTTAACCAATAATAAAGAGCGCGTTATAAATAATAGTCGACTGGTTAATAGCCGGGATATCGAGCTAGTCGGCCGCGGCCTATGTTAAGGTAATAGTAATAACGGCAGCCTTTAATTATTATTGTTCTTTTTCTAAATGTTCGAATTCATTTATAGCCTCCATACGTTTGATACCTTAAAGAAGTATTTTGATATTACGATGACGAAGTAGCCGCCTTTACTTTTGCAAACGGTCCAGCTTTTTAATAGCCATTCGCAATATTTTACGAACTTATTTCTTTTTATGTTTTAAACGATTTGTTTATCCAGAAATTTTTCATATTTAAATTTTAAAAAACCAAAAATATTACAAAAATTGCCATGATAAATATAACGCGTATTTCTTTAAAGAATTTCCAACAACTTTATACTTTGCTCCTTTTTTTATAACGGAAACAAAAAGGTATTTTAAAACCAAAACGTTTAATATCTTCTAAGACAATAAAAACGTTAATACGTTTTCGAAAACGAAACTTTTTAGTATGACTCAACATAATAAATATAAAAAAAGGTTATTTACTAAAAATCGATAAATAAATAATTTGATCTCTGAGAACAAAGATCTTAGAAAGGGAAAAAATCATGTTATAACCTAACGGTTTTGGCTTTTTTACGGACGGTCGGGCTTACGAAAAAAAAAATAAACTCCGATTACCGCTAAAATGTTACGTAACCAGCTTAAAGGTTTTAAGGTGCCGAGCACCTTAAGCCCTTTAAGGCGGCAAAAAAGCTTAAAAAGCTTAACAGGCTTAAGGGTTTAAGCCATTTAAGCCCCTTAAGCCAGAATAAGGATATATACGCTTATTATTTCCATAATTTAAAAAACTTCAGTTTGAAATATAATATCGTTACCCAAGGCACTGTTGGTATTACGAAACGTAATACGATTACTGTATTTATTGGCTAGTTTCCAACGATACTCCTGCCAATATAAACCCGTTCAACTAAAGTTTAATAGTTGGTTAAACCCCAAGCTTTCATAATTATGTTATATAACATGTGTTAAAAAATCAAGAATTATAATAATAACTCAATAAAAAAAAAGAAATATACAGATTATATGCTCGAAGAGTTTTCTAATTAAACATAATATGTAATATACATTAGTTTTTATTTTGCGAAAACCAAAACATAAACAAATTTTTGAAATTATTTGAATATATTTATTTTTATAATATAGAAATGATAATTCCAAATATATAATAATAAGACGACCTAGGGAACAAAGCCAAAATATAACGATATAAGCCTTATAGAAAATTACAATTTTGACAAGTTTGGAAAAAGCTATAAAATTCGGTTTTTATAAATTGTATTACCAAAATATCGTTTTTTGAAAATGCAGCAATAAATATAAATATATTAGGGTCATAATATGTTTATCCTAAACAAATCATAAATTTTTCTATTTATTTTATAAAAAAATACAAATACGGAATAAACAAATTTTCTAAAGAGAGTTGAGTTTGGAATTTATCAAGTATAATATTGAATTATATTTAATTAAATTGTTATATTTATTTTAAAGTTTCAATATATATGTATAATCTCAAACCGCTTAAATTGTAAGTTGAAGTACATGTTTACACCCTAAATAGATAAATAAACGAAATAGCTATATTAAATATTACAAATACGTTTACAAAAATATAATAATCACAAATCGAATATTAAAGTTAAAAAACTACTTATTACTTTATTAACTCATGACACTAATTTTATAAAACTATTAAAACGCTTTCAAAAAACGTAAATTATATTTTATATTAAATATATATAAAAAATATAGTAATAGATATAGTAATAGATAGATTAAGGTTAAAATATTAGTCATATTATAACACCGTACATAGCATTGTTAAAGCAAAGAAAAATAAATTTAAAATGTGTACATAATGAAAATAATAAGTTTTATAAGAAAGAAATGTTAAAATGATAAGTCTTTAAAATGGGAAAACAATTTACAGTATTGTAAAAAATATTTAAACAAAAAAAACCAATAAAAATCCTCAATGTGAAATATATTAATCCATATAAAACTGCGAAAATAATTTTAAAGAATTATTATTACTTAAACCCTTCACTTAAAGTGAAATCCTATTTAGTTTTTTATATTTCTTTATTTAATTTCATAATTAATATTGTTAAACTTCATACAGTATAAACAAATAATAAAGCAAAAAATAAAATTACTCATAAAATAAAGGAAACCTTGTATTGAAGAATAAATTTACTTATTAGGTAATTAAATAAAAAGATCGTCCGGATTCCACAAATATTTAGAAATTTGCTAAAACTTTATAAATACGTAAAGTCTATTAAATTCCATTATTAATAATGCTGAAAATACCTTACGAATAATTAAATTAATAATTAATTAACCGGTAATATAAAATTAACCCAGTTAACAAAATTACGACGAGCATTAACACGAATATTTCGGCTATTAATTATTTTTATTTTCGCTTAAAACGTTTAAATTCTTTTATTACTTCGTTATTATTAATATTACGACACAGTATTTTCAGATTCCAATAAAAGCAGAATTCGGCGTTATTTTTAAAAATGTCCCAATTTGTTAATCACGATATAAGATGTCTTTCGAATTTATATATTTTTTCACGTTTTAAATAATTCTATTTGTTAACAAGTTTTTTATATAGAATTTAGCACGGCTTCAAAACTTTATGAGGACCGCTATAACGAATATATTTGATATATATTTCGCAACCACAAAAAGTCTCATAATCTACTTTTTCTTTTTTGTAGCAAAACTACAAATGCCTAATAAAACCTAAACGAGCAATTCGCTTTTATAAAAGAAAAGTATTGATAGGTTTACGCTAACGAGAATTTTCAATACAATTAAGGATAATAAATGCAAAAAAACGAATAGAATTTACGAAAACAATAACGGCTAAGCGGTTTAATTAATTAATAAACCCAAGTTGAATAGGCTTTTATTAGCAGAAATATCGTAATACTTTACGTAATAAATATAATAACGGAGGCCGTTTTATTATAAAAAAATATTTTAAATAACGAAATTATATTACAAGTTAAAATTATACAAATCATAAAAATAACGAAAGTATATATAATTTCTTACTACTTTATTAATTATTCTTACTTTATTACTTCCAGCAATTATAATTTTAAATAATTATAGTATATTTTCATAAATACCAAAATGTGAATAATTACGTTTTGCGTAATTTATGAAATAAGTGGTTTTACTTTTATCGTTGCGACCGTTTTCGTATGTTTAGGCCTATTAGGTTATAATACGATCTTTTTTTTAAAAAAAAGTCTTAGTTCAAAATATTTCTTTTTTTATAAATACTCTTTTTTATTATAATTTCCTGTATTTCTAAAACTTGTTACAAATCCCGTTCTCCTATAATTCGTTGTATTAATTTTGTAAAAACTTTTGAAAAATTTGATTTTAACATTATATATTATTATTACTATTTTTCGAAAAGTGTAAGACAGGAAAAAATAAAGAATATTTAGCATTATAAGAAATATATAATACGCAAGTAATTTCAGAATAAAATAAATATCTGATTATGATTTTCTTTAAGATACTTATCGTAAATATGACAATTTAAACGCAAAAGATCTTTAAAAAATATTTATTAGATTTTTTGCGCCATTAATTTAACATTTCATAGTAATAGTAACAAATGAATAAATAAAGTTTTAAGGTGGTTTACTTAACTACGCAAACGAATATCTTTAATTCGTTTTAAAAACGTTATAAGTATATAACATAACATTTATTTTTGAATAAATTGGAAAATTAGGAATAAAACATTAGTTATTATTAAGGCCGCCATAATTATATTAGCGTAAACCGTTATTGCTTTTAACTTGTCGAGGTTTAGTTTATTACATTAATCTTTAACCAGTTTTAATTAAAATATCTTTTTTAACAATTCTATTATTATCAATACAACTCTTTAAGAGACTTCTAGATATTTTCGCAATTTGAACAATCTTTCTATTTAATTGAACATTAAGTAAATGCATATCTATATCGAAAGTTTTCTTTATTTCTTATATAATTTTATATTTTATCTTTACGTTATTCCCTATAGTATGTACTTTAATAATGTTTCTAATTAAGTTAAGTGAAAAAACATATGGAATATTAAGCATCATTTAACCTTAAATAAATATTATAATTAATATTACATTTTAAGACGTTGGTTTTATTAGTATATAAATCGATATTTTTAAAATTAAGTTTTTATTAAATATATTTTATTTAAATATCGGTATAAATAAATAAATTATTCTTTTCGCAAACTTAATGCTTTTAACTTTTTCTAGTTATAATATTTCATTATCGAATTATATACTAATTTCATTTTTGTTTTTATTTTTTAATATAATTTTTTGAAGTATTTGCCTGTAAATTTTATTTTTGTATAAATAATTTTTTTAAATGTACTTTTATAAATCGCTGGTATAAATATAAGATTCATATTTATTAAAAACATTTTAATGTTGTTATAATAATTACAATTATATATTAATTAAGTAAGATAAAAAATTCTAATATAATTATTTCATTCGTCTTTATTATATTACTTTATATATTCTTTTAATATATGAATTTATCGTTTTATTTTGTCATTTGTTCATGACTTAACAGCATTAAATATTTATATTTTTCATCCATTTATTTTATAAAACATTGTCAAAATTCATAAATAAATATGCTTTATTTATCGCAAATATTTTTGTATAATTATTAATATATTAATAAAGAGTTTTAAAAACAATATAGAATTTATTCGGTATTAGTATTTTTGAATAAAATAAAAAATAGAGAGAAATCCACAGATTTATCATAAAAAACAAAATATTATTGTAATATATTTTTTTTACTCGATTTTTCAATAAGACAACTTGATAATAAACTCAATAATAATTGAATCATTTAAACTTTTAAAAATTATTAATAATTATAATTTTTCGGAAAACATATATTATTATATTTTAGCTTTATTATACAGGCTATATTATCGTCGTATTTTTTAAATCATTATTTTTATTTTTAAAAAAGATACATACGTTAAAAATGTTTTAACGTTTTGTGAATTTCTAAACATCTATATAATTAATATTTATGTATTATATATTAAAATGAGATAATATTATACTAACCTTTACCAACTATTTACTTTTTTTAATATTTTACAATATATTATATACTGTAGGCGATATTAATAAATTTTATATCAATATAAATATTCCTTTACGTTAATTGATTAATTGGATCCGTGCGCACCTATAAATCCACCACCTCTTGTATTAACATTATAACTTTAATAATATGTATTTTTATTAAATCGTATTTAATTAAAAGGCTATATATATCATAATATAACTTGAAAGCTGGGCTTTAAAACCGTGTATACTATTCTTTAACGTAACGGACGGCTTTATTATATTAGGAAATTACTTAATATGTTTGATTATAAAGCAGGAATCCAACTATAATTCCGCGTTTTTAATTATTTCGAACATACGGCAACCGTTTTTTTCGTTATTAAGTAAGTATCCGAATTCGGGTTAGATTTCTTAAATTTTATCCTGTAAAACGCATTAAGAATATTCGTTTAGGTTTAAATCGGACGAATATAGCCGTTATTCGAATACCTAAATCTTATTTTTTGAAAAACTCCTTAACGGCGGTAACTTGATATATTAAAACGGTATTTTAAATAAAGCGATTACTAGTTTTATAAAAAAAACTTTATTTAAGAATTTCGATATAATACCGAGAAATTATTCCGCTGCCGAGCAAATCCGGATTTCTTTTATAAAGGATGATAAGAAAAAAACCGCCTTTTTCGTTACGTTGTTCTATTATCTTCCAGACAATAATAAAAAAGAAACATTTCCGTAAACTTTCGGATTTATGAAGTTCTGCTTATAGCCTTTCGACGATAAACGAAATACCTATTAACCTAGACGTCCGGGTACGTTTTATACGGAATATTGGTTAAACGATAAAATTTAAAAAAGAATATTTTTATTACGCCGTTTAAGGGTTTCGTTAACAAATTTTAAACATTTACATACGTTATCGACCGTAAAAAGTTTTTTTCGCCGTACGTTATTTTTTAATGCGAATATACGAAAAAAACTATTTATCGGTAACCGTTTAATATTAGTACCCGTTTTCCTTTAAAAGTCGCAGTACGTATTCCGAAAATAACGACGGCCTAATTAATAAAGATATAAGGTTAGGCGACCTAGAATTAGCCGTTAACGGTATCCCCGTAATAAGTTATGGACCGTTCTGTATATGGTAAAGCATTAAAATTATTCCCCTATTCGCTAACATTTGTTCTTATAGCCGCGGTTATTCGTGTTAAGGTTACACCCGTAATTAAGGCCCTAATTATAAAGGCCCGGGCTGCTGGATTGAATTTCTGGATAGGGCGACGGTCGGCAACAAAACCGAAAGTAGCCTTATCCAAAACCAATTTATGGTTATTGAGTTATTGTATTTAGAAACGATAGGGGGTGGTAATATAGGTTGGAGTTTTGAAAGTGGAGATGTCCGAGCGCACGGATCCAATTAATCTATTAGTGTACAGTAATACCGAAAATAATATAATAAGTTTTAATTATTTTTTAAACTTTAATTATTTATTTACAATTTTTAGTTTCTCTTTTTTCAAATTTTTTTATAAATAATAATGAAATCCAAATTCGTTATTTCTGTTACGTATTATAATTATCGTTTTATAAATTCTTTAATCATAATACAATGTTTAAATTTTTCATAATCCGCCTAAAATCTGATTTGAAAAAAGTTTTGTTCAAGAAAATAATCAAACTTTCGAAAAACTATAATAACTATCAATTGTTCATTTAGTATAACGTAATTAAAACCTGTGTTTGTAATATATATAATAAAAACACAATAAAATATCATTTATCTTGATTATTAAGTTATTTAATTATTTCGTTTAACTTATCATCCGAAATGTTGGTTTTTAATTCGACGAAACATATTATACCGTATATAATTATTAATAACTTATTCCTAATTAACTTTTTAAATTTTTAAATTATTGTAATTATTGATAATATATAGTCAAATTTTAATTTTCAGAGGAAGTTAATTAAAATTAAAATATCTTTATTAAAATATTCAATTATTTTCTCATAACAAATAACAAATCCGCACATGATTTATATTCTTTAATTATTATTAATATTTATTATTTTATAATTATCACTATTCTTTTTAAATTTATTTCAATATACTTTAAATAGTTTGTATTTTATTTCTGAAATTATTGTCTTTTTACTTCACTTATTGATTGAATATGTTAAAAAGGTCCAAAACCTTAAGCAACGTATTTTGGATATATGTTTTTAATTTTTCAATCAATTAATACATCGTCGAAATAGGATTTACCAAAAAGGTTAAAAGATTTTCATAATATATAATTTATTCTCCATTACAATGTTATTAGTATATTCGTACAATGTATTCACTTAATTAAATATTTAAATGATTTATATTTCATTTGTAAAAAACTATGTATATTTTCTCGAAATGAAATAAACCTATAGTTACTTTTAAAATTAAGTATTAAAAATTATTTCATTACGCAAAATTAATTCTTTATTTTAATTATTAAAAATACATTAGAAATTATAATTTGTTATTTTTCAAGTATGTAAACTATAAAGGATTCTACCGATATTTTCGAAAATTAAATCTATTTTTATGACCGATTTTCCAAATATTTTTTAAACGTACGTAATTCGTTTCTATTATCGTTATAAATAAAATAAACCTTTGAAAATAAATTTTTTACAGAAGTATCTTATAATTATATTCGTTATATTTTATTAATTTCGTATTTCACTTCGTTTAAGAAGGATTATTTATATTAATAATATCATAATAATATATTACTGAAGTTTTATTAACATTTAAAGTTCTTATTTTACATTGTTCTTTTATTACTTAAATTTACTTCAATAATAATAACCATGCGTTATATTCTTGTTCAACTACCAGCTTTTTTAAACATGAATCTTTGAAATACTATAGCGTAGATCGAATGTGTTTATCTATATTTATTGTTATTTTTAATCGAATATTAAAATGTTATATCCTTTATATTTTATCCATTAACTAAATATTAATCAAATTTTAGTAAACCATATTTTCGATTGATTAAAATTTTATACTAGTACAATCATAGGTTTTTAAAAAATATATCGTAATATCTAAATAAAAGAATACCGATATTAATTCTTTAATATCCTTTTGTAATAAAACTTTCGAAATAATTAATTTAGTATTAAACTTTCCGTTATTGTAAAGAAAACTTTATTTTTCGATATTCGTAATTATGTAAAGTTTTAACCTATATTTTTATAATAATTTAAATTATGTTATAATGTTTAATATATTATATCTTCCGACTAAAGTTCCGAAATGTATTATTATAATATATTAATATATTTTTATTTGAATGCTGACAATAATTAAATTATTAATGAGGTTTATTATTACGTTCAAAATAATATGTGAAGAATGTCTTAATTCTTTTAAAATATATTGTTTTATACTTGTTATAGATGTCATATTTTCTTTCAATTTCTTTTCCAAATTATCGACCCTATTTGTATTCTTTTATATTATACGTTAAAATATTATATTTATTGTTTTATAATCATATTATATTATTTAATTATAATAGATTCATTTAAATAGTTTAAAAATTTCTACAATATTAAAAAACTATTCTTTACATATCTTATAATATTTTATCATATTTTCTATAACGTATTATTTTATGTCTATATTTTTAATTAAACTACTGAATTTTTTAGAACATTTATTTGTTTATAAAACTTAAAAAGAATAGTTATTTAAAATTAAAATATTTAATAATTTTTAATACTATCTTTTAATAACATATAAAATTAATCTCTTTACGGATTGTTAATTATGTTAATTAAAAAATAAAAAATGTTTTTTAAGAATATTATTTCGTTTAATTAAATTTATAAAGTTATTTACATGTCGATATTATTACTTATTTGCTTTATTATTTTCGGTTTAATTAAAAATTAAAATTTCTTTATAAATATATACGATTCGTTAATAAATAGGTTTTTTTTAATCGTTATATATTAAGTATTCTCGTTTTGCATAATTTATTACCTACATTTTGCTATGTCGATTATGGTCTTGAGGCTAAATGTTTTTTATATATTTTTTAAGGCGTTTTAATATTTTCTTAACGCGTTTTAGGCAAGTTTCTGGGCCTTTCGTATTCCGTATCGGATTTTTCATCGCAATAACCTCTATTCGTACTGGACCCAAATTATGTTAATAACTGGATTAGCATTTATTAAATTATTTCTCAGCTATTTTTTCGATATAAATACTTAATTATTTTATTGCGAATTTTTGAACTATTTAAAAATATTTTAATAATATTTTATTTTGCCGTAATTATAGCATTTAGTTTAGTTATTATTTTTACGTTACACCTTTCTGAATTTGATATGTTCTAATACAGTACTAAAAAATATAAACAATATATCCCCTTTTTTTCACTAGTTAGCCTGTTAACTGTAACATTTTAAAATATATTATTATTTTTATATCTATCGTTTTTAAAACTTATGATTAATATTAATAATTTCGGTAATATACAGAATTAACGTTTTAAATTTTAAAAGTTTCATATCTCGATTTTTAGCTTTATTTCTTAATTCTTTTAATAATATATCTCTATAAATATTCCCATTATTATCGTTTTATTTTTCTTAAGTTACAAAATTCTTAAATATTGTTATTTTATTCGAAATTAAACTTTTTATAACGTAATTAGAAGATTTGTTATATTGCTATACGTTTTTTATTAAGAATTTCGAAATGAATCTTTAATTTGTTTTCGAAATTAATATAATTTGAAAAAACCTTTAGAATAAATATTTTAATCGGTTTTTCTACATTCAAAATAATTTCTTTTAATCAGTTCAAATTAATTAAAAACGTTTTTTATTAAAATAGCTCCAAGAGAAATTTTTATTTATCGATTTCTTAAATCCTTGAAATTTAAAATATATTCCCATTTGAAAAGGTGAACTTTATATAGTTTATTTCATTATAAACGTACAGTTTCTTAACTTTCAGTTTTCGATATTTGCCTATATTAACATAATATATATTGTTATATTTAAATTTTAATCTTTTGATCTTATATTGGAATTCACTTTATATTGGAAAAAATGGTTTTTTCGTTAATTATTATAGAATTAAAGATATTACTTAAACTTTAACGGTATTATTAATTAAAACTTTATAACATATAACTGTTAAATAATTTAATTAATGATTGCATTTAAATTATACGAGTTTATCTAAATATCAATATTTTAAGATTATAAGCAATAAATATAATAAGGGCTTACGTTTCTTAATATCAATGAACCTTTAGATAATGAAATTATATTATAAATCAAAATTATTGAAATTGTCGAAATGGCGAATATATATATAATTTCTTAATATATTATTACCGTTTTCTAACTACGTTATTTAAGGTAATTATAATTTCTAATAATTTATGTTATTTTCTTGTAATTATGTATATATTAACAATTATTTGTTACGGAACTTACATAGTAGATCGTCTTATTCTTATCGCTACGACCGTTTCCGCAGGCCTAGACCTGTTAGGTCGTAACAAAAATGTTCCAATCGAAACTTCTACGAAGAGAAATATCGTATATAACCGAATAGGCTTTATGGGCCTAAAAACGGTCGGGACAAATAAAAACTAAACCCGATACAAAATAAATTACGTAACAGGCTGAAGGCTTTTAAATGCCTTAGTACTTTAAGATTCTTAACCTATAGAATTAGAAAACTAACACACTTGAAATGTTAAACTCTTTAAACATTATAATCTCAGAATAAAATATATACGTTTATCATTTCCATAATCTAAATATCAGTAGTTTATAATATAGCGTCATGATCTAAAACGCGCTTAATATTACCAAACGTAACCAGTTGTTATATCTATTGTTTAAAATCCTACGATATTTCTATAATGGCTAGGTGATTTAACCAACTATTAAACCTAGGTCGTGCATGTTTATACTAGAAGGAATATAGTAACACTTTAAATAATTAATATATTAATCAATTACATTTTGTAATATTAAAGACATTTTAAGTACGGAATTATATGATAAATTATTGTTATTTCAATTATAGAAATAGCCAACGCATATATTTTATTCGTAATTTACTAGTGTACTACCAATAAGTTAATAATCCGATTTACTGTCTAATTGCTAGTATGTTGGTAATTCGTCTTATTATTTTATTGTCTATACGTTCGCGACATATTACGTAATCTAATTTACATAATTTTCTTAATTACATTTGTTACGACCGTTTCTAGAAACCGCAATTTATCAAAACTTAATATAATATCCGTTTTATTAAAAGGTTTTGCGTTTAAAATCTATTTTTAGTAAATTCTTCATCTTTTCATTTTAATTCGTCGGATTTCCAAATATCGTTGCTGTAACACTAAATAACGTTATGTTTTAATTAACTTAATTAAAATAAAAAGTTTCAAAATTATGATGTATTTGTTAAGACCTTTATTTATCAAATATTGGAAAAAGCCTTTTATTATAAAAGATACCTACGTTGTAGCCGGTTAAATAATAAATAGGTACGTTTAGTTCTATAGTTCATTATGAAATCACAGAAAGTCTTTGCTCAAAAAATTGAATTATTAAAATATTTTATCCCATTTTCAAATTCGATTACTATATATTTATCGTTAGCTATAATAATATTAAGGATAAGATACAAAATTTATTAATCGGATTTTTTAATCCTTAAACAAATTTAATAATTTTAAATACTATAATACAAAAACGGTAATAAGGATATAAGTCTTTAAACATATAAATATTCTTAATTAAAGTTGTGCTAATTTATGAATACCGTTTTTTATTAAATATTAATTAAAACGTGATCTTGAGTTCGATCGTTATTAAGAAAGGTTTTTTAATAAATATTAAGTATTTATAAGACTTTTTACGAATTTTCAAATACTTTCGAAATTCATATATATTTTTAACTTAATTAAATATTAAGGAAACTTGGTTTTTTTAATATCTTTGAAGCCTTCTTTTATATTTAATCTTTTTTATTTTTATTGTATCTTATTTTATATAAGCCTTTATAATATCCGATATTGATTTAAAAGAAGAAATATAAAAATGTAAAATATATTTTATCGTGAATAAAGGTTTTAATTAAGAATTAATTTTTAGAATTATCTTTATAATTCTTTATAGACCGATAGATTTAGAACGAAATCCTTTACAAGGTTTTTTATTAAAATGTTTTTATAGCAAAATAAATCAAGTTTTCTTTTTAGAAAGTTAATTATTTTAATCAGAATATTTATTTTTTTATTTATGTACAAATTCCTATCATATTTACATAAATCGGTCAATTGGAACCGTGCGCCCATTTATTTGTTACCAAAACATAGGCGCTTTACACCGAAGATAATAATACAAATAAATTAAATAAAATTAAGCAAAAACCTTAACTTTGTATAACTTTAATTAGTTTAACTATATTTTATATAATATGTTAAGTATTACAATAAATGCTGAAATTACCTTTACGATAATATTACTTTACGCATTATTTCATAGAGTTTGAAATTTTTGCTATGTAAAGAGTTATTAATACATAAAGTTTTACTTTCCATTCGGAAATAATATAATTAAAATAATAATTAACTATAAAAACAAAATATTTATATATTAATGTATGTATAGATATTTCCCTGATATTTCTGCTATTTTTTTGTAATTTATTATAATAAAGTGAACATGGCATGCTCAGGTAAGAAATCGGCCAGTGCACGATTCCACTTAGTCCCTAAGTGTATATTTCTTAAATTACATATCAAGTCTTTCATCAAAGATATCATTTATATATTAATAAATTGGTTATATTTTCTTCATAAATAGTAAAGGTAAAACTAAATTTACTGATACAAAAATGATTTAAATATTTGTATAATAATACATATTACATATTCTTTAAATGATAAGGAATTCTTCAACTTAACTATTCCGCCTATTTATTTCTTTAAAGAAGTATATATATTAAATATTTCATAGTCTATATAAAGTTATATTATAAAGGTTTATTTAAAATATAAGTTTAATAGACATCTTCTTATAAAAATAACTCATTTTAATAAAATATACATCTTAAAAACCTATAATAAAACATATATATATTATTTATTTATTTTAATATTATTCTATTAAATGTAAAAGTAAATATTTCGTAAATCGAGAAATCATTACAGAACAGATATTATAATATATTTTTGTTATTCGAACAAGGAAAAGTTAAAAATAAAATTTATAATAATTAAACTTTAAAACCTTTCTAGTACTAATAATGAATATATATTAAGGTTTATATTACTTCATTCTGTTTTTATTATAAACGTCATATTATTATTTTATTCTTCGAATTTAGTATTTGTATTTTTATTAAACAATAAATATTTTAAAACTGTTTTAAAA
Organism: Monosporascus cannonballus; assembly: GCA_004154925.1. NCBI lineage: Eukaryota > Fungi > Ascomycota > Sordariomycetes > Xylariales > Monosporascus > Monosporascus cannonballus. The sequence continues at coordinate 558,299 of QJNS01000004.1, forward strand.
TTGAGTAAATATGAAACTATTTAAACAATTAATATATATATATTACGAAGTATATTAATTGCATATAATTAAAGACAAAACATATAATTTACAAGTTTTTGAATTGTTTAATATATATAATATAAGATAATAGTAAATATATTTTTAATATAATATTAAAATTATATAACCAATTTTACATATTTTTTACTAAGTTTAATTCTTTTTTTTAAAATTGTTTACTTTATCAGTTTTGAAATTTTCTATATATAATAAAAAGTCGAAATCGGATATCTCTTTACAATTCATAATTATTATTTTATAAATACATTAAATATAATAAAACTGGTAGAATTTAAAATTTCGCATAACTTTTAATTTAATCAAACCTTTTTTTAAAGATATTTCAATTTCCTAAACGGTATATTAATAATTATAAAGGTTTTCTTAAAATAATATATTTAAATTCTGTTTCTTCTATTTGCGCGAAGGAAATGGGATAAACGATAATTTAATTTAATTATTGTATTATTTAGTTGTTATATTTAATATATATTTTGAATTATAGGTTTTAAAGTTAAGAAAACGCTTTAAATTATATATAATTTATATAGATTTATTAGTAATTACATTCATAATTATTTAAATCATATTTGAGTATGTAATATTTAATCTAAAAGGTAGTTAATCAAAATGTTTAAAGGTATAATAATGTTGTAAATCTTTTAGATAAACCTTTTATAATAATTAATAAATTTAAACGGTATTTGTATTTGTTTCAATGTATTTCATTTGTATTGTTTTAAAATTATAACGATTTTTTGTTAAATTTATTTTAAAAGGTCCCAAGATCCTCGTATATTTCAATTAATCTATTTTTTTACTTATAAATATCTTTTCTATATTAATTATGAATGAAATATTTGTAAAACATAATACATTTCATAGAGGCGTTTTAAAACTATTTATTTTATTTTTAAACAAATAATAATTTCCTTTACATAATATGTAATAACAATATCGAAATGCTTTCGTAATATATAATTTATTATTCGTTAAAAAGTTATTAGTATACTGGCAAAATTTATAAATATAATTCAGTATTTAAATACTATATATCTTGTTTCAAAAACTGATTTTTATTTATATTTTTAAATTTTCAATAAAATGACTTTTTCTTTTAAAGTTAAATATTATAAATTATTTATTATCGTAGACCTAATTGTTAATTTTAATAATTTCACACAATTCTATTTAATTTTAATACTATCATCGTTTAATTAATGTAAATGAATTATAAAACGTGATTCGTTATTTATTGAAGTACGAAAAATAAAAAGTATTTTATAAATAATATCGAAAGTCAAATTACTTTTACAGCTTATTTTCTAAAAATTTTTAAACGTACGTAATCCGTCGTTGTGAAGGTTATAAATGAAGTAAAATTTGATAAATGAATTTTTTAAAAAGATTTTATGATCTTATTCGTTATATTTCAATAACCTCGCAATTGGTTCTTTTAAAAATATTATTTATATTTACAGTATCATAATAATATACCAATATAAGTTCTTTAATTTTGAAATTATTATGTTATATTATTATTTCATTCATCACATTTTGTTTTAATAATTATAAACAACATCGTATATTTAAAAATACTAATTTTAGATTTTAAGGTTTTAAACTAGTAAAATATTTATTATATTGTTATGTTTATATTTATCGCTCTTTTAAATAGAATATTAATTTATTTATAAAATATGACATGCATTGTACTTGATGAGGTTTCGTATTAATTTAGATTTTTTAATAATACTTTTTTATATCTTTTAAAGTTATAATATAATATCTAAATATAAATTTTGAAATAAATACTTATATATTACGTTTTTTCGTTATGGTAAGCAGAATTATAACTTTCGTTATTCGTAATTACACAGAGTTTTAATATATATTATTAATAGAATAAAACGTTATTAATAATACTTATTATAATATAAGTTTGCTGAACGTTACCTAAATTGTTATTACGATATTTTAATATGTTTTAATTTGTATTTTTAATAAAATAAAACGCTTAACAGTTTTTATTTTTATAATTAAAACCTTTTTTAAAATCATACTTCAAATTTATTAAATTTGGGTATTTTGATATTTTTATAAATAATATTTTTATACTCTTTTCTGAATCTATCGAACTTTAGTGTTATTATGTTATGTAATTCGTTAAATTATTATATTTAATGTTTTGCCAATATATTTACTGTTTAAATATATTAATTATTTAACTTAATTTAAATGTCTTAATTAATTAAAGAAGTTATATTTTCTTATAATATATTATATTTCATTTTGCGTTTTACGATAAATAAATGTCTTAACATAAAACCTAAATACAACCTTGAATTACTTTAAAAAATGCATTGTTTTTAAAATTTCGAATATATAATAAATAAAAATGTACATTATTAATACCTTTTTATTAACATGTTTCTTAGGATATATTAAAATAAGTTGAACATGGATTAATAATTACATTCATTTTATAGATGAAAAAAGCTTTTTTACAGATATTGTTTCCTGTAATTAAATTTATAAAATATAGTCCTTATTTATATTTTTTAATAAAGTAATAATTTAGAAATATTAAATTTAATTTTAATTTATTTTACTGCTTCTAGTTGAATTAAAAAACTCTATTTCTTTTTTATTTATATGTTCGATATATTTATAAATGCAGTATTTTTATGTCCTATATTTCTAATTTTTAAATCGTTTATAATATATAACGTGTATTTCTTTATATGAATTAGAAACTCTTAAATAAAATCTTTTTACTTATTTTTAATATTTCTTTGATTATTAGTTAAGGTATATTGTTATTTCAAAATTAATTGCTTAATACAAAAATATAATTATTTCGTCGTGGTTTTCTAGACTTTTTATAAGTATTTTAATTATTTTACAATTTGCCGCATTTATAATACTTAACTTATCTTTTATTGTTACGTTAAAATGTCTCGAATTTCAGGAACCCTAACGTGGTAATAGAAAATATACATAATATATCCAGTTTTCTTATCTTAATTAATTTATTAACTTATATAACTTAAAATCTATTTTCTTTCTATTTATCATTTTTGTAATTTGTTTTTAATCAGAATAATTTTAGTAATATATTGTTGTAATACTTTTAAACTTTTAAAACTTAATAGTTTTACATTTAACGTGATTTTTTAATCCTTGATAAAATGTATCACTATAAACCTTTCCGTGGTTGTCGTTTTATTTTATTTTCGTTACAAAAGTTTTAAATATTAATATGAATTTCGAAATTAAGTTTTTTAATGTAGTTAGACAACGTTTTATACGGTAAGACATTTTTGTCAGAACTTTTAAAATTAACTTTAATTTATTTTGGAAATTAAAATAATCACAAAAGAACTTATTAATAAATATTTTTATTTCACTACTAGATATTCTAAATAATATTTTATCATAAGTTTAAATTAATTCAAAATACGTTTCGTTTAAGAATCTATAATAGGAAAAGTTTTCTTCGCCGATTTTGCGATATCTTAAAATTTAAAAGACATTTTTACCTTAATAAAAAAATCTTAAATATTATTTTTTGCTGTTATAATATTAAAGGTTTGTATTTTTCCAACTTTAATATATGTATTTATATTAAACATAAACTAAATTATTATTTTTAAATCTTTAACATTTATATACACTGTTAAAACTAAACTTTTATTGAAAAAGTATTCTTTAACGTTTAATAATTTGATAAAAGAAAAGTGTGTAATAGGTCAGGGATAAATAATTTAATTAATTATTAAATTTAACTTCAACGGATGTTTACTAAGCAGAATTTCGTAAAATTTCAAATAATAACTATAATTATCAAATATAATTTATAACATTAAAAATTCTTTAAATAACGGAATATTATTATAACTTACTATTATTTATATTTTAAACACAGCCAATATATATATTGTACAGATAATTTAGCGTACCTATTTTATTTAATATATTTTGGCTTATTAAGCCCTCTTCAATACCTCTAAGTTACTTCTTTACTCGATAAGTTTAAGCTCCTTAAACCAATAAGCCGTTTTAAGCCCCTTGAAGCTAGTTACGTAACCCCTGGCTCGAGTTGACGCTACGTCCCAAAAGGGCCCGACCGTTCTTAAAGCAGCCAAGCCTGTTAGACTATAACAATTTGGTATAATTTTTAAAATACGGCGTATACAGTAGTAATTCAATCCTAACTTAATAATATAAATAACCAATAATTTCAAGGTTTTTTAATTAAAAATTACGAAGTTTGCACTTATTAATATAATCTACCATAATAAAATAAGATTTATCAAAAAATAAATGTTTAAAGGTAAAGGTTTTAAGAAAAAGAAAATCGTATTACAACTCAGACTAAAACCGGCTGTAAAAACGGTCGGACTTATATAAATAATTATATAATTTCAATATTTTTATTAATATCTAAGAAAGTCCATATAAACCTCATTAGATTTAATAAAATTAAATTTATAATAATTTTCAAATATATTACAAAAAGTTTTCTTCATATAAAATATATATATTCGTTATTGCGATAATTCAAGTAATAACAATTTGTAATATAGCTTTGTTACTTAAAATAGTTTTGATATTAAGAAACGTAATTAATTATTATATTTGTTACTTAGAAAACTTTAATACATTTATTACGATATAGGCTATAACCGGTCGTAAAAAGTGTCGGATCCACATAAACGAGTTCTGTAAATTGGATCTCTTTTGGCAGCAAAATCCAAATAATCCATACTGAGCTAGTCGTATTTAATAGAATTAAATTTATAATAATGTTGAGATTTATTAGAAAGCCAATTGATTTATAAGGAATATATCCGTCTATTATATCCGTAATTTAAATATTTCCAACTTATAATATAACTTCGTTATCTAAAAGTCATATAATATTACGAAATACATTAAATGTATTATATTATTACTGAACTTTCCATAATACATTCATTAATATACGTTTTTACGATTTAAATTTAAAAATTAGTTCACTCGCTTAACCGTTATATATTATAAGCCTGTATTTAATAATACTATTAAACTTTAAATAATACCGTTTAATGATTGGATTGATTAATAAACAAAAGACTGTTTTTAATAAATGTTTAATTCCCATATAAAATCCAAATGTTAAGATTTTAACAGTGGGAATTTATTCTAAATTTAACGCAAATAAATATATTAAAACTTAAAGTTAAAAACCTTTAACTTTATAATAAAAACATGATATATAGAATTGCCTATTTAGAGAAAAATATACTTTAGGTTTTAAGGATTCGAAAAACCGGTTAATAAAATTTATGCGATTACAGTTCTTTCAACAGAAAACGCTTTTAGTTAATTTAACTTTATTATAAGAAATTATTTGGAATGGGTAAAAACTGGCCAGAAAATATTTTCTAAACAGCTTGATCGTAATTATTGTAATTCCGAAAACAAATTAAAATTTAATTTCAAAATTTCGGACGAAAGACTTACGATGATATAATAAAATTTTAAATTACGCCAAAAAATTAATTTTGAAACGTATAAAAATATTTAAAAACTTTATAATTAAATCAGGATAAAACAATAACGGTGGAAATATATATATGGACATATTTATAAAGAGTTAAAATATAACACTAAAAATAGAATGAACAATTTTTCAAATTTAAAATAGCATATTACTATATTATTACAATTATTAAAATTAATAACAAATTATATAAATGCTGTATAGAAAATAATATATTTTAAAGTATAAAATATAAACGGTGAACTAGAAAAATGTAATATATTTTTTATATTTCATAATATAACTCTAAGACTTTTAGAATTCAAAACAGTTTAATATAAGAATAAGAATTAAGTTAAATATTGTAATTAGAATAAAATAAGATATGATTAAAACATTAATAAATAATTTTATAACAGGTAATAAAATAACTAGATAATTATATTGAAAAAATACGGTGAAAATAATTAAAAAAATAATAACAAAATAAATAACATAATCTAGGCCTAATACGAATAAAGACTATTACGACGAAAAGTCCGACGTAAAATACAAAAAGCCCAGACACTGGCTCAAAAAACGTTTAGAAAATAATAATACGCCTCAATGAAATAATTGGGAAAATACCAGAAATGAACAAGAAGTATTTATCTCGGATTAAAAGATTAATATAGCAAGATATACGCCATATATTACATATAACTTATATTTCTCATATATAGCGTATAAAATATATATTTATTAATATGTTAAATATATATATAAAACTGAATTTAGGTTTTCTAACTAAACTGAAAATAATAAAACAAATAAACAGTAAGATTAATACTCTGGAATTTTCATTTCACAAAACAAAATCAATAAACGAACAACTTTATAAAGTTAACGAAAGAAATATTATCCATAAAAAAGTCTTTTGTTTTATTTTTACAACTAATATAATTGTTAAACCGAAAAAGAATTACTTTAACGTACTGTAAAAGAATATTGTCAAAAAGCTATTACAAATCTTTATTTTTAATTGGTATTTATTACACAACTTAAAAAACACGTTTTAAAAGAAATTAGATAATTTAGGTAAAATCCTTTTTAAAAAACGATAAATTATAAAAGTATTAACAAAATAATATGTGATATATAAATATACTTTACTTAGTAAAAAACATGCTATAAAGGTTTTTAAAAACCATAATATAACTTCATAATTAAATAAGCCGAGAGAAATAATAAATATAATAACTTAAAGAATTATACAAAGAAGACATAAATAAAATTCTGTAAATGCGAAAAACGATTTTGAAAAAGATTTATTGCTAAAAAGCCCGAGAAATAACAAAATATAAAAGAATTCAAAAGAATTCCGAAAAGACCTTTAAATACGATGATAAAAATTATCAATAAATTTTGACTTTAAAAATACAAATCAGAACGCATTGATTTACTCTAATAAAAATTACAGAGCTTTAGGCGGAAGTTGTATTATATCGGATATTAATAGCAAATTCAAATTACTCTAAAAATATAAATTAAGATTTTATAAAATTACGAGTATCGAAAATTAAAATTCCGCTGATAATAATGAAAACGTATTTCTAGATATGAATTATTTCGAAAGTTTTGTTTTAAAATAATGTGAAACAGTAAATTCTGTTATCATTTTATTTAAGATTTACGATAAAATAAGCTGGAAATTATAAATATATTAATTTAAAAGTTTAATTGATAAAGCTTTAATAAAATAAGGTTCGTTTCATATCTTACGAATAAATAATATATATAAAAAATAGATTTTTAATAGTTAATCGAAAATATTAATATCTATAAACGTACAAATATAATAAATATTTTATTATTTAAGACTTTAAAATAAAAACCTATAAATATTAAAGAAAATACGATACATAGTTATTATAATTAAAGTACCATTTAAGTGATTAAATAATAATTTAAAACAATAGCCCCAAATATTAAAGTTTTTAATTAATATATTATTATAACGTGATAAATACGAATAACGTTATAAAAAGAACCTAATACTATATAATTAAAACATAGCAAGTAAAATTATAAATTAATTTTAAAAAAGTGAGTTATAATGTTTTATCTTATTTTTAATTTAAATGAAAACGAAATACGCGTTTTTAAAAAGTATTAAAAAAACCGGTTATAAAAAGGTTAAATTCGATTTTCTAAATTATCTGTAAAAGACTTTATATTTTCTATATTAAAAAAATAACAAATTTTAACTTATAATCGATTATCTGTATCTAAACGATATTATTATTAAATATCTAATATTATTATTTATAATTACTTATATACAAAATGGAGTGTATAAACGCTAATAACTTATAATATATAATCTTAAAAATAAATAGAAATTTTAAAACTGAATAAAATTTTTAAAATATTTAATTACGTCAATAAAGTTTTCAAACATATTAATAATATTTTAACAAATAACAAATTTTATATTACTAAAATATTTCGATGTTTGTATTATATATTATTTACGAACATTCTTATTCGTTCGAAAATCAAAGAAATATGCACAAAATACGTTTATACATCGATAAATTTATAATTTACGGAAAAAGGAATTAGGTTTATAAATAAAAAACAAAATATATAAGATGTATTATTACCTTCAAATATTTTAAAATAAACATGACGATATTTTTAATAATTATAAAATAATAAACGTAAATAATAATAAAAAGAATTTAAATATTTTTAAAATTTATCAATTATTAAAAAACGTTATTCGAAATTTTAATAAAACAATTACATTTTCAATCAACATTACCAAAAAATACATAACTACTATAAATAAAAACTTTTTATGAAATTAAAAATACAATTATTAATAACCTAATATTAATTATATACGATCTGTTACATTTTATAAAGCTAAAAACTGGTATGTGAATTATACGTTAACTATAATAATCGTATAACGATATAATTAGAACAAATTATATCTTATCGTCTCTTTTTTCTAGAAATTCAAAGGAATCGAATTTAATTACATTATTTCGAATAAAACATTTAGAATCGTTATTATAATTTTTCGAACATTTAAACATGTTGAAAAAGCAAACTTGTATTACATTAAAGGTTTCCGAATTATTAAAATTTTACTTATTTTATTATAATCAAAAAGACTTATATAACGATAATTACAATATATTGAAAAAATAACGATTTAGATTTCATTGTTATTTATAAGAAAGTTTAGAAAACAACCGAGGGAATATTTTAAACAAACAATTAAACCTTAAAATTTTTATTAAGATTATTTATATCCTTTTTGATATTACCCTAAAAATACGTAAGTTTATATAATCTTATAATAATACGGATTACATTATACGATATATATTAAGAAATTAAAAAAAATAATCATAACTTACTAAAAAAGGAACTTCAAATAGGCTATAAAGTACAAAAGCAATATGCAATAAACTTCATACGCAATATATATAAATATTAATTATATATATATCTTACAACATACAAAACTTTAAGACGGTTTTAATATATTTATTATTTTTACAATATAAATAATAATTTAAAAAGTACGACGATAATATAATTTTGTAATAATGCTAAAATCTAACAATATAAACTTTACAAAATACAATAATTATAATTAATTTTGAAAAGAACAACTATAACATTCGATTGTGCTAAATCTTATTTTTTGAATATTCGTTGTTCGAAAATATAGCGACGGAAATATATTACGATGGCATATTTTTAAATAATTAATAAATTTACGAGGTTTTCCCATTTTTTACTTCATTAAAAAGATATTAATAGAGAGCAGATTATATATGTTTAAAACATTTTTAATATATATATATCGCTATACGAATCTATTTTCATAAGATAATTACGTTTAATTTTAAGTTTTAATAAAACTTTAGAACATAGAACGGTTTAAATTATACATTATTTAACATATTGAACCCTTAAGCGCACAAGTAATAAAACAATTAAATAAAATATTCAAAAAAATTTAAACCCGTATATTAATTAGGAATAAAATAATTAAAATAAAAGACTATTCATTACTAAATTAACATGTATTATACGTTTTTGATAAAGGCTTAAAATAAATTTAATAAGCGCATATTTTAGATTTATAGTAAATATATATAAGAATATATATAACGGATATATATAACGGATATATTATTATAAAAATAATATATATGTCAAAATAATTTAAATAATTGTACCAAAAAATAAAGACAAAACTGAAATTCGTACGTAATCAAATAGGTAAATATTATAGCAGAAAAGGTTAAAAGAATAAACTCTTTAACAAAAATATATATCGTTATAAAAATATTTTAATTAAATAAATTCCTAAAAGTTTCGATTTTACGTATATTAATTTATATAGAATTTCTAAAAGAATCTTAGAAAATAATTATTTATTAAAACTCTTACTTAATATTAAGCTTTACTAAGATTTTTATATTTTCTTGTCTAAATTAACAGTAAATGCTGTTAAGATTTATACAGAACGAAATAATATAAAATTAAAAAATGCTTAATATAAACAATAGATTTACCTCATACTTAATTAAATGAAAAGAAATATCCGGATTTCGAAAATATCTAAAAAATTATAAGAAATGTTACAAATACTCAGCGCTTATTAAAAGGCTGTTATTAACGACGCGGAGATTATCTATAATAACTTCCCAATTGAGATCTTTAAAAATAAATTAATCGAAAAAGTTAAAAAATAATACGATTATAGTAACTTCGGCCTTTACGCGTTTTTGATTTTCTAATTCGTTTTTCGATTAAAACTTACAAGTAATAATTTTAACGCCTTTTTCGTAAAAGAATTTCTTTTAATAACTCAAACAAAAAAAGATTAATAATATCGTTAATGTCGCGTTATTTGCGTGTTAGGTTTTCCTTTATATACTAATAAAACCTCAAAAAACTCTTTAATAACAGCTTTTTCTCGATTTAAACAATTTTTTTAATACGATATAAAATTTCGATCAACATATGGATATTATCGCAACGGCGATAATCTTTAATATATTTTTATAATAACCACTTTCTTTAATTATATAACATTTAATATCATTTTCCAAATACAATATACACGATATTATTTTAAATTTAAATTTAATAATAAAAGTAACCAAAATTTTTAAGCCTTCTTTTTATTAAAACGATTGCGAAATTTGCAGTTAGTAATACGATATGCTATAATAAAAATAAGATTTACTGGAAACAAATTTTTAAAAGCAAAAATGCTAAAAAAGAAAAAGCAATCGTATTACAATTTAAATTCATACTGGTTGTAAAAATAGTTAAATCTATATAAACGGATTACGTAACTTGGATTTTTTGGTAATAAGATTTAAATCAATCCATACAAAATCAACCGTATTTAATGGAATTAAATCTATAATAATTTTAAAAGTTTTTAAAAAAATAATTAATTTCTATAGAATCTATATACCTATTGTACCCATAATATAGATAATACCTGTGACGGCTATGGGGTTTAACCAACTCTTGAACCTAAGTCGGACGAGTTTATATTGGCAGATATATCGTAAAAATCTAAGGAATAGATATAATGAATTATTATGTTTCGTAATACCAAAAATATTTTAGATAACGTTATTTTGATTATAAGCTGATATTATCTGTATTATGAAAATAACGAATATATATATCCTGTATAAGTTAATTAGATTATTATTAGATTTAATTAATTCTATATTTATTTATTGAGATCTTAACGCCAAAAGAAATCCAAATTACGTAACCTTTTCGCGTGAGTCCGTCTGTTTTTGCAATCGACTTTCGGTTAGATAGTAATACTATTTTCCTTTTTCTAACATTTTTGTCTTTAAAGCTTTTTTTTCTTAATAAGTCCTTAATTTCACTATAATAAGTCGTATTATTAACCGAAAATTTCGTAATCGTTTTAATTAGCGAAAAGGTTTTAAAATTTTCGTCGTTTATATCACTAAATTAGGTTTTAAAATAATGTTGTATATTTTTTATTTTGAAAATCGTATCAAATATTAGTTAATTTAAAAAACTCGTCGTTGTAACGAATGCATTAAAGATTTGTCGTCGCTGTATTGGCTTTGGTATCCTAATTAAACTTTTACGTTATATTGGGAAAGGAAAAAATCGTTTAAATCGGAAGGAAACTGTTATTAAAAAACTTTTTGCACTTTTAATAAAAAATAAAAAAAGCCCTGCTGATACATAACGTAATATTAACGAAAGTATTAATCGCCTTTTTCGATTTCGATATTAAAACAATTTTCTTTATGCTAAAAAAGTTAAAAATGTTCATTATAAGCTTTAGTTAATTCATAAATTAGACGAATAGAAACGTACAGAAGCCGACATTCTTCTGTTTGTATTATTCGTTAACTCTTTTAATTATTCTATGTTCGAAAACCTTGATTAGAGGGCCTTTTTTGGAGACTTCGTTGCTGTTAATGGAAGCTTTTTAACAAACGTTAGGTATTCGTAAGATTTTTAGCAGGTGTTTACGTGTTTTCGAAATCCGGATGGTTTTTTTATTTGGTTAAGTATTAAGTAAAAACGTTTTTTGACGTCGAATTTCTTTTATTTCGTATATTATGTCGTTATTTATTTCCATATTACTTTAAACCGTATGTATTTTAATTGTATCTGCTATTACTTTAAGCAAAAAAATATGAAAAATTAGATCAAGTTTAACTTTCGGTAAAAGTTTTAACTGGTAGTTATTTTCTGAAATGTTTGGGGTAATTTTATATAAACTGATATATTTGAAATCGAGTTTTTGTTGGCTTGTTTTATTTGAGTATTTTTACTAATAAGATAAACTATTTCCCATTTTTCGAAGGTATTTTCAACCATTTTTTGTTATAATATTTGCTTATTTAATTTCGCACAAATTATAATTTGAATTCCATTTCTGGATATAGTTATTTTAGCTGTTTTAATAAAAAGAATATTTTAATATTAATAAGTTTATCGAATGCGTTGTTATAAATATTTAATATAAATTTAAAATTTGCGTACACTGGCATTATTTTAATGTTTTTGTAATAGCTAGTATTATAAATTAGTTAGGTAATGAGTAGCTCTTTAAATCATTTATTCGGTTCGTAATTAATATGATACTGTAAGTATGTTTTCAATATTTGGTTTAACCGGTTTATTTATCCGTTCGTTTACGGTTTAAATTGTTACGACCTGACAGGCTCCGGCCTCAGGAAACGGTCAACAAGGATGACACGGACCACCTTCCCAGGTCACGTGACGGGTGTTCAGCAAAGATCCGCTGAGCACGAGTGATCAGCACTGAGTAATTGCTCAGCAAAACCTCGCTGAGCACAGCTGAGCAGAGATGAGCAGTAATACCAAAACCAATATATATGCTCATTACTGCCATAGTCTAGATAGCACCAGCTTGTAATACTTATCAATACCAATCATTTGCAATATAACAATTCGTTACCTAAGGCACCCTTGGTATTACGAGACGTGATACCTTACTGTATCTATTGCTCAGTTTTCCACGATACTCCTGCCAACATAAACCCGTACGACTAAGGTTTAATAGTTGGTTAAACCCCAAGCCGTCACATAAATATGTTAGGTAATTTGTAATTTAGGTCGATTTGTAACATAGAACTTTGCCAAACCTTTAAAGTAAATATAATTTATTTATTTAAAATAATTTCGTATAGTAATCTGTATATAATAAATATATTATTAACAAAAATATATGTTATTAATTATATATTTAAATTTTTTTGATAAAATAAAAAATAAAGATATTTCGTAAATGGCTTACTAGTCACGAAAATATTAACGTAATATACATTTATCGCTAGTCTTTCGGATAATGTAAAGTGAATAATAAAATGTATAATAATTAAATCCTATGGTTTTTTTGAAATTCATAATGGTTGTAGCTTTCTATAAGGCTTATGTTATTATATTTTAGATTTGTTACAAAAGTTATATTGCTTTCGTACTTTTTAAATTACGATTCATATTTTAAAAAAATAAATAAGTTAAAGTCGTTTTAAAATTTTCGAAATCCTTAGATATCCGTATAATTAACCTTTAAATATATGGCGTATTAGGTTTATTAAATATTTTTCTGAAATTTATAACTTATTTGATTTCCTATTCTTTTGTGAATAATTATTATATTTTTAATTTTTTCGTATAAATCATAATGTCGAAAAATATATAACTAATTTTAATTAACTTTTCTTTAAAATCTAGCTAATCACTGAAAGTATCGGCTTTGTCGTTATTTAAGCTTTTTCTATGAATAATATTGAAATCGATATTCGCTATTTTTTTATATATCGTAATTCTCGTTTCATAAGTTTTTAAGTCGTAATAAAACTGGTAAAACTTCAGTAATCGGTATAAACCTTAATTTAATATAAACTTCTTAAGAAAACATTTAAATTTCCGGAATGCTATAACGATAGTTATAAATTCTTTATTTAGAATACCGTAATTAAATATGGCTTTTTTTAATTTATATAAGAAAAATGTAATAGTGTATAATTTGCCTTTATTATTTCGTTATTCGATTATCGCGGTTAATGCATAATTCGAAATATCGGTTTTTAATTTTACGAAGCGTATTAAATCGTACATAATCAATATTGATTCGTTAATAATCGTATCCTTAATTTTTCGAAAAGTCTTTGGTATTTATAGCGTCCATATAAACTCCTTTTATTCCGTAAGGTTAATTTAAGATATAGTAATTTTGCTAAAATTTTGAATAGGCTTGCTGTAATAATTAGCGAATCCAAAAACTGCCTGTATTTTCTTAATTACAATTGGTAGATAGTTTTTAATAATTACATCGAACTTTTAGAATATATTTTAATATATCTCGAAGTAATAATATGTTTAAAATAATTTATTTTTTGCGTATAAAACTGTCTTTTTTGCGTTAATTAACATCGTTGTGTTTTGTAAAACTTAAAGAACTTTATTAACGTATTTTGTATATACCTTTTTTGTCTTTGAAAAAATGAAAAGGTCGTTGAAATAGCAAACGACAAAAATCTCAAGGTATTCTCGTAATACATAATTAATTATTCGTTAAAAAGTTACTGGTACGTTCGTAAGTCCTAGTAGTATAACCAAGTATTTAAATAATCCGTATTTCGTTTTGAAATCTCTTTTTATTCCTATTTTTTTAATTTTAATAAGGTTATATTCATTTTTAAAGTCGAATATTGTAAATTATTTGGTTTCGTAAAATCGTTCTTTTTTTTTCTGTAATTCAGGGCAATAATATTCGATCTTTAATAATTATATTATTTATTTATCGATAATTAACTATAAGTTGCGGTTTTTCGTTTTTTTAGATACGAAAAATATGGGATATTTTGCCGCTAATTTCGAAGGCCGAAGTTATTTTCTTTATAACCGACTTTTCAAATATCTTTTATAAATACGTAATTCGTGTTTATTAAAGTTTGATACGGGGTAAAAATTTATAAATAAGCTTTTTTAAAAAATTATTTCGTAATCTGATCCATTATATTTTAATAGTTTCGTATCCAGCCTTTTTCTGAGAAGCTGCTGGTATCAATAATATTATTGTAATATATTAATTCCCGTTTTTAATTTTTGAGATTATTATTTTAAGTCGTTAGTTAATTCCTTTAATATTGTTTTGATAGTAGTAATAATACGTCATGGTTTTCGAGTGCTTATTCTTTTATATATATTTTATCTTTTTAAATAGTAAGATGTTTGTTATATTCTTTTGCATTTATTTGTTGTTATTTTTTAATCGAATATTAAGATCTTATTTTTCTGAACCTTATCTGTTAATAAGATATAAAGCAAATATTATCTAATTAGCTCTTTTCTTAATGAAGTCTTTATACTAATACATTTATAGTTTTTCTGAAATTATATCGTAATTCCTAAATAAACCGATATCGAAATTAATTATTTAGTATTGTTTTTAAACAAAAACCTTAAAACTTTTAATTTTTGCGTTTGATTTTTTCGTTATCGTCGGCGAATCTTTAACCTTTAGCATTTATCCTTATATAAAATTTTAACTTATGTTTTTATGTCAATTTGAACTTACTAACTATATCTGGTATAATATAATTTCCGCTTAAAGTTCTGTAATTTACCATTACAATATATTAATACGTTTCGATTTGTATATCTAGAGTGATAAGGTCGTTAACAGCGTTTATTATCGCGTTTAAAGCTTTTTTGGAAGTTTTTTATAATTTTTCGCAGTTTTGTTATTTTGCGGCTTTTTTAGAAGTAATATTTTTTAATTTTGTGTCTAATTTGTCGAACCTTATCTGTATTTCTTTGTATAGCGTATCGAGCTGTTATATTTGTTATTTTTTGTCGGCGTATCGTTACTTCATATTATAATAATTATTTTTAATTTTGTTATAACATTTTTATTAAATACATTCTTTTCCTCTATAATATATAGCATTGTATTAGGTCATTTGTAATCCGTCGTTTTTTTTACTAGAATCCCTATATAAATTGTCGAATTTCTTCTTTTAAAACCTGTTTTTTCTTAGAGTCTATAGTAAATATCAGCTGAAAATAAAGATCTGTAATATTTTTTTGGTAATATCTTTCAACAGTATACTGGATTAACCTTTTTGTAAATTAATATTTATATTAATCAAAAAAATAAAAATGGGTTTCCCGCGGGTATTACGTTTTCTTTAGTTAATTTTATAAAATTGTTTTTTATGGATTTCGTTTTAAGGGGCGATAATACGAAAATATCGCTATTATTATTTCTGTATCTTATTGTTTTTAATTTAATTGGAGAAACTAATATTTTTTTATATATACGTACAATACATTAATAAATGGATTTTTTTCAATTATTATATTCTAAGCAGTCACGTTATTTACTGTATATTATATAGATATTATCGTATGGATTAAAGATTTAAGACAAACATTCTTTATTGATTTTTAATATTTGTTTAGCTATTTTTTAAAACCGTTTCGTCGTTTTCTAATTATTTTAACTTAATGTTTTACCTTTGTATATGCTTTATTAAATGTTTTATCGTAATAATTTTATTTTATATTAAATTCTAAATATGTTTAAAAAACTTTTATTTTTTTATGGTTCTTACAATATCTTTTAAGTATCAGTATTTATTTGTTTTGCTGTAACTTTTTAGGGGAAGAATATTCGTAAGTTTTGTATCCCTTTTTTCCGTAATTATAATATTTGATTTAATTTTAATTTTTATAAGTGGTCTCAAGTTCTATAAAGCCTGGTTTAATACCGTAAAAAAATATTATTACGTCCAAAAACAATGATATTAGCTATTATAAGATAATGAATATCTGTAAGCTGGGATGAGATAATCTCCGACCAATCGCAAAGCGTATTCCAAAAAATAAATATATTAGGTTATTTCTATCTGGCGTTTTTCATTAAATGCCAGATGGTAGATTTATACTAGTAAATAGGTCGGTAGCTAACCGGTGGCTGGTCGGTTACCAGCCTTATCCTTATAAGGGTTATATTTTTATAATTATTCCCATTTTTTAAGTTATTAGTTCTTAATAATATTATTATTAATTTAATGAAATCTGTTTCGTAAATTTAATTACTAAATTTATCGAAAGATTCTCGTTATAAATATATATATTATATTATATTATAAATAACACCCGTAATAGATAATACGCACTCTATTACGTAATTAATGTTTTCTCCCTAATTTTCTATTGGAATCCGTTTTTTAATCTTATTTTATTTATCTTTTTTTCTTTTTCTATTTGCGCCTATATTTTCATTCTTTTTACCTATCCGTTTCGTTCGGTCTCCCGTTTTTCTTTAGTTTTATTTCCCCTTCTTCGTTTATTCTGCATATAATTTCCGTTTTTCTTTTTCGTTAGTTATATTTTTTTCTCGTAAGAAGTTTTAGAAAATGTAATAATTTAATATTAATAATAATTAGGATTTTTTTAATGCTATCCTTTTGATACGAACGATAAAATAAATGTTAGTTATATTACGGGCGGTAGTAAATGTAAGAATACAGCCCCTATAAAGATGAGGCTGATAGCCGACCAGCCACCGATTAGCCACAGACCTACTTACTAATATAAATCTACCATCTGGCAGCTAGTGGAAAACGCTAGATGGAAGTAACCTAATACATTTATTTTTTAGAATCTGCTTTACGATTAATCGGAAATTATTTTACCTTAGTTTATAATTATCCATTATTTTATAATTTTTTTATTTTTATTGTAAAAAATAACGCGATAATTATTAAAAACAAAGTTTGTCGATTGCAAAACGAACTTAGATTATTAGTCGAAAAAACTGCCGATCGAAATCTAATTAACGAACGATCGATTACGGTACGGAAATAAGCGAAAAATCTTATAACAAAACCTTAACGAATGAAGGACTATAATTCCCAAGATCCCGAATTACCTTATATATATAATAAGAATAAGTTCCGATAACCGTTAATGTAACGGTTAAAAAACGGACGTAATATAACGACCGCATCTTAAATTTTAAACTAAAAAAAGGTGAACATTTTAATAATAACTAGAATTTAGAAATTATCCGTTGATAAAATAAATAATATTCGGAATTATTTCGATAATTCGCTAAATAATAAATAATCGTATAAGTTTAAAAAAAATGAAACTGTATAAATTAATTACAATATCGTTATAAAAACTTAAAGGTGATAAATAAATACCGTATTATAATTGCCCAAAACTTTCCGAACGTACGTTAATTAAAAAAAAGGAAAATTAAATAAAATTTATTATAAGGTTTAACACCGAAAAATTAAGACGAAATATCTTTATTTATATTTAATGGGCCACAAATTATATAGACGTTTTTATTGCGAACGTTTAATAATTATATTACGTTATATTTAATTATTTTACTTACGAAAAAAGGTTAAAAATAAAAGTCAGATAGGTTTTTATTACGAAAAATTATATAAATGTTAATTTTTTCGATAAGGGATATAAGAAATAATTTATAAAATTATATTAACGATTTTTTTTATTTTTGTTATATTTTTAGGTTAAATAAATGTTTTTAATTTAAAAAGCAAACTTTACAGCCGCCTTTAGCCCGGAAAATAATCGGGATAATAAATATTTTACGTTCAATTATTTTTATAAATTAATATTAAGATCACAAAATATTTTATTAGAAAAAATTATGAAATTAAAATAAATTAATAACGTAATAAATAAAATAAAACGTTATTAAAACGTTTACAAAAAGGCGAAAAAACCGATAATTTTTTGTTTAAAATATTAATAAGAATACATAATCTTATTTTAACGTTTTCGGGAAAAAAAATCCTCAAAGCAAATTTAAGACGCCGTATAAAAGTAATAAGCATTACGGACGTTCTGATATTCGAAAAGTAAATAATCGCCAATTTAATTCCGATCGATATAGATCCGTGCGATTTAATACCTTTAATTTTTATAAAGTCTTATTTAAATATTATAACAATAAGATATTAAGCTAGAAAAACATAAATTACAAAATTAAAAAAAACCAAAACCTTATTATTCCGGTTATACGGAAATTAAATTCCAAAAGCCGTATAAAACTTTAAAATATATAACAGTAAATCAAATTAATTTTTAAACATAAACCCAAAAAAGCCGGAATAAATATATCCGTTTAATCCATTTCGGGTAATAATTGTAAAACGATAAAAATAAAGCCGTCTTTTAAAAAAAGGTTATTTATTAAAAAAACCGGAAGATATAATAATATAAATAAATATAGATATTAAAATATCAATAAATACTGTAAGCAAAATATTAACGAAAATACTTAATCTTTAATTAATTTCCGTAAATATTACGGGCTTTATCGTCGTTAACGGCGCATATATCAAATATTATAGGGCTTATAAAAATTTTATTAATATAATAAATAATAATAGAAATAAACGAAGATTTAAATAAATATATTTTATAATATGCGGTAATCGGAAAACGCCCGATTTTTTATTATTTAAACCAAGAATAAATAAGTTAAACGTTTTATTAGATATAATTATATATTAATAATTGTAAGGATTACTGCAAAAGGTTAAGGAGCAAAAAGTCGTACACCTAATATTATCCGACAAACAAAAATATACCGCTAACTTAATAAATTTAACCGAAAAATTAAATATCTCGGAATTCGAGAAATAATAAAAATAAAGGATAATCGATTTCCTTATATGTCTAAAGAAATTCCGGCGAATATATTCCAAAACCATAACGAAAAAATTATTTTAATAATTAAAACCAAAATATGCAATAAACTTGATCTCAGGGAAAATGCCTTTATTCGGTCCAATTTACCATATTTCGGAAGCCAAAAGGAGAATATTCGAAAAATATATCCGAAAAAACCTAAAGCTAGGCCGGATACATTATTCGAAAACAGATGTAACGGTACCAATATGATTTATATCTAAAAAGGACGGAAATTTTTAATTATACATTAATTATAAAAGGGTAAATCGGGTAACGATAAAAAACCGATATCTTTTAACTTTAATTATAAAAATAATAAATCGCTTAAATTTAATTAAGGTACTTTCGAATATTAATTTTAAAAATATTTATTATTGTATTAAAATTAAAAAAGGCAATTAACGGAAAACCGTTTTTCGAATCCGGTACGGGTAATTTAAATAAATAATTATGTTATTTAGCCTTATTAACACGTTAATCACATTCTAGGGTTATATATATAAAATATTAATTATATTAATTAATTATGTTTATATAAGATATTTAAATAATATATTTATTAATCCGGAAAACAAAGAAAAGTATATAAAGTATTTTTAATTAGTTTACAAACGGTTATTATAGTATTAATTATTTACCAAAATATTTAAATACGAATTTTTTAACAACAAATCTTAAGATTGATAAACAATATCGACAATTTAAAGATAAACCGCTAACGAGTCGATATTATCGAAATATAGCCAAAGTCAAAATTAACCTATAATATTTATATATTTTTGGAATTCGCAAATCTTTACCGGAAATTTATCGTCTATTATTGGCATATTACCGAACCTATTAATAAGCTTTTAAAAAGGGCGTAATGCAAACACAAAATAATAAAATTTCGGTTACCCGAAAAGGTTAAAAAAGGTTTTAAAACTTAAAAGATACCTTTTAATCGGTAACTATTTTCCGATATTGAAATAACGCCAAAAATACTAAGGTTAAAATAGACGTTTCGGTAAAAGCTATATTATGGATATTTTTACAAAAATACGAAAAGTATTAATACCTAATCGTATATTAGTCGTAAAAACTAAATGCAACCGAAAGGCAAAAGGTTATAAGGTAACAAAAACTATTAGCGATTATGAAAAACTTAAAATATTAACGGTAATACCTTAAAAGTACGGGAAAAAATTTCTTAATATTTACTGATTATTTGGCTTTAAAAATATAATAAAGATGCCGATACGTAACTTTAAAAGAAAGTTAATCTAATAAGTTTATTACTTTACGTTATTAAATATTAATTACACGTTATAAATTCGGTAAATAAATTATTTAAACGCCAGGATTATATGTTAGGGGAAATCGCGTATAAAGATATAATCTTTACGTTATTTAAAAAATTCGGATTTCCAAAAAATATGCTGCAAAAGGTATGGAAAACGGTTATAAATATATAACGTAATTCAGAATATTATAAAAAGCTAAAAGACTTTATAAAAATAACGTAAAATTCGTTCGTTACAAAATTCCCAGATAAGTTTTAAGTAACGGAAATTAAAATAATTGCTATTTTCGTTAAAAAACGGAAAATCTTCGTTAAACGATTACAAAAACTTTTCGAAAAAAAAAGGAAAATAAAAAATTATATATATGCTATATTTATTACTTATAAATAACAATGCAAATACGAATCATAATAATAATTTAATAAACAGTTAAATAATAATAAGCGTAATTTACGACTATACCACGATTAAGTTCTCAAAGATTTATGGAAAACAAAATTAATATTCAGATTATTATTTATAACTAATATATTTTATATTTTTTGGCGAAAAAACTAGCCAAAAACCAAATATTATTACAGCCGAAAATCTCTCGATAATATTATAATTAAGTTTAAAAATTATAAATTGAACATTCAAATATTATAAAGTTAATACGGATAATTACACGCCAAGCCGAAATAAAGAGAAAATATTTCCTAAATTTAAATAAAATTTTATATTATCAGGATAAATTCGTAAACTTGTTCTAAGGCGCTTTACGGAATTAATTAATCAGCGAATATTATAATAATCTAAAAGCAGGATATATAAAATATATTTATACGTTAAAATTGAAAATTAAAAAGTTTTATTAAGAAAATACAACGAACCATATTCGCAAATATATTAAATAATATTTAAATTATTAAGATATAATAAAATCATATTACAAATTAAAGAGATAATTACAGCCTTTATTATTACTTAAATAGCCTTTCTAAAAAATCTTGCTAAATTATATTGCGGAATTTCTCAAAAGCCTAAATTTAAACGGGTTACAATACGACGTAATTCTAGTAATTATCGACAGTTTTATAAAATTAAACTTATTTATCTTTTTAATTAAAACTTTAACTATAATTACATTAATCCGATCATTTTAAAATAAAATTAAATATAAATTCGATACGTTAATTAAAATTATTAATAATAAAAATAAAATCATAACCAGTTAATTTTAAACGACATTTTATAAAAAACAAAAAGTAAAATAGCAAATATTAACCTTTTATTATCCGTAAACGGATAAATAAATGAAATATATTTATTAAATTTTAAAATACTATTTTCGTAATTACGTTAATAAATATTAAAATAATTAGATAAAGTTATTACGAAATATAAAGTTTGTATATAATAATACGCGCAACGTATTTACCAGCCGTTTTCCATTTAAAACTTTATATAAATTTTATTTAAAGATAATAAAATACTTTTTATAAAGATTTCAAAAAATAAATATAAAACATTAAAAAACGTTTCGAAAAAATAACGGTTATTTATTAAGTCATATATAAATATTAAGAAATAATAATAACAGTTTAAAATTATTATAATTAACGTTATATGTTTATAAAGTTTAATTCAAGTAATAAATAAATTTATCAATTAAAAAATCAAAATTTAAAAATAAAAGATTCGTATTTATTTATATATAGATTACGATTAAAAAATAGTTAAGTTCCTAAGCGTACAAAGTAAATTTTCTTATTAAATATTAATAGATATATAATTTATTTTTAATATTTTTATTAAAACCGTAATATAATTAGAAACCGGACGATATTTAAATACTGTTACCGGATTTAATAACGGAATAGGAAAAATAAATAATAAAGGATATTATCCGTTACCGAAATAACCGGAAATAATATAAATATTTAATCAAATAAAAAGGCTAACTTATCGAATATAATACGTAAAAGCCCTAAAAATATTTTGAATATATATATAAAATAAGATAACTTAAAAACCGTAAAATAATAACAATTCGATCGAAAATTAATCGTTTAATAATTATGAAAATTGTAAAAAATGATTTTAAGTAAATTTAAAATATTAACGTTAAAATATTACCTAGTTATATAATTAGTTTTAAAGTTTTGACAAATAATTAATTTATCGTATACCGGTTGAAAATTATCAAATAACGTAAAAAAACGAATTTTTATTTCGAAAATAAAACCTTATATTTAATGATTAAGTCTTACGTTTAATAATATTTAATAAACGTATTAGAGAAATTAATATAATATATCGGAAAATAATTAAATAATATATAACTGCTAAAGGCAAATACGTTTATGAAATTTATTAAATATAAATTCCGGAAAAAATTAAAAACATTTCATTTTTTACGAAAAATAAGGCCTAAATAATCGGAATATAATTTATTACTAATTGAAAATAAGGCGCCGCTTTTAAAGTATTTAACGTATATAAGTTTAATAATAATTTTATTAAGTAAAACCGTTTTTTATTTATATTAATAAACTTTAGAATTTCGTTAAACGTCGAAAAAAAAGCGGAAAATATTTGTAAACGGAAAATATAACGATATAACTGTTTTCGTAAATCGCTTTATTTATAAAAATATCATCAAATATCGCTTAATCCGAAATTAATGGTAAAATAATAAAGAATATTATAATGTTTATAGAAAAAGCTTAAATTTATAAACTTATAAAACGGCATTAAAATTAAATTTCCGTAATTATAGCAGATAATTAAAAGTTAATTTTCGTTATATTAAACAAATAATATTCCTTAATAATAATTACATAAAAAACAAATTTAATTATGGAAAAACGTTAAGTCGACGATCGACCGCAATTACATCGGAATATTTATACTAGGTACTTATACTATAAATTTTTCGAATTTATTAATTAACTTTTAATTATTTATAGCGAATTAAACTATTATTTAAATAATATATTTATAAATAATCGAAATTTTAAGGGAAATTATATAACAAGATTAATAATATTAGAAATAATAATTTATTACGCGAAAGGTTTTATAATAATAATTAGTTATTACGTAATTTAAGGCGTTTAAAAGTTGAATATAAACCGTACGGTAATCGAAATAATATTATATTACGTAAATATAATACGGCTTATTGCCATCTATAATATAATTAGTATTTATCTTACCGTTGGCGTCGAAAAGATAACGTTAGAAAAAATCCTAATCCATGTTATTATCAAAATATTGTTTCGTTTGGAACATTTTACGAAAAGAAATATGGCGAACAGAAATAATATATAAACTAAACGGAAAAAGCAAAATAAAAATAAAAAACCGAAAAACCGAACGGAATATATATACAAAAGAAATAGAAATACAAACGCAAAAAAGAAAACAAAAAATAATTAAAATAAAGTTAAAAAACGAATTATAATAAAGAAACTAAGTAAAACATAATTAATTACGTAATATAATACGTATTAATTATTACGGTAATTACTTATAACATAATATAATAGTAAATTATTAACAAACATATGTAATCAGATTTACGAAATACGTTATATTAAACTAATAATAATGTTGTTAGAGATTAATAACTTAAGAAAAGGAATTAATTATGAAAATATAGCCCTTATAAGGATAAAGCTGGTAACCGACCAGTTACCAATTAGCCACCGACCTACTTATTAATATAAATTTACTATTTGGCAATTATTAAAAAAATAACAGATGGAAGTAATCTAATATACTTACTTCTTAAAATCTGTTTTACGACTAGTCGGAGATCACCTTATTCTAGCTTACAGCTATCTATTATCTTATAATAAACCGTATTATATTTACGTAATGTAACGTTATTTCGATTACCGTACCGTTTACGTTTAAGTTCGGAATACCTTAAATTACGTTATAACTAATTATTATTATAAAGTTTTTCGTATAAAAAATAATTATTCTTAATATTATTAATATTATTATTTAATTTCCATTTAAATTTCGATTATTTTCAAAAATATTACCTAAATGCTTTTTTAATTCGGTACCGATAATTAAAAATTAATTAATGAATTCGAAAAAATTCGTATTATAAATATTTAATACGAACGTTTTAATATAATTATAATCGGTTATTAATTCGACATTTTTCGCAAAGCTGAATTCGTTTTTAAAGTAATTATTATTAAGAAATATTATTTTTTAATATAACCGATATAAATTTTCGATAATCCGTTATAATTACGGAAATTTAATGTTAACGCCGTTATATAAATTTGTAAATTTAAATTCTTTTATAAATATTATTTTTTTTTCTTATTATTTTACAATTAATTTTTAATTAAATGTAATTTTAAAGTACCTTTATAAATAAGGCAATTTTCGAAAACCGTTATACAGTTATATTTCCCGTTTATAAATATTTTCCGCCCGTTTTTCGACGTTTTAAAAAAATCTTAATATTTATTACTAATTATAATTAAAAAATAGCTTAATTTAATAAAATTATTATTAATTTTAAATAGGTTAAACGTTTTAAAGATAATACCTTAATTTTATCTAATAATAAATTATATTCCGGTTATTTGGGCCTTATTTTTCATAGGAAATGAAGTTTTATTAAGTTTTCCGAATTTTACGTTCAATAAATTAATTAAATATATTTATTTTTTGCCGTTATATATTTTTTAATCGTTTTCCGATAATTTTTGTATTAATATTTCCTAATACGTTTATTAAAAACTAATTAATTTAAAACTTAATAATTAAATGTAAAATTTTGTTTTCGAAATAAAAGTTCGATTTTTTTATATTACTTATTAATTTCGAACTTATATACGATAAGATAATTATTTGTTAAAAACTTAAAATAATTATATAATTAAATATTGTTTTAATATTAATATTTTAATTTAGTTTAAAATTATTTTCTGTAATTTTATAATTATTAAACGATTAATTTCCGATAAAGTTATTATTATTTTACAACTTTTAAATTATTTTAATTTTTATATACGTTTTTAATTTTTTCTTATACCGTTATAATATTTTAAATACGTATTCGAAATATTTTCAAAACTTTTACGTATTATATTTCACGGGCCAGCTTTTTCATTTAATTAAATATTCGTGTTATTTTTACTTATTTCGGTAATGTACGATAATTTTAATTACTTATTTTTCCTTTTTTATTAAGTCCGGTAACGTTATTTAAATATTGTTCGATTTTCGATTATACCATTATTTTAATAAAAATATTAAAATATAGTATATATCCGCTAATATTCAATAAGAAATATTATTTTATATATTTTGAAACCTACTTAATGCCTAATTTCAATCCGAATATAAATAAGTACGAATGGTTTAGTTTTAAATTTAAGATTTTTAATCGATAATTTTTTTATTGCTGTAAGTAGAAGTTTATTAACGTATAACGTTAATTATAATATATTTTTCTGTGTTATCGTTATTTTTTTAATGTTTGTATATTATTTAATAAATAATTACTAATATTTTAATGTCTTCTTTAATTTCTTATATTTATTTTTTAATCTTTTGTAAAAGGTATTTTATTATTTTTAAATAATATTTATATAAGGTTTCGAACGAAAAACGGCTAATAAATACGTTCGGCATATTATTTTATACGAATTTCGTATTTCGTAATAACTTTATCTAATTATTTGATATTTATTAACGTAATTACGGAAGTAATGTTCTAGGATTTAATAAGTACGTTCCGTTTGTTTATCGGTTCGCGGATAGTAAACGGTTAATATTTGCCGTTTTACTTTTCTTTTTTTAAAAAATACCGACTAAAATTAATTTATTAATAATCTATCTTTACTATTAATAATTCTAGTTAATATACCGAATTTGCATTCGATTTTGTCGTAAAATAATCGATTTAATTCGGTTACGGTTAAAGTTTTGTTTATATGGATAAATAATTTTAATTTCGTAAAGCGGTTAACGATTACCAGGATTACGTCGTACTTTAACTTATTTAAATTTAGGCTTTTAAAAAAGGTTTATAATAAAATTTAAGGAAATATTTAAAAAACGTTATTTAAATAATAATCAAAACTATAATTATTTATATAATTTACAACGTAACTTTTTTGTACTTTAATAATTTTGATATTGCTTAATATATTTTTCGTTATTTTTCGTTATATTTTTTAATTAAATCTTTTGGTTATTAATTTTAACGTACGAATATATCCTATATATCTTGCCTTTAGGTTATTATAGTACTGGTAAATAAATTATTTCCGTAAAACGTTTTAGAATAAAATTACAATTTTTTTAATAAAATAAAACCTTATTTAAATTTAGGAAATATCCTTTTTTTCATTTCGGCTTAACATTTAGCTCTTCGTATTAACTTTATAATATTTAAATCCTTAAATTATAACCTTTAAATCTAATCGTAAAATTATCGAAAAACTTTCGGCTATAATACCGTTTCAATTTTAGCTAGCTTTTTTGTTAAAGAACGTAAAACATATTAATTATAAATAATAACCTTAATATTAATTTCATTTTTTTCAAATTTTTCAAAATGTAATTATAATATAGTTATCATTTACGGTTGCCGTTATTTAACCGTTAATCTTATTATTATTGCAATTCGTATTTATATTATTATTTGTAAATAATAAATTCGGCAGCTATTTCATTTTTTATATTTTTTTCGCAAACTCTTTACGATCGTATAATAAAAGTTTTCCGCTTTTTTTATACGGATAATAATCATTTTAATTTCTGTTATCTAAAATCTATTTAGAAATTTTATAATAAATAGTTTTTACGTTACCTTTATAAAGCCTTTTACCTTTTTATAATATTTTAAATGGTATTATATATTTACAATTATTGTCTATATATTTTCCAGCATAATATTCCTAAATCCGAATTTTTTAAATAATATAAGAACTACGTTTTTATACGTAATTTTCTTTAATATATAATCCGAATATCTGAAGAGCTTATCCGCCGGGTTAACGGCACACGGTTAATATTAGATCTCAAAATCAAATTATATAAAACGGTAAACTTATTAAGCTAACCTCCTTTTATGGCTATTCGCCGGCGCCTTTATTATATTTTTTAACGCTATATGATCGATAAATATTAGGATTTCTTTTCCGTATCTTTAAGGTATTACTGTTAATATTTTAAGCTTTTTATGATTAACAATGATATTTATTATTTTATACGCCAGTATCTTTTAATTAAATTTCATTTTCGCAATTAATATGCAATTAAGCGTTAATACTTTCCCTATTTTTGTAATAGTATTTTTAATATAATTTTTATTAAGGTATTTATTTAAACCTTAGTATTTTTAATAGTATCTTAATATCGAAAAATAATTATTAACTAAAAAATATCTTTTAAATTTCGAAACGCCCTTTTAACATATTTGAATCATTAAAATTCTGTTATTTTTCCTTTGCCTTATGCCTTTCTTAGAAGCCTAATAATAAGTTCGATAATACGTAAATAATAGGCGATTAACTTTCGATAAAACTTTACGAATTTTAAAAATATTTAAATATTATAAATTAATTTTCGTTTTAACTATATATCGATAATATCGATGCGTCGGCGGTTTATTTTTCAGCCGTTAATACTAATAATAAATCTTAAAAACTTTAATTTTTAAACAATTTCGTATTTAAACGTTTTAATAAATAATTAATTTTATAATAACCGTTTGTAAATTAATTAGAAATATTTTCTATATTTCTTTATTATTCCAATAAATAATTATGTTATTTAAGTATATTACGTATATATAATTAGTTAATCCAGTTAATACCTTATGTATATAAGCCTGAAATATAGTTAACGTATTAATAAAGCGAAATAATATAACCGTATATTTAAACTGCTTATATTATATTCGAAACATAGTTTTTTATTAATTACTTTTTTTAATCCTAATACAGTAATAAGTATTTTTAAAATTAATTTTCGAAACCAGCTTAATTAATTTTAGGCAATTTATAATTTTTAAAATTAAAAATAAAAAATATCGGTTTTTTATTGTTACTCGATTTAATCTCTTATAACTGACGTAGAATTGGAAATTGCCGCTTTTTTAAGCACGAATAATATTAATATTTTTGCGTTTATTTTTAAATAACGTATCCGCTTTGCTTTTAGGGTTTTTCTAATATATTTTTCGAATATTTTCCGTCAAGACTTTTAAAATAAGGTAAGTTAGACCAAATAAATGTATTTTTTCTGAGATCAGGTTTATTATATATTTTATTTCTAATAGTTAAAGGAGTTTTTCGTTATTTTTCAGAATATATTTGTCGAAACCTTTCATGTACGTAAAAAATTAGGTTATATCTTATTTTTATTATTTTTGAAAATCTAAAATATCTAGTTCGTTAATTAGGCCTATTATATTAATAATATAAGTTTGCTTGCCGAAAAGCGTTGGGTTTACGATTTTCTGCCTGTTAACCTTTTATAATAATCTATATAATTATTAATACATAGCTGTATTCAATAAAACATTTAATCTGCCTATTCCTGGTTTAAATAATAAAAGATTAGGCGTTTTTTGATTACGGCGTATTACAAAATAAATTTCATTATATATGCCGTTAATGCCGATAAGGCCCGGAATATTTATAGAAATTCGTTGGAAATTCAGCTTTTTCGCTAACTTTCTGCTTATAGTATTTACTTATGTTTCGGTGTTTATATCCACTTATATTACTATATCTCTCGTACTTCTTTTTATAAATACCTTTTTTAAAAGGCGGTTTTATTCCGACCGTTTTGTAATTATTAGCCGAAATGGACTGGACGTATACGCCTATTTCGGCTCCTTTTTTAGGTTTACGTTTAGGAATTAATCTGATTTATCGTTATATATTATAATATTTTGTACGATTTTTGGAAGTCGGTGTTCGTATAACCGGGATAACAAAATTTTTGTATCCCTTTTAGATTTGTAATTTACGTTTCTATAGCCTAATTTCTTACAGTTCGAATATTTAAATAGGCCCTTATAAAAATTAAATGTATTAGGTCTTACGGATATTTTCCGATTGGAATTAAATGGGTAACTATTTATTTCCTAAATATAAAAACGCTTATGGCCCTTATTATTTTTACATGATATCTTTAACTTGCTTTGAACATCTTTTTTCTCAAAACGTTAAAATACAATCGTTTATTTTTATTAATATTTTTGGCGAAAAATAATCGGCTTTTTTCGCCTTTTTCTAAACGTTCTAATGATATTTTGTCTTATTTATTATGTTATTAATTCGTTTTAACGTAAACCTTTTTCGCAATAAAATATTTCGTAACCTTAGTATTAATTTACAAAAATAGTTAAAAATAAAACGCTTATTATCCCGATAGTTTTCCGGATTAAAGACGTTTATAAGCTTTGTTTTCTGAATTAAAAACTTTTATTTAACGTAAAAGTTTAATAATAATAATTGAATTGTTATTACAATTCTATAAATTATTTTTTGTATTTTTTATCGAAAAAATTAGGATTTACGTAATCTTTCCTAATAAAAATCGATAAATCATTTATTTTTTCGTAATTAAAATAATTAAGCATAACACGGTATAATTATTAAATTTTTGTAATAAAAATATTTATGTGATCTAGGGCCTATTAAATATAAATAAAAATATTTTGCCCTAATCTTTTAGCGTAAATTTCCGTAACAATTTTTATTTAATTTCTTTTAATTAACGTACCTTTGGAAAGTTTCGAGCAATTATAACGTAATATTTGCTTATCGCTTTTAAGCTTTTGCGATAATATCGCAATTAATTTATTAAATTCTGCTTTTTTTAACCTATATTATTATTTATTATTCGTTGTGTTAACGAATAATTTCTAAAATCTGGTTATTATTAAGGGATTTAATTTTTTTATTTTAAATTTCGGAAAACGGTTATTATATTACGCCCGTTTCTTGACCATTTAATTAATAATTATCAGAATATATTTCTATTATATGTATAAAGTTGTTTGGGATTCCGGAAACCATAATTCTTTGTTTATTAAGGTTTCGTTATAAGTTTTACGGCTTATTCCTATACCGTAATTAATCGTTTATCAGTTAAGTTCTGATTGGCAGTTTTTTTAATTAATAACCGAGGTTCGTTTTGTAATCGGCGAACTTCACTTTTAATAATTATCATATTATTCTTTAACATAAAAATAAATAATTATAAAATAATAAATAATTATAAATTAGGATAAAATCATTTCCGATTAATTATAAAATGTATTCCAAAAAGTAAATATATGAAGTTATTTCCCATCTGGCGTTTCCCATTAATTGCTAGATGGTGGATTTATATTAGTAATTGGGTCGGTGGCTGATCGGTGGCTGGTGGGCTATTAGTCTTATGTCAGCTAGCAGGGAGTGCTCTAGCACCCCATATACGGAAGATTCCCTCTGATCGGAACATATATGTTCCGGGACTAGAGTACCTTAAAGTGCAATTTACCTCAGCTAGCTCAGGCCTCCCTGGCTCGTTTTCCTAATTTCTTCAAAGTCACTCAAGTACTGCTCCACAACGCTAAATATTAACCAATCAAATACCAAATCCCCGTAACGAACTAGCAAGGCCTAAGTTGTAATTACGCAAAAACGTTTTCGCTTAATATTTTTGCTTTTTTAAAAAAACGAAAATTTATAAGAACTAAATAACAAAATATTTTTATAATAATATATATATATTTATACGGTTATTTCAAATATAACTTATTATTAATAATATTTTAATCTTAATTAAAACCTATTTATTATTTTTAAATTTTAACGTATTTATTAATTATAACCCGAACTTATTACGTTATTATTTCGCTTTTTAAAATACGATAAATCCGAATTTTCTTAATTTTACTGGGTTACGCGTTTAAAATAAAATATACGTACGCGTATATTAAATTTTTGGCATTAATATAAAAAATTTAATATAACGTTTAAAAGTTTTATTTATAATTAGGTTTTTTGCGAAAATAATAACTAATCGTATAATTCGATTATTCGGATTAACCAATAAATTAATATTTTAAAAATAATATGCGAAAAATTATTAAAATATAAAAATTAATAAGCATTTTTAACTCCGGTTAATTAGGACCACGGTATACGTAAATATTATAATATATTATATAGGAAATTTATAATTTTTTTAAAAAAGTTTAAATTCTGCGCCTTACCGGAAAAATTATTATTTAAAATTAAAATAATTTATATTATTTTTGATAAAAATGATCGTTTTATAAAAATATTTTTTTTAATTAATTTAAGTTTTTAAATAAAATAATTACATATTTTTAAAAAATAATAATTATATAATACAACACGGAAAACGAAATAAATTTATAATGATAATAATTCAAACGTTTTAACATATTTTTTTATGGTTTTAATTATTATAATTAAAATAATTTCCAAAATTAATAATAGTTATTTGCTTTATTTATTAAATAAATTTTTGTTATTTTCGGATTTATTATAAAAAATATTAATTTATTAAAAAGTTTAAATATTTACGAAAATTATTATGCAATAAATAAAAATATAATTTAGTTAATAAACGAAATCAAAACAATTATCTTAAATTTGTTTAATAATATAATTTTAATTAAAATAAATTATGATATATAATTAGATATAATAAAATAATATCACATTTTAATACGATAATTTTAATATTTAAATTTATATTTATAATATAACGTTTCGATACAATATCATTATATCAAATATTATTATTATTTTTATTTATTATTATAGCCGTATTTTTTAAAAGAATTAAAATAATTTATATTCTGGCTTAATTAATATTATAAAGTAAAATAATTTTAATAAATGTTATATTAATATTTGGTATTATTTAATATTTTTTTTTAATTCGTAATTAATATTATTCGGATTTTATTTTTTATTTTTATTAATATATTTTATAAATATAATAAATAAAAATTTCCCGGTTTTCCTAAATTAAAACGTATATTATATAATAAATACCGTTCGATTTCGATAAATATAATTAACGAAAATGAACATATTATCGACGGAATATATAACGTTTATCGAAAACTTTTTTAAAAAAATTTATAAATTTAAAAAAAAATTTATCGGTTTTTAAAATATTTTTATTATATTTATGGTAATTAGAAAATAATTAATTATATTTGGAAAATATAGGTTAATTAAGCCGAAATAACCGATATATATAATAAAAAATAATAATTTATTTATATTTATATGTACTTATTTGCCCAATAATATAACCGGAACGTATAAAATATAAATGATTTTGGAAACGAATTATTAATTCTTAAATAAAATAATATAATTATATTAAAAATTGCCAAAATTTTATTTTTTCGAATTATTTAATTTTTTATATGCATAATATTTATATATTTATATTACTTTTGCAGAAATTATACGTCCGATATAAATTATTTATAATAAAAATATTTAATATATATAGAATTTCTCGGAATATTTCGATCGAAAACTTTTTTTCGAAAATTAAATTTATTAAGTTTATGAAATATATATGTCTCCGGTTAATTATTATTAAATTTAAATTTGTTATATATAACATGATTTTTAAATATTTTGGTTATATTAAATAAATAAAGGAAATATTATAAGGTTTTAATTAAAACTTATTAATAGCTAAAACTTTTTTAATTAAACTTTTTATTATTTTTATTAATAATATATTATTTAATAATATAAATAATATAACGGATAATTTATAAGTATTTTATTTTTTAATTCGGGAATATAATTTATTTATATTATTTTTTAAATAACGCGATTTTAATTAAAACGTACCGAATAAAATGTTTTTATCGGATAATTATAAGGCCGAAAATATTTTTAATACGGCCGATATTCCATAAGGTAATAAGTTTTTTAACTTTATTAAAAATAATAATTAACCGTTAATCGATATTGTTTTTATTAATAAAAAATTTCGAAATTATTACCGTTTTTTTAAAAAATTTAAGTTTATTTATGTTTTTCGTATATTATACGATATAACGACGTTAATCATATTAAGCGGTTAATATTAATATTATTATTTTTTATAAGGCCGGTTAATTTAATTACGGCAAAAAAATATTTTATTTCGATTAAATATTACGTTTTATAATATTAAATTAAATATTTATTAATTTGATTTTAATATTAAATTTCATTCCGATAAAATTTAGGAAAAGAATATGGAAAATATTTAATCGAAAAAGCGAATATTATAATCTATAACTTATTAACGAATTCCGCCAGTCGAAAAATAATATATATAACGTTAATATTATTTTTTTCCGAAATTTATTTTTAATTAGATATTATATATTCTTATAATGCAAATATTATACTTATTATATTTTTTTTACAAAATAAATATTATGTTATTTTGGATTTTTATAACGAAATCTTTAAATACATTTATTTTTTATTTCGGTATTTCTATCTTATAAAAGGATATTAATCTTAAATTAAAAAAATAACTAAAAATCTGAAAATATTTTGGCTGTAAGCTATAAAATTATAAAAATTAAATTTTTTAATTTTAATAATATTATACGTAATATTAATAATATAAATAAACTTAATGAATTAAATACGGCAAATAACGAAAATTAATTTATAAATAATTTTAATTTAATTATCCTAAAAACATTTAATACTAAATTTATTAAGGATAATTTAATTCCGGATAGTCGCAATATTTTGTATATAAAAAAAGGTTATAATTTTATAATACAAATTGACGATAATTTAATTAATAATTTTAATTAAAATAATTCTTTATCGTCTTTATCGTTATTAAATAAATAAAATAAGAATTTGTTAAATAAAAACGAACTATTAATAGAATTTTTTACCTTTTTATTATTTTATATTTTTTATAAGTAATATAATATTTATATTATAATTTTAATATTAATATAATTTTGTTGTTTATATAATCTTAATTAATTAATTCTAAAATGGTTTTATATTTTACTATAATTATTTAATCGTTATATTATTATAGATTATTTAATTTTAGTAATAAAACCGCGGACAAAAAAATAATATTTCATAATACGGTACATAATATAATTATTAACGAAAATAATATAAATAATTAAATTTGTAATTTAATTAACCTTAATAAATTATATCCCGTTTAAATATTTTATTTTTTATAAAATCGTATAAAAATATCTTATTATTTATAATTAAATATAACGCATAATTTCGGATTAATTTATATATCTCGTTTATAATTAATTTATTAATTAGTATTTTTAAGTGTTTTTTAAAACAATTTTTTTGTTTTGCCTTATTTCGTATATTATTATAATTTATATATTAATAATTTTTTTACGATTTTAAGTTTTAAATTTTTATTTATTTTAAGCGTAATATTTACGTTTAAATTATTTTAAAAAAATTTTATTTAAATTATGTAATAATATTAAATATTTAAAAATTACGTATAAATATTTTTCGCCGCGTTTTTATACGTAATTTACATATTTGTTATTTGCATAACCCTATAAATTATAATATTTATAAAATAACCATATAATATGTATTTTTTAATTAAACGGCCCAGTTTATAAAATTATAAACTATTTTTCGTATCGTTTATATAGTATTTAATTTATATACTTTTTTCGTTATATTACGAAAACCCTAATTAATCGAAAATTCGTAATTAAGTTAATAATTTAATAATTTATAAGATTGGTATAATCCGTTATAACGTAAATCTTATTTTGCCGGTTATTATTATAAAAAGTATTTCAAATTATATTATTAATATTTAAGATTTATATAAATATTATATTTTTCCGTAATAAAAAATCTTATTCGTAATATAAACCTTTTGTAATATTATTAAATTTATAAATTTTTAATAATTATAAATTTTTTTTGTTTAATATATATTTGCATTTATGCCAAAATGTAAAGTACTTATTATTTTCTAATTTTCCGCTATATCAATATAACTTTATAATATATATTTAATATTTGGAATTGGTTATATATAATATGTATTTTCCGTAAGGAATATCTTATATTTTAAAATAATTAAATATTATTTAATTAAGTCGAAAATATTTTAATCAAAATTATGTTATCGGTTTTGTTTTTTCGCAAATTATTTCAATACCGGTTCCGGCTATTTTTTGGTCCGAGATCTTATTACTTATTTTTAAGGTTATTTTTCGGAGGCAAATTATTTTTCGGGAATATTATTAGCAAATTTAATTTTTTTAGCTAGGCGAATAAGGTTTTTTAAATTTATTCGGATTATATTATTAAAAGTTATAACGGAAATTGCCTTTATTATATCGGCAAGGAATTTATTTACCCTTTATAATATCGTAAAATATATAAAAAATATATATAATAATATAAATTTTAAATATTAAATAAAAAGACAAATTAAAAATTATTATATTATAAATACCGTAATGTTATATATTAAAATATAATAAGTATTTGGAATTATAAAAAGTTATATTTAAGTAAATAATATTAATTATATAATAAATAATAATAATAATTATATATAATATATATTTAAACAAAATAATTTTATAAATTATATTAAAACTTTATAATAAAATATAAATTTCGTATAATTTATATATAATTATTAAGTTTTTTCTAATATATTAATATTTTATTATTTAAAAAAATAACGTTAATTTCTTTATTTATATTTAATAATTTATAAAAACCTAATAATTTACATATTTATAATTACATAATTTTAAAATTTATATATATTTTAATTTTAATTATATATATTATTTTAAAACAGTTTTATAATTTATTAATTATCCGTAAATTTTATTCGTATATTATAAATCTTTATATATTCCTTATTAATATTAATAATATATTTAGTAATTATTTCATATACAGATTTTATTTTAAATATTATATTTTATATTTTTTATTCATATTTTTAATTTTAATTAAATCGAATTTATATTAGTAAATTTATAATATTTTTAAAGTTTCTAATTATGATTATTTATTTATATATATTTAATATTATATAGTTATTATAATGGTATTACCGCCGTTTAATAAAACAAAATACGGTAATTAGATTTAGAAAATATATAATAACTTAGTAAAAAATTAAAATATATAAAAAAATCGTAACGAGATTAAATTAATTTTAATATAAATTATATTAATTACGGCCTTATTTTCCGTACCTTATTTTTTTATTATATATACCGTTTTTTTAAACCTTACTTTAATTTATAAAATAATTTTTTTTCAATAAAATAATTATTCGATAAAATCTTAATATTATAAAGTTTTTATAAAGTAAATTTTATTATTATATGCTAAAAAATATAAGTTATTTACCCTTATATATATATTAATATATATTTTATTTACGATATTTTCGGAATAATGTTTAAATAAATATTCATGGATTTCGATTATATATATATAATTTATAAAAAGCTAATAAAAAATGTATTTATATATTTTAATAAGTTTTAAACCTTGTTTTTACTAAGCCTCAAAAAAATTATTAAATAATATATAGTATTATTCGTTTTTTATATACCAAAATATAATAATAAAATTATTAATACAGATAATACGGATTATTAAATAATAAATATTTAAAACCGTAAAATAAATATTTTGCATATTATAAATTTAACCGGCATATATTTTTTAAAAAATCGCATATTTTAAGCCGTTAGCCGTTTTCGGGAATTTATAATTTATAATAATTTATATAATATAAATAATATTAGCAATATAATAATTTTATATTTTTAATTAGGAAAAATATAAAACCGTAATATATCTTATAATATATATTATATGGACGTTATTTTTATAATATTAAACGAAAAAGAAATCCGTAATTATACGTAATTAATTTCCGAATAAATAACTTTATATAAAAATTAAATTTTTAAATACCGTAATATATTCGGTATTAATATTAAGGACTTCGGCGGTTACCCGGAATATCCAATTATTATTATACCTATATAAGATTTTGATATAAAGGAATTCTTAGAACCAGCCGGAAACCTAATTACGCCAATAAAAAAAAACACAACAAAAGGAAAAAAGCTAAATCCGGCCGTCGACCTTTACTAAAAAAACTAAAAAGCCTTAATTCAAAAAAGAAATAATTACCAAAATTTTTAACAAAATAACGACAAGGTATACGGGCGGCTTCGAAAAATACTAATTAGGATTATACGCCGACAGATACTAATGCTAATTACAGGAAAACAAAATTATAAAGCGTAATTAATAAAAATTTATTACAAACCCGGGATTTTGAACGTTTTGAATTAGTATTTAAAAAAAACGAATACAGGAACAACTATATTAATAACGAGAAAATAATTTTCTTAATATTAATGAAAAATTATCTACATTATTTATTTATTTGCATAATTAATTTTTTACCCTAATTATTCGACCTAAATTAAAGTACCCTAAAAATTAAAAAAGATAAAACTATTTTAAAAATTAATATAACGAATTCGAAAAAAAAACCGGAAAATAAGATTTAAAAAATTTTAATTCGGCATTATAAATTAAACGTTATAAGTTAAAAAAATAATTAACTGATAACCGCAATAAATTATAATTCGAATTACGTAATACAAAATTCCGTTAAGTTTCTGAATTAAATAAATTTATTATATATTTATTATAATATACCATTAATCCGGATTAAGATAAATTAATATTTCGTATAAAGTTTAAAAGATTTAGTAAATTTAATAAATAAATAATGTATTAATAATTTTAATTAATATTATATAAATATTTATTATTATTATGTTTTATAATTACGATATTACGCCAAAACCGAATGCCTTTTTTATTATCGGCCTTAATTAAGATTGGCAAAATTTCGTTTTTTATTTTTTAACTTAATATCGTAATTATTCTTTAATTTATTATTATTATTATTATTTAATAAATATTATTTATTTTTAATACGTAATTTTTTAATTTCGATAAAGATTATTATTTCGGCTTTTTTTCCAATATATTATTTATAACGTTAAACTGCAAATTATTATGTTTTGATAACGCCGGCAATTTCGGTAACGATATAAAAGTAAACGAATTATATAAATATTGGTACAGTAACGAAAATAAAATTAAAAAGTTAAAAATATTAAGAAATATTAAATTTTATATTAACGTTATAAATAAAAAGAATAAAATAAGTTCCTAATTAAGATTACTTAATACGTTACGAATTACGCGTATAAATATAAATATTATTATAACCGAAATTATAATTCCAAATTACGAAAACAAATAAATTATATGCCGATTTAATATTTAAATTATTAGGATTATTATTAAATTATCGGCCGTCGGTTTAAACCAAATAATTATATACAACATATTTTAATTAGGACTAAGCGCGATTTATTACAGCCTTATAATTTTTTCCAATATTTATTAAATTTATAATATAATAATAATCCATAACCTATATAAATCGGTTTATAATATAAAGATATAACGTTATTATTTTTAATTAAGCGAATTTCGTTATTTACGGAAAATTATTTATATTTTTTATAAAATTAAAAGAATAACTTTTTCGTATATTATATATAACGCAAAAAATAAAGGGTTTTTTAAAATATTCCAATATTGCTATTTAACGAACCCGGGAACCGCCTTAATTAATTTAATTATATTTTCAATTAAATATAAATTTTTAATTTCGTTTAACTTATTTAAAAATGTATTAAAAAAATTATTTAAACTTAATAAAAAATAAATATTTATTTTGCCTTTTTACTGCCAAACGGAAATAATTATGTAAAAAATCATTTATTCGTCCGTTATTTATATTAGGATTTTATTATTTTTTAAATAATTACTTTTATCGAACCGGCTTTTAATTATTTTTACGTAAATACTTTAGAATTTAAAGGTTCGGATATATGGAGAAAATTAAACGTACATATATTATAATAAAATCTAGCCGGAATTAAGTTATTACTGTTTTTTTAACATAATAATTTCGTTTTTTTTCAAATATGCCAAAATCGCCTTACGTATATATTTGCCGTTAAATAATACGTATTATTAGGGCTTTATTTTTATCCGATATTATAAGTTAAAATTATTTTATTTCGAAAATTTAAAAGTAATATTTTAATCGGCCGAAAATTAAGATTAAGATTTAATAATTATGTCGTCTTAATTAGGATTATTTGCAATAAACTTCGTATCGTCCTTTTTATTATTTAAATCCGTTACGTCATTTTTTATTATAACTTTTATATTTTTATAAGTAATACGGTTTTTAACTTATTAAGCTTAAATCTTTTTCGTTATTTTATTTTTTTTAAAGTAAACGGTTCGATTTTATATTTATCGAACGCCTAATAAAATATAAATAATATGGCTTATTTATAATTAATTATGTTTAATCGCTTATAATTACGAACCGTTTAATTAAATTATTATTTTAAATTTTTAATCGAAAACTTTTATAATATATCCTATTATATTATTCGGTTAATATCTGGAATATTTATACTTAATTCAAAAACGATAATAAATATAACGATACGGATAAAACCATCCGATTATTTTAAATTATTATATATTCGAATTTAATTCCCGTAAGATATTTCGGAATTATAAAATTTAATAATTTTTTATAACTTTCGATAAATACCCCCGGTTTATTATAATCCTAATTAAATGGTTATAAATATCCATAATTTTCCCCTTATTATTAATATAAATAATAATTTTAATAATAAAATATAAATTATTAAGTTAAATTAAGGGGATATTATTTAATAATCCGAATATATTAGTTATTAAAAAATTTAAATACCTTTACTTTAAACGTTAACCTTTGGATATAAGGAAAGTAATAATATTAATTTCGGGATAATTAATATTAAAACGCCGGATTTCCAACTTATAATTATATTTAATTAGGCCGCCGATTTAACGAAAACCGCCAAATTTTACGATTTCTTTTTATAATATTATTCGTAATTACTATATATATAAATTAATATATATAAACAAAAAAAATAAAACGTAAATTATAAATATTAACATATTTAAACCGGAAATTTTATTATTCCGATAATAAATATATTTCGTCGATAATAACTTAATTATATTATCGTTCGAAAACAAAATTTAATATGGCCATTTAAAATTAATCGTTTAATATTTGTTTAAAACTAAAAATAATATGGTTATATTATCCGGCAATTATACAGTCGAATATTTTTAAATTAAGCTTTTTCGTATCCGTAAATATTAAGATAAAAACAAAATATAAAATTATTAACATAAAAACTTATTATTTTTCCGCCAGCTTCATTAATAATATGATCTGGATAATAATTAAATCGGTTATTAACAAAAGAATTTAAATAATTAAAAAAAATTTAAAACTGATTTTAATAACGAAAAGGATATTAAGCTTTTCGAAAACCAGATCGTATACCGTATCGATTTGTTTTTTCCGTAAAATACGGCCTTATCCGTTAAATATAGCGCCTAATATAAGGCGAACAAACCGACGGCGCAAAATTTTTATAAAGTTATTGGCTATATATATAATATTAGCATATAGATTAATTATGTTTGTATTAATAAAAAACTAATAGAAATACCGGATAAAAATAAACGTTTCGTTTTGGAAAATTAAATATTCGAAAAATTAAGGTATTTATCTAAAATTTTTAAATATATTACGCGTAATTAATTAATTAGGAAAAAAATATATTTTAAGATTTATAATAAATAACTTTAAATTTTATATATTATTATTTCGGTTCTTAAAATTATATTATTATTATGCTGGCCCAAAGGGGATAAAAGGTTGTAGCAAATGCTAATTATAATTTTGGGCCATTTTTTTCCTTTAATAATTACTTCTTTATCCTAATTAAAACTAAAAATATATTAAAAAACAAAAATTTTAATTTTGCGTTAAATTATATAAATTATAACGTTAGGAATTTCATAATTAATATATATTACGAAAATTGCTATTAATAATATTTACGAATTTGTATAAAACGGTATTAATTAAGGCCAAAAAATCTTAAGTTGTTATTAAGCCCTATTTTAAAGCTTTTATTATTTTTTAGAAATAATTCTTAAAGGGGTTTAATTAATATATTGGACCCTTAATAGATACTTCTTGATCAAAAGCTATAGCTGTGGCTACGGCTGCTGCGCCGCAGGCGCAGCCACAACCTCCACAATAGGGTCCTTATCACGATGAGGCAAAGTGCAATGCGCGTTTTAGAGCACTTGCAATTGGTCATCAATACATATATATAATTGATATCCCTTATATCTAACAATTAAAAATCTTATTTACTTAATTAAGGCATATATTAATTAATTAATTATTACTAAAACGGTATAGGCTATATATTTGTTATAATTATCGAAATACGGCAATAATAATAATAATAACCGTGCCGTTAACGTTCTCCGTTATTTACAAAAAACCTAAGAATTAAAATCGGTTTAAAAGCGAATTCCAATTTAAAATATATACGTTGGATATTTAAAATTATATCGATCTTAATTAAAACTTTTATTAGCTTGTTAAATTTATAAAACCTAATATAGCCTTTTACCCAAAGAAATAAATCCGTTATATAATACGAATTAATACCTTCAGCAATTTTTCGTCCATATTTATATTTTCCGGAAAAATTACCGAAAAAATCGATTATACCAGTTACCTAACGAATACCTTTAAAATAACGACCGAAAGTAAATAAGCTTATAATTAGAACTTTACGGCATATAATTATAAAAATTGGAAATACGATATTTTTTGCAAAAATATTAACGACTTTACGAAATAAGTCCTAAAGTTAATATTTTCAGCGTTTTAAAAAAATTAGCTTTTTTTAAGAAAAAACTTACAAACATAATACGTTAATCTAGGCGAATCCGGCAAAATATGTAATAGCAAATTTTTAATTAATATTTAACGGAAATATTGCGAAACGTTATAATAAGTTTGGAAATTTGACAAAACTTTAAACGAATAAATCGTAAAATAGCAAAAGATTATAATTTTGAAATAATAATATAATATTCCAAAAACGAAAATAACGATTACATAGGTTAATAACCTATATATAATATTAACCCTTATAATTAAAATATAAATTATTATTTTTTAAATAATAAAAAAAGCCGAGATTAATAATGGTACGATTAATTTTTAAAAAATAGCAATTAACTTTGTAAATTACTTAGTTATAACGTATTTTATATTTATATTACGAAATATTGAGGTAACGTTTTTAACGGTTTACAAAATATTTGCAAATTTTTTTAATCAAAACGATTTTAATTAGGAAAATCTCAAAAATATTAATTTTTAACTGCAAAAAAAATTTTAAGCCGTAAGCCGAAACGAGATAATCGTAAAAATTCCTATACGAACCGAAATGGGAATAAGGGAAAACGTTAAAAATTAAACACATAAAGTACCCGTTATAAAACGTACCTAATTAATTACCATATATTATTTAATTATTATTATATATTCCTTAACAAAACCCTAAAAAGTTTCTATTTTAATATTAAAATAATAACATATATTTAAGAATAAATTTCCGCCAATTAATGTTTAAAGGAAAAAATCGATTATTTATTGAAAATTATGAAAAAACTTATTATATAAAAAATAAATTAATTCTTAAAAAAGGTATAATAAATATTAACATATTTCCTAATTATTAATTAATATAATGTTATAAATAATTTATTTTACCTTTTAAAAATATAATTATTTTAAATTTAAAATTTATAATATATATTTTTAACTTAATTAATAAATTTTTAAACTTTAAATCTACCCTATAAAATAACGAAATATAAGTAAAGAATAATTTTGTTCCGATTAAGGGGTACGAAACGGTTAATACAATTTTTTAAAACCCTAACTGTACGAAAATATTACGTTTATACGATATAATATATTGCGAAAATTTCGTATGTAATTTAGTATTTTTTCGGCAGCTTCGGAAAAAAATATTAATAAAATAATTAAAACATTAAGAATTTTATTCAAAATAAATATACTTAAGTAATTTTTATATTAATAAATACATTTAATTAATTCGTTAACGAAAATATTAATATAATAATTACTTATGTAATCTTAATAATTTATAAACCAAACGTTAATTTAAAAATAGCAAAATTATTACGGACTAGTAACGGTATTATATAATATTTGAAATTAAAATACTTAGGATCCGGAATAATCGTTTAATTATAATTTTACACGAAAGATATCCGCTTAAAAGGTTTTATAATAATTAAATATTAAATATATGGCAAAGTAAAAATTAAAAAATTCAAATATCGCGAATTAAAGAAAATATTCCGATTGGGATAAAAAAATCGTTATTAAT
This sequence comes from Monosporascus cannonballus, assembly GCA_004154925.1. Classification (NCBI taxonomy): domain Eukaryota; kingdom Fungi; phylum Ascomycota; class Sordariomycetes; order Xylariales; genus Monosporascus; species Monosporascus cannonballus. Next base: position 602,970 of record QJNS01000004.1, read on the forward strand.
TTTATAGATTTTGAAAAAAAACTTTAAAAGATATAAATATATTATATTTGCTACCGATAGATATTTAAAGTTTATTTGGGATATTGACTTTAAAAATCGAAAGTAAAATATATTAATTATAACGTTTCGATACCTTTTAAAGTTTTTTAACAAATTAAAATAAGGTTCTTTTATAAATAATCGAATACGATAATAAAATTCTGAAAATTTATTAATTTCGAAATATATTTTAATTATTTCTTTTTAATATTAAATTTAAACCTTTAATATTATATACCTATATTTAAAACAAAGGTGCAAAACGTTTAAAAGATATGATTAAGAAAAAACGATTACGATATGAAATAACATTAAATTATTTTCGTTTTTAATTATATATATTTTTAAAACGATAATATATTTATATAACCGTATTTCTAAATTCGTATTATTTTGGCAAAATTTATACGAGGTTTATTATACTTATTTAAGGTTTAAAAAAGGCGTTATAATACATAATCGAAAACCTTAATAAGTTTATATACGACTATACGGCTATATAATTTACGTTATAATAATTACCGTTATAAAAAGAATTTTTAAAAGTTAAATCTTAAAACGTAAATTAATTATTTTATTAGTTATTAATTTATACATATTTACGAAATTTAGAACTTATTACTTAATAAGGTTATTATTATTTGAAATATATAATTTAATTAAAAAGTTACTTTTTTAAATAATATTAAAAACTAAAATAACAACTTTTTGCATATTATAAAAAAATTATAAAAATTATTTTAATAAGTAAAAGTATTTAAATAAAATATTTTAATTATCGGTTAAATAAAAATATAACTTTAAAAAGGTATTAATGCAAAATACGTACGGAATAAAAGAAATAAGCTTATTTGCAAAAAATCAATTATCCTTATACGACCGTTATATTCGAATTATTTTCGTTTTTTGGATTATTATTATTATTAACGTTTACCCTAATAATTATTACAATTATTACGTTAACGGAAAAAATAAAAGTAATCTTAAGTTCTCTTTATATTATTTAACTTTAAATAATAATAAAAAACAAAAGTATATTAGGGATTATAAATATAAATTCCCCGTTTGTTCTGTATTAAAAAAATATTATCCGAAACGAATACAAAACATAAAAAACTATATTTAATATAGGACGTTTAATTTTTTTTTATAAATACGTACGATAACCGGCCGGTAAGTTACGGAAATTTAAGGAAATTAATTACTCGAAATACGTATTATCTTAATCGGAAAAATAATAATATTTTAATATATAAAAAGATATTTAAGTTATAAAACCGGATATATAGGCGTAACTTACCGTTATTACCGTAAGGTTATAAAAAACTAAGTATATATCCGTTAAAAGAGATATTCCGTAAAGCCGAAAAAACTTACTTATAAAGCCATAAAGAAATACGATTTTAAAAAACCGTTAATTAATTTTTATTAAAAAGAAATAAGTTTTAAAATATATATAAATATATATTTATAAATTTAACAAATATAATTAACTTTAAAAATATAAGGTCCGTTTTATTGTACGAAACGATTAATAATTTAAAATTACTTATAACGATATATACGTAAATGTTTTCGTTAAAAAATTCTTTTAAATTTTAATCGTTATTACGATTAAATTCGACTTAAAATTTAAGCAATATAACGTTATAAACGTTTTTATAAATATTAACTTATTTTACGAAATATATAAAAACGTTCTTAGGATATCCGTAATGTAATAAAAAAATTAATTAAAAAGGTATTATATAAATTAAGGAAATTATATTTATTATAGCAGAAAAACTGTATCAAGATATTTAAAAAAAATAGGATTTAATCCCGTTCCTTACGAACTTTATTATTTTAATCGTTAAGGGATATTTATTTATTTTTTTGTAAATAATATTATTATAGCATATCGCAAAAAATATTAAGATTTAGTCGATTAAATAATCCAATAAATATAAAACCGGTATACCTTAATCAGGAATAAAAACTTATAATAATTTGTCGGTACCGAGATAATTAAAGATAAATTTAATAAATAAATTAATGAATTTAATACCTAAAAGAATTAAAATAACTTTTTAAAAATATCCATAACTAATATTAAATTATTGCCGAATTTTAATTTAATCTATTCAGGTTTTATTAATAAATACCAGAGAAAAATCGGTTTTATTGTTTTCGTAATAATTAATATACGATCCGATATATTTTTTATAATATCCTAATTTGCCCGATTTAAGTTAAACCTTAACGACGTATATTATAAAGCTTCCGATCGAATTATATTATACTTAATCGAAACCAAAACTTTAACATTATAATTCGGAAATAGGAATTTATTAAATACTTAAAGTAACGTTTTTTTTTACGGATAATACGATTAATTAAAAAAGTTTTTAAATTTACGTTATGAAATTATTCGAAAAAGTAATAAAATAACGGACGAATAAATAAGATATAGTAATTATTTTTATAATAAAAATAAAATTATTATCCTTAACGTAAATTATAAAAAAGCCTTATTTAATTTTCCATTAATTAAAATATTAAAAATTACCCTAGATATAAAACCGTTAAATATAAAATATAATAACTAACAAACTATACGGCTTATTAATGCCGATATTATCTTATTAATAACGAAATTATAATATATAAATATATATAATTATTGGTTACGATAAACCACAAAAAAAGATTTAATTAAAATGAATTATACGGTTACAAGTAATATGTTAATTAACGGTTTAACGAAAGCCCTATTATGCAAACCTTTTAAGTATTTCAAAAAGCAATTAGGATTAATAAATATTACGGAAACCCTCGATTAACGGAAAAAAGTTTTGCGAAAGATTTTAAAAGAAAAATTAGCTGATTAAGAAAATTTAATCGCCGAAGGAAAGGTGGAATAGATAGCTATGGCTCTAAAAGTTATAACAATTAATACCGTAAATGCTTTAAGATGTTAAGGGGGTATATTAGCTAGCAGGGGGTGCTTTAGCACCCTATATACGGAAGATTCCCTCTGATCGGAACATATATGTTCCGGGACTAGATCACCTTAAAGTGCAGTGCGTGTTTTAGAGCACTTGCAACTGGTTATTAATACATATATATAACTGATGTCCCTTATATCTGACAAGATTCCCTTTGATCGAAACATATATATTCAGAAATTAGATCACCTTAATGTGTAAGGCGCGTTCCAACGCACTTATACCTAATTATTAATATATAAATAACTAATATCCCTTATATTTACTAATTAAAAATCTTATTTACTTAATTAAGGCATATATTAATTAATTAATTATTATTAAACCCATATAAACAATATATTAAATATAATTATCGAAATACGTTAATAATAATAATAACGACCGTACCGTTAACGTCCTTCGTAATTTTTAAAGGATTTAAGTATTAAAATCGTTTTAAAAATAAATTCTAATTTAAGCATATTCGTTCAATATTTAGAATTATATTAATTTTGATTAAAACCTTTAATAATTTACTAAACCTATAAAGTCTAATTTAGCTTTTTATTTAAAAAAACGAATCCGTTATACGATACGAATTAATACCTTAAGTGGTTATTTATTTATATTTATATTTTCTAAAAACAATTATCGAAAAGATTAATAATATTAATTACTTTATAAATACCTTTAAAATAACGAACGAAAATAAATAAACCTATATTTAAGATTTTACGGCATATATTTATAAACATCGAAAATACGATATTTTTCATAAAAATATTAACAACTTTGCGAAATAAATTTTGAAAACGATATTTGTAATAATTAAATAATAAACCTTTTTCTAAGAAGAAACTTACGAAAATAATATATCAATTTGAGCGAATCCGGTAAAATATACATTAATAAACTTTTAATTAATATTTAATAGAAATACCGCAAATAATTAAAATAAATTTTAAAATTATTAAAACGATCAAATAACTAAATAGTAAAATCATAAAAGATTATGGCCTAAAAATAATAATATAATATTCTGGAAATGAAAATAATAATCGTATAGGTTAACGATTTATATATAATATTAGCTTTTATTATCGGGATTTGGAGGATTATTTTTCAGATAATACAAAATGCCGATATTAATAATAATACGATTACTTATTAAAAAATATTATTATTTTTATTAAATTATTAAATTATAACGAATTTATAATAATTATTAAAAATAATATTAAAACAATATTTTTAACGTTTTACGGAATACCTGTAAATTTTCTTAATTAAAATAATCTTAATTAGAAAAATCCTAAAAATATTAATTTTTAATCGCAAAAAAAAATCCTAAGCCGTAAGCCAAAATAAAGTAATTATAAAAGTTCCTATATAAACCGAAACGGTAATAAGTAAAAGCGTTAAGAGTTAAACGTATAAAGTATTTATTACAAAATATACCTAATTAATTACTATGTACTATTTAATTATTATTATATATTTTTTAAAATATCCTTAGAAAATTTCCGTTATAATAATAATATAATAATATATATTTAAAGACGAATTTCCGCCGATTAATATTTAAAGAAAAAAATTAACCGCTTATTAAAAATTATGGAAAATTTTATTTTATAGAAAATTGATTAATTTTTAAAAAAAGATAGAACGAATATTAATATATTTTTAGATTATTAATTAACGTAAGGCGATAAATACTTTATTTTATTTTTAAGAAATTTAATTATTTTGATTTTAAAATTTATAATATATATTTTTATTTAATTAATAAATCCTTAAATTTTATATTTATAATATAAAGTAACAAAATATACGTAAATAATAATTCCGTCCCGATTATAAGGTACGAAAAAATTAATATAATTTTTCGAAGTTTTAACGGTATAAAAGCAGTACGTTTATACGACGTAATATATTATAAGGATTTCGCATATAATTTGGTATTATTTCGGCAGTTCCGAAAAAAAAGATATTAATAATATAATAAACGAATTAATATTTATATTTAAAATAAATATAATTACGTAAATATTATATTAATAAATAAATTTAATTAATTTATTATCGAAAATATTAACGTAATAATACTTTATATAACTTTTATTATTTATAAATAAAACGTAAACTTAAAAATAACGAAATTATTACGGATTAATAACGATATTATATAATATTTGAAATTAAGTTATTTACGTCCCGAAAAAATCGCTTAATTATAATCCTATATAAAAAAATCCGCCTAAAACGTTTTATAATAATTAAATATTAAATATATAATAAGGCGAAAGTTAAAAAGTTAATACGCCGCGAACCAAAAAAGAAAATATTCCGATTAAGATAAAAAATCGCTATTAATTTTATAAATTTTAAAAAAAACCTTTAAAAAGTATAAATACGTTATATTTACTATTAATAAATATTTAAGTTTTATCCGGGATATTTACCTTAAAAACCGAAAGCAAAATATATTAATGATAACGTTTTAACAGTTTTTAAAATTTTTAAAAAATTATAACAAAATCCAGTTATAAAAATTTAAATATGATAACGAAATCTTAAAAATTTACTAATTTCGAAATATATTCTAATTGTTTTTTTTTAGTATAAAACTTAAGCTTTTAATACCGTATACCCATATTCAAACCGGAAGCGCAAAATATTTAAGAAATATAATTAACGAAAACGTAATTACAATACGAAATAACGTTAAATTATTTTCGTTCTTAATTGTATATATCCTTAAAACGGCAATATATTTATATAACCGTATTTTTAAATGCGTATTTCTTTAGTAAAGCCTATATAAAATTTATTATATTTATTTAACGTACAAAAACGGCGTTTTAATACTTAATCGAAAATTTTAATAAACTTACTTACGAACATACGGTTATATAATTTACGTTATAATAATTACCGCCATAAAAAAACTTTTAAAAATTAAATCTTAAAACGTAAATTAATTATTTTGTCGGTTATTGATTTTAGAATATTTACGAAATTTAAAACCTATTAATTAGTAAAGTTATTATTATTCGAAATATATAATTTAACGAAAAGGCAATTTTTTTAAATAATATTAAAATTTTAAAAAACCATTTTTTGCATATTATAAAAGAAAATTATAAAAATTATTCTGACAAGTAAAAAATATTTTTATTAAAACAATAATTATTTAATTTATATATAAAAAAAGATAAAAACCTAAATAAAATAGTTTAATTACCGGTTAAATAAAAAAATAACTTTAAAAAGATATTAAGGCAAAATACGTACGGAATAAAAAAATAAGCTTATTCGTAAAAATTATTTATTTTTATATATTTATTATAATCGAATTATTTTCGTCGCTTAAATTATTACTGCCATTAACGTTTACCTTAATAATTATTATAATTATTACGTTAACGGAAACAATAAAAATAGGCTTAAGTTTTTCTTATATTATTTAATCCAGAATAACGGTAAAATACGAAAGTACCCCATAAGTTATAAACGTAAGTTCCCTATATATTCCGTATTAAGAAAATATTATCCGAAACGAATATAAAGTATAGGAAACCGTATTTAATATAGGACGTTTAACCTTTTTATAAGTACGTATAATAACCGGTTAATAAATTGCGAATATTTAAGAAAATTAATTGCCCAAAATATACGTTACCTTAATCGAAACAAAATTAATATTTTAATATATAAAACATATTTAAATTATAAAACCAAATATATAAATACAATTTATTACTACCGTTATAAGGCCATAAAAATTTAAATATATATCCGTTAAAAAATATTCCATAAAACCGAAAAAACTTATTTACAAAGTTATAAGAAAATACGATATTAAAAAGGCGTTAATTAATTATTTTGCTAAAAAGAAATAAATTTTAAAATGTATATAAATATATGTTTATAAGTTTAATAAATATAATTATTTTTAAAAATACAAAACTTATTTTATTATACGAAATAATTAATAACTTAAAACAGTTTATAACAAAATATATATAATTATTTTTGTTAAAAATTATATCGAATTTTAATTATTACTACGGTTAAATTCGATTTAAAATTTAAGCAATATAATATTATAAATGATTTTAGAAATATTAACTTATTTTACGAATTAAATATAAAAACGTTTTTAAAATCATTTTAACGTAATACATTTTTCTTAATTAAAAAAATTATATAAATTAAGAAAATTACTTTTGTTATAATAGAAAAATTTTATTAAAATATTTAAAAAGTTAGAATTTAAACTCTTTTTTTATAAATCTTATTATTTTATTTATTAAGGAATATTTATTTTTTTACGGATAATATTATTATAATATATTGTAAAAAATCTAAGTTTTATTAATTAATTAATTTAATAAATATAAAGACGGTATATTTTAATACAAAATTAAAAATTTACAATACTTTTTTAATATCGAAAAAATCGAAAATAAATTTAATAAAAATAATTATTATTTTAATTTAATTTTATAAATAAATTAATTATTTTAATATTTAAAAAAATAAACTAAAGTTTGGAAAATATTTATTACTAATATTAAATTATTCCTAAATTTTAATTTGATTTATTTAAATATTATTAATAAATATTTAAAGAAAATCGATTTTATTTTTTAAAAGATAATTAATATATAACCCTATATATTTTTGGCAGTATTTTAATTTATTTAATTTAATTTAAACCTTAATATATATATTATAAAGCTGCCGACCGAATTATGTTATATTTAATCGGAACCAAAACGTTAACGTTATAATTCGGGGATAAGGATTTATTAAATATTTAAAATAACGTTTTTTTATAAATAATACGATCGACCGAAAACATTATTAAATTTACGTTATATAATTATTCGAAAAAATAATAAATAACAGATAAATATATAAAATTTAAAATTTATTGTTATAATAAAATCAAAATTATTATTTTTTACGTAAATGATAAAAAATTCTTATTTAATTTTCGATTAATTATAAAATTAAATATTACTTTAAATATAAAATCATTAAATATATAATACCATAATTAATAAACCGTACGGTTTATTAATATTAATATTATTTTATTATGAACGAAATTACGGCATATAAATATATATAATTATTAATTATAATAAATTATAAAAAACCCTTTATTTTAAATAAATTATATATTTACGAATAATATATTAATTAACGATTTAACGAAAATCGTATTATATAAACTTTTTAAATATTTGAAAAAAAAAATAAAATTAAACAATATTATAAAATTTTTTATTTAACGAAAAAACGGTTTACGAAAATTTTCCAAAACAAAATTTAATTAATTATAAAATTTAATTGTCGAAAAAAAATAAAATAAATAATTATGGCTTTAGAAATTATAATAATTAATACCGCAAATACTTTAAGATATTAAAAGAGTATGTTAATTAGTAAGAGGTGCTTTAGCATTCTATATACGAAAAATTCCCTTTGATCGGAACATATATGTTCCGGGACTAGATCACCTTAAAGTACAGTGCGCGTTCTAGAGCACCTGCAACTAGTTATCAATACACAGACAACTGATGTCTCTTATATCTGACATCTTATAGAGGCTGTATTCTCACAGCTGTATATCGAAATTTGTTATTATTTTTATTTTTAATATTTTTAATACGCCAGGTATATTATTAGTTATTAATTTTAATTGTTATAACTATATAAGTTGATAAATAATCGAGCCGATCCAGATTAAAAAGCCTTTTTTTATATTTTTCTTCTTTGAGTTATCGAAAAATTGGCTATTAATATTTTTTTATTCTTAATTTAGCTTAAATCCCAGTTAAATAAGTATATAACCGTAATTGGATGTTTATTTTCTTTTATCGTAATTGTTAGGTTTATATTTCGGCTTCTGTTTTTTCGTTTATTATTCCGAAAACCTTCGTTAATGCTTATTCGAATAGTTCGTATTCGTTATATATTCGTATTATTTTAGAGCTTTGCTTTTTCGTAAGTAATAGTAATATATTTCCTTATAACGAGCTCAAATTAAATTATTGCGTTCCCGATAAATCGTCCCACTGCAAATTCTATCCAGAAGGTAGGTATAGTAAGTCGAATAAGAAAGTATCTAAAATATGTTTGATATTACGTTAAGAATAATTATAATTTTACGAAAGTGCCGTCGAACAGCGTGGATTTGACAGGTTTTAGGACTTTTTCTAGTTTCTTAGTAATATTTAATTGGATAACTTGGGTTGCTTTAAAAGGTTTCCTAATATCTAGAGCTTTATCTCTATCTTTAAGCTTTTTATATACTGTTTAGAGTAATCCGATAAGTTTAATACTTTCCTTTTCAAAGTAAGCAAAGCGTACGTTTAGAAGGTCCAATCGTCGAAGAACTTTTTCTCTGGTTAAACGGGGTTGTTATTCCTTTTCGTTTAAGTTTATATATTTCTTAAAGACTTCGTAAATTAGTTTCTAGCTAGTAAAGATGATATCGACGATATTGCTTAAAGTTCGACGATACTATTGAATAAAAACTTACAACGTATAACGGCTATAAGGTTTAACCAATTATAAAACAGAAGTCGTACGAGTTTATATTAACAGAAATACCGTGGGAATTTAAATAATGAATATAATAATTTATTACGTTTCGTAATACCAAAAATAACTTAAATAATAATTTTTTTGTAAGTTAATATTATTTATATTCTGGAAATAACGAACTTAAATATTTTTTATAAGTTAATTAAATTTTTATTAAATCTTAACGTTATTATAGATCTAATGCAATTGGATTCGATTGGTTTTATATGGATTCATTTGGATCTTGACGTTAAGAAAGATCCAAATCACGTAACCCTTTCGCGTAGGTCCGACCGTTCTTGCGACCGATCTTGGGTTGGGTCGTAACAATACCAGCTTGCAATATAAGTTCGTTACCTAAAACGCCTTTGGTATTACGAGAAGTAACAAGTTTACTGTATCATTGCTCAGATTCCTACGATACTCCTGCCAACATAAACCCGTACGACTTAGGTTTAATAGTTGGTTAAACCCCTTAGCCGTCACAATAAAGCGCTTATTACTAATTTTTAAAACTGCTTAATACTTTTATATATTTCTATTGGTTTATTTTTATTGCAAATACGAGCAAACAAACGTGAGCCCAGCAGTCAATCAGCCGCCCTATACTCATATCGTCGTGTGACTAGCGACCTAGAGCTCTTGCCGTGCCAGCCACGTGGGTTCAGGTGGGAAGTTATGCAGGTTGTGCTCTCGCTTTATGTGATTCTTCCTCGCTATCCACGACGGTTTAAACGAAATAAGACGTGTGGTGCCGCTCCAAACCCGCGACTGCAGCCCAACCTATTTGGATACACAGAGGTAAGAGGAATCTCTGGAACCGCATTTATTGCTCGGTCTGGCCACCTTAACGGATAGTCAGTCGTCTCAGCCTACGTATACAGCCGCGGGAAAGATCAATTCCCGAGCGACGGTAAAAGTAGATAGCACGGCACAGCCAAGTACCCTTGGGAATGGGAGGCCTAAACTACCTTGTATATTCCCCGATACTTCATCTCTCTCTGCCACGACGACGGCGGCAGGTCCCCACCGCTTGGTTCCACATATGAGACGCACAACAGAAGGAGCACTACCCACCGAAGCAAAGCAGGGCAAGGCAAGGCAAAGAAATGAACAAGCGGCCAGACTGAGCGGCTCGCCCGCGGTTGCCGGTCTGTCCGGCTGTGTTACCCGCCGTACGACGTCGAGGGGGATAGCAGCAGCTGTGACTTTGCCTTGTCGACTAAGTGCGTACGAATGATCAACCATCCCGTCCAGCTTAAGACGTTGTGGTGCTATCTGAAAACGAGGGTAGACCCAGACTAGCGATGGTTGGTTGGCAAACAACGCTTTGGTCTTACGTTCCACGGTTCGACTCGACTCGAAAGGGCCAGAAAAGGGAGTAACAGGAATCACCCGCTGGATCTGCCCCGTCGTTGCACACCGGGCTCGAGGACCTAGGTATATAGCACCGAGTGACCAGTCCTATACTGCCTACTATGCTCGTGATCCAGTATAAGCTAAGTATCCGCAGACAGCCGGGGCACGACGGCTATCCGATGAGCATCCTTGATCGGATCCCATTGCCAGCACTAGCTAGCTGTTTCGTGACCCATCGGCGCGATTCACGCAGGAGCAATTACAAGCGAATGAATTCAATCACCGTACCTCGCTTCCGGAGCAGCCAGCTGCTGTCGCAAAGCAGACGGCAGAACCGCCCTGCGCAGATGTGACCTACACGTAGTTTGTTATAGGTTGTTAATCTACCGTGCCGCCATCTCCACCCAAGCCGAGCCGCCCGGCCTCGACAAGGTAGTAATGAGTGCTACGCGCGTCCGATAAAGACCAGCGAAGTAAGCGAGTTACCGTCCATCCCATCCCTTTTGCGGTGGCTGGGATGGAGGGCTGGTCCGTCCTCCATGTCGACAACTAGCTAGGTTTACATCTTCTGCTGCGAGCAAGCTCGAATAGGGCACCTACTTCTCTTCGTGCATGCCATACCTGGACCGCGCTCGTCAGACATACCTCTCTATCGTCTGACCGTTAACAGGTCGACCAAGAGGGGTTTCGTCTGGTAAGGAAACGTGTCTGGCGGGACAAGAATCTTCAGAAACAATCACTCCTAATGCGTATCTCCCCTTCGAACAGTAAGTCAGTGTCATAAGATGAATTCCACCAGCCGAACAAGCACGGTTTATCTCCGTTTTCGTTCCTTCTTAACCGATACCTGATGCGGTATCCATAATATACATATTATAGCACGGGAGACAAAAGAAAAGTCCCGTCTTATCGTTCAGGAAGCGGACCCGACGGTAATATATCTACCTCACACCTATATGTTGCCATTGGTCAGAACCCCCTACTAGAGCTATGCTACATACATACAATGAACCCTGCCTGACACTGGGAACTCCGGTGGCCTCGTCCCGTCCGACTCAAACATGTAATTGATGCGTTAGGCCTTCCACCTGCCACCCCGCGAGCGCCTTGTGCTTACTTGCACACCGCTCTAGAAAGGATAAGAAAAGAAGCCATTTCAGACGCCAGCCAGCCGGGTATTGTCCCATCATCGTTAACCAACTGAAGGTTCAAAATTCGAGGTGGAGCGGCTACCTGGCCACACGCCGCCAGCCGTCCCGTAAATCATAACTTATATACTTAAAGACAAGCTCATCTTGTTACGGGCCGCCAACCCCGGGGCCGTCTGAGAAGAGCAACAGGGGCCACTGCATGGCGGCTGAAGTCGTCGCCGTGCTTCCGCCATTGACGCCGCTCAAGCCGACGCTGCCGGGGATACCGAGGCTGCTAGCGGCGATGGTATCGCTTAGACTCCCGGCGTTTGTCGTCCTCGGCCCCCCGGATCCGGCACAGCCGAGGGACATGAGGGCGCTGGCGCTGAACCGGTCGTGGCTGTCGACGACGGCGGCCGTCCAGTCCTGCCACGTGGTGAGGCCGGCAGTGTTCGCTCCCTCGTGCGAGGGCTGCAGTCGCCACATCATGTCCGCCGCTGATTGTGGCTGTGATGGTTCTGTCATCTGTGTGGCTTGTGCGGCGAAGGTGGTGAGGGAGTGGTGATCGGTCGGCTGAGCTGGAGCATGTATGTGAGCCGGTGTAGTCTGCGCTTGCGCGCGTGCTTGTCTGTGGGCGTGCGCCTGCGCCTGCGCCTGCGCGTGAGCATGAGCCTGTGCTTGTGCTTGTGCCTGTGCTGCAGCAACGTGACCCGCTGTTTGAGCATATAGGTATTGGTCATTGTGGTCGTACGTCACATTGCCTGAGGAATGCGGTGTAGAGTCGTTATATTGAATAGATTGGTGATACGTGCCCGATTCACGAGCGACTTCGGGGTAGAAATTGTTGCGCGCTGCCGCGGTGATAGCCTGGTTCGTCGAGCCGTTCGGGTGCTCTCCCCCGCCGGCCTGGCTGGGCGTTCTGCTCGGCCCCGCGCTCGACATCGCATTGTACGTCGGCGAGCGTGGAGAATGCTTGAGCATATCCTGTGTTATGGGCGGCCCCGGTGGTGGGACGGACGCCCGGCCCTTGTGGATACGATCGTGCTCGATCCATGCTATGGTACGGTCGATTACGGAGCTCACGGCATCGCGAGGACGTAGCCCGCATCCTGTTTTTCGTGTTAATGATATCAGCCCCATAAGATGGGAGAAAGCGGCCGCTTATATGAACCTACCCATGAGATTGCCCGTCTCCGCCAGTATGAGTAGCCAGCCGTTCATGTCTTCGCGGAGAGTCTGCACCTCGGCAGCGGTTGCCTCGTATCTCCTCTCCCAATGGACGGCGAGCGTGGTGAAGATGGCGGCTATATACACCGCCAGGCAATACCATGTCGTGTCGAGAGACTTGAGCCTGTATAAGCTGCGCAGTGTCTTGAGCATGTCCTTGGCCGTCTCCTCGCAGATCCGGGCGTTCTCTGCTAGCATCTTGGGGTCGCTCGTCAAAGCTACGGACGGATGCCTCAGGCACAGCCGGAATTCGCACGATAGCAGTTGAATGTAGAGGGCCACCATGTGGCCTTCGTGTTCGGCACGGTCGAGGTCCTCTATCCTCAACAGGTCCGGTAGATTATCCTTCCAGTCCTGCAGCTGTTCCTCGAGCGCTTCCACGATGGGTACGTACCTCCTGGGGTCCCTCCTGGCGGCGTAGATGTTGGAATACATCTCCAGGAAGAGGGCAGCGATCTTGTGACAAGCTATCCCTGCTTCGAAGGGACATTTGACTACCCTGCTCGTGTCGACGCCGTCGCGCGTCAGCAGTTCGTCGGCAATCGGCTCGGGAAACTCCACGTCGCACTCCTCCAGCCTCAGCGGCATCGGGCGTCCCAGCCGTCCATTCAGGGCAATCGCCGTGGCGGCGAGGGCCCACCATATTCGTTTACGCATCTCGTTTTCGAGGTTGGTGCCCTCGCCGGGTTTCTTGTAGGCCCGGTGGAGACCGAGCTCCATGGCGATGCTCAGGGCGTAGCAGGTCAACATGTTGCTGCTGTCCGACTTGGGGAAGCGCGAGGTATGCAGAGCGATCATGGTCAGGGCCTGAAGGTCGTCGATGGTGCGGGCCGTGGCCAGGTCGAAGAGCTTGCTCAGTGAGAAGTGATAATGCTTATTTGAGATCTCGTGCAGGCGGACCCTCTGTTCAGGTGATTCCTGACGAATCCCGTACTGCAGGTATATCGCCGCGTAGACCATGTGGACGATGACAGCCTCGGCGGGCGTCGGAACGAAGCTCGGGTCGTCATAGAGCCGCGTGAGCAGGTCCATGAATGTGGGTTTGTGGAGGATAGGAAGAAAGGGGTAGATCATGAGGAAGTACCACTCAGCGTAAGCGAAAGCGTCCGCCCTCGGGGGATACTCGACGTGTAAGGGCGGGTTTACGTTCATGGCGGACTGCAACATGGCCTGGACCGATTTGTTATATAAAGGGGTGCGGACCTGGGCGTTGGGTGGCGGCTCGTCCACATCCTGGGCGTCGAACGAGTTTATATCTATCGTGCTCCCTAGAATGCTCAGAGTGGTCCCCTTGATGGAACTCAGGGGCGCCTGGTCCGCACCGACCCCGAGACGAGCATCTGCGGGTTTCGGGTCTGCGATAGACTGGGAGATACCGGCCATCGGCGCCTTGGAGGCTATCGACCGCTCCCTGGCCCAGACCGAGGGCGGCGAGTTTTGCGACGCCCATGACTCCTTCGTACCAGCGCCGTTGCCGTTGCGGGCGTGGTCGTGATCGCCGCCGGTCGAGTCTGAGATGGGATTGCCGGTGGAATCGAAGACAGTGTTGGAAGGGTAGCTTATAGATTGATAAGAGGACCACTGCCAGGGCTTCACATCGACCCCGTTGTTAGTTAGGAGCTTCTCGAGAGCACGGATGTGGTTCAGCATATCCGTCTTCTCGCGCTCCAGCTCTTGCATATAGCCCCTCCGTTCGGTCCGGCCAGTCACTCGGTCGGTGACGTAGCATTCGAGGTTCTGGTTGATGCAGTGCGAGCAGCCCTCGGGTAGAGCATCGCATCGGATCTTGCGAACCTAAGGCGAGAAATCCGTCAGAATTCCGAAGTTCAATTTCGGAGGGTTCAGGGATGTCCCATCCCGCACTCGCAATGCAGATCCGTATACCTAGTATCTTGCACCAACAAAAACACGTGATACTGCGCAATGCGACGAGATGACATGAGCTCCGATGACAAGACATGACATGACAATCGGAGATGGGATTGACTTTGACCAGGCTCCAAATCCGTCTGAACTTTTTACGTGCTGACCGACGATCGAGTTGACTGACCGCGTGACTGATCGCATTAACTTTAAACATACCTTGCACCGATCGCAGGCTTGCCCCGTCCTCGTATATGACTGCAGCTTGCTCTTGACAACGCTGGAGAAGTCATTGGGGGCTGGTCGGTCCAGGCGAGGTATTTTGCATTTTACCTGGCCATCCGGAGACTCGACATCGACCGAATCCCCAGATCGTTTCGGTGGTCGACCCGGAGGCATCGCGACTTGTGTGAGGTTGGAGTGTGAGCAGCAACAGGAGCGGCAGCGGCAGCGGCAGCAGCGGAAGCAGCAGCAGCAGCGCCTGTGCGGGCGCACAAAACACGAGAAAGAAGCTTCAGGACGAAACTTAAAGTCAGGTATATATGTATTGGTGGGATGATAGGTAGAGACAGGAGGGAAAGATATGCCAAGCTACCTTAGGTCCTTTGTATAAAGTACCCTGTAAGGTAATCACCAGAAAAGTCAATGGAATAGGATAGGTATGTACCTATATAAAGCAATGTAGGCAGATACCTATGGCTACCTACGTGCCTGCCATGTACGTAGGAGATAGGAAAGTAAGTATGTATGTATGTATATATGTATATAAGCAGAGATACAGAGCACGGACACCGGACTTGACGATATGGTCTAGTAGGTATGTGTGAGGTAATGCACGTAGGCATGTGGTGCGTTAAGTTACAGCGGCAGTAGTGATAGGGCGGCACGTAGGGCAGAGGTAAGGATGCCCGGCCTGTCAGAGCCTGGAGCGGTAGATGGTAGATTGGCCGGCGATGGATGCGGCAGATATCGCTCTCTGTCTCCAAGACGGTAGGGCGGGTATGGTAGCTGCGGGTGTGCGGCGTGGCGCATGGGTTGTTCCTTGGAACCGGGGCCTCCCCTGTCGCAGCAACTGCAACAAACATCAGCACGGCAACCAGTAACTGGGTACCAGTCGCAGATATATACAGTAGGGTGCCAAATTAATCCGGTCCACTTGGAAAATCACACCAAAAACGTCGATTTTGCTACTATTTCAAAAATTAATAACTCCACCAAATAAAATTGCAAAAATGTCGAAAATTAAAAGTTTTAAAGAAAATTACAAGTTATATTATATATAATTCAAAATAATTTATATATAAAGGTTGGGAAAAGTTATATTAAATCAAACTAAAAAGAAAATACAAAAACTCGGAATCTCATACAAATCTGCCGCAATTTATATAGGAAACCTAAAAATTCTACTTTCGTTTAAGTTTAATTAAGCATAACTTTAATATATTTAAGTAATTCTCTAATATATCTTAGTAAACTCTTATTCGATTTTAATTATTTATAAAAAAATTCTGATATTTTTGTGGTTTTGTTTGGTAAAGTTATTAATTTTTGAAATAGTAGCAAAATCGACGTTTTTGGTGTGATTTTCCAAGTGGACCGGATTAATTTGGCACCCCACTGTATGTAGTAAGCTACGTCGTACCGGTAATAGACTCCGGATAAGGTCGCAGTCAGTCGAGATGGCAAAATGTGGTTCTTGTTTTAGTAGTCGTACTTTCTCTGCATACCTACAGGCAAGCAAGAGCGTGCGTAAGTACATATCGTAAAAGGGAAGAAGGGAGCTGCAAGTTGAACTAATACAATGAGAATTGCGTATTTGATATTAATCCCCTTGGCCTTGGACGGATACCAGGCCCATAGGGAATGAGAGGGCCGTCTTAGCTCAACACCTGACTTGCGGGCGGTGGATTATCTACATAGAATCTAAAGCATGGTGTGGAAGCCCGTTGACCGTTTTGTGACCCCATATCTACTACTACATACATCCATCCATATCCAGTAGTAACGTTAGCAATCCTGCAGTACATATAGGAAGGGGAACTTGTGAACCTACCTAAGATGTATTGTGGATAACGCAGTAGCCTACAGCTTTAGATTAGATACGTAGCTACCTACCTAGGTAGTTATAGCTCTACTACTGCTAATTAGCCTCTAAGTAGTGCCGTATATAGTTGGTCGATAGCGCGGCGACTCCGACACTCCCGCGCCGCTGTTCAGGAATATTAGTATTATACAGAGATGCCCAGGTAGGTTGGTGCGCACACGTATGCATGCACTCATAAGCACCTAAGGTAGCTTAAAGAAAGAGCATTACATCGAATATCATCAACCATGTGGGTGCGCATAGCCGTTACGATAGGCTGATATATACAACTTGAACATATATGAAAAAGACATCTACCTAAGCAGGAGGATTCTAGAGCGACTGGTACCGGTTCCGCACATTAAGAGGTGCCCATCAAGATAAAACAAGCGTAAGAGCACAGCCATAAATCTTGGAGGGTCCAAAACTAGGGATACCTTGTAGGCACTTTTTTATTAACGGCCTCTTATTATTAATAATTAATTCCCAACATCTATCGCCGTGATAAATTTCACTAATTTGGCCGGTTTTAGGAGAGGTCGGAGGCTATCTCCTGCCAACGTGCTTTTTGTACTTAATGGAACCCGACAAGACGTATGAGATATCGATACGTAAACAGAACACCCGGAGCAGCAAATTATTGTTAGCTGATGAGGTCACAATCAAATATATTCTCCTTCCAAGGTTGTGCCTAAGGTACAACTGACCGTGATACTGCCTTGTCCCAGGTTGGATCATTCGGCAGCCCGAAGTACATGAGAGGACAAGGCTACCTAAGATATCCACCATAGATACGCGAACAGCAGGTTAGCCATATACTAACCATAGAGTGTCCACCGAGAGCATTATCAGTGGAATGTTCGTCGCGCTATGCAAGGGTTCAAGATTTTCAAATTTCACCTTGTTGCCGGTTATCAAATATCAACCGCATATACAAAAGAGGGGATTTGATATTGAATACAACGGCAATAGCAACGGCAAAAAAGAAAATCATACTGCTGGTGTTAATTCTGAGTGCATTACTGTTGCTGGCGTACATACCTAGGTAGCTTTGCTGTCGTCATTAGATTATTAGTCTCAGCAGCACGTTAAAAGAGAAACAGGAGAAGTGATGATAGAACCACAGTATCCATCGGACGATTTTGAAATCCTCCGCTCTCTCTTTAGCTTCATCCTCTAGGTGCTTGGTGATCACAAGAGGTAGTTGCGCGATGTTGTGGACACTTAAAAACGCCCGAACCTCGACACGGTTCCAACTGAGTTCCTATCCCCAGGTGAAGTGTTCCTGGTGGGATGGGTTGATATTGTGTTCGCCTACCAAGTACGTAAATCCACCCAGATACACACTTTCGCGCGTTGGGTCAAGCGTCTTGGATATTCAACAACCATGTCGTCGCTGATCGCACCACGTCGTCGCTGATCGCACCACGTCGTCGCTGATCGCACCATGTCGCCGACTGCTTGCTCACCGTCTCTGTCTCCCCCTCTCTCTTGCCGAGCAAAAAATTCACCCACCCAGGGCCGTTGCTGGCCACGGAACGCCCCCTGCACGAATCCCTGTTTCGGCCTCGCCCTTATGAAAGCCGTTTCGCACGGGAAACCACGTGCCATTCGCGTTTTCTCGTCATTATGTATGGTGTACCGTGGATCAAATTATGCGAATCCCGGATGAGCCGGCCCCAGATTGGCCCCCCCGGGCTATATCAGCTGATCGGAAAGCCCAACAATTGCCCTGCATACGCGCGCCTGGCTGAGGAGGAGCTGATAGCCCTACAAGCGACTAATCGTGCGCTAAACATGCATTCTGCACTGCCAGGACGAAGGAGCTAAACCAAGCCTGGGGAATCGAACATGGGTCCAGTCCCCAGAGCACCTGCCTATTCAATCCCTTAGCTATTCGACTCCGTACCGAAGCCTCAACATGAAACGAACAGGGGGTTCTATCTCGGTGCCGAAAGAACCCTAGCAGAACAAGCCCCTGCTGGGCCCAGAAAGCATGACTAATAATAGGCGAGCCTATTATACCGAATTATACGATGCATCAACTGGCGACGAGACAGACGTGCTGTACGTACGTCCCCTTCGATCTCCATAGCCATGTTTGTCTCTTCGACCTGACTCTTCTGAATGAAGGGCAAGTTCATCACTGCAAATTATCTATCGAGTAGCTCGTCTCTCATTGGTTCTAAGGTTGCACTGCAGTGCCTGCGTAGAAACTCACACATAGGCACTACATATAGTCATAGCGTCTACCGGAAGTTCAGGTACAAGGAGCGCGTAACAGAAGCTGCATGAAATTCCCCATGGGCGTTCTCCACGGCCGTTTTGTCCCAGAAATGCACATAAGACGTCAAACGCAAAGCGCCATCGGCAAAGTTTGTACCGAAAATGGTGCTACCGCCCGCGCCGCTTAAGGCTGAGGCTCCGCAGGCTAATGCGCTTGCTTAATGAGGTGAAGAGACGAGCGAGAATCGAGAATCGACCGACATTCTGAGTGGTCTTGTTAATTTGTCTGCCTACTACTGCCACCGCCATCTTGCGTTTAGCGAGGTTAGCCATCATGAGGAGCCATTAAGCGTGTTGTCAACCACTTTCGATCCCGCCAGATACGCTAGGCCAAGGGCCATTTCTTGTCTAGTAACTATATACCTACGAGAGAGGGGTCGTCTTGTGATATACCAAGTACTGGTAACTATAAGCAGATACACGGATAGTCCTTTCGACGCCGTTATGATTGCAGCTGGACCATAATGGAGAGATGAAGAGGCACATATCCGTAGCGAGAACTCCCAGTAGTAATTTTTGTGTCAGTAAGCTCCACCGTCCTACTTGATTCCCTTACAGGCTAGTATGCGAACTCCCATAAAATTTGTATGGAAATCTACTGTTTCCATCTGTAATTCGTATTACCACAACACGTCTACAGCATTCCATCAACTTATTAAGAGCTGTATTTGCTTCAAATCAAGACCTTTTCGTGATTTCTAGTATGGATACTAGAAGCCTAGCTTCGATATATCAGAACCAACGCCTTCGCAAAAGGTCGCCGTCAATTAAAGCTGCCGAACGCCCTTAATAGAGGGGATAAGATGGAGAGCTGCGTTGAGAGCAATGGGAACCAGGAAAAGGGATCGATGAAGGCATTCTTGCAAAAAAAGTGTATGGGAATATACATACTAGCTGCTTAGAGAATCTTCGAGGGGCCGTGGAGGTAGCTAACCAAAAAAAATACCCTAAGGAGTTGTTCTTAGATTGGGCACGTACTGTTGCGCCTTGCGAAGAAGGTGTTTAACAAACCCGGTAACTATCCACCAATACCAACTTAGATCAAACTTGTCCGCATATAACAATTGCTATAAAATAATGAATAATTAAACGGTTCATAGTTTCTTCGGGGCCGTAGCTACCTTTAAAGTAGCAGAGGTAGGTAGTATTCTTCCAGGTAGTGTAGTAGCGTATTATATCCACTTACGCGTGGGTAGTATTCCATTCCTTGAAGCCGAATGTCGAATATCAAGTGGCCCAGCTGGTTACCCCTCCATCTACCTGCCGTGCGGCGATGCCGGATAAGGTGCGGACCATGTCGATCTTTACCCCACCACCATCGTCACCTCGCGACTCAAAGTACCTGCGCTTATTAGATAAGCCTCATCGACTTTGGAAAATGTGATGAGCGACCAACAGACGAGAGAGCACCAGACCAGACAGACCAACAAGACAAAGAACTGTCCAAACTTGGTACCGAGCCTCGATTAGTAAGCCATATCACGCTACGACGTGGTTGACGGAGGCATTACGCATTGCATTACCACGGACGAAGCAACGGTTAACGAAACTCTTCGCTTTGTTGTTCCAACAACGTCTTCAAATCCATCCCCACATTGCACATCACATCCTCGAAACAATGACCACCCTCGTCGAGACCATCCCGCTAGAGCATGTGCCCGCGACGCACTCCGCCCACGTCGCCGTGTTTAGAGGCGTCGCCAATTCAGAGTTCCTGCAGCAGCAACTTCTTGGCCGGAATCCAGATTTCGAGTACGCTTTTATCGACGCCAGCTCTGTAGGTGCTTATCAATTTCATCCACGTAGACAAGTGTCATGTAACTGACACGACGCAGGTCATTTCCCGGTTGCAGGTCCTATCGGCCGTGTATAAGGCAATTACGATGCAGTTGGGGGGCAGTATGAAAACTCCAAATATTCACTCCGAGATCGTCTGTTCGCTAAGCCCCACAAATAACGTGAGTACTGGAATATTTTGCCAAGTTCTAGGGCTAGGACCCCCTGCCGAGGATTATACTTTGATAGACAACAAGGTTGCGATGGGCCTACCTTGTTTGTCTCGTCCATTTTAACTCTACGCTTGAGAGCCCGCTTCTCTCCCTTCTCCGGCTCCCGTCCGGAGCGTAAAGGAATACATACAACTACATGCAACACTGCCCATGTAAAACCCCCTTTACCTGGTACGCGAGGGGGATGTGACAAAGTATCGGCCAGGGGCTTGTTTCGCGTGTTCCCTCGCTTACCGCTCATCTCCGCCCTTATCTCCGCCCGATCGAAAACCCCCTCCATCCCCTCTGTTCCCGCAAACCCATGATCCGTATGCTCACAAGCCATCGTGGCCTGTACTTGTAGATCGCAGAGGCCTACCGGCGATACGGCATAACGCCAAGCAGCAGGGACATCATCATCGTAAAGGTCCTGATAGCCGCAGACGCGATATCAGCCGGGGATCGAGACCGGCCGGGCGCGCAGGACGTGGAGGCCCACCTCCGGGAGCACGTTGAGGGCACGGGTGTCCCGTTCAGCGACGAGGTCCTCTCCGGGACTACCGACTGGGCCAAGGTGCGCAAGTACTACAAGTTGAACGGCATCGGGTGGTTGGACGGCATCAAGGACGAGCCACTCAAAAGGCGGGAGATGGAGATGCTGGTGCTGGGGAGCATGGCGTTAAGGGGCGTGTAACCAAAACATGAAAACCGGACTGCGGACCAGCAGAACACGAACGACGCATGAATAACTAGAAGGTGATATGACCTTCCGTTATGTTCGCGGCAATATCTGAATTTAGGAGACGCATGTCACTTTCTGGATGATCCGACAAGTTAATAAGAGGTCCAAAGCACATTTCAAGGGTCGTAAATCCGAAACTCTACACAATTGGAGAAATTAAGCCAGCGAGCAAGAAAGAAGGAGGTGATAATGTAGTTTCAAAAACACTCAAGTGCTCAGGGGGCCGGGCGATTTCCAAATATATCACTCAAAGGCCCAGGGATACGAAGACGTTGCTCTGTAATCACCGCTGAAGCTGGTAGCTCTGATCAATTGACCGTCTTAATATGCATCGTTGGCTAAGCAACTGTATTACACAGCCTTCCTTGATTATAATGACAAATTAACTAGTCGCTGGCATGGTGGCATGGCGGCATAGTGAGGAATATCATAAATAGAACTCAGTTCTTACGCATCCGTTCTACCAGTGGGGGATGTACTTCCCAATTCATCATGATATGATTTAAACGTAATGCATCATTGACCGACGGTAATCATAACAGCCGTTCGAAAGTGTGTATCACTAACTCAGAGAAACGAGTCCCGCACAGTCCGGAGGACGGGATACTCTACCCTCTTCCAAAACAAAGTTGACTCTGCATGCCTGTCCGTCCGTCCGTCCGTCCATCCGGCTGTTGGCTCAAGTCAAACTATCCCATAACACCTAATACGCCAAAGCCTGACGTAACTTAGTCCTGGGCTCCCCTATCCTACGCCGCGGGCCCAAATCCAAACGCCCCCTTGACCCTCCTCTTAAGCTCCTCCCACATGGCGTCGCGGGCGGCCTTGGTCCTCGAGATGGCGTCCTTGTTCTCCTGCGCGCGCCGCAGAAGGTACGCCATGCACTCCTTGGTCGACCCCCAGACCACGTACTTGTACGCCCTGGTGGCGACGGGGGCCTTACTCTTGCCCCCGTCCTCGCCCTTCTTGGCATCTTCCGTGGTCGTGCCCTGCTTCTGGACACCGGCCTCGGCCCGCAGGGCCCGGTTCGCCGCCAGCAGGTCGCAGCTCACGTCGTCCGCCATGCCCATGAGCTGGGCGATGGCGAGCTCCGTGTCGGCAGACTCGTCGCCGGCGCGGATGGCGTGAGCCTTGCGCACCGACTCGAGGTTGTGCGTGCCGAGGAGGATGCTGACGAGCGGAAACTCCGGCTGCTGCTGTTGTTGTTGTTGTTGTTGGTTCGCCGTCGACGTGTTGGCACTACTGGGGCGCAGCACGGGGCCCCAACGCCGGCGGATCAGGCTGCTGGAGACGCCGTCGTACGCAGCGTCCGTGTCTTCCTTGGTATCATGGATGATGTGCCGGGGGTCGCTGCCGATGTAGGCGCCGCGCACGAGCTTGACGCCGAGCGTGAAGCCCTCGCGGGCCGCGGTCTCGAGGTGGGCCGCGAGCGTGGTGGGCGTCGACTTGAGGTACGCCTGGTAGGTGCCGTAGATGAGCGCATGTCCGGGGCGGGTGTTGTACTTTTTCATGTAGAGCATGGTCCAGTCGTCGATGCCGGCCTGGACGGCGGTCTGCTCTGCATCGATGAGCAGCGGGACGTCCTTCTCGCACGCCAGGGCGCAGATCTCGTCGATGGCGGCGGCGAGGCGCGGCGGCGGCGGCAGGCGGTTTTTGAGCGCCCACAGCGCCTGCCGTCCGGCGCCCGTGAACTTGACCGACACGAAGTCACCGGGCTGCGCGATCCCCAGCGTCTCGAGGTTGCCCGCCTTCCAGGGCTCGATCTCGTTGCGGAAGCACTCCTCCGCCACCTCGCCCTCGTCGCAGGCGCTGAGGGCTCGCTGCTGCGCCTCTGTCAGGACCACCTCTCGCGCGTATCCCATAAGGACGCCGTCGAAGCCGATATTCTTGAGGGCAGACACGGTGCGCCGCACCTCCGCGGCGTCCTCGCCAGCGCAGAACTGCGAGTAGAAGGTCTTCTTGAGGAAATACCGGAGGAGGGGGTTGCAATCAGGATTCAGGACGGCGGAGTCGGAGTGAGCCATTATGGACATGATCTTTAGAGAGGGCGGCAGGAGGATCGGGGACGAAGAGATCGCAGAGGAGAAGAGGGTGCGTAGGATAGTGGGGAGGGGAAGCACCGAGAGCGATGACCTCTTGAGGGCCACAGCTTGGGACGGTTCTCTGGGCGTTGCTGCTGTAACCGGTGCCGATGTAGGTACCACCGCTGAAGTTTGCGAAGCGGCTACGATATAATGAGAATCCGCAGCGGGCCTGTTCTGCGTGGTGGAGGAATGGATGGTCCGTCGCCGCCTTGGCCTTGATGCTGCTGTACCGAAATCTGTGACATTGCGGGCTGCGACTAGGACGATGCCGCCCGACTGGCTCCTGACCGCATTGAAACAAAGAGGCAGGAACAATGTCCTGCCCGGGCTTGGGACTTGGAGCATTTGTCCGGACCAGCGCCACCACCTTCCCGATACCTGCGCGATGGCGTTGTGCGCGTTCGCCGAGAGAAGTTAACAGCAGGTGAACAGCACGTGGTATCAGCGGAACGGTATCTGTTCCGCACGAGAAGGTAAGTAGTCAAAAGTGATATACGGCAGAAGACGTGTAAACTTTGTACGAACCGTTTCGAGTTAAAGAAGTAGGAAGTGATATACACATAGGATGGAGGGTTTTTACTCTACTTATCTCCATTGTCATGGTCGGCCTGGGTCCTTTCGTCCCCGCCATCCATCTCCGATGGTCGCAGTCGGCCTCCGGTAGAGCCATAGACGATGAGCTGCAATCTGGACGAGCATCCACTATTTGCCCCCCGAAACATTCCAATCACGATTCTACGCATTTCTTGGATGGAGATAATGGTACTGTTCTTATCAAGGCAGTATCACGTGAACCATGCCCAATGCCGCGTGTAGCCGTCGTGTGGGCCGTGGGAGAGCAAAGCAATTGACCAATAGCAGGTTGTCCCCGTCGATTACCAGACGGGGCGAGTTGAATGGGGTCCGCGGCAGCTCATTCTAGCGCATGGCGATGACACTAATAAAGTTCCCCCCAGGCCAATTCGGTTGTGGCTCTATGGGCAATCTTCGCTTGGCGTCGCTTTAGGTTTGCTCAAGCCCCTTCGAATTATTAGTAGTCTGGTTTCAGTCGGTCTACTCGTGGGGCAACAGAATTACCGAGTCAGATGATTTCATCCTTGAGCCGCATCTTTTTGCTGTCACTAGTCCAGGAAAGAGACTACCGAAAGTATCAGTATGTTTGTGGGGAGCGGTCTAATTCGGCCTTAGTACTCTATAGTAGTTGTGGACATTCCACCCGCCGGATTTTATAGGTGCTTGGGCAGGTCGAGGCGGAGGAGGCACTCTGATGATAGCTGTCTCTTTAGAAAGAAGACGCCTAATAACGTAATAACATCGTCTGTCATCTCGGCAGTCGATTTTCGGGGTGCGTTTAGGGTCCGTACCCGATCCGTTCGGCCAGAAGGGAAGGATATTTGCATCGGGTGCGACCGGGGAAGACCGGTCGCCCCGGAGGTGCGCTCCATCACGAATGGAGGCAGATTGGATAATCCGGGGATTGATAAGTCCTGCAGCGCTCCATTCAACGATGGGCAGTCCGGTGCTCTATGCGGAGCGACGTATGTCTCAGCAGAGGTATGAGTGGCCGCAAGTTGCAGCAGCGGATCGCCTATGAACATGGGGGATAGGCCAGGCAACCTTTTGACAGACCCTATGCAGCAAAGCAATCAATAGTTGCTGCTGAATCGAGAACTCATATGCCCGATAATGCCGTTTGGACCATTAGCACCCGAAGGTGGCTGGCTCCCCAGGGATGTACGATCATACAGCCCGGTCGTCATCGACTTGCGAAGCTTTGCCAATATTACGGCGAATGAAGTCGACGTATCCGACTGGTCGGCCTTTCGCGAGGGATATGATATCCTGAATTCCACCATACACGAGGCCGAATTTCAGGCCCTTCCTTGCGGTCCTAGCAGTCTCGGCCGCCGAGAAACGATCTGGAATGCGGGATTAGCATCTGGGTCCTAGTCTGCTATGAAGAACGATGCCCCCCGCAGGAGGCGCACAGATGGCAGGACGGCAGAACGGGTAGAGGGAATGGCAAATCGGCAGGTAACCGTACTCAAAAGACTAAATCCGCCCGCAACTGCTAAAGCGGCGGCAGTGGTGTTAAACATGTCCCTGGTGCCCCGATAGACATCAAAGAGGTTCTCTGCACAGAACATAGCCGTGCTAAGGACGGCCAGCTTTGCACCGACCTTAACACCCTCCTTGACGCCACCGAACGCAAGGTGATAGTTCTTGCTCTTGTGGTAGAGGTACCACCCGGTTGTGGTCGTAGGAAGCCGATGAGCATGCTCCGCCCTGAAGCGCAATCCCGCCATCTTACTTCCGTATGAAAGTCCTAAGGTCATTCCCACACCGAAGGCTGTCAGCGCCGCAGCTGGTATACGGACTAGGGGTGGTATTGAGAGTCGGGACTCCTTCCACAGCTGTTCGTATTCTTCTCGCGAAGAAGCCCACTCGGCACGAGCTCTGGACTCCGGCTTTACCATTTTGCTGAGGAAAGGTCAGTCTTCGAAGTTAATAGCCAGTTTTGGTATATTTATATAGGCTGAAGGAAATCCTCTCAATCAAAATTATGTACGCCAAATGAGGCTCATCATCATACCTACTTAGGTAGTAAAGGACTTACTCAGATTAGATGGTGAAAAAGTGGAAGTAAGGACGCTTGGACCACTATCGGATACTGCGTACAGGCCTATCTCGCCAATGCACTCCTCTAACTTTGGAGCTGGAAACAAGATATAATTCTTCCGACGAGGACGGAAAGTGCACCTAATTAATTTACCCGGTCACATGCCTTCGCGTTTGTGAACCCCCCCAGCTCGTTCCCTATCCCGTTTCCCCGCCTCTCCATTAATAATTGGACCAGCGGCACTATCAAAGGTAGGACGGCTTTACTCGCACGGCAGGCGAAGGGCCAGAGTCTCCAGACACAAATCAAGATGGTAGGTTAACTTTATCGCCGTCCCCTATAACTCCTGTGTCACGATTCAGTCCAGCAAGCTGCAGCATACTCCCTAGTCCTTCCGAAGCGCTTGTCACCCACGCTGCTACACGGCGTTTCGCATGTGGGCCGCCGCATCCGTTCACCACAGTTTATAAAGACTCTGTTGTTGCAATTGAATTACACAAATGACCACCCCGGGACTTTATACTAACAGGAAGTACAGGTTCTCAAGGAAAAGATTCCTGACAATGACTTGTCAATCCGCTTCAAGCATGGCAACCACACCATCTTCCTGTTCGTCGACCCCTTGAAGCCATTTTCAGATGCCGCGGAGGAGCTCCTGGAAATTCTCAAGGAACGGTACCCGGACGGACTCACGACGTCTGCCATACCGGCCAAGAAGACGGCGCTCCCTAGCGACGCGAGCCGCATCGAGTTTGCTGTGCTCAAGGACAAGCTGGATCCCTCTAAAGGCTGGAAGCCTCTCAAGATCGTCCATGGAGATGACACGCCCGCCAGTAAGGACATCAAGGACAATTCCATGATCGGCTTCGCGATACAACCGGAGGATGGGGGCGAGGATAAGGAGGTCACGTTTGAGGTTGACTTCCCAGGCTACGAGGATGACTATCCAGAGGATGCGGAGTGAAATGGCGTTGCAGCGGCAACCTTCACAAGTGAAAGAGGCACCATCATGTATATGAACCACAAAAGCCAAGAGGAGTTTAGGGAGGTCACTGGCGTTGAAGATGTTTTATCGTGCGAGGTATCATGGATAGATGGGTTCTCAATTCTGCAAACTGGATGGATGGCCACATGAACCATAAAAAAAGGCAGCAAAAACAACTTGCTCTTTAAGTTAGTATCGGCACGTATAAAATGAGAGTCGATATTTGCGCTATGATCCAGATTGCACCTGAGGTTTCTTTGCTCGTGGATCTTTGCGTAGGCCTACGCAATGTTACGCGCTAGAACTACATGCGTAATGTTTCCAGGCGCGATTTAGGACGCCCTACTTACTTCGTGCAGGATCCAGGGGTATTTTTCTGTTAGTTCCCTCCACCAGGTCCAATCGTGCGTCTATCCAAGTACCCATACAATTCGTACTAAGAATTGAACCTGATACGGCTATATGCTATTGCTTCCCGTTGTCGCGAGTGACTAAAAACCCGATCTCAAAAACGGTAGTAGGTAATATATATTCCATACGATATATATAAGAAGGGTCTACATTCGAACCTCAAATGGCAGAGACTGGAGTCCGTGGAGGTAATTAACAGGAAGTGCCCCTGGATACTGTATGTCCAGGCAAAGTTTTCCTAAATAAATCGTGTTCCCAGCATATCGAGCGGGCTATGACGGCAATCTCATAGACACCCAAGCTGCTTACCAGTCTGGGTAATTTCTATTCTTAGCACCTGATGCCTCCTTACCTTACTCGATTAGCGTGATTAGCACCAGGGGTCATTTAGGGCCAGGAACGGCTGGGCTGGATCTCCTATTTTTTCTCATTCCGAGAAATATCAGCGTGTGTATCTATCTTGTCTATCCTACTTACTATCAAAATGTTCTGATGTTACCATATTTGGCTATGATTTTTGTGCCTTATTAGGCTTTACTTTTACGAGAGAGACTCTCCTTCCTTGTACTTCTACTTTTGGCTTCGCTCGTCTCCCCTTCGTCTCTTTTCTCTTTCTTTCACGGGCTTCGGCCTCATGCCGTCTTCTTCTTGTACTTTCACATGTCGCTCGAGGCTTTTCTTCGTAATGCCCTGCGCGTTCTCGTCCCGCTGGCGGTAGCATTCACCGGTTATCTATATCTCTATCCCGTCTTTCTAGGCTGTGCGTTCCCGCTACCTCCGCAGTCAAGCGACTACCATCACCAAGCCGTTGAGACTGACGGCGCCGCCGCTTTCCAAGAGACGCTGCGACAACATGCATTTGGCTCGATGAGGGTCGCTCCCTTCCGCCTACTTGCTCTCGGCGACCCTCAGCTGGAAGGAGACACCTCTATCCGAAATTACGGCCGCGAGCCATTCCCCCACCTATCTCAGGTGATCAACCGTCTGTCGTTGAAGAACCGCGATGGCTCGCTACGTATACAGCTCCGAAGCGCGGTGCACGATTTAGTCGACTTCTTCTTCGACGATATCCCGGATTTCCTCGAATCTACCCGCAAGCGCATCGACCTCGTTGGCAACGACTTCTTCTTGGGCCACATATACAGGACGCTGCACTGGTGGGCGAAACCGACGCACGTCACCGTCCTGGGAGATCTACTGGGCAGCCAGTGGATCGGCGACGACGAGTTCGAGAGGCGAAGCCGGAGGTACTGGAACCGCTCGTTCAGGGGTGGCGAGCGTGTGCCCGACGATGTGGCGGCGTATCCCAGAGAGGAATATGACCTGGCGGGGTTGCTAGGAGTGGAGGATAGCAATGCGGCCTCATGGCGCCGGAGAATCATAAACATCGCCGGAAACCACGACATCGGCTACGCGGGCGACCTGACCAGAGACCGACTGGAGCGCTTCGAGCGTGTCTTCGGTAAGGCGGCATATGAGCTGCGATTCGAGCTGCCCATCGCGAACGCGACGACCAACGCGACCATATTTGACCCGGACAAGAACCCCGAATCGGACCGCCTGCCGCCCGAGCTCCGGATCGTGGTCGTCAACAACATGAACTTAGACACGCCCGCCGTAGAGCAGGAGCTGCAGGACAAGACGTACGCCTTCGTCAACGACGTCATCAGCACGGCGTCGGCGGTTGAGTTCAAGGGCCACTTCACCATGGTGCTGACGCACATCCCGCTCTACAAGCCAGCGGGGACTTGCGTGGATCCACCTTACTTCACCTTCCACGCGGGCGGCGGCGTCAAGGAGCAGAACCAGCTCTCGGCGGACGCCTCGCGCGGGTTCCTCGAGGGCATCTACGGGCTCAGCGGCGACGCCAACGCACCGGCCGCCGGCATGGGGCGCCGCGGCGTCGTGCTCAACGGCCACGACCACGAGGGCTGCGACGTCTGGCACTACATCGACCAAGGCGAGCCGGCCGCGGAGCGGCAGTGGCGGGCCGCGCCCTGGAGCAGCGCGCGGGGCGGCGGGCTAGCCGGGAGGCCCGGCGCGCCGGGGCTCCGCGAGATCACCGTCCGCAGCATGATGGCCGACTTCGGCGGCAGCGCCGGGCTGCTGAGCGCCTGGTTTGACGGGGCCGCCTGGGAGTGGCGCTTCGAGTTCGCCACCTGCGCGCTTGGCAGGCAGTACTACTGGTGGTTCGTGCACGTCTACGACCTGATTGTGCTCGGTGTATTGCTGGCCTACGTAGCCCTGAGGATCGCGCTCGCTGCCGGGTGCGATGTCGATAGGTGGCCGACCATGGGGAGACAGGTGCCGAAGGAGAAAGCCCGAGGCCGTCCGCGAGCCAGGGAGGCCAATGGAGGACCGAAGACAGTGTCTGTTGGATACGAAGGCAATGGTGATGCCAAGAAGGGGATAGATTCCCTTTGGCCGGCTACGTCCTGATGCATACCGATCTAACGAGTCACGAGTGCTCATTGTCTAGTTGGTATCGTATTGTGTAGTATATATCTGACAAGTATTAAGCATGTAATGATGAAAACATTCTGCATAGTTCACAATTCGGTTAGACAGCAGATGTCTTGGTTAGCCATCTATACGTACCCATAACACCACAGCTAATGGGATCACAGATTACTGCCGTCTAATGGTGCTGTATCGTACAGAGGGAACAGTACAGTCGTTTAGCGATCGATCAGCACCTGGTGACGAAACAGCCACTAAGCATCTAACCAAGATTTGAATGCGCCTCTCAGTTCATGCACCATTATATCCATAACCCTGAACGACCCCGAAGCGTTCTATTCTAGGCCAGCTCTCGATTACAGACGCAGTTAAGCGACTTCGCCTCAAAGCTGGAAGTCAAGAACCACGACATTGTTGCTCTTCGCGCCGGCGTCGACTTCTTCGGCGACAGCCCTCGTGTAGACAGACAAGACGTTATCGTAGTCCAGCCTCGTCTCGTCGACAAGCGGATCCGTCGGTGGGAAGCCCTCCTTTCTCCAGACAAGCTCGTACATCGAGTACCCGTCGTCCTTCGATGCCTTCAGGATCGTTAGCGTCGGGGTCTCCGTGTCGGGCAACACGAAGTACAGGTCGTCGTCCCTGCTGACGACCACCTGGCCCCGCTTGCCGCCGTAGGGACCCTTGACGTGGGGCAAGGCCCGCTGTGTCCAGGCTCCTGTTGATCATCCTCTGGGTCAGTAGATCAAGTCATATTACGTCTCACGTTATCTTCATGCTGCCAGATTGACCCTCCAACGGAATGACAAAAAACCGGGGGCGAATGACAGGTGGGCGAGGGGAGGGAGACGAACCGTCAGGAGACCGGTAGAAGTGCTTCCACCGCTGCTCGCCGTCGAGGTTGTCCCGGTTCAGCACGTGGACTCCCCCGGAATGGTCGATGGCCTGTGATTCCTGGTTGTGCAGCCCGGAGCCCCTTGGGATCTCGAAGGCGACGATGCCGGGCGAGTCCGGGCGGATGCTCTCCCCGCACGAGAGGTCCGCCAGGCGCTCGCCGGCGCCGTTGCACCACGTGCGGCCCCCATCGTCCGAGTACGCGTAGCAGATGTCGTGGTTATTTTGCGCCGAGTTGGGCCCGGCCTGGGCTTTGTGCTTAGTGTCGGCGGGGTCGTCCCAGCCCTCGTACCAGACGAAGCCGCGCCAGACCCAGGTCACGTGCAGCCGGCCGTCGCGGTGGTGCAGGCCGTGGATGTATGGGTTGCCGTCGACGCCCATGAGGTAGGTCCCGGACGCGGACGCGGACCCTCCCACCAGCTCGTGCCTGCCGGTACCGGCGCGGTAGACGCTCAGGTGGTCGTCGCCGAGCCCCGCCTTGCCCGTGCGCCACGAGAACCAGAGGTCCTCGTCGAGCTGGCCGAACCGCGGGTAGGTGATGTACCCGAACAGCTCGTCCTCGCTCTCAAGGCCGGGGAGCTGGGACAGCGTGGACATGAACAGCTTCGGTCGCCACTCGAAAGCTTCTGGGGATAGCGCCACTTTGGGTAATGAGTAGCGGTACCTCACCCTGTAGCCTACAATAAATAATGTGTTGCATCAAGGGCACGGCAATTAAGCACTTTGGCTATGTACCTATCGCAGTGGTGGTCGTACGACAGATGAATCGTTCCGTCTCCCGGGCATATGCCTAGCTAGTCGACTTATTCAGCAACCACCCATCCATTGCAATTCTATTTGCCCATTGCACTCCAGTGGGACTGATATTCCAAAGTCTGATCACGACAGTATGCAGTGACGTGGTATGGCAACGCTTTACCTACCTGAACCGTGTTGTGCCCGTCGTCGGTGGTCTGGGGGTAATCATCCAGGACCAGGGTCTGCCACGGCCCATGGGGAAGCCGCCGGCGGGCCACATGGACAAACAGCGGCTCGGCGGCTCCTCCGCCCGGCAGGGGGCTGTAGAAGCAGGCATACTGCCAGCCGTTGAAAGATTGGATCGCGGCCTGCTGGAAGGCGTTTCCATTTAGGACGCAGTTCCGGTGACTCGGGTCGGGGCCCAGGAGTGTTACGACTGGGTCTGCAAGTGCCATCGTCTATCTATGCATATGTATATGTATATGTATACGATATGTGTGCATGTGGATGTGTGTGTGCATGTGTATATGGACGATGTACATATGCTGCGTTGGGGATGGCACGGAAATATAATGCTGGGAGACGTCGATGCGAGACGCCACGAGCTAGATACTGTGGAGGCCAGCCGATGTCCGGACGGCGGACGGGAAGCTTCACGGCCAGGTGGCTTCTCATTAACTAACCTTCGCACTGAAAGCGTTTCAGAGTCTGTACTGGGAAGGTAAGACTTGGGCGGGCTCATGTGTGCCTAGGGAACGGATGGGAGAGGCGCATGTAGTAATCTATCGTGATGCGTACGACATAGGGAGGTGTTAGGGAACCGTTGGCTTAAACAGCTACCGTAGGGGTACTTCAAGTTCTTCCTAACCAGAGATCTTGTCCAAGCAGCTGGGGCATAACATTGTTAACTTGTGGTCATGCACTAGTATCGTGATACGATAAGATGGGGCGGGCGTCCTTTGAGGATATCCTGCATACAGATACTAGATACTAGACAAAGGTAAGTTAGCGCTTAACTCGCAGGTCCATGGACAACTTTAGCATTGTAATAGGTATGCACATGTAACCGATAACTGCATACTTATGCAGATACCTGCACTTATGCATAAATCTACACCTTTACACCTTAATATGGGGATTACGTTCGCTATAAGTTGATACGAAGCGGGCGGCCGCAGGTACTTACAGGTGCGGTAATCTGCCGGTGAATTACCCGGGAAGCAAACTGGAGCTCTCACTTGGACCGATAAAAACAACAATTTGGTCAAGGTTATTAGTATGACGTATTAATATTTTGGAAAAGACTCTCCTCCATGTTTGTCTCTGTCATTTTATTTGTTGCTTTCCCTCTCCCTACGTACTCATTATATTTATTGAGATACCTCGAATACACACGCACCTTCATGCATGTAATATCGTAGCAACCTCCAATCCACCGCGTTGCCTGGCACCCACTGCCCCCGCCCCCAATTTTCAGCCATCGGAGCTAAGCTTTCCCCGCGTTGAGCCTAAAACCGGTAAATGCGTCCCTCCTCCATAGGTGGAGTCGTTCCCCCGGTCGTCTCCAACGAACTCCGATTGGCCTGCCAAATAGTCACCGTTCTCACTAAGCATTTTCCTCGTCACTCGGGCCTAGATTCCTTACGCCAGGTATCGAGTGCTATATTTTGCTCGGCTAAACCTGTTCCCTTAACATGTCGTTGCCACATGCCATGGGTGAACATTATCACGGGGCGCCACTTGCTTGCACATATTGAGTGCGTGCTTAGATTCCATCCCGTTCACCCTCCGCATAATTTGGTATCGCAGTTCCACCCATAATTAATACAGTACCATACGTAAATTTCGTCATATTGACAAGTAATTTCACGTAGAATGTGAACGACTGGACATGAACAGGCTTTGATGGACTTGGAAATTTCCCCTTACTCTCATGCTATTAAGACTCAAGAAAGGAAGACCATGGTCTGATGCCAATGGGGTCTGATCGAAACAGGTTGACGGGCAGAAGAAAAGAGTGAGGGAACGGTGCCCCTCGCATCGTCGACAGTTCCCTTGCGCTTTTTATACGGAATCGCATAGATATAACTGACATACTAGAGCCTGTGTACGGGTACCAAGTCCAGCTCCTTCGCTGGCTGGCAGCCCGGTCGAGCCAACCCAAACCAACATCAGCAATATTTCCGATCCCCCCCAGGTTTCCCATTTCGAATTCTGCTTGGCGGAAAAAGATCCACCGTTTATTTCCACCTCTTATAGCCGCCCTGAGAGTATTCTTGCAGGGTATCGCCGCCTCCGCCTTCATACCCCAAGCTCTTGCCAACCTTTGCCAAGTGGTGTAGCTCCTGGGCCCCGTGAACGTTAAACCCTGGCACTCGTTCGCACCAATAGCATGATACCGTGTTGCGTTCGGTTGTTACCGCCTGCATTAAACACTTCAACACCGCTTTCGCTGATAATAAATTTCGCCGCAAGACTGGTTTCATCTTTAAAGGGGTCCTGGTTCCCGCTTCTCCGTCCACTTTCCGTCTCGTCTTCCTTCGCCTGCGTCTGTCATCTTCCTCTCACGGGCTCCCCTTCTCGTGCATCATCATATTGGATCCGACAGCGAGATCGACATCGCCAGCAGTTGGAAAATCCCAACCTGAGGAAAAAAAGAACATCGCAAACATCTTTTTTCTAAACTTTTTAATTGGGGGGACCCGAATCCTCAACGGCCATGGCGGTGGCGTCGATTCTGAGGAAGATCGTCAAGAATGACGCGATGGCAAAAGACCCAGAGGCCATCTACAACTGGAGGGTCTTCCTCGTCGCGGCCTCTGTAAGTATACGCCGGACACCCCGGTTCGGACCAATCGACGCGCGAATCCATAATAGAGGCTTACAATCATTTTTCTAGGCCTGCTTCGGCGCCATGTCCTTCGGCTGGGACAGTAGTGTCATCGGCGGTGTCATCAACATGGCGCCCTTCAGGGAGTAGGTTTCCCCGCTTAGATGTCCCACCGCCCCTGTCCCGCGCACAGTTCAGACCATATTCTCGTACTCTCCAGCGTGGCTGACTAGGAATTCTGCCAATAGGGATTATGGTTTAGTAGGTGATGAAACGGCGAAGGCGAACTTGGAGGGAAATATCGTGTCCGTGCTACAGGCCGGCTGCTTCTTCGGCGCCATTCTTGCGTATCCTCTCGCCGACGCATTCGGCCGCAAGTGGTGCCTGGTCTTGGCTGCGTTTCTAACCCTCGTCGGAGTTGCCCTCCAAGCTGGGGCATCTGGTCACCTCGCGCCTATCTACATTGGTCGGGGAATCGCTGGTATGTCTAGCCCCCCTGAGAGATCCCCCAGACTCCTTTGAATACCCTTAACTAATCCGTGCCCTCGACAGGCCTCGGTGTCGGCGGCGCTAGTGTCGTCAACCCTATCTACGTCACCGAGAATGCGCCCCGTGGTATCCGAGGTCTCCTCACTGGCATGTACCAACTGTTCATCGTCACGGGTGGCATGATTGCCTTCTGGATCAACTACGGAGCCAGCCTCGGGCCGGCAAAGCCCCGTATGTACATCATTCCCCTCGCTGTCCAGGGTATCCCGGCGCTTCTCCTTTTCGTCTTGATGATCATCGCCAACGAGTCCCCGCGGTACCTGGCCCGCAAGGACCGATGGGAGGAGTGCAAGAGCGTCCTCATCCGCATTCGACAGCTTCCGGAGAGCCACCCCTACCTCCAGGAGGAATTCCAGGAGATCGTCGACCAGCTCGAGAACGACAGGCGGCTCATGGGCGATGCCACCTTCTGGACGCTGCAGAAGGAGATGTGGCTGACCCCCACCAACCGCAAGAGAGCCCTGCTCAGCTTCCTGCTCATGGTGTGCCAGCAGATGACGGGAACCAACGCCATCAACACCTACGCGCCGAAAATTTTCGAGGGCCTCGGGGTTCGCGGTACCAAGAACTCCCTGTTCAGCACCGGCATCTACGGAATTGTCAAGGTCACGTCGTGTATCTGCTTCCTGCTCTTCATGGCCGACTCGCTGGGTCGCCGTCGCTCGCTCCTCGTATCCTCCGTTGGCCAGGCCTGGTGCATGTTCTCGATTGGTTTCTACCTCCGCTTCTCTCCGCCTATTGACGGCCAGAGCGTGCCCCCTGCCGGATACTACGCCCTCGTCTGCATCTTCGTCTTTGCCGCCTTCTTCCAGTTCGGATGGGGGCCGGCCTGCTGGATTCTGATTTCCGAGATTCCGACAGCGCGGCTCCGACCCATGAACGTCGCCATCGGCGCCGCTACCCAGTGGCTATTTAACTTCGTCGTCGCCAAGGTTGTGCCGCTCATGCTTGCCAATGTTGGACCTCACGGATACGGGTAAGTTCCGCCGGCGTCCTAAATCACTCAAGCATATGCTAACCCTTACCCCCCCTCGTAGTACCTACATGATCTTCGGCAGTTTTTGTGCGGGCATGTTCTTCTTTGTCTTCTTCTTCATCCCGGAGACTAAGGGTACGTCGACCCCGCCCCGAGAACATCATCTGCTGGATGTAGCGTTGCTAATACCCGAAAAACAGGCGTCGCTCTCGAGCATATGGACGAGCTCTTCGGCTCCGGTACTTTTCACCATTCCGACAGCAAGTCTCTCAGCAATAACGGCGACAAGGCGGATGCCTCGA
This sequence comes from Monosporascus cannonballus, assembly GCA_004154925.1. Classification (NCBI taxonomy): domain Eukaryota; kingdom Fungi; phylum Ascomycota; class Sordariomycetes; order Xylariales; genus Monosporascus; species Monosporascus cannonballus. Next base: position 640,102 of record QJNS01000004.1, read on the forward strand.
GAGTTGAAACTTCTTCACAGAACGGCGAGCGCCGCGTTTAAAAGGGTAACGTCCTTGGTCGCATTCAGGGAGATATGTATCGGTGTTTAATTTTAACGGGGAGGCGATCTCCATATGGGACATGAAAGTCAAATTTATGTTACGTATCTAACTAGATAGTGTTAGCGATTCGTCATTGCTCACGAGCGCTTTGCGTCTCGGGATTCTCATATGTGCAACCGTGGCCCCTGTATCGTTGTGCCTCAAGCGGGTTGCTACGCTCTTTAATTGACATGCTACCTACCAAGACCCTTGCAAGAATACTATCGGGAAATGATAAATGCCACTATGTCAGCAGCTCTCTCCGTCCCGGCTTATGAAATCATCAGAGGGCGATTTAAATGCTCTGCAAGGCCACCTACGGTGTAACTGGCTTACCGTAAGCCTCCAGAATATGACACCACGCGAAAGGATACGGAGGGCGCAGTGGAGCCTGCGGGAATGGGACATGTTCAGCAACGGAAACGGGTTCACCACATACGGCCCTCCAGAGAAGAAGCCAATGATTAACCTCGTGGCATTGCTTTTTATCTATTCATGAGGCTGGTTTGTGGAAACAAAGCTTTCCACACGCAGCTCAATACAACATGAACATTTGAATAAAACCCCATCCGTGCACAACATAATTCTAGCTTCCATTAGGAGAATACCTGACTAGCAAAGACAGAAAGTCGGGCACGCATATATTCTATATATGTGTACATAACGTACTAATGCGACCGGCCTGACCTTAACCTCTTCGGCCAGATGCCGTTCTTCCCCGGCGACAAGATGCCGTTCTCATCTAATGAGTCCTATATCTCTCAGAAGAACACATATCAGCACACGAAGATCCTCGGGAGAGGTGGGGGGATATTTAACACGCTGTGATGCGACTAACCTTGAGCGTCTCGACGAAACGCCGGTAGGCATGGTTATTGAAATCGAACAGCTCGGCGTTTTGATCTTCCGTGGGTCGTCATCAGCCAAAAGATACACACGCACGGGCACCACATGCATAAGCAAGTCATCGTCCTCATCTCTCACTCACCCATATGGTTGATATGCGACCCGTACTTGGCGAAGCCCCGTCTTCTGCCCTCCTCGAAGAGCTCGTTGAAGACTTCGTCGACGGCGGCGCGCTGCGCGGGGTCCGTCTTGTCGAAGGGTAGCATGCAGACGAAGACGGCGTAGCGCTCGTGCATGAAGAAGTCGCACAACATGTCGAAGCCATGGCGCTCGTAGACTGCGCGCGCGGCGCGCACCCAGTCGAGCATAACGGCCCCGTCGAGCGGCAGGATGGGCGAGTACGCGCTGTGCGCGCCCACCGAGTCCGGCCGCCGGTTGTAATAGTCGACGAGGGGCAGCGAGAACATGGACGGCACGCCGACGAACATGCCGCCGTGCGACAGGTCGACCGACGTCGCCTGCAGCAGAACGTCGCTGCCGTCGCCGTCGTCCCCCACCTCGGGCGCGTACAACTTGCCCTTGAGGGTGCCGATCGACGCGCGTCCCTCGACCGCCGCCTGCACCTCGACGTACTGCGCCTCGACGAGGCGCTTCGGCCCGTACAGCCCGAACCGCGCCGTCCAGAAACCCGTGCCGAGTTCGCGCATGATCTCCCGCAGGCGCCACTCGGGGATCGCAGCGCTCGCGCTGCCGTCCCACCAGTCGGCGCGCCGCCCGTAGAACGAGATCCACTCGCCGATGCTGAAGACGTACGCGAGGTACGGGATCGTGCCGTTGCGCCGCAGGTAGCCGAACAAATCCGTGATGGTTGCCAGGTCGTTCATCTCCGGCATGGCGAACTCGCACGCCATGTACGCCTGTGGCTGCGGCGTCAGGTAGATGCCCATCTTCGTCACGATGCCGAGGTTGCTCTGCAGGAAGAGGCCGTCGACTGTCGGCCCGAAGGAGTGCTTCGTCAGGTGCGCCGACGGCGAGTCCGTCTTGGCAAACTGCCCGGTGCGGATCACGTCGCCGTCGGCTAGCACGACTTCCATGCCGGCTATGTTCTCGTGATGCAGGCCCGTGGGCACGAAACCCATCCCTCGGTCCAGGGTCTAATTAATAATTCATTTAGTTAGGAGTATATCTGCGTCCAGGAGTTTGCGCGCCCTCGGGTACAGACTTACATTGCCTATGATGCTGCCCCATCCCAGCGATGCCGTGCTCGGCCAGAGCTTGAGCTTGTTCTCTGTGCAGTAGGTATACAGGTCACCGAACGTCACGCCGGGCTCGACCACGGCATATGCGAACTTCTCGGACACCTCGAGAACCTTGTCCATCCGATGTAAATCGAGGACGACGCTTCCGCGGATCTTAGGCGCGGGTCCTCCATACCTAGTATTATCCGTTAGTGTGACCCAGTCCCCATCTGCAAGTTTACAAATTTCAGAGTAGCGTACCCTAGGTTCTTGCCCCTTGATATGGTCCATACCGGGAACAGATACTTGTTGGCAATCTTCAAGACGGCCTGGAGTTCCGGTACGGATGAGGGGCTGATGACGCTATCAGCCATCTATTCTGCGCAAATTGAGCGGCCTGGACATTCGTACTAACCAGACTGCCGCACTTGGAAGGTTGCGCTCGTATCCCGACTCTGGGATCTCGTACGGGTCCACGTATTCTCTTAAATCGTTGCCCGTGAAGACGGCATCCTGGCCCAGCGACTCTCGTATTTCCTTGAGAACCTCACCAAAATCATCCTGGTTCACTCCGGGAGGTAAGACCACCTCGATGTCCTCAATGATTGGCTTGGCGAAGGTATCATCGTGGGCAGACTGGTATAGAGGGTCCGCGTATCTAGGTAACGGCTGTGTCGCAGCCATTTTTGACGTTTATCTTCCTCTGGGATGCTACCAAGGTCGGAATATATGATAAAAGAACACGAAGAGCTGGGCGTAGTTTGAAAGCAGAACGGTAGCAGACCTCCAATCGTAGTTTCAGGGCTATGGACTCCTGACTGTTTTGAGTGCCATTCGCTTCGACCCCGACCATCTAGGCCTTCTTGGTATATGCGGAGAACCACGCCTCCTGCCCGTGCCGGCATGACGGATCTACAGTTCTGGCTAAAGCCGGACCGGCAATTGCACGAGCATGATACAAAATGGGGTGCAAGGTAGCACGGGTGGTGGGGATACTATGGGTGGTATAATACTACGCAGTATAGTGCTAAATAGAGAGAGAAGTGTTATGGTTATCTGGATTTCGGCGGACAAAATCCTGAGAGTCCTATTATGATACTATAAATACAATATATCATTTTTCGTTGTATCTTGGTTTACCAATCCCTCCCAACCAACATATCTGTCATCAGCCCCAACTTCGTTTTATGGAACCCGTAGAGGGATCTTTCAATTCACAAGGCTTTCGACCTGTTACCAATTTATTATTATTTATTATTTAAATAAAGAGATCTCTAGGTAACTCGACCCAGAGCTAGTATGGCTGATCAGCCTACAGGAGTTCGGCGCGATCTTCTTCGCAGAAATCTGATACTAGTGAAGATTTCATTCGCAGAATCTGCTTAATCTCCTATGAACTCTAATATCCGGGAAGCATATCCTGGTACGATAGGTTCATTCCATGTATCAAACCTCGCAAGGAGGATACAAGGGGAGGAGATTACTAGATGCAGGAGCTAAGTTTAGAAGATTCATGCCAAATAATCTCAAATTCCAAGCCTAGCTCATTTTCGGCGATCCCGTTGAGCAAGGCACTAAACAGCCTTCGCTGGCGGTCTCTTCATATCTCCTGAACAAAGAAAGTCGCTCGAATTCCGTCTGTCCACCGTTACTGAGTCCGGCCGTTCTGTGTTGTCGCCCCTCCCCTGGCACGCATTCTGATCTAGTATGCAGCGGTTGCCGAAGAGCAGACACACATTCCTCCGCAGATGGTATGGCAGAACGTCCTGCAAATCAGGGTAGCGACCGACTGATCATTTTCCTCGATGGCCTGCAGTACGTAGTTTCGCGGAGCGACCCACACATAGCTGAGTACGACCCCGCGGGTCGACCGGAGAAAGGCGTTGGCCTCGCCCGTTCCATGCACGATAGCTAGTAGCAGCCAGTTGACGGAGAATGCGGCACAGGCCAGCAGAACAACGAGAACCCCGATGGCGAAGGGGCTGAATCGAATCGGGTGCCGTTGCCAGCCGCGTACGGCGGTTAGGTGGGTGTCGAGCTGCACGCCGTCCTCGAGTATGTTGCGTGGGTACATGAGCCCCTGGTAGTAGACGACGGTGCACCGGAAGATATCGGCGATGCGCTGCCCCTCGACCTCCTCCCAGTTGTCGTCCGTCCGGGGCTTCTCGGGGTTCGGCTTAATTCCGCGGTTCTCCGGCCTGTACCGCTTGATCATGGGGAAGACGGCGAGCATGACCCTGGCCCCGCGCAGGAGGTGGTGCCTAGCCATGCGCCGCTCCTGCTCGTGATCCTGGGCGGTCGCCGGCGGTATCGGGTAGAGGGCGTTGAGCTTGTCGAAGTCGGCGGGAGGGACTCTCAGGTTCTGCTGGACCTTGTTCGCGGCGTCCTCCCACGCAGAGTAGAGCCTTTCGTTGACGTTCTTGGACTCCCTGTATAGTGCGACGTCGGCCTGCTGCTCGATTGGATAGTCCATGCGCGCACCCGGAGTTGCCGAGAGGACATGGAAGACGGACGGGGAGATGGCCATGCAGACCTGCATATAGGCCGCGATCGAGATGATCATGTGGAGCTCCTGGTAGAAGTGGCTCAAGTTGGTCTGGTGCTCCTCCGTTTGCTCCCTGTAGATGTCCAACAGGTTTATGAGGGGTTCGAAGATGAGGGCAGTTCGCCAAGCGAGATCGTCGACGTCCCCCCAGAACCCAGACGGCACGAACAGTCCGTTCAACGCCATCTTCGCCGTCTCGCTGCGGCGAGCTTTCCGGCGGTAACCTGTTTCAAAGCAAACGTTGTCAGCAGTGAGGGTCTCGGAGGGGAGGGACTGGCGAAATTCGATCTCGGAAGCGGAAAACGATCCCTACCTTCTATCTCGACTAGTCTCAAATCTTCACCTTCGATTTCCTTCTTCCAGAAATCGCTAACGCCGAAGAGAAGTTCACTGAAGACCTTCTTCTCGATGACCTGTCCCAGGATGCCGGCGATGAGCCACTTGCGATATTTAGCTTGCCGAAGCAGTGCAGGCCAGCCTCCATTGTGTCGGTCCTCGTGGGCGACCAGGCGCGTGTACTCGATGAACTGGTCGTTGAAAGGCTCTTGCCACGGCGAGCCCACGTATCCAGGCTCTGGTAAGTCGATGTCGCCGAACCACTTCTCCGCGAAGTCCGTTGTCCGGTTGTAGAGCAACCGATAGAGACTGATATAGTACTTGTCGTCGTAATTCTCGGGATGTTGTTGGAAACCGAAGCTTTTGAAGTCTATCCGCGAGGGGCGGGGATCATTCGCTAATTCTTGGGCGATATCGAACGGCTGGTCCTCCGTGTCGTCTGTTCCCCCATTATTGGCCTTCTTGTCACTTCCGCCGACACCGGTACCCTCTGCGCCAGCGTCTTTGGTGACGGGTCGAGACGGGGGTATAGAATTGAAAAGGGGCTGAAACTTCTTCTGGCGGAACCCGGCTGCCCTGGCTACTCTCAACTGCGCACGGGCACCAATGTTGTTTGATACAGATCCAAAGCCAAAAAAGGATTCCAGGAATGATTCGCCCTCTGGGGCCTGGATTGTTGGCGCAATTGGTCGGGGAGTGCCCGGTTGAGCTGTATTTGTCCCGGTATTCGGGACGACCAGTGGTTGCCGCACATTCACCGGAGGGATAGTGATGATGGATTCAGTAGACCCAATGTAATCAAGGGAATCCATGGGTATCATCCCGGTGTCGGCCGCACTCCGGATCATCGGATAGATGGCCCTTATGTAAGACCTCTCGTCCCTCGGATCCTGGTACCGTTCGTTAACTCCTGCATGATCATATAGACCCATCATATCGCCAAAGTTATGAATGATGTCGCCCAACGGGGTTGCCAACTCCTTGTTCTCGTCAGCCGCCGCTTTCATTTTGTCGATGACCTCTTGCAGCTCCTTTCGCCGCTCAGCCAGGTAGTACGCCGGCCATGTCTTATCCTCGGGTTTAGCCCCCTGTGACTCTCTCCATGTCTTGTAAACCTGCCACTCCTGGCCAAGGTCGTTCAGCCCTATAAAATGGATATTATTCTCTCTAATAATATGCCTAACGAGCCCTTTGGCAAGCTCGGCCGGAGACTTGGTTGGTCGCTTCGACATGCTGGACGACTACCGTGAGAGAGATGTGGTACGGGGCAAGAGCGGTTTGAGGACAATATAACCATAGATTAGTGGGCGTCGAAGGGAAGGCCACACAATTGCAACGGCTAACTTGATGTGTAGATGGGTCCGAGTAAAGGAAATGCCACACTTAGGGCAGGTTAAGAGGTGTTCCTTGCGACCAACAAGAGGTTAAAGAAAGACGGGACAAGCAAGCGTCGATAGAAAAAGTTGATAGAAAGGTGCCAACCGAACAAAGGCTGTGAAACTCACAATAGATTTCGAGCGGGTGCTGGCGATATAGAGTTATTTGGACGTTTCCGTTGTTACGGTTCCGGAAGCATAGCCGAATCCGGGCATTCCGTTGTTGAAAGCGGGTAACGCAACAGTCTCATCTACCAAAGATACTATAATCGAATGGACCACATCCATACATAACACGTGAACAAGGAGTGAAACAGACCAGAGTCCGTTAAACAAGACATTGAGAAGACTAGCCAATTGAACCTGTAACGCATCTAAATGACTGCTTTGCAAGGGCGCCAACAATGAAAGAAAAGGTTACGCCAATTACAGGGTATCGAGTACAACTGCGCCTGAAGATTCACCTGATTAGAGTACCCGTCTTCCAACCAAAAATCCCGCCCGTCTCATAGACCCAGGAGATTGTCGAGTGGTCTAACGCCTCTCATGTCCGTCAGCCTCGTATGGTGACTGGTGGGGATTCAGGGACACGGGCGGCCCTTGAGCATAGGAACCCCCGGTAGGCTGTGGTGAGACAGGTGACGCAGTCGACTGCTGTGGATATTGGTGTATGTTCTGTGGAGGATTGCCGGAGTTTGGATGATATACAGGTGCAAGCTGGGGATGGGGTTGCTGAAGCTGAGGTTGCATTTCAATCTTACCACCAGCCGGAGCCGGATAAGATGACGACTCGAGCGGCATGCAGTGGAGACCAGCTTTGCGGTGGCGGTGCACCATAACGCTGTGCATCGAGAGAGAGACAATGTAGAGAATACTGGGTAAGGCTTAGTGTCTGTCCGCTATTGGCGAATATCCGCATGAGACTTACAATTCAAGGCCACCTAAGCCAGCCGCTCCAGCGAGAATTCCGGCATCTGACACGACCATGTTAGCATATCATGTTTGCCATATGTAAAACCTATGATGGCTTTTCTGTCCCGCTTACGCCCGGAAAGGTCTTCTAAGGGGTCTGGAGTGTTCTGGTGTATTTGTGCATATCAAGGGCAGCCTACAGGTTAAAACAGCAGCATCATAGGTGGTGTAGTATCCATAGTACTCAGAATACGTCGAAGAATAATACGAATAATAAGATAGGAGTGGGGCTACTTGGGCGGCAAGCAGGGCGAATGAGGCCAGCCAGAAGACGAGCAGAAAGATGTCGAGTCCTAAAATGGCCCAGTAATTGTAAGCCGTCGGTGGCCCGAAGTGAGCGACGAGACAGTATATCGAAGCGATCAGTGTCGCGACGGCCTAGCAGCTGTTCAGTTATAAGTGTACTGGCGGCTGGAGCGGGGCAACTCACAGTGAAAAGCATAAGAGAATCTCCTGAGAAGGCCAAGACAGTAACTCCGTAGGCACACAAGCCCAAGCATACGAGTCCGACCACCAACTGGACGATGCGAAGGGCAACGAAGCCTCTTGGGTAGAGAGGGATATGCTCCTTGCCAGCGGGTCGCTGGTTGGAGTAGATTTTTGGCTGCTCCATCTCTAGTCGGTAGGGGGATCGTCGATGTGGAGGTTTAGAGCTGGCTTTGCCCCTTCTCTTGTGTTTAGAGTGAACCTCGCTCGGTCGCGAAGAAGAAACACGCGGAAGTTGGAGGGTCAGAACCTGGCACCAACCGACACGGGGAGTCCACCCCTTTCATATATGAAATGCTTCCCAGGACTACTCATTGTGCATGACAGAGGCAGATGCCTGAGTCTCAGCCGTGGCTTGCCAAGGCCCCTAAGCCAGGCAGATTCTGAAAAAAAGAGTTGGAGCACCCTTGATAATGTCCACGAGCTGAAATTTGAAGAAGTTCATGTCCGACCAACGGCTTTCTTTGATTGCTCAATCAAAACAAAATGCTCATTTGGATTCTGCAAGAAGGGGCCTCTATGGCGCATTAATTATTATAACGGCGATAAGATATACGTGGGAGGTCAGAGGTGGCTCAACCATCATGACCGGAGCCCTTGCTTGGCAACGGAGCAGAGCAAACTGCAGCGCAATCAGCCCAGCGAGGCAGACTCGTCTCCGCAGCAGTGCTATGGATAGGGGCAGTTGGAGCGAGTGGCTGCATGATATTCATGTAACCATTATCACCAGTCCAAGAATCTGGCCATAGGGGCGTATGATCAGGAACAGCAGAATATGGCCCTGGAAATGCGCTGGACTCAAGCAAGACTCACCGCCGACGAGCTCCTATGAAGAAGTATGGGCTCACGCTCTTAGAGGAACACGTAGCATGGACTGAGGCGCTTATAGTCCTTATCGTTGCTGAGCACTCCAAGTTAGAAGAAGTTTGGTTCATAAGCCGCGGTCGTGACTGGCGGTGACTGGTTGCTTATGGGGGCAGTAGGGAGTTGTGGAGATGTGCGGCTGAAAAGATTGCCAGCTAATCCCTGTTCTCGACCGTCTCATTGGCAATGGGAGCCATCTACTACATACTAGACTAGTACTAGTGTACATTTGGCACACTCTTTTGAAGCACGCTCTGACGATTTGATCATATCCTCGTTTGCACCGCAGCATGTTACGGCAATAAGACGAAGAAACAGGCGAAAAAATGATGAGTTGACTGAAGTAAAAAAGAGGTTACCAACATGAGATTAGGCCTTGATTAATAGGTTCGGTCGTGGAAAAGTCAACGGAAAGTTCCAGAGCCACCAAAACACTTAAAGTAGCACAAGTTTGAGCCCACTTTAGGGCTGAACGACACAGAAGAGTTGGGCGCCAACCACAAAGACCGCCCAAGGATTAACGTAGCAGGCAAAAGTATCAAGGGAAAAGGACAAGGTGGAAGAAGTCACCCCATATTCGCACCACCATCTCGCTTAGCGCCTGGGCCGTCAAAGAACAGCGCACGCGAATTTACCACATTTAGAACGAGCTGGGCTTTAAGGGCATCTATTTATAGATATTCTTCTACCGGGGTGTCTGGCCGAATATTAATATTCCTTGTCAGAAATTCTTCTAGTGGCGTTTTAGGGCCTCGCTATACTGGATATCTGATTCATTCCCTTTGGATGCATAACCATAACAGGTTAAAGCTGTTGGAGAATATATATTATGAATAAGTATTGAGCATACTCTAAATACGGTAGTAAACATTTAGTTATGAGCAAATTATCAGACGGAACACATCTAGATTGACCCAAGTGATCCAGTGAAGGTTTTATAACCACTCGCGATGCTCTTCTGCTGGCCCGTGTCTAGTCCGTACAACCAAGCGCCACAAACGGCGTATCACCCCAGTCCCTTCTTTTTTCTCCCGGCTCCCGTAACTATCACGTAGCATAAGAATGAAAATAAAAGCAGGGCCGTATTACTATGCAAATATTTTGAATATCCCCCGACTAGGTGGGTTTTGGGTATTCCACGCCGATTACGTATCGCCTAGACTCGACTATGTGGCCTTCTGTCATCCCTTCTCAGCTCCCGCTCATAAACATCTGTTTCGTTTCTCACTCTTGAATTTTTATGAGGCCCTAGCTCCCTCGAGACGTTCCTCCCTCTTGTGCATCCTGACAAAGGTAGATGAGGTCTCTGATGAATGCTTCGACACCGCGTTCCTACATGAACCCGACATCTGAGATAGGATGAATACCTATTATATTTAAACAAAGTTGCCGTGGTTGGAGACATAGGATTACACAGGTATCTATATATGCAGATGTATAAGTCGTCTACTTGCCCCTATTCTAGGCCCCATTCTAGCCCCCATTTTAACCCCTATTCTACTACTGTTCTCGCTAGCCCGCTCTGTATAGCGCTCCAACAGTACATCAATAGTTCTTCGCTAGGAAAACAGTGCTGCGAAATACGCCCCTCAAACAGGCCGGCAAGGGTGAAGGATGCGGCCCCTGCAACTACGATCATCACGCAGATGCCCAAAAAGCGGCGGAACTTTGACCTTGACGAAAAGTTCCCAGTAAAGGACAGACGGGGAGCTTTATCAGGCCTACTGAATCGGAACCCATCAGGAAATGGAAGTCTTCGATATAGAATGAGAACGAGACGGGGTAAGCATAGAATGCCAATGCGATGTCTGTATGTGTGTGCGTCGGATTGTGATTGTGTTAGGAGGGGTAAGGGGGCGGCTCCAACACATATTAACACTAGTCACTCGCTATATAGCAGCCTTTAATATATAGGCTTCTCGCATAGCGGGTATCCAAGAGCTTTCACACACACTCCCGCGGTGTATCAGCTTCATGTCCACGATGATGGGACCAGTCTTCGAAGCGTTCCACAAGTATACCCATTTTCAGCTCTCTAACGTATTGAGCGGTTGACGACGGGGCTAGATCGGCTGGCATCTCTCGGTCATGGGTCAGACCTAATTCAACTAAATAGACGTCTATGTGAACTACTGAGGAGAGGAAGTAGCATGTCTATTCTACCTCTCCTTTACGTTAAGGGGTAGAAGACAATGCGACTTGTCCTTACGAATAAGATCAACGCGCGAACATTAATAATCAACATGTTACAATTCTGACAGCACAGTAGCCTCAACCCTTAAGCCTGGATGCCTTACTGGGAGGATGCGCCGGGTATCATTTCTCGATCTTGGTTGACCGTGAATAACCAGCACGCCAGCCATTATTCTGGCCATGTCAGCTCCTTGGCTCGAAGGAAGTCCAAGCACTGGCTCCGTCGAAGGACTCCACATATAGTTATCGACCTGGCTGCAGATTCCCGAAACCTCCTGAATCAACCTCACTCTCCAACAGCCATAGATTGCCTACTAACGAGGCACACAGGACAGCCTCTTGTTGGTGGACGCCGTATTGAGCGCGGCTTTCAGGTTCTGGTAGAAGTTCTTGCCGCTGGCGACATTCTCACTCGCGTACGTAGCCTCCCAGATGGCGACACCCCCGAAGTTACTGCGGCGGTAGTACGCATTAGCCAGGTTGGCGGCCTGCCGGACTGTCAGCTCGAACCAGGGACTCGCGGCCCTCGCCGACCCCGGCAGCCCCAGGTACACTCGAGCGTTTCTGCTGTAGGTGCCCGCGAGGAGGGATGTCCAGGCGTCGTATGTGAAGCCCGCGGCGCTGAAGGCCCCGCCCGGGGCGTAGTTACGGTTGGCGTCGGCCCAGCGCCGCGCGGAGCACTGCGCCGTGTTATAGAACTGCACGAAGACCATATCGAAGGTCGTGGCTCGGAGCGCGTCCGCCATGCTGGCGTCCGAGACCACGCACCGCGGCGACGCCGTGAGGTAGAAGGTGCCGGGCGCCGTGGCATACAGGGAGCGCAGCTTCGTCGCCAGCGCCCTGTAGCCGGCCGAGCCGTCCGTCGGCGGATGCTCGATGTTCAGGTCGAAGCCGTCGACGGAGAACCCGGCGCTGCTGCCAGCGTAATCGAACGTCCGCGGGAGGCCCTGCTTCACCTTGCTGCTCTACCGCGGCCCGAACATGTACCAGAGCTGCTTGGCGAGGTTCTCCCCGTCGACAGCGCCCGTGAGCTGGTACGCGGTCGTGCCATCGCCGAGCGACAGCAGGATCTTCTTGGTGCTCGTCTGCCAGCATGTGTACAGGTCGCGCTGCAGATTCGGACATTTCAGGAGGCGGTTGTTGGCGGGCTTGTTCTGCCCGCCGTAGCCGGGCCCCGCGTACGTTTCGGCCCAGCACTGATTGCCAAAGTCTATGCCGGGGTAACCGCTTGCTTGCTGCGGGAAGAGGTGGACGAACGACAGGATAATGACATCGATGCTCGGATCCGCGCAGTACTGGCTCAGGCGCTTCTGGTTGGGCCCTTGGCCCTGTCGTTGCCTTAGCTGGGGTGTGTGGCGTACTTGGGGGTGATACGAGCTTACATAGTATAGGACGACGTTGTTCTTGGAAGCTGCGCTGAACACTCCCAGAACGACATCACATTAGACAAGGGACGCTACGAGAAACCAGAAGACGCGGGTCATATTTCCAGATTCTGGTAGTAGCAAACGAAGTTCAGGCAAGCTGAGAAGGAAATCAAATGCGCGATTGGGCAGAGCAACTAACCTTTATGAGATCAAACCTTCACCCTGAGGTTGTCTCAAGTATTGGAATGAATGATGCTTCCTCGACAGCGGTTCTAGATCAACAATAGCCACGCCAGTAGAACCAGTCTCGAACTTAAAACAAAAACTAGACACGACCAGTACCTTTCCGCGACTATCATTCGTAATTTGAATTCCTGAATCAACTATGCAGTTTACTCAGGGACATAGCTGAGCAGTCGATTCAAGCCATTAGCTGATTAGCTGGACGGCCATAGCCATGGCCATTTTGTAAAGCCAGAACTGCCTTGTCCCACAATGGCCGCATCGCAACGTCGAAACAAGGTAGCGGCCCGGGAATTGGCAGCCAGGGGGCATAACGAAAGAGGCCCAGGTAGTTCAGTGTCAGGGTAGGACCAACATATATTCGGAACAGTATATTATGAACGCAAATCGAACGGCTAGAACGACCGAAACAGCTCCTGGGAATACTTTACGTGATGTCTCTCGGCTGGTTGTATTCCTACAAGATTGCCGCATGGAGGTGTAGCTCTAGGCTAGCTGTGAGAACAGCGCATTGTGAAGGCTTCTAATTAGGGTTTGCAATGGGTACCCAATGGGTACCCACGGACTACCCACGACCGTGGGTGGGTAACCGTGGGTAGTCTTGGCATTTTTTCAAAAATACCTACGATTACCCACCCACAAGCTAACCATCTACAGATACCCATTAAGTAAAAATTATAATAATATTAAAATATAACGAATTAAAAGTTTTATTTACTTTAAAAATAAGATTATTATTAAATTCGTATTAATTTACGTAATAATCGCCTTGCTTTATAAATTAAGCAAAATTAAATACGAATTATTTAATTTAGTTAAATTACTTAATCTATTATATTTTATAAGCTAAGTAAATATACGTTTAAAAAAAAGTTATTTACGAATGCCTTAGGAATAATCGGAAAAACCTTCGGAATGTATATTAGTATTATCGTTAACTTTATTTTTCTCCTAGGAGCCGAACGAAAAACGGCTTTTTCAAGTTATCGCGTTATCGTATTATTCTAGAGCCAAGCCGAGCCGGAAAAAAAAGGCGACCAAAATTTATAAAACTTACGGGTATTATAACCAAAGAAAATTACTTCTTTAATATTCCGGTAACTGCAAGCTGAAAATACGAAAGCATTTTTAGGAAATAATTAAAATAACGAAATTTATATTTCGAATTAAGATTAAATAATTTTTATTAATATCAAAATTAATACGTTAATAAAATAAATAAATAATTAACTTACCGAAACTTATAAAATTGAAAACGTAATTTGAATATATCTGCTATTTAGCAATTTTTTTTCAAATTATATTAACGAAAAGTTAAAATTTGATAAAATTAACTAATTTTCTTTTGTTATCCGTTATCTAAAAATAAATATCGGCAAAATGACAAAAATAATAAAAAATAAGGATAATCTAAACGTTATTTGTTTTTTTTCATTACGATAAAATTAAAAATATCTAGCTTAATTTCGGGTAGCAGGTTCTTATTATGTAAATAGTAAAATGCTTATTTAACTTTATAATATAAGGTTTATAAAAACTGTTAAAGAAATTTAAGCTAATAAATATAAATATAATATAACTAATATTATAAATTAAGTTAATACCAAATATGCGTGTTAATTTACATATTAATTAATTTACTAATTGCCGTTATTTAACGAAAATATTTTCCGTCCAGTATATTTTATAATTACGTTAATAATTATTAGAGCAAAGTATTTCGTATATAAGGATGTCGAATTAGAATGTAAGTTAAACTTAAGCTTACAACCAAGCATTTAAAAAATATTAGTTAAATATATAAAAAAACTAAGAAATTAGATAAAAAAGTTTAAAGAATACCAGAAAAAAAAATAATAATAAAAAGATTGTACTTTGTTTAGTAATCGATAATATAACATTAAATTTATTCGAAATAATTATTAATAGTTTAAGAAATTTTTCGACCATAATATATGCCGTATTATTAATTATTAACGTTAATCTGTTTTCGAACTTTAGAAAATAAACGTAATAGCAAGCCGTATTATTCCATTATAATAGGACGATCTGTTTGTTTTTCGAAAGCTTTTTTTTAGTAATAAATTCACATTTTCTATTAACGAACGTTTATAGAAAATTATTATTTGAATTAGAGAATTTATAAAATAAGTAGTTCGAATTGCTTATAACCGTTTTTATGAGAATATAGCCCCTATAAGGATAAGGCTGGTAGCCGACCAGCTACCGATCAGCCATTAACCCACTTACTAATATAAATCTACTATCTAGTAGCTAATAGGAAACGCTAAATAAAAATAACCTAATATATTTACTTTTTGAAATCTGTTTTACAACTAGTCGGAAATCACTTTATCTTAGCTTATAATATCTATTATTTTATAATTTTTTCATCTTTACTATAAAAAATAACGCGATAATTATTAAAAGCAAAGTTTGCCAATTACAAAACGAATTTAGGCTACTAGTTAAAAAAACCGCCGATCGGAACCCAATCAACAAACGATCGATTAGGATACGAAAACAGGCGAAAAAACTTATAATAAAGCTCTAACGGATAAAAGATTATAAACCCCGAGATCTCGATTTATCTTATATATATAATAAGGATATATCTCGATAACCGTTAATTAAACGGTTAAAAAACGGACGTATTATACTAATTACGTCCCAAAGTTCAAAAATAAATAAAAATTAAACTTTTTAATAATAATTAAATATTAAAAGTTATCCGTTAATAAAATAAATAATATTGGAAATTATTTCGATAATTAGCCGAATAATAAATAATAATATAATTTAAAAAAGCAAATTTTTATAAGTTAATTACTATATTGTCGTAAAAACTTAAAAGCGATAAATAAATACCGCGTTATAATTGTTCGAAATTTTCTAAACGTACGTTGATTAAAAAAAGAAAATTAAATAAAGATTATTATAAAAACTTATACCAAAAAATTAAAGCGAAATATTTTTATTTATATTTAATAAGCTATAAGTTATATAAATGTTTTTATTACGAATATTTAGCAATTATACCGCGTTATATTTAATTATTTTAATTACGAAAAAAACTAAAAATAAAGATTTTATAAATTTTTATTAAGAAAAATTACGTAAATTTTAATTTTTTAATAGGAAGTATAAGGAATAATTTATAGAATTACGATAACGATTTAATTAATAACCGTTAAATTTTTATGCTAAATAAAAATTCCTAATTTATAAAACAAAATTTATAAACGCTTTTAGCCCAGAAAATAATTAAGATAATAAGCGTTATATTTTTTTTATTTTTATAAATTAATACTAAGGTTACGAAATACTTTATTACGAAAAAACGTTAAGTTAAAATAAGTTAATAACGTGGCAAATAAGGTAAAACGCTATTAAGACGCCTAGAAAATGGCGAAGAAAAACCGATTATTTTCTGCCAAAAATATTAATAAAAATAAACGATTTTATTTTAATGTCTTCGAAAAAAAAAGATCTTCAAAGCAAATTAAAAACGCTGCATAAAAATAATAACGACGGTAAACGTTTTTATATTCGAAAAATAAATAATCGCCGATTTAATTCCGATCAGAATAAATCAATACAATTTAATACCTTTAATGTTTTATAAGGGGTTATTTAAATATTATGATTATAGGAAATCAGGTTATAAAAACGTAAATTATAAATCTAAAAAAATACGAAAACCTTATTGTTTCGGCTATACGAAAACCGATTTTCGAAAACCGTATAAAACGTTACAATATATAACAATGAATTAAACCAGTTCTTAAACGTAAATCTAAAAAAGGAGCCGGAATAAGCGTATACGTTTAATTTATTTCGGCTAATAATTACAAAACAATCGGAATAAAGCCACCCTTTAAAAAGAGAATATTTATTAAAAAAAGTTCGAAGGATATAATAATATAAGTAAATATAAATATCGGAATATAAATAAATACTATAAATAGACAGTTGGCGAAAAGGCTTAACCGTTAATTAATTTTTGTAAATATTTCGGACCTTATCAGCGTTAACAATACGTATATCAAATATTATAAGGCTTACAAAATTTCTGTTAATATAATAAATAATAACGGAAATAAACGAGAATTTAAGTAAATTTACTTTGTAATACGCCGCAACCGAAAAACGCTCGATCTTTTATTATTTAAACTAAAAATAAGTAAATTAGGCATTTTATCAAATATAGCCATTTATTAATAGTTATATAAATTATTATAAAACGTCGACGGATAGAAAATTATAAACCTAACGTTTTCCGGTAAGCAAATTTATATCATTAACTTAATAAGCTTAGCCGAAAAACTAAATATCTCAAAATTTAGAAAATAATAAAAATAAAAAATAATTAACATTTTTACATACTTAAAAAATTTTCGGCAAATATATTCCGAAAAAATAACTAAAACAATACCTTAATTATTAAAGATAAATTATATAATAAATTTTATCTCAAAAAACACCCTTATTCGGCCTAATTTACTCTATTTCGAAAACTTAAAGGAAAATATTCGAAAATATATCTAAAAAAACCTAAAAGCAGGCCGAATACGTTATTCGAAAACAGATACAAAAGTACTAATATTATTCGTATTTAAAAAAGACGGCAATTTTCGATTATAGGTAGATTATAAGAGGTTAAATCGAATAACAATAAAAAACCGATACCCTTTACCTTTAATCTTAGAAATAATAAATTGTCTAAGGTTAATTAAAGTATTTTCGAAAATTAATCTTAAAAATATTTATTACCGTATTAAGATTAAAAAATAACTAATAAAAAACCGCTTTCCAAACGCGATACGAACAGTTTAAATATACAGTTATATTATTTGGCCTTATTAACGTATTAATTACGTTCCAAGCCTATATATATAAAATATTAATTAAATTAATTAATCGTATATATAATATGTTTAAATAATATAATTATTTATTCGAATAATGAAATAAAAATATGCGAAATATCTTCAATTAATTTACGAACGGCTATTATAATATTAACTATTTGTCAAAACGTTTAAATATGAATTTCTTTTTTAAAAAAAATAAACTTTTTAGGATTTATAATTAATATCGACGATTTGAAAATAAATCGCTGACGAATTAATATTATCGAAATATAGCCAAAACCAGAATTAATATATAATATTTAAGTATTTCTGAGATTTGCAAACTTTTATCAGAAATTAATCGCTTATTATTCGCGTATTATCGAACTTATTATTAAGTTTTTTAAAAAAACGTAAGGTAAAAATAAAATAATAAAATTTCGATAATTCGAAAAATTTAAAAAAGGGTTCCGAAATTTAAAAAAATACCTTTTAATCGGCGACCATTTTTCGATATTAAAATAATATTAAAACTATTAAAGTTAAAATAAACGCTTTAGTAAAAACTATATTAAGGATATTTTTATAAAAATACGGAAAATATTAACGCTTAATTATATATTAGTCGTAAAAATGAAGTTTAACTAAAAAATATTAGGTTATAAGGTAATAAGAATTATTAGTAATTATAAAAAACCTAAAATATTAACGGTAATATTTTAAAAGTATGAAAAAAGATTTCTTAATATTTATCAATTATATAACGTTAAAGAATATAATAAAAGTACTAACGCGTAACTTTAAAAAAAGGTTAGCTTAATAAGTTAATCGTTTTACGTAATTTGATTTTAAAATCTAATACTAACCTAATGCCGTTAACCTGGCGGATAAGTTATTTAAACGCTCGGATTACATATTAAGAAAAATCGCGTATAAAAACGTAATTTTTACGTTATTTAAAGAATTCAGATTTACGAATAATATGTCAGAAAACGTACAAAAACGGTTCAAATATATAACGCGATTTAAGGTATTATAAAAGGATAAAAGGCCTTATAAAAGCAATGCAAAATTCGTTCGTTATAAAATTTCTAAATAGATTTCAGGTGGCGGAAGCTCAAATAACCATTATCCGCGTAAAAAAAATAAAAAACTTTTATTATACGATTATAAAGGTTTTCGAAAAAAAGATAAGAAATTATATATTTAAGAAATTTCTTGTTTGCAAATAATAATATAAGCGCGAATTGTAATAATAATACGATTAGCAATTAAATAACAGTAATTATAAATTATAGCCGTATTATAATTAAATTCCGAAAAATTTAAAAAAGAAAACGAAATTAATACTAAAGTTATTATTTATAACAAATACGTTTTACGTTTTTTTTGCGAAAAAACTAGCTAAAAACGAAACTGTATTATAATTAAAAATTTCCTAATCATTTTACAATCAGGTTCGAAAATTGCAAATTAAGGATTTAAATATAACAAAATTAATACGGATAATTAAACGTTAAATCGGAATAAAACGAAAATATTTTCTAAATTTAAATAAAATTTTATATTATTCGAATACATTTATAATACTGTCGTTAAACACTTTATAAAAATAAATAATTAATTAATACTATAATAATTTAAGGCCAGAATATATAAAATATATCCGTACGCTAAAATTAATAACTAAAAGGTTTTATTAAAAATATAATAAATAATATATAAAAATATCAAAAGTAATATCCGAATTATTAAGATATAATAAAATTATGCTATAAACTATATAGATATTTATAGCTTTTGCTATTACCTAAATAACCTTTTTAAGAAATTTCGTTAGATTTTATTAAATAATTTGCTAAAAGCTTAAATTTAAACGAGTTGAAGTATGATATAATCCTAGTAATCGTCGACCGTTTTACGAAATTAAGATTATTTATCCTTACCGTTAAAACTTTAACTGCAGTCGAATTAACTTAATTACTTTATAATAAAGTAAAATACAAATTCGATACGCCGGTAAATTATTAACGATAAAAATAAAATATTAATAAATTAATTTCAAGCGGAAAACTGCGAAAAACAAAAAATAAAACCGCAAATATTAACCGTTTATTATCTGCAAACCGATAAATAAGCGAAACGTATTAATTAGGTTTTAAAATATTATTTCGGTAATTATATTAATAAATATTAAAATAATTAAATAAAATTATTAAGAAATACAAAATTTATATATAATAATATGCGAAACGTATTTATCGACCGTTTTCCGTCCAAAACATTATATAAATATTATTTAAAAATAATAAAATACTTTTTATAAAGGTTTAAAATATAAGCATAAGAAATTAAAAAACGTTTCGAAAAAATAGCACTTATTCGTTCAATAATATAGAAATATTAGAAAAAATAACGGTAACCTAGAAAAGAATATTATGATTAACGTTATACGCAAATAAAAGTTTAATTAAAGTAATAAATAAATTTATTAATTAAAATTTTCAAGTTTAAAAGTAAACAATTCGTATTTATTTATATTTCGGTTACATTTAAAAAATAAAAAGGTTTTTAAACGTATAAAGTAATTTTTTTTATCAAATATTAACAGATATATAATATATTTTTAATATTTTTATTAAAATCGTAACATAATCGAGAACCGAGCGACGTTTAAATAGCGTTATCGAACGTAATAAAGGAATAAGAAAAATAAGTAATAAAGGATATCGTCTATTACCGAAATAATCGAGGATAATATAAATATTTAATTAAATAAAAAAGTTAACTTGCTAAATATAATACGTAAAAACTCTGAAAGTATTTCGAATATGCGCTCAAGATATTATAACGTTACGAAAAAAGGTTAAATACGTATATAAGAAATAAAATAACTTAAAAATCGTAAAACAATAATAACTCGATCGGAAATTAATTACCTAATAATTACAAAATTATAAAAAATATTTTAAGCAAAATTTAAATATTAACATTAAAACATTACTTAATTTTATATTTATTTTTAAGTTTTTGGTTAATAATTACTTTATTGTATACCGATTAAAAACCGATAAATAATATAAAAAATTAAATTTTTTTTATCGAAAATAAACTTTTTTATTTAATTATTAAACCTTACGTTAATTAGCTTTTAATAGGCGTAATAAAAAATTAACGTAAAAATATTAGAAAACGATTAGAAAATATATGACAATAAAAAGCGGATATATTTATTAAACTTATTAAGCGTAAAATCTAAAAGAAATTTAAAAACATTTTATTTTTTAGAATAAACAAGGTCCAAATAACCGGAATATAGTTTGTTATTAATCGAAAATAAGGCGCCGTTTAACGTATTTAAGTTTAATAACAATTTTTCTGAATAAAACCGTTTTCTAATTATAATTATTAATAGATATTAAAGTTTTATCGAAATATTAAAAACGGACGAAAAATATTCGTAAACGAAAAACATAACGGTATAACAACTTTCGAAAGTTACTTTATTTATAAAGATACCTTAAAATTACATTTAATCGGAAATTAATTGCGAAATAATAAGAAAAAGATCGTAATATTTACAAAAACAACTTAAATTTATAAATTTATAAAACGGCGTTAAAATTGAAATTCCGCAATTATAACGAACGATCGGAAATCCATTTTCGATATAATAAAAAACGATATTTTTTTAATAATAACCGCATTAAAGCCAAATTCGACCTTACGAAAAACGTCGAATTAACAATCGACTGTAACTATATCGGAATATTCGTATTAAGTACTCGTAATACGAATCTTTTCGAATTCGTTAATTAACTTCTAATTATCGATACCGAATTAAAAAACTATTTAGGCGATACATTTAAAGATAATTAGAATTTAAACGAAAATTAAATAATACTAATAATAATAGTAAAAATAATTATTTACTGCGCGAAAAATCATCTAATAATAATTAGTTAAAAAATAATTTAAAACCGTTCGGAATATATACGCAAATCGTACGATAATCGAAATAACGTTATATTACATAAATATAATAAAAGTTATTACCGCCTGTAATACGATTAATATTTATCTTACCGTCGGCATTAAGAAAATAACGTTAAAGGAAATCCCAGTTATTATTAATGTAAGGGGCTGCATACGCAGTAACTAAGGATATAGGCCATAACAGATCTATTAAGAAATCTAGGAAACAGCTAAGAAAATACGTGGAAGCAGCTAGCTATATATATAGGAGCCACGGAATTAGCGCTACGTTAATCCCTTTATTAAGGTCTTTAGCTCGTAATATAACCCTTTTTTTAGATCTAATCCTCGTTTTTTCCCGTTTCGTGGCAAACGTTTATTCGTAACACCTTTTTAAGGACTTTATTCCAAGGCGGCGATATTTGCAAATCTTAGTCCGAAAGGTTTTTTGACGGTTACGGGAAAATTACGCCGTATGCTTTACGTCCGTACGTTTCTGGCGCGTTAGGCGTTATTAATTTTATATTTTTGCGTTATTTTCCTTAAGGCTTTTTTTGTTAATTTTTTTAACGTTTCGTAAAAATCGAACTTATTTAGGTTTTTTTAAGTTTTGTCGAACGTCTCCGCGGTTGTTTTTTTATCATTTAAATAACGACGGAATCTTTGAAATCTTATTAGCGTTAATATATCGGACGGCTATTTTTTTCTTTTTAAAATAATTTCTCCAAAAATATCCTGTTTGGTTATATTTTAAATAACGTTCTTCCGTTTGCCAGCGGCGTTTACGTTAATAATTAACGGTTAACGTACCGATTTTTACATTTTTTATAATATTACTCTTTAATTAGAAAATTATTATACGCGAACGCGCCGGGGTAAGGGCCGTTAGGAACGATATTTCCGAACGGCAAAGGAATTACGCAAACTTTTCCCAAATATTGGGCTATCTTTCGTAATTCAGCTATTTTTTTATTTCGACGTTAAGGCCCGAAATCAGCAGGAAAATTTTGGTTTTATCCGGCTATTCGTTTTTTTCAACCTAATAAAAAGTACTTTCGAATATAAAAATATATTTGGATACCGTTTAAACGTTATATTAGCATAATTTAATTAAGCGTTAATTAGTTTTTTATTTTTTATTAAATCTTTTTAAAATAACGGCGATATAATTTAAAAAAGTTTAAGGATTTGATTTTTTTAAAGCTGTTTATATATACGACAAAAACGTCGACTTTTAAAACTAACGGCTAAAGGTTTTCCAAATATAAAAAAGCTACGTACGATTATCGCCAATTGCCTTTGCGTTAACAAATAACTTTCTATTTATTTCGAGCTTTTAGGCGTTATAATCCTTACGGCCTTATAATTCGCAAACGGTTCGTAAAATTTAACGACGTAATTCCTTAATATCTATAGTAAATAAACTGCGTACGAATAATAAATGCGTAATACTGGCATACTTTTTACGGTAACGGACCGTTTGCGAAAAAGAAGATTTTTCAATATATAAAAAGTTATATACGCAATAGCTAAGGATATGGTCCATAATAAATCTATTAAGAAATCTAGGGAACAGCTAAGAAAATACGTAAAAGCAGCTAGTTATATATATAGGAGCCACGGGATTAGCGCTACGCTAATCCCTTTACTAGGGCCCTTGGCCCGTGACAATTAATATCAAAATATTATTTCTTTTAAAACTTTTTATAAAAAAATATAACGAACGAAAATTATATGCAAAATAAATATAAAAGACGAAATAAAAAGAAACGTAAGAAACCGAATAAAATACGTATATAAAAAAATTAAAAATATAAGGGCGAAAAAACAGAAAAAAAGCTAAATAATATAAGGTTAAAAAACGATTATAATAAAAAATTAAGCGAAACAAAATTAATTACGTAATATAATATGCATTAATTATTATAATACTTATTTATAATATAATATAACAGTAAACTATCGGCAAATATAAGTAATTAGATTTATTAAACGCGTTATATTAAATTAATAATAATGTTAGTAAAGATTAATAACTTAAAAAAGGGTAATAATTTTAAAAATACAGCCCTTATAAGAATAAAGCTAGTAACTAATCAGCTATTAATTAGCTATTGACCTACTTATTAATATAAATCTACTATTTGGCAGCTAGTAAAAAACGCTAAATAGAAGTAAACTAATACATTTACTTCTTAAAATCTGCTTTACGACTGTTCGGGGATCAGCTTATCCCAACTCATAGCTATTTATTATTTTATAGTTTTCATTGTACGAAAACGTAATTTAAAGTCGATATTATATTAAATTGCAAATTATTTAAATTATCTATTTTATAAATGATTAAAAGTAATTAATACGAAAATTAATACGTTATTAAAAGCGGAACTTAAAATAAATTATTAGCAGTAACTATTATATTTCTATGAGCTTTATTTTAAATAATAGAGTCCGATTCGGGGTATTTTTTTATCCCAAGCCGATTTATTGCGGCGAATTTTGATTTGTAATATTTGCTAAGTATTTTTTACGGCCTTTTTGTTAGAATTTTTACGAAGAAATTTTTCGTTACGATTTTGTATTTTCGTAATATATTTATTATTTAAAAATATGTTATCGAATTTACAATATATATAAAAATGTTTGTTATTCTTTTTTCTAAAAGCCGACATTATATTAAATATAATAAGATATTGATTAATATGAAAATTAATACGTATTATATCGAGAATATAGTATTTTTATACCTTAGATTAATATTTGCGGCGTAAAGAAAAATAATGTTTTGTTTATCATAATATTTATTTTTAAATTAATAATAAATATTAAAATTATTATTATATTATTAATGTTATTAAAATAAGAAAAAATAATTTAAATATTTTATTATATAATAAAAATACGCTGAAACGAAAATTTTGTATTTAGTAAATAAATTAGAAGAAAGTTAAGTAAGTATATATATAATTAATCTACTTAAAAAATTCTCGGTTAAATTTTGAGTAAACGTTTTTTATTAAAAAAATACGTCATATTTATTATGCGATATTAGAGAAAAAAAAACCTTAAACCTATTTATTTGCAAATTTATTTAACCAGATAGAAATTCTTTAAATAAATAATACTTTTTTTCGTATAAATAGTATAAAAGTTATTACTAGTAAATAACGTAATTAATTTATTTTTTGCCGCTTCTTATAATATTTTTAATACGGATCGCTAAATTTTAAAATCGTTTTTCAGTCGTATATTAAATAAGATTTCTCGGACTATAAACCTAAAAGAATATCATGAAATTAACGAGGTATATAATTTCTGAAATTCTTAAATTTTACGTAAAACTATAACTTTTTAAATTTAAATTCGTATTAATTAATATATTAATTTTCTAATCTGTAACTTATTCCCTAGTTTAAAGCGACGATAATGAACTTATGATTTAACCTTTTTTTTTATATTTGGCGACCGCGAAAATTTTATTTTAAGATTTGCCCTCGTTTAATAAAAATAGTCGGCGGTTGCTGTTAGGATATTTTAGTCGTTTTTGTTGTTTGAAATATAGTTAGCGGTTATTATTAGGATAATTTAGTTGTTTTTATTATTCGAATTTCCGAGGCAGATATTTCGTTTTTTAAAAAACATTATAACTGTTAATGGCTATAATAATAATAATAGTAATAATAAATATAACAAATAAATTTACAGAACGGTTAAACTGTATATTATTACGGTTGATTAAGGATTTCTTTATAATATTGCTAAATACGCAACGTAATAAAAATATGGCTTTATTTATTAGAGGAGGTGTTTTGGTTATGTAGGGCGCGAGAAAGTTAGAGAAGAGGATAATAACAAATTTTTAAAATTTATCCAGAAGATCCGAAATAAAATAAGCGGCAAATAAATAATTCTGATAATAAATAATCTCGTTGTAATATTTTGCGTATATATTTTATTTATATTTTATTTTTAAGTGTTTACAAATATTAACTTTTCATTTTTAACGTATTAATGTTTTTATTTTTAATATATTAATTTTTCGCCTTTAAAATACTAATCGTATACGATTATATTTAATAATATAATTTGCAACATAAGTAAAGTATTATTCGAACTTGCTATTATAAAATATTACCGCCTTTTATCGACCGTTTTAATTAGATCACGATTAATAAAACAATTATAAGTCGAGCTTTATCAAAAATATTATCGAAATAAAAAGTTAGTTACAGAAATTAAAAAACGCCTTATACGATAAAAATAAAAGCAAAAGCGAAAATAAAGACGAACCTGAATTTCGAAAGCAATTAAATATCGAGGACAGGAACAAATTTAAAAATAATTACGTATTTTACGAAACAGATCACAAAAAGAAAAATCACGAAGAATTAAGAAATAAATCCAATTATAAAAACGAAAAAAAAATTAATAAATCGGATAACAACGATTTACATAATAAATACGCCAGGGAAAAAGCTAAATTCCTAGTCTAATTAAGGTTTAGTATATAGTTCTAAGATAATATATAAAAAAATTCGAATTATTTTTATGATTTAATATTCTAGTATATTATATTTATAAAATGAAAGACGCCGAAATATTTAAAACGTAATTTATGCGGCGGCCGTAATTTCAAGAAAAAGTTGCTTTTAATAATAATATTAACGATGCATTTTTTTTAAAGAATTTTCGTCTTTAATCAAAAATCTTAATATTAATAAAGTTAGTTTTATAACGCAATTTTAAAAAAATTAATTAATAAAAATCTACTAATTCTAGTATATACCTCGATTATATCCGAAATTAAGAAAATATAATTTTATATTATTTTATTGAAACTTTATATAAATAATAAATTATGAAAAAAAAATTAACACGATATAAAGAAAATTAAGCTACTATAATTTTTTATTATAAGTAAGATATTTTGGTACGCGTTGTTTATCGTATTAATTATCGTATTAATTATGGTTTAATAATATCTATTTAACGCTGCTGGAATTCTATCTCAAAATAATCGTTATATAATTAAAATATCAGTTAGCTTATATTTATTTTTTAAAATTCTCGAAAATTAGCATTTTATTAAATAGATCCGGCATATATTCCTTATTTATAATCTTTTAAATTTCTGTACGCTTAAGAACAGATACGAAAAGTATATAAATAAAGTCGTAGAGTTAAAATTATAAAATTTTTCTCCCGAATTTTATATATCGATAATTACAAACGTTTAGATTTTTCTTAATCTAACATAAGCTTTTTAAGATATATATATTTACTTTATTAATAAAAATTAAATATTTAAATATACTTTAATTAATATCTATCTATATAAAAATTAAAAAAGTCGAAGATTTAAGCGGTATACGAAATACTAAAGAAATACGAATTCTATACAAAAGTCCAGATGATAATAACGAATAACGAAACGAATTTCGATATAAAGTATTTTAAAATATGTATAAAAAATAAGTAAATATAGGAATAAATAAAAAGAGCGAACTATTTTTATTATTTTTTATATTTTTATAAAATATTTATAAACGGTTTCTAAATGCTTAAAAATTATAAATAGCGTAAATATAGAAACTTAGGCGGGCTTAAAAATGAAAAGAGACGATAAAAATAGCCAAAATTAAGTAAATTAAGTTCGATACGGCTAATCGTATCGTAATAAGGGTACGTTAATCTTTGTTATTTCGCTAATAACGTTGTATTGATTTTGGTATTAATTTTTAGGTCAATTTAAATTAGATAGTTCGCAATATATCTTAATTTCAGTATCTAACACCAGTAAGGATTTAGGCTTATATAAGTTATTTTTTTTTAAAAAAAGGTATTTTAAATATCTAAAAATTACTACAAGTTATTAGAAACGTAAGAATTTGTTAAAGTTTCGTAATATATATATTTGTCCAGGTTCGTCGATTAAGACTTGCAATTAAGGATTATATACGTTGCGAAAAAATAACTAGCTTCGAAATTATAGAAATTACTTAAGATATTATCGATTATTTAATCGATATTTATAAACCGTTTTTTCAATTAATAAATTCTTTTAACGTTTCGAAAAATCCGAATTACAATTATGTTTTTGCAAGGTTTAAAATTATAAAAAAGCATTTTCGCAAATACGAAATTTACATATAAAATCGAATTTTTATTAGTGTTTCGTAATTTTATCTTAAAGGATTATTTCGAACAGTTTAAAAGTATTTTAAATTCTATTAAGTTTATATTAACAAAGCTTTCAAAAATAATATATATTATTTTATTTTTGTTATACTTTTGTATTCTTTATTAGATTCGAAAATAAAACTTTATTTCGATAAGTAAAAAACGTTTTGAAGCTAATCGTTTATAAATAACTTTTTTTGTAATACAACGATTCGTTATTTTAAAAATACTTACAAATCTTATTACAAAAAAATATAAAAATAACGTAACGAAGTTATTTCGCCGATAACGTACTAATCGAAATCTATCGAAAATTATGACCGAAAGTATTAAAACTTCTTAAAGAGTATTTACTTTTTTACACTATTTTATTTTTTTTCCGATGATACTCTTACTAATATTTAATAACGCATTTCTTCGAACTTATCAAATCTCGATAACGATTAACCTTAGGAACAAATCGTCGACTACTACCTGGAAATGTATAAATTATATAAGTTCTCGATATCGAAACTAGTACGTTAATCAGTACGCAGGCTTATTCCTTAACCAAAATGTTTTTATATTTTAATATAAGATGGAAATATGTTTCTCTAAGTTGGCCTATTCGCCTGCAATTATCTTTATATTTAAGTTACTGCCGTATTAATAAAACGAATATAAAATTAAGCTAAGTTAATTTATTTGCATAATCGTTCTAAACTAAAGTACTTTATATTCCGAATTAATTTTTTATTGTATCCCATTTACAAAATACGCAAAAAAATCTATTATTCGATATTTAGTACGATTATATCGAAAACGATGAACTTATCTAAATTATAAAACGTCGACAAAAAGAAATCGAAAAAGTTTTCTATATAAGATTTTCGAAAAAATAAGGTTTAAACGTTACTTATCCTACTTCCGCTGTTAACGAAATTAATAATTTCTAATCCGTTTTTTAAACGGCTATATTTTAAATCGATAACAGAATAACGCCGAATATAGCTAGTGTTTTACCAAAGTAACAAATCTACGATAAAATTATCGTATAGCAAACATCTGGCCCATTACCGCCTTTAGCAAATTTAGGCGCCAAAAAATAGACGAAAACTGGAAACGCTATAACTAGATCGACAAAGATACGAAATTTTTTTTTTTACGAAAATCCTAAAAAATCATCGTAATCCGTTCGAAAACGTATATCAACAAAAAATAGACATACTGCTAGTTAATTTGTACATTATTAAGTAATATAAATAATTTAATTTAATTCGTTATAATATATTCGGATATACAACTTTCGTTAAGTAATATTTTATTTATAAAATTTCTTTTATATGACTTACTTTATTAATTTTATTTTAATTATTTTACTTTATTTTATTTTAATTTATAAAAAAAACTTTTTTTACGTTATACTATTAAGCATATTTTAAATTTGGTTTTATGTACATTTTCAAATATTATTTAATATATATTTTTAATTATATACGTATATAAAGTTTTATATTAAAACTAGTATTTTTTTTAAAAAAATAATTATAAATCAGTTACTTAAAATATCGTAATATTATTACCTCGTTTTACCCATATCATATATAATATATTATCAATATTTGTTCGGTTATATTTTAATATAATTAAATTTTTTAGAATTTTAATTAATTAATTTTAATTTTGATATTATTTTTATATATAACAAATAATGTTTTCGTTATAGCGCGTATAAGAATTCGTAGGTTAATACTTATATTAATTAACGTATTAATTCGCGTACTAATTGATATATTAATTTTAATTCAGAATCGCGCGTAACTTCGTAAGCCAAAAACGTTGAAGACAAATATTTATCTAAAGACGAAGGTACGGCTAAGACCAAAAATACAGCTAAGCCGATAGTTCAAAAAAACCTTTATGAATATAACCGGCACGATCGAAAAACCGAGATAATAAAAGCTCGGTAATAAATATTTTAGGCCTTATTACTTAATTTTTTAATTAATTTTTTTGTTAAGCCGTTAGATTTCGAAAAATCCGCAAATATTAAAAAGATTTTAGCCTTTTAATACTAAAAGCCATATTATACCGTTTTATACGCGAAATTACTTAAGGTTTACTTAGCGGAACGGATTTTCGATTTTGGCGATTAATTATTAAAATTTTATTAAAAATACTTAAAATTATTTTTATTACGTTTGTTAATATATTCGCGTTAATTATATACGTATTAATTTATATATTAATCGTTAATAAATGCTAATTTATGCTATATTTATAATAAATGCGTTATCTTAATAATAAAAAACATATAATTTGTTTATTATATAATTAAAATAATAGGGCCGGTCGCTTTGTTCAACTTTCCCGGATACGGTAGCCTTATCTCCGAATTTTATTTATTTATAAAAACCGCGAAAATTCGTATATAACGAAAATAATAACGAAAATGCAAACGAAAGGCTTAATAAATTCGAATTCGGAAAAACCAATTAGAAAAAAACAAAACAACAGCGAAACAAGGCGTATTTTGCTAAACGAACAAAAAAATTACGCCGCTTTAAAATGATATATAAAGGTTAGCTAAAATATTATTAAATTAATATTCAGATAAAATTTATTATTTATTCCTTGCTGGCATTAACGATAATAATTTTAAGTTATTTAAGTTTTCAAAAAAAACATTTAAAA
The DNA here is from genome assembly GCA_004154925.1 of Monosporascus cannonballus. Lineage (NCBI taxonomy): Eukaryota > Fungi > Ascomycota > Sordariomycetes > Xylariales > Monosporascus > Monosporascus cannonballus. Next base: position 670,330 of record QJNS01000004.1, read on the forward strand.
AAGATTAATACGCTAATTAAACCGGTACTATTTTTGTTATTAATAATTAAATCGAAATATAATAATTAAATATTTTAAATATATTTTAATATATAAATTAAACCGATATTTTATTATAATAATTTTATAAAAATAATAATTTAATTTAAGTATAAAAATTAAACTTTTTAATTTTATAATTAATATTTTAAAAAATTTATTAAAATATAACTTTAAATTATATAAGTTTTTTATTTTTATAACGTATAATTTATAATATGTTTATATAATAAATATTTAATTTTTAAAATTAGTATTTATAAATAATTAATTATTTTGTTTTTTGAGTACTTATGAGTGGTTAGTCCGTGGGTAATTTTGATTTTATTCACGCACCTCTGTTAACCACCTACGTAAATTTTTACCCACTCACGAATACCCGTGGTAGGAAATTTTAGCGTGGGTGGGTGGGTAGTGCAAACCCTACTTCTAATCAACCCTCCAGTTTAAGTGGATCTAAAATAGAGGCTTGGATGAGGCAATTGCCAAGCACAAGGTGGTCTAAACTATCAAAGAAGAAGCTTTAAATATCTAGTGGTGTTCTTTCAGCGTCACTTATCACTGTATAGACATACGTTATTCAAGGTGGAAATACCATAAGACAGTCCTATTTATGTAGATATATATAAGTGCATACAGAACTCCTATGCGTAACTACCTAAGCTTAAGTCTGTAAAGGAGAAGGCTGAAAATTTTAAGAGATATCAAGCCTATTACCAGTACAACGATAAAGAGAACCGATATATATACACCTTCGGGCCCAAGGCTATAGCAATTAGCCGCGCCAAGTAATAACTTAGTGAAAATGATCTCCTACCTAAGCCGTTAAACGAAGTCGTTAAGCGCCATATTTAGCGTGCTACTTTAAGCGGAACTTAGTACACTGCAGAGGTCGGTAGCAGATCCATATAAAAGGAGACTATCCCTTGCCTCGTACAGGATCGTACGATATTTAATTAACTGCTGGTTATGGATTCGAAGTCCTAATGGGTCTTTAGGAGGTGTTCTCCCGGTGTATAGCATATTGTGTGTGGTATTACTTACATAGCCGACGCGAGCAATGAACCCGTAGTTACGCACATTTTCACCCAAATATATATAGACTCTAACATGGGACGCAAACATGTATACACTTGCTACCCCAACGTTAGGCAATGTATGCATGTCCAAAACCCTAGCACAGGACCAGATAAAAAAAAAAACCCCTATACGAGGGGACCGCCCGACGCGAAAGGCCCACGAGACCAGGAACGAAAATCGCACCGCCGGTTCACACCGAAGCGCACCGGGCCCCCAATGCTTAATTTCATCTACGCACTAAGTAAACAACGAGGCGGCGGCGCCGGTGGACCCAGTGCGCCGGGTCCGTCAGCAGGCGACGTGAATGGCGCTTTGGCGGCGTAACGCCTTAGCCGTTACCACATCTTTGCCTCGGTTTATTATTAACTATGTAGATACGTACTTACGTAGTATGTGCTGGTACACGGGGCTGGGAACTTGTTTGTGGGCGGCCTAGAACTCGACCGACCGATAAGACCGTCGCTCGGCTCATAGATATCTAGGGGACCGGGCCGGGCTAGATGCGCGTAATCCTCGTCCTGCCCTGGGATGGTAGCTAGTATACGTATGGTGGGGAGAGAAAGACGGCCCACCATAACTGCCTAGGTATCTGGGCTACTTAGAGTTGTCGGTTACAAACATGCTTCACGGGTGAACGGCAGCAAGGCACATGTGGTAAATAGATAGTCCCACTTCACTAACGCGGACCCGGTCGACGTCCGAGTGCGAAGGGGGAGAGAGACAGTCAACATTTTAAAACGGACCAGCAAAAGTGGCGTCCTATCCTTAGCGAAACCACATTATTCTCGCCGATGCGTTGCCTCGGCTCTCCATGACTACCATAGCTAGCGCTCACTCGTGGCATGCCTGCTACTTGCTTGCTTGCTTGATCATGGGTTCGTCTGCCCGCCGTAGAAGAGGTCTGTTGTTGTCGATGAGGATGAATAAACATCATAGATGCTTTCCCTGATTCATATATGCGTCTCTCAGCTAAGCTAGGCTGCGCAATGTCTCCCCCGTGCATGTCCCAAAGGTGCGCATTATCCGCTAGTCAGGCCCAGCACGATGTCGTCCTGTTCATCTGCTCTTCGCTTCATTCCAAATACCGGCTGTCTGTTCGGCCGTCCCTCGTACGCAATGATGTATATAAATGATCCTAAACGCCGGGCTCGAGAAGAGGGCCTCCCCTATCCCGTTATGGCCCATCCCCAACCTTTAAAAATTCGAAGTGTATGCTATTCCGCCCGCGCCCCGAGGACATGTCCCGATGCGCCGTTGGTTTTTCCCAGAAAGACGCCGACGAAAGAGAGAGAGAAAAAAAGGAAAGATGAGCGATGGTCGACAAGAAGCGAAAATATCAGGCGAGAAGTTGTCTGCTATGTAGATACAGGGCGCCCTTTTTTTGCGCCGTGAAGATATGTATGCGAAGATAGTTGTATCAATGACAAATGGGAATAGTAGTAGGTTGACCGTGCCCACATGACAGGATCTCTAAGGTCTAGCCCAAGTGAGTAGACATGTACTGAGGCGTTGTCTGTGTAGGTAGCATACCCCCTTATGATAGAGGAGGTGCTGGCACGGAGTCGATGTAAGGAATTGGTAAATAGATAATAGGATATTGACTTCATCTCGCCGACGGGTCTCTCGGATCGTGGTGTTGGTTCCGCCGGCTGTTCTCATCACGGGCGGCCGCCCACTCAGCATTGCCGGTCTGCCGTCCGGGCCGCTCGGCGGGTAGCTTGTGGTCGTCGTTGGAAGAGGCTCGAGTGCGGCTTTCTCCCGGCGGAAGCGCCGGCGGTGGTACATTTCTCGGAGTAGGCCTGGGGACCATCCTGGTCACGGCCTGGGCGATAGAATTGATAACATACTGCCGCAGTTCCCGGTCTTCCCTCTGGTCTTCCTTCTCCAGCCGGAACCGGGTGTCCTTGTCCATATTCGCGCGTCTTATACTTTTGACTTCTTGCATGATGTAGAGCATGACTTCCTCGGGACACTTATTCCTCTCGAGCGCATGCTCCGTCTTGCGTACGTATCTCCGCGTGACGTCGGTCGCGCCGTCTATGCTGAAGGCGATGCAGTATGACATCTGCTTTCCCCAGCCTTCCGTGTACAGCCGCGGATTGTCCCACGCCTCCTCGCAAGCGTCGACGTGTATCCAGCGTTGCTTATGTTCCGAGTAGACCTCGGTCCAGACGTGGTCCTCGGCGTTCCACACCCAGCGCACGCGGCCACCAACCGCACGACATAACATGCTGAAGCAGTTGGCCCATTCTCCGACTCGGCCACGTCTTGTCTGTAGTAACCGCCAGACGTCGCTATACCTGGGAAATCGCTCGTGGCCCCCGCACTGCGAGCATTCATAGAGCTCGGCCCGCAACGCGCCACAGGCGTTTTCTTCGGGTGTTGGTCGGGTCATGCCCTTGGCTACCGTCGGCGACAGGCAGGCCGTACATGGCGGGTTGTTGACCCACGTGAAGAAGGACCGCCTGAACCATCTGCAAGAGTCAACTATTAGAATCCAGCGTTGACCCACACTCTAGCGGCGGCCGGCACATCATGGTGACGGGATGAGGAGGGGGGCGGATTATTTACCGTAATAACGCGCGAATGACACAGTCCTGGTATCCCCATTCCGGTTGTCGACCGTCACCCATACTCTCGGCCTGAGCCTGCAGCACTTGGCTCTCCTCCTCGGCCTCGCTGTATATCCTGTCCAACGGAATCGCCTGTAGTGCCTCGTCCAGGAGCCCGGGATTCTCGTATTTTGTCGGAGTTAGCGATAGGGATAGTATAAGGTTGCGAAACTTCTGCGATTCTCGATCGTGTGGAGCCGGGGGGGTCGGCATTAGAGGAAGATTGCGTAGGGATGAGTAAGACGGCGGGGTGGGTGGTTGATCTTGACGTTCATGAGACGTGGTTGGTCTCGCGGAATCTGAAGATGACGGGGCAGCCCGGAGATTCGCCGACGATGCTCGCCCTCTAGGTGTCGACGGTGAGCCGAGTCGTGATCGTGCGGATCGGAATTGCTCGATGTCGCTTATTCGTTTTTCTCGTAATAACTGCTCGAATTGAATGCGCAAGCCCTTAGCCCAGGCCTCGCCGTATTCGCCTTGGTCGTCCCCAGGGCCATTGTCGCGAGCGGCCATCGTCTCGCGATCTCGCAATTTTGCTGGTGAGGTTGTTTCCCGGTCCCGCTATGGAGGAAGTTCAAAAGAAACAATCGCCCTGTAAGGAATGTACCGGGACAAAAGTCTCCGGGCGGAAACAGGGTTCAGTCAGAAACGGCGGACGCAGACCAGACCAGACTCGACCAGATCAGGGTAGAGCAACGATTCTGTTGTGGAGAGTGTCTTGCTGAACAGCAGAGGACTGGTAGTCTGCGGTATCCCACGAGAAGCGGTCGTCCAATATGGAAGATAATGAGCGAAATTGGGGTCGTGCTCCTGGTCGTTATGGGGTAACGAAGACCACATTCGCTGGGCTTGACTAGACCAAAGTCCGACCGCAACTCTGTTCAAATGGTCACTTCATCCAGCTTCCCTCGAGATACGAATGGATATGGGTGGTGTTGTCGTCCCTAATCCCCTCTCGCCGCGTCTAGAACGAATTCGTGTATCGCAGTCGTAATCCGGGGTGAGAAGGCGGGAGGGAGACTGGCGGATGGGTTAGTTTCTCAGGGGATGACACGACGACTACGACTACGACTACGTCTCGATACCGCCGGGTTGTTTTGTGGCGGACGGAGGCTATGAAATCGCCGATTAGGTAGGGTAGGTAGGTAGGTAGGTAAGTTCCAGTGAGGCTGAGGATGTATGGGCAGCCGTTGTACTGCTGTAATCAGTTTAGTAATTGGGTCCAGGGCCAGGCAGGGTCACAAGCCGGGATGGTTTTTGTCGTGGATGGCCGGTTGTCGAGATAATAGAACATTGAATACATACAGTACAACTACACCAAGACCACCGTCGAGGTTCCGACTCTTTACAGAAACCTCATGAATTGGGTGGATTCGATGGGGGGGGTATGTGGTTGTTGTCTCGCTGCTGGTGTCCTGGAGAGTAAAATCCCGATTATGAGGAATGGCAGGGGGGGAAGTCCAGCAAATAATCGGCAGGTAAAGAAAGGTACAGGTTATAGGTACTTATGACACGGACATCAGAAACTGCGATATCGATTTGAGGACGAAAGTACAGTCTCTCGACAAAAAGGCACTACAGGTACAAGACTAGCGGAAGGAGGGCGAGGAGGGACATGGCAAAGGTTGCGTAGGCCTGACTCCGCACAGGTCCGGGGGCGTCGTGTACAGTGGGATTCTGAATGGTCGGCTGGTCGAATTAGGACCCTCTTTTCCTGACCTGGGTTGAGTTAGGACGCAAGCAAGCCCTCATTACGTCCAGCAAATGCAAAATGGTAAGAGAAAAGAAAAAACTACATGAGGGGGGATCAACCCGACCGTGTAAATTATGTGGGAAAATGCTGTTTCGCGGGCAGAATTGGACGACGTAAGCCTATGAGGAAAAGCGACGATCGAGACTCTGGCAATGGGGAAGTCGAAGCGGGCGGAGTGCGAATTCAAAAATCTTGGCGGTATTTGAACGCGCGTACTGCGGAAGCATGTAACCAATCAGCTAATATCGTTTTCATGTCGGGCCCTTCTGGCCGCCCACCGAAGTCCACCTGTGCAGTCAGTCCAGTCACTACCTATCTTGTAGATTAGAAGATTTACACGTATAATAACTAGGTGCCTGCGTGGGTATGCAATAGGCATACCTCGAGCAATGTGTTGGATGAGTGAGCAAAAGAAGGCCAAACCAGAGATGCCAGGATATGGATATCAACGAGGATAGACACTTGTATATCTATTATGTCTTCGTAGCATGCAGACTGACTGGCCCGAGAAGTTTCAACCCTAGAGTTGCCCAGGTGTTGTATTGCGCCTGTGTGTTGTGTTGCGTATCAATGGGTACTGGGTAGCAAAAAGTTCTCCGCCCAAAAAACGACCAACTGGCAATAAGCCTCATTCTGGGCCGACATTTGCGTGCGCTCGTCATATTCCTGGTTGTCTATCATTGACATCGGTTGCGCAATGTCCTGTCAATTACATTGCGCAACCCGACTTTTTCGACGAATGAGCCTACAATCTACAGAAGATTTCCCATCTTGCATCTATTGTATGTATCATAGAATCCAGTAGCAGAGCCGAAGGTCTCGGGCAACGGGGTTAATGCCGTTAGCAACTGCTTCATCGCCTATCCGCCATCAAAACTCATACCAGCATTTCCGCGACGTAGAATCACCTGAGCATATACATTAGATCTATATCATATATCATCCAAGTACTATGACGAGGCCTTTCCATTTCTAGCCTTCTATTCGCTTGCACTGATGAGTGGGCCGCCAATGCCGAACATAAAATGCACACTTTCCACATAGGGAAGTAGATTTTTCAGAACTAATCAAAGCCCAACAAGAAAATGCAAAAAGTAAAGGAAAATCATTATTATGATCAGCGTTAGCAGGAATTTTATATTTCAAATTTTATTCTTGTCCTTTTTATATTTTACCTTGTGGGAATTAAGATTTAAGTTCTAACTGCCTTATAAAAGTGTGCATTCTATTTTTCGGTGGTGGCTGATGGCCTGGAGGTGTTTCCACCCTCTCAAGAGGATAGTATAATACACAGCTGGATTTCCATTACACCATCGTAGGATTCGTGCTACCTTGACAGGTACCCTGCCTGCCTCTCCGCCCAACACACCTGGAAAATATAATATTCGAAGCCCCGACACATGCCTGATGGAGAATCTACCCAAAGAACAAAAAGTCCTTGCGGAGTCAAGTACCATTGGTTGGCATGAGCATGTGGGGAGGGGGCGATGACGAGGCTTCGCTCATTAAAGAGTTGTGGCTGAAGTTACCTAATCGGGCTTAGACACCCAGACATCGTAGTCAGGTATCAGCTTCGAAATAGACTCCGGCTGCCGTCTCATGATCTCGTTACCTACATAAGGAGGTAGAAATATAGAGCAAGTCCGGCGGTGATATTCCTTGTGTCTTCGTCACACTCGGCGTCTACTCCCCTATCGTCTTTAACTGCTTGGCCGGGATGATTATAAAACTACATCAACCTAGGTCTTTGTTTCATACTACGCGGCAATTCGTCTTTCGGGTCACGATGGTGCAAATATTATCTTAACAACCTCATACTTCTCGATGGCGGTATGCCCATATGGCCTGATCCTTCAATCTCCTTTTTGGCGGCCGTCTCGCTTACCACAGTCTGGCACTGGCTCTCCCTTTCGGCTTATCACAACTGCTCGGCGCAGTGTTACAGTTACCTGTCGATTGAAGAGAGCATCTCTGAACGGGGAGCCCGTCCATCAACCGGGTGTCTCTTATAATTCCTGATCGCCTCTTACACCCCCACACCGAAGAGCACACCCTCGAATAGAGTCCTCTCCCGTAGACGCTTTCGCGCACTCCCATCTCCATTAACTTAGGGATGTTACGGATGCCATGCACACCGGAGTCTGCGTGCTTGCATGGCCGCGACTACCTAACGCAAGTTCTCGAAATCCCTTGCTACTGGCAAATCAGGAGGCCCCGACGGCATGACTTGATCCTGTCCGCGTTTCATACCACATGCGCCTCCTTCGAGTTTTGGCCACAAATTCTCGAGATATCAAGGAGAGCTAATTGATGAGCCTCGAGACACTGCTAAACACTTTTCTTTACCTTTTCAACGATCCCACCCGGTCATCGTCTAGTAATGTATCTCCCCGCATGCAAGAGTCGGCATTGCTGTCGATCACGGGCGGGTCCGGATACTCCCCAGATTTATGACTCGAGTAGCAAGAGCTGGACCCCAATGGCTTGCGCGTCCTCCTCCGTCTATCTTTTCCCCTTGTGCATTCAGGATTTCGTAACTATCTCTGGAACTGTGAGCTTTTTTGTGTCTTGTCCAACAGCGAGGAGATGCGACTTCAGTGCTTCCCGTCGTCATTGCCTGCCTTTGTCGGATCCAAATCTTGCTAGAACCGAAATTCACTTTCATCGCCCTGTGGGTTTGTGCTAACTGGTTGATAGCCGCTTGAGCTGATTCTAACCTATGTTACCCGTAGGAGTTCTTGAATAACCGGGGTTCATTTGAAATATCTCTGTGTAAGTCATCAGGTCGCTGGTCGCATCGCTCAATAACTGTAGATTGGCTCCTCGTCCCTGATTGATTTCGTTGGATAAGTTAGATACATCTCTGTTCTATCTATACTATATCGATCCGTCACTAGCCAACGGAGAGATATGTCTGACTCTCATGGAACACCCCTCGACTGGCCGCCTGGCTGTGCAGAACTGGCGTGCTAAACCCGGTACACTAGGTAGGAAGCCAGGGGGAAATCTCGGAAAAGTGGCAATATCGACGACAGCAGTGATGACGATATCATCAGCATCATTCCAGCTCACCGCCAACTTATCGTTAGGAGGCGAGAACGACTATCCTCGCAGATTTATTCAACCGATCTAGATATGATCACCCAGATCTGCTAGCTAGACGATAGGCGGCAAGTGAAAACTGGCGACTACCCGGATCCTCTCGGTCTGCCTCGCTTTTGTCTGTGACGCGCGTCCGGTCGCTCTACTTTTCTTTGCGTGGAAACTGAGGGGGCAGGGATTGTCATTTCCTGGCGCCGGGCTGCTCTCGAAGACGCAGACCGTGCCTTGCGCGCGAGCCCCAAGAAACCAACTCGCATCTTGCTGGATATCAAAGTCCCCCTCACCGCTAGGCGATGAACTAGAACGCCTAAAATCATGCTCCATCACGTAGTATATAACAAGTGCGTCTTTGTATATTCATACCGCTGTCGGCGAAATCAATATGTAGTATCTGGTCCGGGAGGTTGGCGTCGCGTAACCTAAAGTGCAGGCGTGTTTGATCCTCCAGTCCCCTACAAAGTGCGACATATGCGACTTGGCATACGACACTGTGACTAAGTAACAACCGTCATACCTATTTGCCGGTCGGTATTACTCAGCTGAGCTGAAAAGCAGGCCGCTCAATCTGCGCGGTCCAGTTTTTCAGCCCCGAGCTAATCAAGAGTTGAGCTTCTTCCGCTGCTGAACTTGGATGCCCACCCAGGTGTCTTTTGTCGGGGTATGGGCAAGGAAACGGGCGTATTTTGATTGAAGCCGCTGACAATCACAATGGACACAAGATCTTTTTTTTTTTCATGGAAAAAGGTGGTACGTATGAATGCACATATCTCCTATGCAACACAGATGGCGGAGGTCATATATGTTGCCAAGTCCGCCCCAGGAATGACGGGTAAACCCCGTTCTCTCCGCCTACGCATTGTCCGAGGCGGCGTGGAGTCGAGACCCGGGTACTCGGGAACTTCGCCCAGCAGCGAAAAGTCCGCATGTGCCTCAGATTTGCGGGTCTTCCCCAACGATAGAACGCAATGATGGCATCTGTGCTCAGCGGAGCAGTCCGGAAACGTCAAACGAGATGCATTGATTACTGTATCGTATAATGAAGCCAGAGGCGAGACAGCAGGAGCATCATGGATAACTGCGAGGTACATCCTTGGTGCAATTAAGACCATGCCTTACGGAGCACCTGGATACCTAGGTGAGTAGGCATGTATGTAATCGAGAGCTACCTATGTAAGAGTATGGACGGTTTACCAGTTAGAGAGTGATTGAGGGCAGGCTCGTCAACGGCAACGACCCAGACCAAGCAGTCACACTAATTGAGGTGGCATTCGCTTCCCATGCCTAGACATGGAGGGCAGGCATACATTAGGAAGTGAATACTTACGTACTCCCACAGCGGGGTATGCACATGGGCTGATGGGACGACGAAACCGGAAAGGAACGACCGCCGGACTACGCAAGCCCTCCTCTCGCGACGCCCGCCCATTTTACATTGCATACTCTGCGTGGGACCGACGAGACTACTGAAAAAGCACACGACCTTGCAGCATCACACGTTGTCCAGATTGCCGACCTAACATGATAGACGACGCCTCGGACCCAATTAGATGGTGTCCAGCTGCTCTGCTCTCGGTTCTACGATTTGCCGTGTGCATGTAAGTCTCTACTTAGGTTGAGGATGGCATCGTCAGTATCATCAAACCCAATCCATGGCATACCCCGGTCTGCGAACAGTGCGTACGTCGTACGTACGCACGCGTAACCCGAATTCCTACTGCACATGCTGACCGGAGGGACATCTCGGTGGCCGGGATGCATGTGCTCCGAGACGATATGTTGCGGGGCATATCCCATCTACCGCTGTTGGAATCGCCGTAGGGGAGAGTCCAGCTGCGTGCTAAGAGGCCCCAATTCTGATTCCTCCCTCTTTGCTTATAATGATATCATCAGCATGGCTCCGCGCGGCAGAATGATGCTTATCAAGATTATCACCGTCCGGTAGACTGTCTATGTCTAGACTGCTGCCTTTTAATGGCGTGGTTGGAGACGGCGGCGGTATCTCTTTGCCTTGTTCGCCACCTCTGCGGGCGCCGCGGTGGGCGCAAGGCTGAAGTAGCAAGGCTCCTCTCCTATTCTGCCCACCTTCTCCATTGCCAACAAAACTCACTCACTCGCAGATGCGTCGCCAGATGTTCCTCGGTCCTACTACGGGGCTAAGAAATCTCACGATGATTTAACTCTCTCTGAAAAGCAGTCCCCCCTCCCCTTTCCGGGGTTAGTCAAAGGAATGCCCTCCGTCATCATCACGGGCTCGAGCCGGCCGCTCATGCACACAGCAAGGGCGACCACCCAGTGAGTCGACTGCGTGCCAAGCCTGACGTGTCGGCCCAACATCGCGACGGTGGCATGCACGAGCATGAGTGCGTACGTATGTATGCCCTATTGTCGAGCTAGGTCCGAAAGTGAGGGCGCGAGGAGGTGGGAGAGTTCGCTGTCGCTTCCACGTTAGGCCGGGAAAAGGCCGCGGAGGGGGAGACGCGTCATCACAGCCCTAAGCAGAATTAAAGTTGTCCGCGATCAGACGCGCGTTACGCGGGACCTCGTTCGGGATTTTGTCGGTGGTCGATTGTATGGTGGGTTTGCCTGGAGGGAGAAGGGCCGGTATTTCCTCTCCCTATTTAGTTGGTATGGGTCTGACAGATAGATGCCCGAGTCAGTCGGAACGAGGGGAACGCCGTCCCATGGTACGTTGGTGTGCTCACAGAGGCTTCTGATTAGTGGCGGTATCACACTCCTCCAATACATACCATTACGATGGCCGTGCAGCAGCATACGCGTACTACTACTTCCTTCTTTGGTAAGCAACCAAACGACGGCAGTGAAGGAACCAGCCTCTCTGCACGTTAGGTATCGACTCCCAGCGTCCACTATACTGTTTGCCTCCCTTTCTAGGCATTATGGCCGGGAGAACCTCACCGGTCTTCTAATCTCTCCGCATGTTTTTCTGGATGCCTAACCCTGTACCTACGCCATAGCTTGCCGTCAAGGCTAACAACGCAGCAGGCGAAGCGCTGGTTCGTGGTATGTCGTGGGGCTGTCTGGTACACTACCTACAAACCCGGAGATCCAGAGATGTCAGGCGCTGATGCTATTACGTGCCTTGATTTTGTCGTCTTCATTTTCGTATGGGCAATACTGGATGCCGGCAGGATCAAATATGTAGACGGGCACGGCACCCGATGGATGAACCGCAAGCTTGCGGGAAAACTATCGCTTGCCCATCTGCCACTACAGTTGCCTACCATATGTATGTAGGTATGGCTTCACATCACCGAGCGTTTCATTTACTCAAATCTTCCTATTCAAGCAGGGCGTCGACTACGATGAAAATCTCTGCATCCGTCCGAGGCCGCTCCAGAACCTGTGTCCTGACGATCCTGCTGCGTAAGAGAGTCGACGGCACTGGCGATAGGAATGCCCACTACTTAAGGTAGGCATCGCTAGCAAATGGCAATGTCCCATGGCCTATTATCAACGCGGACTTCGTCATGTCCTAAGTCGGAATCTGCCAGCCCTATCTAAATTGGATATCACATACGGTGCCGAGCCAAAAGCAGAGTGCCTCCACCGTTGTCTCCCTGACAAGAAAATGCCTTTTCATCCGCCCTCCCCATCATCCATTGGACCAGCGCCACCTAGGGTCACCACGGAAACCCATTACCCCATACGCAGGATCGGTTTGCATTCAACCGTTCGTCATCCCCTGATCCCCGAATCCATTCAAACAGGTGACTTCTCGGGATTGTCGTCCGCCTTGCCCCACCTCGCGGTCTCGTCGCCGCCGACCCACTCCTTCTCGACGTAGCCGAGCTCTCTCTTGACCTCGGCGACCTTGGTCTCGTCGCCCGTGTTCTTGCCCATGTTGTCGCTGATCTTGATGGCGGGGTTGCCGGCGGCGGAGCTCAGCTTGATGACGATGTTGAGGGGCACAGACTTGAGGCCCGTGGCCCGCTGCACGAAGTCGTTGGTCAGGAACGTGCCGACGCCGAACGTCGGGCAGAACCCGGCCTCCTCGGAGATGCGCTTGTAGTGGATACACTTGTCGATGTCGAGCGCGTCCGAGAAGACGATGGTCTTATCCCGCGGGTTGAAGCCCTGCCGCTCGTAGAACTCGCGCATCAGACGCACAAAGTCCGCGGGGTCGCCGCTGTCCTGCCGCACGCCCGTGAACACCTCGGCGTAAGTCCGAGGCCCCGTGGCCGGCTGCTCGCCCCCGTCCGGGACCGGCAAGTTGGGCGTGTCGGGGAGGTAGCGGACGGGCTTCTCGAAGGCCTTAAGGAAGGCCTCCGTACCGAAGGTGTCGGTCAGAGCGATGCCCAGCACGCCCTCGCCGAAGCAGCCTAGCCACCGGCGCAGCGCCTCCTCGTTTGCATTGGTGTAGTCGTTGGTGATGGCCGCGATGCCCATGAACCACTCATGCGCTACCGTGCCGATGGGCGGGATTTTGAACCTCATCGCTAGGTGCACGTTGCTGGTGCCCGAGATCCTGCCGGGTAGGCCGCGCTTCTCGCCGTCCCTGTTAGCCCGGACCAGGCCCCGGAACACCAGGGCCTGCGTGTGGTAATCCCTGCGCCGTCGCGTGCCGAACTCGGACACGACGCAACCAGCTTCTAACAGGCGCATGCCCTTCTCGTACGCCTTCTGCTCCTGCCCGTCGTAGTCCCAGTCCGTGTCCATGAACTTGAAATAGGCCTCGGACGCAAGGGCGAGAAGAGGGATTTCGTAGAGGATGGTGTCGACCCATTTCCCGCGGATCTCGATGTGTATGTCGCCCAGGATGTCGTCTGCGCCCGTGTCCTCGCCTACGGGACTGAATGTCGGTTTGAGCTGTTCCCTCGGCGACAGGCGGAAGTCCTTGAGGAAGTCAAGATAGGCGGGTGATAGATATGTACAGTGTTCTTTCAAGAATCGAAACTCTTCATCCGAGAGTGAGATATTTCCTAGCTCTGTAAAAATAAAAATAGGGTTTTCAGTCAGCGAATCATCATGACTCCAAGGGCATAGGTGTATTTTCGAGGGAGGAGAACCTACTGTTGATTTGGTCGGAGAGCCAGGAAAAGGCCTTTCTTGACAGTTTCTTCTCTGGCGTTCGGTTCGTAAAGGAGTACGTGACAGGTACGTCTCGATAGTATTTAAAGACGGCGCATTGCATCGTGAGCTTGTACAGATCCGTATCGAGGAAGGAGTAGACCCCCTCCGGGAAGGGGTTGGACGAATTGAAATCCATGTTGCGAGATGACGCGCGAAAGTCAGATGAGAAGGGTGGTTCCTCAATAGCACAACCCGTAGCTTTTCTATTCGCCTAGCTCAGTAGATAGGCTAGGCTTGTATAATCGTTATTGAGACTGTTACCAGGGAGGCTGTCGCAGCTGTTGCGCAAAAGATGCAACCGTGGAAACAAAGCAGAGAAGGGTGTGGTCGATTACTCTGTGTCAATTGATGGGCATACAGTGTTTCTATAGCGCCGAGATAGGTTCGGTTTTGTCCCTACCTACCTAGGTTGTGCTCACAAGATGTAGAAAGCAAGAACCTGCACATGAACCAAAAGAGGTATTTTATATCTACCTAGGTCAGTCAGTATGATATCTGGTTAAGTAGGTATAGGCAACGGCTGATTATAGGAAGCATAAAACGGCTCAATCGATTGGCCAGCCCTGCAGATGGAAATCCCACAGCTATGGCATACCTGCTACGTAAGTAAGTATCTAGCATTGAAAAAGAGGCTCAAGAGCCACAATCGCCTGCAATATTTCTGTAAGTGGTGGCAGAGCTTTTGGCGGGGTAATGGACCGGCATATTTGACAAGTGACGTGACTATTTAGGGGACGTGGGGTTCTATCAATTGAGCACCTAGCACAGACCATACCTTAAACTCAAGGTTGTGGGCGCGAGAGCACGCCTACATGAGATGCACATATGCACATGGATACATGCAGGTTGATAATCGATAAGCGATAAGGAAAGAAAAAGTTCGGCGTCTGGGGCCCGGCCATTGGAGCTGCAAACGAATTACAAGGACCCAAATCTTAACCGTTCAACTTGGCTCTTCTTGCGACAATCTCTCATGTACGCAACGCCAGCACCGTCTGAGAAAGAGGAGAGCAGCTTAATCCACAAGCAGGGTTACGCCGAGTTTTAAGGCGTCTCCCCCCATTTATAATAATGGATATCCATCGCTGCCGTTTCGTACCTTATCCTCCCTCTGCCATCAACGCCGTCGCCTTCTCCCACCCTTATGTCGCCGGCGTACAAAAGTCCGCCCTAGTACGGTTAGCGGTCGGCCGAGCCAATGGTGACATCGAGATATGGAACCCACTGAAGGGTCAATGGCATCAAGAGATCATCCTTCACGGCGGCAAGGATAGGAGCATCGACGGGCTGGTCTGGGTGAACGAGCCTGATCAGGTACTGCAGGATGGTACCAAGATGATCGGGAGGTCGAGACTGTTCAGTATCGGCTATACTAGCACCATCACAGAGTGGGACCTGGAGAAAGGGCGCCCGAAGAAGCAGGCTAGTGGAATACATGGCGACATCTGGTGTCTGGCAGCCCAACCGCTTGTCGACCCGTCCAAGAGCCGCGACAAGACCCAGGCGAACCGAGTCGCCCAGACCGGAAAGAAGCTGGTTGCGGGAACGATTGATGGAAGCCTGGTTCTTTATTCCATTGACGACGACGATCTGCAATTCGATAGGGTGCTAGTCAAGTCTTCCTCGAAGAAGACCAGAATGGTCAGCATGACTTTCCAGAACCGCAACGTCGTCGTCGTCGGCTGCTCCGACAGCGCCATCCGAGTCTACGATATGCGCAACGGGAATATGCTGAGCAAGATGACCCTGGGCTCCGACCTTGCCGGTGGCGCAAGGGAGATCATTGTCTGGTCTGTTAAATGCCTGAACGGCCGAGATATAGTGTCCGGAGATAGCACGGGGCAGGTTTGCATCTTTGATGGCAAGACCTATACACAGGCGCAACGACTGCAGAGCCACAAGCAAGACGTCCTATCACTGGCGACGAGCGCCGACGGGTCGACTATTGTGAGCGGCGGCATGGATCGCAAGACCGTCCTCTACCGCCGGACGAGAGGCTCTACATCAAGATGGGGGAAAGTCTGGCATAGGAGGTATCACAGCCACGACGTCAAGACTATGGCGTCGTTTGAGGGCCTAGGGATGAGCGTTGTCGTGTCGGGAGGTTAGTACGGGCTGTGATCATGCTACACTTAAACTGGCGAATGCTTACGTGTGACAGGGCCCGACGCGAGCCCTATCGTGTTGCCGCTACAAGAAGCCGGCATGGAGAACCATCGCACTCTGCCATGTCTCCCCCAGGACCCGCCGTTACGAAGCGCTGCCAAGGCCAGGCTGATTGTGAGCTGGTGGGAGCGCGAAGTCCATATTTGGCGATTGAGACAACCGCTGAACGACCTCGTAAACGTATCGGATGGGGAGTCGGCCGTCGCAAAGAACCGAAAACTCCTTGCCCGGATCCTCATCAAGGGTGAAGCCAACATCACATCAGCAGCCATCAGTGACGACGGGTCCCTACTAGTGGTGTCTACCAGCTCTGATATCAAAGCGTTCCACCTCAAGTCTCGAGGTGATGCCCGGAAAGAGGAGCTGAGGATTTCCAAGGTCGAGGTGCCCGAGGCCGCTGCGGCGCAAGGGGCAACAAGGATACAGGTCTCTCCAGATGGGAAATGGTTGTGTCTAGTTCAAGAAGGCAGTAAAGTATGCGCATTCCAGCTAGTCCAGGATTCCTATTCGGAGAGCAAACCGGCTATTCACCCCAAGGCGATACGGTTACAACGAATCGGACGAAAACTCCCCAAGCACATCGCATTGGGAGGTCTCGGACAATACGAGAGGACAGTATCTCACATTTCCTTCTCCCCAGATAGCAGGATGCTGGCTGTCGCCGATTTAGCCGGCTACATCGATACTTGGGTCTTACGCGATTCTACGCAAAGGCTACAAGATGATATCGATGATAGTGAGAATGAGTCAGCTTCAGATGCCAGTGGGTCTGACAATGAGAATGATGGTAGTGGCATTCCTAGCGACGGCGTTCGGTGGGTGCGGAACCCGAATGGGGCTCTTATCCCTAGATTGCATGCGGCACCAACTGTACTCTCCTTCTCAAATCATATCCCAGACACTACGATACGTCCGCAAGGAGTTAGAGATCAGGAACATCCCGATGACTATATTCTCCTTGCCATCACCGCCAAGCCACAAATTCTGCTTCTGAATCCTGGTGTCGGCTCGATAACCGCGTGGTCCAGAAGGAACCCCCTCTCGCGATTCCCGGTCGAATTCCGCAATATCCGCGACCTCGTCAAAGGTGCCCTCTGGGAAGGCGACCGAGTCTGGCTGTACGGGAACAACTTCCTCGTGATGCTGGATCTCACCAAAGACATCGTCGAGGCCGGTCCCGAAGGCAAGCCGTCCTCCGCCATGGTCAGCGCCAACGGGCAGCGGGGAAAGAAGCGCAAGCGAGGTCCGGATACCGGCGCTGGCAATAAGATGGGGGTCGGCGCCCTGGGGCCGACCAAGGTCGTCCGCCACGTCCGGGGGCAGACGGACGAGGAGCTCTCGCTCGACGCCCCTGCCGCCGCTGGCCCCGACCCAATGGACACGGACGCGACGAGCGGCCCGGGCGAGGAGGAGAGCGACAGCGAGGATTCGGAGGACGAGCGGCGGGGCGAGCTGGCCCTCCTCCGCGGGGCGCAGGGCAGGAAGAGGGAGTCCGAGGGCGCCGGCGATATCGCATTCTGGTGCACCTACAAGTACAGGCCTATCCTCGGCATCGTCCCGCTTCTCGCTTGTTGTGACAGACCGGCGGAGGAGGGCGCGGGCAGGGTGGCCGGAAACGGTGATACTGATATCGCGTACGTGAACGGGAACGGAGAGCAGCCGAGGAGGAGAATGCTCGAGGTGGCTATCGTGGAGAGGCCGTTGTGGGAGGTCGATATGCCAGATCGGTATTTTGCTGATGGCGAGTACGACCGGTGAGTGAGCGAGCAGTCAGGGCTGCGGTTAGTAGGTGAAAGGGGTCTGTTAATAGGAGAGAATGAGGTGGTGCTGTAGCGCTGTACGTGGACGGGTGTGAGATGGATGAGTAGGAAGGGAAGAGGGCGCGGTATACCACGCCCCCGTGTTTATAGAAAGAAAGACATGTGAGGTAGAAAGTGGGACTTCGTCGAGTGAGCTGGGGGGTTCATCGTGGCGTGACACATAGTTAAACTCAGGGATTGATTGTAAGAGGTAATGGCCTAAGGGTTGACTACCTAAGCAATGCCGGGAGGAAGACGTTATTATCCATCGGCCCTAGGGGTTAATGACTGGTTCATTCAAACAGCGTCGTAATGAGGACGACCCGGCCCGTGACTTCCCTCCTGCTGCGGTCCTAGAGGTAGATCCCGACTTATCCAAAGCAGTCGGTTCTGGACCGGTTTCCATCTCCTGCCAGTTCGGGCCCCTTTGTTTCAACCGTACAACGCGTGTAGGTTCTCTTCCGTTTCCCTGCGTAAGGTCCGCAAGTCTAGGACTTAATACTTATGTAAGAAAAAAGAAAAGGTCATACCCTATACTCGCTTCGTGCGTTGCAGACCGTTATTGCATACTCAAGACTGCGCCGAAAGGGACTGCCAGGAGTTGCAACGGAGCATCTGCGGCGATGTATCGACCAATGAACAAAACTTCGACGACGGGATCTCGCTCGAACGACATTGCTACATATGTATCCCTTCCAACACCTCGTCTTCTAGCTCTAGTTAGGAGACTTGCAGGATTCCGCTGCCCAGCGTGTCCGCTTACTTACTGACACGGAGGTGGTATCTGTGAGATATGTACTACCTTTGTTCCCCTCAAAGGGGAGCCTTAGTGGACGCGCCGGCCTTCTGCATGACCACGTGCCGTGTATGTTCTCGAGCCCCCCGGCTCCCGTTCTGCTTTCTCGTCTTGACGCCGTGCTGTTACTCATCATCGGGCCCATCTACTTCATATACGCTGAAGAGCAGGTAGTAGTGTATTTGCTCCTGCTCCGTTTTGCAACGAGCTCCTCAGTGGGCCGTGTGTTCGCACCGGTTGTACCGTTGGTTTAAGTAAGGGCTACGATTATTGGTTTTATTTTGAGATTTTCTAGTTCATCATTGAGAATATGTGTCTGATTCCACTACGAGCGGCCTTGATTGTCGTGTTTGCCGCGAGCTACACAGATCCTGTGATAGAGACTGAGAGTAGAGACTTGTCGAGGTTTAACAAAGAGGACATAATTGAACATTTTCCGAACCGTACATTCGGCTAAATGCTCGGGCAAGCATCGATTCTCGCCCCCCAGGATTATATACCCCTCTAGGAGGGAGCGTGACTGAGGCCACGGCGCCTGGCTTGTATCTGCTCAGTTCAACCTGCCATGCCGCCTTTTTTGCAGAGGAGTCTGACCTCAGTAAAGACAGACTATCTGTATTAGCATAACAAATATCAAGGAATTATCCTGGCCCAGTATCTAGCTAGAATAATCCCCCGGTTTTTAAGGTTATGCCAATTATTCCATGTCGAGGTCGTAGGCCTGCCTAGATTCACAAGCAGCAACCGCAACCATATGTTCCCGCCGCATGACCAGTCATTCCGTCCACCACATTGCCTACTTAGGTGGTAGGAATTCTTCCATATGTTTGACCTGTCGATTAAATCGCACAAACTTTTAGAGATCTCTCCCGCTTGGTTGTTGCGATGGCTAAGTGCCAGTTTGGGACTCCTCGTGTACGAAACCACTAGATTCCTCTTCATGCTCAGTCATCTTCTATAACGGAATTCTCCACCGTTTCGTCTTCGTCAATTGGGTGCATAATAGGTGCACCTTCCTCGCCCTCGCTGTCCACGTCGCGAGCTGGGTGACGATAAGCGTCCTCGTCATCGGTGGATGGAGAGTGGCGGT
Source organism: Monosporascus cannonballus (assembly GCA_004154925.1). Lineage (NCBI taxonomy): Eukaryota > Fungi > Ascomycota > Sordariomycetes > Xylariales > Monosporascus > Monosporascus cannonballus. The sequence continues at coordinate 689,858 of QJNS01000004.1, forward strand.
GATTCGACGTTGTATTAGAAGCAGGGGTAGGCTTCTTGGCCACTCCTGGCACGACCGAGTCGAGTGCGAGACTCTCGAAGTGTGTTAGGTAGGGGAATCTGCAAAACACCTTGCCACCGCGGTGCTTGCAATCCGCTCTTTGGCAGACATGCCCGTATATGCAGTTAGCATTTCTGCAGGCACCGCGCTTCGGGCAGGGCATCGACCGCGATAGTAATTCTAGTGCCGGCTTAAGATCGTCTGGGACTGGGTTATGGTCGTATTCGCAGCGCTCATTTTCGCACGATCCCGCCAGGTGTTTGTTGTTGCAAAGCTTTCTATTCTCGGAGCGTAGTTTGAAGCGAGCCATAACTTCACTGCTTGGGGGAGGTATGTAGACGTCCAGGCGGTGTTCCGTCTGGTTTATGGCCACATAACCTTTTGGTATCTCATCGTTTCTTGGTAACAACGAGAACTCGTTCCTCATATGGGAAAGATCCGAATTAGAATTCTCACGGGTGCTTGCGCTCAGTTGATCGACAACGCGACTGAAGCTGTTGCTAGGGTCATTCTCGGGTTTGGCAGCCCTGCCTGTCTGAAATGAAAACTGCCTAGTGTCGATATGTTGGTTCTTGCATCCTTTCCCGTATTTACATTTGCCGATCTGATAGAATTGGCAAATCTTCTGCCCGTCGCTTGCTGGTGACGTCGTGGCTGCTGGTGAAAGAGCCGCTCCCAGGGGTTTGCTTGGGCCCCACGACACGCCAGGTTTATAAACCGAATCGAGAGGAGCCGTGCGGAAGACGCCGGGCAGCTCTTCGACGTTCATTCCTAGCTTCGCAAACTCATCATGGAACCGAAGGCTGGGTGTGCTGATAAGGGTGAACCTGTCCCTGTTGCCCCTGTAAGGTATGAGCTCCGAGACGTAACCCACGTCGTGGCAAGCGGCGAAGTATATGTGCTTGCATTGGGCGTTCTCGGCGTACAGGCGTAGCATGGCCCGCAGCTTGAAATCGGCATTCTCCTTAAGCTCCCCAGCATCAACAAAGTCATTAAGGCCGTACGATCGGTTGAAGCCTGCTGTAAATGGGGCAAGCGAACGCTTCTCTGCGCCGCACAGGCCGACTTTGTACAGAGCCTTGGACAAGCCTACGAGATTCGCATACGCGCGAACCATGATCTCACAGCCCTCGAGCCCCTTGCGTCGCAAGCTGTGCTTGACGGTATCGTTCAGTCGCTTCGCAGCTCTGCTTCCCCCCTCGGTGCCGTCACGAACCAGCTCGTCATCGAAAACATAGCCATCTCCATCGACGAGGACCAGAACAAAGGGGTTGCGTTCCTGGCCCCGGGCCATCTGCTTGTAGCGCTCCCTTCCTTCTCTCTCTTCTTCATAGTCGCTCTTCAGGCGCTTGTAATCCTCGATGAGATTTGCATAGCGCTCCAAGATGTCCGGGAGAGTATCGCTTCTCTTGTAGTCGGCTAATTGCTTAGCATTATGTTCGATTTCCTGATCGCTCAGCATTGTGGCAACACGTGACCTCTAGCCCGCAGCCCACACTCCCAAGGCGATGCATACGCCCAACCCGAATTCAGAAATTCCACGAGAGCAACCGCATAAATAGACACTGGAGACGGTATGCCAAAGAATAAGAAGAAGTTCCTGAAGAATTCTTGTCTCAGATATTTCAGCCTAGCAGGCGAGACATCTATGCTAGGTACTTTTAAGGCAAAGAAACAGAGTTTTGCAAGATGTCAAGACGGAGCAACAATCGGTGAAGAATGCAGTGTTGTCAAGATGTAAGTTACCGAGCGCTATCGATAGCGGCGAGCCTTATCGATAACTCCTAAAGCTGACCAAGGTATAACGCTAGGGACCAATTAGGGAAGAGGGGCTGGCTGACCTTAGCGGCTGCCCACAACTACCTAACCTAAAGGCTACAAATGAGCTCTCTTTCTTATACTACAATCGGTGTCAGTTGCATGTGCAATGTGCCTTTTGATTTAGTCATTTCTTGCATTGTTAGGGCAGCTCCAGGTTGATTGGCAATCATTACACGAGCCAACTTACTACCTAAGCTCAATGAAAGGCACATTTGGGTTCAAGCCATATTTTCCAGGCTGAGCCAAATACACAGAAAATCTTTACACGATATAATTTGCACGATAGAGACTATACCCAGTAATCTTCGAACAAGATGACTGATCCCATGGTTTTCACGGTTACCTAAGCTCAATAAGCTCCCGATTCTTTTTAGGGAGTGAGTCTAAGGCTTACAAATTCTGAATGGCTCGAATATGAGCAGTGCCTTTGTTTTAACGTAGTGAGCTTGCGAACGAAATGGACGAAGATTATTACATCGAAAATCTCGTTTTCTTTAAAACCGATTACCATATTTTAATTTTAATACTCCAAATAAGAAAATTTTAGCAATATTTACTCTAACATTACTGCTACCTAATACGTCTCCGTATTAATTCTTTTTATAATTACTTATTAATTTATTATATAATAACAAGCTTATTTATCTTTTTAACGGCAATAATGCAGTAGTTGAAATAATTCTTTTAACAGTTTTCGATTTAAAATAAAAAACTAAGTTTTTCGTAGACGTTTAAATATACTATTAATGTTTTTTCTATAAAAACTAATTAGATTAATGTTATAAATAAATAAATAAAAATTATCTACTATTAGAAAAAATGTTACAGCTAGTATTTTATCACTTTAAAGCGGATATATAATTTTTATAAACTTTTAAAATTTACAATAATATCGATATAATAGTGTTAAATATATGAATTAATTTATGTACTTTCTACGAAGTTAATATTTATTTAAATATTATAGTTTAAATCGAAGTAAAACATTTTTTGAAATATAAAGTATAGTATAATTATTAAATTTAATATTTTTTATTACAGTAATATATTAAAATTTTTTAAATCAAAATTATACAATATATTTCAATTTTTTTAATCTGATTTTAAAAGTAATTAAAACTATTTATAATTTGTAATTCTTTGCTTAATATTAATTTGAAAAGTTTATATATGTAATTATTAAGAAATATCGATTTTATTAAATTTTTATATAAACTAAAAATAAGTTTAACTTTATTTTTTAGGTTAAGTTAAATATACGAAAAATTATTAGACAAAGAATATTGAGGTTTAAGATATATTTTCTAAGCTGAGCTAAATATATAGAAAACTATTTGATATATAAGATTTTAGTAGTAATAGCTCAAATTCTTTAAAAAAGAGAGACAGCGAAGACGCTGTCAATTAATAGATATAGTACAAAAGTCTTGACGTCATCAAGTTCCCAGGACCTGCCATATCACCATTAAACGATATAATTTGCACAATAAATACTATATCTAATATTTTCGAACACGATAACTGATTTATGGTTTTCACGATTAGAATAGATTGTATCTCAGTTCTATAAAGCCTCACTCTAAAGTCGACTGCTGGGTCTTCGTAAGTATGCTATTTCTCGACTGATATCAATAGAAAATTATTATACGATATAATTTACACGATAAGTATTATACTTAATATCTTCGAATACAATAACTAATTAATAATATCTACGATTAATTAAACTTTATATTAGTTTTATTTATTATTTACGAAATTTACGTAATAGAATTTGAAAATATTAAGCGATATATAGTAAGTGTGAAATATATTTAAAAAAAACTTTAAGAAATTTCGTTAATTTTAATCCATTTTACGGCTTTTATATATTTTACTAAATTAATTGCTATATTGCCTAAGTTTTAAATTTAATATTAATAATTTTTAATAAAATCTTTATAAAAACAACTTTATTTATAGTGCTAAACTTTTATAAACTATTGACTCGATTAAAATTATTAACATTTATAGATTTTAAAAATATAATTTTTAAAAGCTAGTTCTCGTTTTCAAGTTGCGAAACTGAATTAATTTACAAAAATCAAAATAAACGGTTATGAAAAATATATCTAAAATTATTAAATGTTTATTATCTAAGCTTAAATAAATTAATTTTTTTTATGAATTATAAAATACTAATCTATATATTTTAAAATAATGTATGTTAAAACATACGAAGAAATAGTTACTAAGTTACTTTAAATTTAAAAAACTGTTTAAGCTGTTAGTTAAAATTACTATATATAATAGTTTACTATTTTTTAAAAAAATGTAAATGTATAAAGAGAATTAAAATAAATAATAAATTACTACGTTAATTTTTAAACTTTTATTATATAAAAAAGCTGAATAAATTATCTTTCGCAATCTTTTTTAATTTGTATATAATTTAAACTTCGAAAGTTCTAAAACTATTATTATTTCTCTATTTTACTTTTGCTAAAATTTGTTTTATAATTTTTATATTATTTAATATATACTTTTATAATAACAAATCATTACTATTTTTATAAAGTACGTTATATTTTTAAAAAAAATAAAAACCTAAAATAACTTTTTAACTTTTTTGTTTAAAGTCGATAAATATATTTACCGTTTTCGTCTGTTCGATAACTTTATAAAACTTAATAACCGTAAATGAAACGGTTTCGTTATAGCTGCACTATACTATTACGCTACTAGAGCAAAAGATCGGTAGAATAATCGCAATTATAGCGATCATTCTAGTGCTAACGGCTGTATAAGAGTCTGCGCTTACTGTTACGTTGCTTAAGCTATAATAGATTTCGTTAAGAGTTTTTCTAATATAAATTATTAATATTATATATTTAAAATTCCGTAAAATATTACCTTAATTAGTTATAATTTTAAAACTCTAAAAATAATTGAAATTTATATTTCTAACTTGTGAATTTAAAATATTTAACATTTCAAATCGTAAAACTAATAAAAATTTAAAAAATCTTTTATATTTACTTAAAAATTACTTTTAGTATATAGCTTTAAAGTTTACGATATAAAATGTAATTTGCTAATATTAATATATTAACCTACTAGAATAAACTGTATTAAAATCGACATTTACTAATAATTACATATTAATAGATTTTAAAATATAGTTCTATAAAATGATAATATATTTTATTTGAATTATTAAAACTATTTATTAAAGTGGGACAAAATGTTATATTTATAATCAAATTCGACGAATTAAAATGTTTATATTATATATATATATATTAAAAGATTTTTTTGGCTACGAGTTTAACGTTTCAAAAACAACTATTTACTATATTTTTTTAAATATTCTTTAATTATCAGATTTAACATTATAAATATATTTAAGTATTGTCAAATATCTTAACAATCTTTACTATTAATGTGTTATACTTAGAAAGCAAGCTCTAATTAAAATCGAATCACCTGGATTTATTTTATTAATTATTATTAAATTGGAAAATACTAAATATAATACTTATTATTATATATTTTAAATTATTTTAAATACGTAATATGCTTTTTAAACCATATAATGTAATTTTTATTTATATTTTTAATTGTATTTAATTTATTTCATAAATTTCTTTAACCGTTTTATATATATTTTATTCGTATTAATAGTTATTCATTTTAACAGCTTTTTCGAAATAATTATCGAAAAATCAATTTATTTACTTAAAGCAAATCTAGATTTAAACCTTTATTTTTAAGATTTATTTTTAAAGTTTGCCGTGCAAAACTTGATATTTCCACCTTATCGAACTATAAAGTTAACGAGTATAAGATTTATTAATATCGAAGCTTGTTTACAAATACGAATTTAATTGTAAAATATAGTTTTATATAATTAATTAATAATCTATTTTAATTATATAAATTTTTAAATTCGTTTTTATAGTTTATAATACTATATATTATATTTATTAATATTTCGAATAAGCTTTCTAAATAGACAAACTTATCGGATAGTTTTTGGCATCTCTCGATAACAAATTTAAATAAACTAACCACAACATATTAAAATAACATAAATTAATCTGATTTTATTTTGCTAAATATATTTACAACTTTTTTATAAGTACGCGTATTACGTCCGGGCTTATCGCAAATGTTATATTTTCGCTTTTTCGTCTTAACCTTTTTATAACGATTATCTTTAGATTCTATTAGCTGTATTTTTTATTATTACTTTTTTTCTCGGCTAAAGAAGTGTATTCGTTTTATATAATAAGCATTTTTTAAAGCCGTTTATTTTTGAACTTTTAATATTTGCTAAGAATATGTTTTATTTCGCACAAGTAATTAAATTTTTTTCAAAAAAAACATTTTTATATAATAGCGTTAAGGCATTTTTCGTTAAAAGATTAACCGATTTAATTATTTTTGTCGGCGAGTTATCCTGATAATTTTTGATTTTTTTTATAAATAACGTTTTCGTTTTATTATTTCGCGGATATTTTTAGAAGTTTTCGCGAAGAAGGAAAAAACGGAACCGGTAGAGATAAGCGGCGATACGGTTGGTATAGGTATAGTTGGAGAAATTTCCAAATCGGATAAGACGTTATTGAGATTAAATAAAACAAATTTAATTTTTTCGAATCCGGCTTTAATATTTTCAGATGTTATAGCAGCTTTAAACGTGTTGTAAAAACCGACGAGGAAATCTTTTTTCACAACATAGGTATAATAACGTCGTATTAAATTTTCGATATAAAATAAATAAATACGTTTTAAAATAAAAAATAGAATATATCGAAAAGTTAAAGTCGATAAAAGAAATAAGTAGATATATAAGATGTAATAATACCGTTATTTGTGTAATACTTTTCGAATTTTATCGAATGGTAATTTTCGTAGGTGTTAAAAATAAGGAAATGTTTTTGTTTTTTTTATATACATTTAGATATATTTATCAAAGTGTTAAACTTATTTTAAAATTAATTTGTTCGTTATTTAATTATTATTATTTAAACCGATTTTTTAACTCGTTAGTAATAGATTTTTTCGATATTAAGAATTAAAGTAATTTTTCCTAGTTAAAATAATAAATAGCGGTAATATTTAATTTAGAAAAATAATAATTTATATAATTATAATTTATTTCTTATTTTCTTATTGTACTTATTTAAGTTTTTTATGATTTTTAATGTTAATAATTATTATGCCCGTTATTATAAAAAGCTTTATTAAAAATTTTGTTTTGTCGAAATTATAAATATCATTTTTTATAATATCGTATTTCGCGATTATAACCCGAATAGGCTTAAATAATTTACGAAATACTTCTGGAATTTCGCATAATATCTTTTAATAATCGAATTTTCAATTTAAACGCATTTTAAGTATTTTTACCGTTTAACAAAGTTCGACGCCTATTTAACCCCGATATATTTCGTAACGCATTAGGTAAATAATATAGTTGCCATATTTTTAATATATTAAAGCCGGATAAAAAACGTTTATATATTCATATTTAGTATTTGGTCGATATTTAATTGTTTTTCTATTAGAGTTAATTTTCGCGAATTAAGAATAATATCGGTTTTAAAGGATTTACCGAGATATCGTTCGTATAAAAAAATGAGCGACTTTATAAATTAAACTAAGTATCGCATAATTAAATACCCAGTTTTGTTTTTTAGCCTAAAATACTAAGTTTATTCTTGCTTCTTTTATAAGCCGTTTTATATTGTTAATATTGAAAAATACTAAATTAAAATTAGGTAATTAAAAGGTGTTCAAAACTATCTGATAAATTTGTTTATCCAATACGCTTGTTCGGTACGTTATATAAATTATAAAGTATTATAATTTCCTATTCATTTACTATAATTTGAAAGATATAATTAAAATTTAAATATAATTAATATAACTTTCAACTTTATATACAATCCGAGATAAAAATATAATAATTATTATACGACATATTTTCTAGAATGAATATTCTATGTAATATATTTAAAACATATAACTTAAATAGAAATATTTATGCTTAAAATAAATTACATCTTAATATAGTAAATTTTTATTTTAAAACAAAATATCTCTATATGTTACGAATTTGTTATAAATCTATCTAAATATATAAGCAGTATTTGAAAAAGATTTTAATTTGTGGATAATAATAAGAGAAAAAGTAATTTAATAATTTGCTCGCTACAGAGATTTACGAACTCATTTTATAGTAAACAACTTTTGTTTTTAACTTTACAATTAAATTAATACTTAAAAATATAAAAAATGATTATATATATATATAATTATTTTAATATATAATTTATTTTTTATAAATAAGTTTTTGGTAAATTTATGTTCTTTATATAATTTCGTTCTAAATTACTTATATTACTATAAATATTAAATGTTTTGAATCTAAGATTTAGCTGTAATAGATTTATATTAAACTTTAAAAATCTGTATTTTCAAAATAGGAACCTTTATTTCTATAATATTATTTCTTCTTTTTAAGAATTTTTATTCCAAAAATAAAAACCGTAGATAATCGTTTTATTTATTGAAAAAGGTTTTGAAAATCTTTTAATTAATCTTTTAATAATAACTAGTATTCGAAAAAAACGCTTTGTTGAAATTAACGTATTTTTCGTGATATTGAACTTAATATAATTAAGAATTTTAACATTAAGAGCTATTTTTATTTAAATTATATTCGTATAAGTAATTTTAACTGTTTTCACGTTTTAATATTTCGAAATATCATTATTGTATTCGTTATTAAGGTTTTGCTTATAATATTATAACTATGTCTTTTTTAATAAAATTAAGTAAAAAGCAAAATTCCTTATAAAAGGAATAACGTAAAGTTAAAGATGGTTTTATAATGTATTAAAAAGTTATTAAAAAGAAATTAAATAATTTGCGTTAATGTTAGAAAAAAATATTTTGCCATTAAAAGAAAAGAATTCTAGAAATTCATTAGCTAATTAAGACATTTGCAGTTTTAATAAAAGATGTAAAAAAAGAAATTCGTAATTATTTTTAAAAAAACAGTAGAAATTAAATTAGTTAAAAGAGTAAAAAAAAAAGTGAAAAGAATAACGTTATATAGACGTAAAGTAAACTGGTTTGTTTTCGTAATCAACGTTATAATTAAGGCGTTTTTCGATCAAAACGTTGTAAATTTAGATTTAAATAGGAGATTTTTATCGCCCATAACCTTGGCCGCGCTTAAGATGGTCGATTGGAATTTCAACAGTAAAACGTTTTAATTAGATTTATTATATTTGTTAGATATTTCAGTAGTTTTTATATGTTTTTTAGTAACTAATATTTTTATATATTTAAGTATTAAACATTATTATTAATTATTTTGAAATTCAAGATTTGTTTTCTTTTGTATTTATCGTTATCGTTTTTTTAATTTTATATTTTTTTTAAAAAGACGATTTTAAGTATTAGTTTAAGCAAACAAATATAAAGTAGACTTTTATAATACTAGATAACAATAATGAGTATTTAATTTTAAAAATGATTTCAATATTTTTAAATAGATTAAAGCATTTAAAATCTAACTTATTATTAAGTTTTTTAGTTTTGATTTACAAGCTATTAATTATTGTATTTTATTTTTAGTACAATATATAAACTGTGTTTTTTTCAAATTAACTGAGATTTTGGTTTTTGTAAATTATAATATTGAGTTAGCTTTTACTATAAAAATTAGAGTTTAAATTAATAATATAATTTCATTATTTCGATTTTTATTATTAATATGTTTTATTTTTAATATAATAATAATACTTTTAAAAACAAACTATTAGTTTTATATATCGCGTTTATATATCGTTATATATAGAGATATATCTATGTTTTCGTTAATTTAAATATGATAAATTATTTAACTTAATTATTTTAACGTTTAATTTAATTATTTTTTGATTCGTTTATTTAAAAGTAATTTACGGTTAAGAATTTACTTTTGGCGCTAATTTGTCCAAAACACCGATTTTAAATTTAGATATAAAAAATGTAAATATATTAAAAATAGTATTTTTGTTATCTTATATATATTAATATAACCTTTTATAAAAACGTAAATTGACTATTTCGTCGTTGTATTAGTTTTGAAAAATAAAAAATATCTATATTTAAAAATGTTATTAATAATTATCTATATTTTATCGCATTAAATTTCGAGAACGAAATTTTTAAATAAAATAACTAAATAATAAGGTTTTAAATTGCGATATTTTACATTTTATTAAAAAATACTTATAAGTTATAATAAATTACACGATTTATAACGGGTTCTTTTTATTATATTATAAAATATATAATACTTTATTATTTATTTTAATTATTTTCTATATTTCTAGAAATAGATAAAGTTATTATAAACTTTTAATAATTTTAACCAATATTTAATAATTATATAACGGGTTTTTGTAAAATCTCTTTACGAATAGCTTTTACTAGTTTTTAAGAACGTAAATTTTAATACGATATAACAATTAGTTTTTTGGTTATTTTTTTAAATTATTAGATATATTTTTATTTTTTAATACTGTAAAAGTTTTCAAAATATATTAATAACTCGAGGGTTGCTGCTTTTACTATTTTATATAATTATATAATATTATTCTTATTATATCACAATATTTAGAATTTTTTAAAAGATTTTAAAATTATAATCGCTTTTATAACTAACTATATTTACTTAGATATTTTTTATATAATATTTCTTGGCCTTAAATTCTAGATAAAAATTATTTAAGTATTATATTATTTATTTAGCTTTTATATCTTTTATAAATTGTGTAAGACTTTTATAATTAAAATCAATATCGATAAAAACTTTAAATTTTGTTAAAAAAGTTTTAATTTTTTTTAAAACAGAATTAACATTTACTAATAATTTCCTATAATAAGTAAAATATTTAAAGTTTAAGTTCTATAATGTATTAAAATAGTAAAGTATTAAATATTATTTTTAATTTCTTTAGCTATTTAAAAAAAAAAGTCTAAAATATAGTTTAAGATCTTAGTTTTTAAACGTTTTTTGTTATTGTTAAATAATCTTATTAAAAATATTTTAATAATTTCGTTTTTAAATTACTTTAAAGTTTGTTTTAACTTCTTTTAATAATTCGAACCTTTTTATATATGTTTTTTAATAAAAGACTTTATAAATAGCTTGATTATATTGTTATATTTCTTAATTAAATTCCGTGCAAATTTTATAAATCTTAAAATTTATCGAATATTTATAATGTTAGTATAATTAAAAATAAACCAGTTTTTAATTATTTTTAACTCGGAATTTTAAATTTAAATTTTGTTAAACATAGGAATATATTTTAAAAAGGTTAGCTTTTAAATATATTATATATTTTTAAACAAATTAATTCGAATATATATATTGTTTAAAATTTGAAGCATTTAAGCAATATGCTTTTTATATTTTCTGCGGTTTTCACATAAGTAAGTATGTTGTAAAAATATATAAATTTAAAATTATTTAAAAATACTTTAAAATTAATTATAATTAAGTATTTAAAATTTACAAAGATATTTATAAGGTTTTCTATAACGAAATTTATATAAAATCGTATTATATAACGTTTTATAATATAACTGGTTATCGTTTTATTTAATACCTGAAATTAACGAAAATAAAAAAATTAAGTAATAGAAAATATTATTTTAATATATAATATTATTTTTAATAAACTTTATAAACAAATATCTGTATTTTAATCTAACTTGTACCGATAATATAGTATTGTTATAAATTATAAATAGAAATAAAATAAATATATTAAAATATTAATAATAATATGTAAATATATGCTTTATCTTTATTTTAAGAATTTAATAAATCTTTTTAATAAAAACCTATTCTAAAAAAAGAAAATTATTTTTATTATACGGCATTAATTTTTTATTATAATATTATAACCATGATGTAAACTATTCTAAATTATAAACGTTTATAGAATTATTTAGATATATAATATTTTTTCGTAATATTTATTAACATTTAATTTACGTTAATATTATTATTTTTCGATTAAAAGCTTATAAAACTTAATAATTGTAATAATATAAATTCTAGCTTAGTAAATATTAAAATATTGGATAAGTATAACGATATCGTTTTATTAACAGTTTGGCTTTTAATTATATATTTATAAAAAGTCTACTTTGCTATATTATTAAAAAAAAGTTTTAAAAAGTCGAATGTATTTTAGTCGTTTTTTAAATTAAAACGGTTTATATATTTTTTATTATAAGATAATATTACGTAACATTTATAGTTATTTATTTTGAATAATTAAACAAATAATAATATTTATCAGTTTATTAAACATAGTTAATTTCTAATTTAAAATATAAAACTTTTTTTAAACTTTAATTAATACATTAATAGAAATATAAATATAAAATAGAAATAAAAATACATTTTTCATATGTAGTAATTTATATAATGATTATTAGCATTTTATATATTATATTATTATATTACCAATTTATTTAAATATATATCGATAATACTTAATATATTAGAATTAAAAAATATATATAATACTGTTTATAATTAATAAATGTACGGTTTAATTAATTATAAATTTTAAATGCAATAACAATTACTAGTTAATACACTGTTTATCGAATTATACAGTATTTAACGTTATTTTTTAAAAACGAATAATTTTAAATTACGAAAATAGTAGTTTTTCATTACTTTGTAAAAAGGATATTATAAATTTAGTAAAAACTAAGTAGTATAAAAACATAAAGTTATTTTAAATAGAATATTAAAGAACGACATTAACATATTTTTAATAACTATAATTTATTATAATAATTATTCTTTAGTAATTAAACATTTACAAAATTAAATTTATTCGCTTAGAATTTGATTAACTATATATAAGTAATTAGAAAGTTAACGGTTTTTATTTAATAATTATTTAATATTTTATATTAATTATTTTACGTTTATAACAATCTTTAAAATTAGGTTTTGTTATACAATTTCAACATTAATAAGTTTTTAAATACCCGTAAAACATTTTTAAATATTTTCTAAAAGTAGTTATATTATTAAAAAACCCGTTTTAACGATATAAAATTAGAGATAAGAATAAAATAAATTAATTTAAAGTTATCTTGAAATATAATATTTAAAAATCGATAGATTTAATAAAGCCTAGTAATTATAGTAATAATTTATAATATTCTTTAATTTTGTTTATATTTTTAACTTTTGTAACAAAAGTATATAATTTTATATTTTTTACAAAGAAATTTTCTACAAATATATTAATAATTCTGTAATATTAAAAGAAGCTATTAAAACCCAATTTTAATATTAATTTAATTTCTTACGTAAATTAAATTGTAAAATATTTAAATTACTAATTTGTACTTTAATAAAAGTCTTTTCTTTTAATATATTATAATTATGTATTTAATAAACGCTTTATAAACTATTTCAAGATTTAAATTTTGTTGAAAATAAAATATTTTTTCTAATAACACCGATTTAATAACGTTATTACTAATTTGTTACTATAAAACGAATACAACAAAATGTATTTTATTATATTTTATATATACTTTAAATATTCCTTTTAATTATTATATTTAATTTCTTATATTTAAAAATATTTATTTAATAAAAATATTTTAATTTTAATATTATACTACCAGATATTTATTATCATAATAGTTGATGTTAAATTTTTGATATTTATTATTTGTTTTACTATTTCGATATTTCGTTTTTCTTTACTTTTTATACTTTTATTTTTCGTAATACATTAATTTTATGAAAGTATATTCCCAATTAAACTGGTTTTTTTAACTTAAACGAAATAACAAAAATGATGTTTACGAAATATTAAAGGAGTTTTTTTTATATTGAATATATTAAGTTAAAAAAATTTATAGTAATAAAGAATATACCAAGTTTTCTAATATTGCAGATTTGTTTTTAATATTATATTTCGAAATAAATATATTATTTAATATAACCTAATTTAATAAAAATAAGATATAACTATGTTAATAATGTTTTAAATAATTTTGATAAAAATCAATAATAATATATTAAAATCTTGAAATACTCTTTATATTAAAAAATAATATCAAATTCATTTTGTAATATATATTATAAAATAACAGTTATATAAGTTATTTAACCTTTTCATAAAATAGATTTATTAATAATATAAATATTTAATATTGTTTTTAATTATTACTATATTATTATAACTTTAACATAGCTATTTAATATATTATTTAATAAATTAAAAATATAGATTATATAAATTTTATACTTATTTATATTTCTCTATAATTCATTTGAATTTAAGTTATAATTTCTATATTAAGTCAAATATACCAAAAATAATTATATGATATAAATTGCACAATAAATATTATTATTTATATTTATATGAAGTATTAAAATTTTATGTTTTTAAATAATTTATATCTATATTACTCGTACTTTATTAAACATTTATTTACAATAATATATTATTAACATCAATTATTTAAAACATTTGCGTTAAAAGTTTTAACCTTCGATTAATACATATGTAAAAAGTAAAAAAAAATATTGAAAAGTTTAAATAACATTATTAACAATTCGAAATAATTATAATTCGTTTCTCAAGTAATTTCTTATATATCGTATTTGTAAAGTGTTTTTTTCTATAATACGTATTTTTAAATATATATATATATAATTATTAAACGATTAAAAATTTTATATATTAAAAATATCAATATATAAATCATACGAATTTAAATTTAATTTTTTTGTAATTAATATAAAAATCTTAATTAAATTGCTATTACGGTTAATTTATTTTATATTATTTTTAAAAAATAAAACAAAATCGAAATCTTTTTAGTTTAAGAAATTTAATAAAGATTAATATAATAAATATTTTAATAACTCAATTGTTATATTTAAAAAGTATTTACATACTTAATATAACGTTGTATTTTATAAACCTTTAATACTTTTAAAATAAATATTTGATTATTATTAGTATTGAAAATAATTATGTTAAATATAATAAATATATAAGTTTATAACTCGTTTTATCACTTAATAAATTTAATATTTTTAAATTTCAATTAACAACCTTATTTTAAAAACGTTAAATTAATAACATTATTTAATTTTCTTAATAATTAAAAACTTAATATATTATTCGGCTTTTAAGGTTTATAATTATAAAATGTTATTTTCAATTTTCGTATTAGTAAATATATTAACAATTTTAATATATTATATAATAAATTTTCTTATTGCACTGAAACCTTTTAAGTAAATAACTAATTTTGATTTCTGTTTTAATTAAAAAGTATTTTTCTTTGAACATTTTATATATTATTATATTTTAATTTATATTCGATTTATTTACTTGTAAAATATTATTTATTAATACTTATATATTTTTAAAAATTATTTTGTATATAAATATACCTTTTTTGTATATTTTATATATAAATTAAATATTTAAAATTTATATATAAACTTTATATTAATATTTATAACAGCTTTTTCAAATTATAACTAAAGAGAGTTATTTTAAAATAAATATCAAATAAACGCCTTTTGTAGGCAATAATAATATATATACTTTCGAAATATATTCGTTATAAATTTAAAACTTTAAAAAATATTTTTAAAATCTTATACGATGTATAATAGTGCTTATTTTTAAGTTTAAATTTTAATTTACTTTTTATAAACTTTAGTTTAATAAATAAACATTTATACGTATTATAATTTATATATAAGTTAATAAATATTTCTAATTTATAAATTATATTTAAAATTTCTTATAAAAATATTTATAATACGAAATTAGTATATAAAATTATAATAATGTAATAAAAGGTTTATTATATATATAATATTAATTGTTATTAAAAATGAAATAAAACTTACTTATATAATTAAAAAACATATTTGTTTTTTCCGTAACAATTTTATAATATTTGAATAAATTCGATATTTATAACTTTAAGTTATTATAATATATATTTAAAATTCTTTTATAAATGTATTTTTAAATTATGTTAAGTTATTAATTTAATGTTTTAAACTTTATATAATCTAAATTTGATAATTTTATACGTTTATATCTTTTAATATATATATAGATTAAATATAATATATATTAGTGTATAATCTATTTCGAAAATTTATTTTTAAAACTTTTAAAAGTTTAAAATAATATTTAATTGAATTATACAACTTGTATAATTCAAATAAATATTATTTTGATATGGTAAAGTAGATATAGTTTTAAATTATTTGTTTTATATTTTAATAATCGAAAAATATAACAGTAAATAATTTCAAAATTGGAATTTTTATTATTTTATATTAAAATGTTATTAAATATTGTAAATGCTAATTCGAAAAGATTATACTAAAACTTTTTTATATTGTTCTTAAAACTTTATTATTTAATTGGAAAATGTTTAAATTTTTATATATAATTTCAATACAAAATATAATTAAATATAAATTATATCTTTAAAGTAAAATAAATTGAATATTATTTATTACAAGATATAATATATATATAAATATTGTATAAAGTATATTTAAACTTTAGATATACTTTCAAATTAAGTTAAATATATATAAAATTAGTATACGATATATTTTTATTATAAATATTATATCTAGTATATTTAATAAAATAATTAATTCTGATTTGTACGGTTAAATAAATTATATTTTAATTTTATAAAGCTTCATTTCAAAGTTAAATATGTAATTGCCGATAAATTTCGACTATAATAAATTTTAAGTTCGTTAATTTCGCGATTTATCGCATTAAATAATATGACTTAAAAAACTTAAATTTTGCATAATAAATCTGAAAAATAAACATTGAAAATAAACATTGAAAATAAACATTAAAATTAAGGTTTAAACGTATTTCTTATAAATAAGCCTTAAAGGTAAGCTTTTAATGTATATAAAAAGCTTTATATTTTTTTTCAGATTTATAATAAAAAATAAATATTAACTAAGTAGAAAAACTTAAAAGCTTTAATTTCAGTCGTTTTTGCACAAAATATATTTAAATTTATGTCATATTTTCCAAGCCGAAGCAAATATATTAAAGATTTATTATTTAATATAACTTATACGCTAAATATTATATGTAATATTTTCAAATATAATAATTAATTTATAGTTTTTGCGATTAGAATAAATTATATTTTCAATTTCTAAACGCTTATTTTAAAACCGAATAATTATTTATAAATTCAACTATGGTAAACTTTATATTACTTGGTTTTACGGTTCTACAAAAGTATAAAATTAAGTTTTATATAATAAACCTTTAGAATAAATCGTAAAAATAAAGCTTAAAAATAAACCGTAAAAGTAAACCTTAGACGTAAACTTTAAATATATATAGAAGGCTTTGCAAATCTTTATCAGTTTTACGAATTAATCGTTTCACGGTTTTCAAATTACTATTAATTAAAATACTATACTGCGAAATTCGAAATATATAAAATTAGTTATTTATAAAAATAGAATTTTTACAAAATTGATCTTATTTACTGCACATTATGCCTATAAAGTTACTAGAAAAATTAAAACTATAAATATTATCGATTTAAAAAGTCGTTTTTAAAAGATTAATGATTTTTATAATACTTTTTACATTATGTTTAATTATAATAATATGTTGTAAAATTCGAAATTAAATTATAAATAATCAGATTCTAGTTATATTTTTATAAAAATAATTAATATTTATAATATATAATTTTTATAAAATTATTGAAAACGCAAAAATAATCGATATTATTATCAATTTAATTAATTTACTTTAAACAAGACATTTGCTTCCAAATTTTCGAATATAATTTAATTCGTATTTATACTAAAATATAATTTTTAAAAATATCTTTTTAACGAAAAATAAAAGAATTATTAAGAGCCTATTAATAAAATTAAATAGAGAAAATAATAACGTATATAAAAATTTCAAAGTATAGATTTTAAAACTAATTAAGCTGGACAATTACAAACGCTAGATTACTTGGCTGAATCGAATAGTAAAAATTTTGTAAAACTCGAACATTTGTTAATGTAAATAAAAGCGAAATAAAGCAGCCTAAAAAAGAGACAGCTTTAATAAAGCCTAGAAATCAAAATCGTAATTTATTATTTTATTTAATTTTACTTACAATGTTATATTTTTTAAAGAAAACTATAAGCATTGTATTTTGTATTTTCGAATACGGTAATTAATTTATAGTTTTTATAATTAAATAAATTTTATCTTGATTTTAAAAACTTTTATTTCAATCGAGTAATTGCTTATAAACTGTATTTAAGATAAAATTTATATTTATTAATTGAAAAATCAAGCTTAATATCGTAAATAGTTTAAAATATATATAAAAACTATTATAAGTCTTTATCAATTTTACGGTTCCATTATTTTATTAAGTTTAATTTATTATTAATTAATATATTTGAATCGAAAAATCTGAAAAACCATAATATTAATTATGAATAATATTCAATATGTTATAAAAATTATCTTATTTATACTACTTTATTTCAAAACTTTATAGTAAAAAGTTAAGACTATCGATATTATAATTAATTTTTAAAAAGTTTAAGAACCAATTTTAATAGTTAATTTTTAAATATAATATAAATTACAATAGCAACGAAATTAAAATTTATAAAAATATTATTAACCAAGTTTAAAAAGAAACAATAATAAATTTAAGATTTTCAAAATTTAGATTTTAAAATAAATTAAGTTAAATAATTGCAAACGTTAATTTGCTAGGTTTTTCGAGCGAGAAAAACATTTTTAAATTAGAATAAATATCGATATAAATAAAAGAAAGCCAAAATAATATATAGTTAATTTAAAATCAAAAAATTGAAAAACGATAAATTTAATAAAACTTACTAATTAAAATAATAATATATTATCTTATATAATGGTATTTGTATACTTGGATATTTTATAAAAAATAATCAATATTATTGACTTACTATTATATAAGATTATATTTACACTGTTTATATTTTTATAATTTAATTAAAATAAAAGGCTTTAATATATTAAATATTAATTTCAAATTGGATTTCGTTATTCAAAAAAATATTTATAAAAGAATTCCATTATAATAATTTTATTTTAATTTCGTAAAAATAATAGGTAAAATATTTATATCTTTTTTAATATTATATATATTGCTTTAATTTTTAATATATATATATATAATTTTAATATTTAGCTAAGCTTTAAAAAAAGAGCTTAAATTTAAGTATAGCTTATATATATATATATATTTATTATTTTAATTATTGAAATTAAAACTGTAATATAATAATATTAAAAATTATATATAATAATTAAGTAAAAATTTGTTTTTAAAAGATTTTATATTATTAAAAAAATATCGTTTTTAATATTAAAATTATTTATGCTCTTAATATTAAACATTTATTAAACTATATTACTTAAAATATTTAGTAAAAAATTATTCTTTATAATTAAAATAGTACAAAGCTTGAATAGTATAAATAATTCATTTATATTAAGCAAACCAAATATTTTCGTTATAAATTTAAATGATATTGTTATTTTTAAATTGTAGTAACGTTATTATATTTATTATATAAAATAGCTATATAATAACAACGAAATTAAAATTTTAATAACTTTGTAAAAAGTCTTAAATAATTTTTCTATTAGTTGAGAAGAGAAATAAAATTCGATTTTAATATAGTTTTATTAAATTATACGAAATAAAAATATAAAAAATAATTAATAAACTGTTTTCAAATAATTTTAGATTTTGTAATATAAATAAATAAAATAGTAAAAATAATAATATTTTAAAAACCTTTATATAAAATAATTTGGTTAATGGTAACGTAGTAATTATTAAAATTATTTATATTATTAAAATAGTTCATGTTATTTATATTATTTATCTTATTTATTTTACTTATGTTATTTCAGAAGTAAAATTGTAAATTAATTATTCGAAAGTTTAATTACTAACATGTAAAATCTATTAGAAATTCGTATATTAATTAAAGTATTACAACAAATAAAATTTTGAAATTAATATTTCGAAGGTTTCGCTATTAAAATTAAATATTCTATAAATTCTCCCGGGTTAAAAAATTATTTATGCAGTTAAAAGTTCAAATTTATCGCTAAAAAGTTTATTTAATAATAATCTGATGTTCGATAAATCTTTTTAATCAAATTATTTTGATTAAATGTTAAATTAATCTTTGTTATATATTAATAATAATGATAATAATAGTTATAATAAATACATTAATTCGGTTATTTATTTTAATTATTTAAGATACGAATAATTGATTTTAATTAATACAGATAAACAAGTTAAATTATAAAATAAAAAAAGATTATCGAGATAAAGAACTTAATCCGATTATATTAATAGTATTAAAGGTTAATATTTAAAGCGTTAAAAAATAGAATAAACAATGATTGTAATAGTAGTTCTTAGCGGTTAAACATATAGCAAAAAAGAATTTTCTTAATATATATACCAAACTCGAGTTTTTTAATTAGCCGAGGCTGATTATAAATATAATACTCTGCCTCACTTTACACTTTAAATTTATAATAAATATAATAAAAATATTTGTTTTTTTAATAAAATGAGTAAACGATTTTAAAATTTATTAATAAATTAATATTTCAATTATTTTTAACGGTTTATTTCTAAAACTAATTTAAAATACTATAAAGCGGATTTGTAAAATTTATGAAAATAACGAAACCTAAAATATATATTATACTTTTTAAAATTAATATTTTAATAATTATATCTTATAATTTATAAATTATATAGATAATAATATTACAAACTACTTTTATTACAGTTTTAAAGAGCATTTTATAAATATTTAAGATAAAATAAGGCGAATAGTATTCGAGCTAATTACGTTTTATTTTTAATAATACAATAATTAAACTTTTGCTCTTTTATTCCGTCGTAGTTTGTTAGCTTTTTCATAGATTAAGAGTTTAATTCCAGAATTGAGCAGTTAATTTACCTCGTAAATATATTAAGTACAAGACGGATTTCTAATTACCGCAGTTATCTTAAATATAAACCTTAAGTTAACGCATAGTTCGAAAATTGCAAAACGGTTAAATAATTTTCGATAAAACGCTTTTAAATTTTAATTAATTATAATAAAACGATGTAATTGAAAAAGAACTTATTATTATAGTTTTAAGTAGTACTTTATAAGTATATAAAGTAGAATAAGATAGTTAATAATCAAACTGATAACGTTTTACTTTTAGCACTATCATAGCTAGAATTTTATTGATTTATACCGTAATAATTTTGTAAAAATAAAACTTCTAAATTTATATTAAATTATTTTTACAACAGTCGAAATAAATGTTATAATCAATAAAAATATCGATACTTATAAAAAATATCTATTAAAATAAATAACGCATTAATAAACTTTTTAAATGTTATTAAACTTTAATTTACTAATACTAATATAATTTTTAAATAATATAAAATTGATACTTAAAACTTATATTAACTGTTAAACTAATCATTTTTTAAATTCTAATTATTTTTAAAGTAATAAAACAATTTTTATTTAGTATATTATTTTAGGAAACATTTTATATACAATAAATTTTAATAAAAAGTGTTATTAAAAATATTAAGTAACAAACAATATGTATTATACTATTTTGTAGTTATAATTAAAATCAATGAAAATCCTATTATACCTTATATTTATTTATAAAAAATAAATATTTTGTTAAAATGAATAAAAAAGTAATATAAGTATTATAAATCGTATACAAGGTAGCGAGGGTGCAACGCTAACCACAATACCAAAAGATCAGTAATTTCAAACTTTAATTGGAGTTTGAACAATCTAATTCATCTTATGAGGACTAGCTGTGCATATTATTACATCGTATATATAATTTTAATAAATTACATTTCGTACTAGTAATTAAAGTTTTCGAAATTTACGTTTAATTTGTTTTATTTAAATAATTATAATTAACTGAATTAATTATAATATTATATATTATATGATTATTACATTTATTTAAAAATATTTATTAAATATTTTACAGTTATTATTATAATAAAAATATTTTAAGGCTTATTTTTAAGATTTATTGCGTAAAACTTGGCTTTTTAACTTTATCAAAATATAAAATTAACGGATATAAGATTTATTATAGTAAAAGTTTGTCGATAATTATTCGGCTTTAAAATAAATCTTCATAGAATTAAAGCATAATTTATTTTAATTGTAAAAACTAGATATTAATTATCGTATTCGAGAATACAAAACAAAATATTTATCGTGTAAATTATATCGCGTAATAAATTTCTACATATTTGAATTAGTTTAAAAAATTTGACTTAGATATAAGTATATTTTTAATTATTATAATAATACTAAAATTTACAATTATAAATAATTTAAAAAATTCAAATTTTTAAATAAAGAAATGAAATGAAACATTATATTTATAGACATCTTATAAATAGTTAATTTTAATAAATAAAAATTTTCTAACTTATTTACGTTATTTTATATAATTATTTCGTTACTTTTTATCAATATTATATAATTTTTAATACTTAAAGAATTAATTTCTTTAAAAAAATTCCAATTTAAAAATCTTAACAAACGTTACGCAAAATAGCCGAATATATAAAAGATTAAAAATAATTTTAAAAAATAGCCAGCAAAATTAACTGCATGTTACGGTACAGAAGAACAAGCGTCTAGCCATTACACCACTAAAAGTGGAACGTTGTCAGCCCGAGCACTGACCGCCTTGTTCTGCTCTATATACCTACAAGGTGCCACTTGGAACTGTGACACTGCAAAAGAACACCCTTTTTAATATTATATTGAAGAATTTTCCTAAGTCTTTTATTGCGTATAAAGCCGCTAGTGTAAATTATTATAAAAGAGCCACTTCTGTATGAATAGCTGGTAAATTAAGTTGTAAAATAACAATTTGTTCTCAGGGGTGGGCACAACATAGAGTGTGCAAATTGGGGGGGTATGCATTAGTACGTGCCCCCCTCTAAATGCTACTAGCAGGATGAGTATCCATACATTCTGTCAAACAGCCTTCATAAGGCAACGGGTTACCAAAACGTGTAAGCTGTGTTCCACTCTAGTCCTCACCGGGTTGTCAGTCTGACCTAGGTATGCCAATCAATGGTGGCCACATTATCAATGCGGAAACGGGCAGCTGTCTCCTATTTGCTTATAAGCCCACACGCGCGTTGTGGACGTTTGTGAGCACGCCGGGCCTATGAATTAATCTACTGTGACATACGTACAAAATAATGAAGTCTCTGTAGACTCGTATACCCATCCGCCCTCGAAAACTGCTCGGGTAGTGGCCGCCAGAGATGGTCTCAGGGGTAGTCCTGGCGACTGGCTAGTTATGCGCTTTTGCTCAGAGGACAAGATGAAGGACAGCCAAAGGGGAACCACCACGCGAACCTGGATGCATTGATCAAACTAATATATACAATGTCTATTAAGAGCTGATGGCCTCCTACCTTTTATGATGCCAATAACTAAATAGTCGTCTTTAAAACGGGTGCAAGACAGAACTCTTTGCGTAGTACTCTTCGATACTATAGTACCCTGACATCTTGTTAAAATCCTGCTTCTTGAACAGCTAGAGGTTCAAATATCTTGCGTGCATGTCACTATATTCGTTCCTAGTATTTTGGATGGCCAACATTCGAAGGACAAGAGGCACTGCACATCCCGGCTACCCAGGGAGTGTTGCGCAAACGGTGGTGGTTAGGTCAGGATGCAAAGTGGTGTCATGTAATACTCAATTAATGCAAAATGACGGTTGTGTAAATAGAGCATGGGGATATGCTAATATACATACTGTTGCGTAGCCACTGCACCAAAAGACTGAATTGTAAGTGCGCACTTATTGCGCTACTCAGCTGACACATACTCTCATTTTTTGGGGTCCTAATGTATCTAAAAGTAAGCCGAGGCAAAATTTAACAGCGGCTTGATTGTTGATTTTCTTTCCCTTACCTACCTACCACCTTATTCCACACAAACGTCCAAGATGGCAGCAGCAAAGGACAGCTTCGCAAACCTCGAGCGGCATGTTAGACTGTTAGAAGAGAACGTAGAAAAGCTCTCCAATGCGCTTAACCATTGGCGACAATGGAAGGAGGAGTATGAGACACTGCAGGAAGACGTGAAGGCCCTCCCGCTGCCAGCCAACCGGGAAGACCTCTCCAGAGTAAGGGAAGAATACGAAGGCGAATTAATCGGAGAGAATGAGCTCGTCGAGATCTTCGGCACGAATGACTCAAAGAAGCCAGACCAGATCAAGAGTACCCTTACCAACCGGCTCGGCTATGTCGCAAGGAATATCCAGACCCTGGAAAAACAACTCGAGACGGCGCGCAACAAACTTGCGGCAGCTACAGTTGTCAGCAACCCGGATGTGGCAACCGATGACGACGGTTTGCCAATCACAGAGATCGTGGAAGAGCTAGACGACGATGATAATGTGGTCTCGTACAGCCTTCGCACACCAGGAGGAAAAGACCATGCCAAGCTCCTTGAGACACTAGAGAAGATGGGGATAAAGGAGGAGGATATTCCCGAGGGCGATCCCAAATCATCAAGCGACGCGGTCGGGGAGCCCGATGCGCCTGCAAGTAAGGATGCACAGGAAGACAAGCCCCCATCACCATCCTCTCCGCCTGCACCTTCAAAGGAACCACGGAAGCCTCAGGTGGAAGAGCCAAAGAAGACCAAGACCGTAGCTAAGAAAAAGAGCGTTACGTTCGCTGAGGACACAAAGTCGGGAGATGTGGAGGAGGATCAGTCAGAGACCTCCAAGCGCCTTGTGGAGATCTGGCGCAAAGCGAGAGATGAGCAGGGGATAATCGAGGACCCTGTTATGCCGGCGGACGAGTCTCCAGAGGATGCGGCCCTTCGTGAGGATATGATCAGGTACAACAAGGAGACCATGGAGTTCGAAATGGCCCCCATTGTTGCCGAGTTGAATCTCGAAGAGGGATCTGACATCGACACTGATGAGTACTCCGATCTTTATGACGATGACGATGATGATGAGGAGGACCAATGGGGTAAGTCGACGAAGCCCGTTGTCGATGATGATTGGAAACGACAGATGCTGGAGTTGAAGGAGCGCCTGAGCAAACACACATTTGGCGCAGAGAAAGCCGGCGACGAGGATGACAGTAGCAGCGACACGGGAGAAGGCATCGGACGAATTGCTATCAGGCGTGAGGAGCCAGCATCTTCTGAGCAACCTGCCAGCGAACCAAAAGCGCAAGACGTGGCACCCCATTCCGATGCCAAGAAGGGAGTACGCTTTGCTCCGACTCTTGATATTGCGGGCGAGCCAGCTGTCAAATCGGCTCCGGCCCCGGCTCAGGCCCAAGCCAAGCCGATCAGCAAGGCGGTGGTCGAACCTCTATCCGACGTCATGGAGCGCACGGGTGGAGCGGCACAGCCCACACAAAGGTCGACTAAGAAGCCATCCCGATTCCGGATGGAGAGGGAGAACGGCACGTCCTCTGTCTGCAGGACGCCTACCTTCCATGGAATGCCCATCGCGCCGGAAAGACCCACGGACGAAGCCAACTTTGCGCCTTCGGGACCGGAAGGTCGGACCCTCGCCGCCTCGGTGCTCGAGCACGAGCCCTCGATGGAGGCCAGGGAGCCAGACGAGTTCGACGCCAGCCTCCTGCAGAAGCAGGTGGCTGAGGAGTACCACAAGGTGCGCAACAAGTTCTTGTATCGGCAGGGCGGGTTCCTGAAGGAGGACGAGCGTGCCGTGCGGCCCCTGGACGAGGAGGAGGGCGGCCCGAGGCGCGTCAGTCGTTTCAAGGCCGCGAGGCTGGCTAAGTCCTAGCTAGCTAGACTTGAAGAGCCCGGGCGAATGGACGCGTGAGTTGTCTGGCATTTCTTCCTTTTTTTCTTTGCTTCCCGATTGCACGTGACATGACAGTAGATATCGTGAACATATCCTTGAGCATCCTCCTACCGACGGCAAGTGGGATTTGCTGGCCTTTCACCCCCATACACATGCATGGCGCATGTCTATATCATCTCGGGTTTCTCGAGGGATGTCCTGGACGTATGACAATCCGCCGTCTCGTTCTTCCCTGAGGGCATCAAGAAGACAGCCTTCGACGGTAAGTCCCGGATGACAAAGGAATACCATGACAGGATGGAATGCCGTCGCCTCCATTTTCTCGTTTCCTCCTCGTCACAGGCTCCAGTGCCTATATCTACGGAACGCTTATTATCCGACAATTGATGCATAGCTGCTCTTCAATCAGCGATGGCATTACTAGCGGGTCCAAGAACAAACATTTCCTGATACAAGGGCTCTCTGACGCCTGAACCCTTTGATTTCTCCGTGGTTCTGGCGATTCGTTTCACCCTTGACATTTAACCAAGCATCTACTGATAGATTCAATTGATGTTTATTTATATCGCATCTTTCCCTGCCAATAGAGACCACTTGGACAGGCATATATGTGGACATAGGTTGATTAGACCGCTTTCGACCGCCACGCATCTGAAAATCTCTCGCATCATCCCCACATCTCCCGCATCATCCCAATATCTCTCCTCTTACACACCTCCAATCGTAGCTCGTGATATACTGTTCCCCATCTCCTCCAACTTCCTGGTTAGCTAGCAAATTGTGATACCCCTCCATGGCTGCGTTAAGTGAGCCACGCGCGCACACGCTCATGCGCACGCTCTTTTTCGCCTCAACCCGAGTTCATTAAGACGCGATTACACCTCTAGCTGATCTTGGCGTTGCTGAAGTCCATCTCCGGGTGCTGCTCCTGGAACTTCTTCAGGATGTCGAGCCTCTTCTGCTCGTCGGACGTGGGCAGGCCCTTCTCCTTCTGGCGCTGGTCGTACATCATCTTCTCGACCATGCCGCGCGTCTCGCCGTCGAGGTCCGACAGCTTGCTGTTCTCGGGCTGGATCTTCGTCACGTCGATCGGCGGGGCCGAGGTCACCACGTGCGCCCACCACTCCAGCTTGTTCGCCTTGTCCAGGTGGATCTCCACCGTCTTGCTGCCGTCGGGCGCCGACGTCAACGTCCACGTCGACTCGTCCGGGCGCACGGCGTGTGGGAGGTCGCCCTGTTCGTAGCAACGACTGTGTCAGTTTCTCTCTTTTGTCTGTAAGTGTATATGTATGCACGCTTGTATGCGTGGCGGCAGTGAGACGAGACAGGGGAGGTAGAAAGAAGCAAGAGGCGAACGAAGGAAGCCAGGGTAAGAAAGGAAGGAAATACGCACGTCGATGATAGGATCCTGTCCCTTGACGCCGGCCTTGAGCTTGTCCTTCTGGATGTCGACCACGAGGTCCCGGGCCTTCAGATTACCGGGCACGGTGATGGTGATGTCGAGGTCGCCGATGGTCTGAGTCCACTTGTAGGGCAGCGCGGCCTGCTCGGCCTCTTCCTTAGCTCGGGCCGCGGCCTCTTGCTCGGGCGTGGGATCTGTTTGGGGGGGGAAGGGGCTCCTTGTTAGTATAGAATAGGCATGATAACTGGTATCGGGTAGTGGGCGTTCGTTCGTGCTAGCTCTTAGAAGGTCTACGGTGCTGGTGCTGCTTTACGCGGGTTGCAATGGGGGTTATTGATCTCGTATCTTGTAGGAACAGCTAAGGAGACGTGAAGAGGGCTCGTGGCTTACCGTTCTCAGCCATGATCGTGTTGTATGTTGCGTGCTCCAAGCTCGGGTCTGAGTTGTAATTAGGTAGGAAGCTGTCGAAAAGTTCGGAAGACTGACGAAATGCTTCACTCCGGGGTTAGATACGGGGAGCTACCGAGTGGGGGGCGGGCGGTTGGAGGGGCATGCTCCACCGAAAGGGGGGCAGGTCGTGGACAAAGTTATCAACACACTCCCACACTGTTTCAGCACAACGTATTCCGATACAACTACCCGCAACGGATGTAAAACCAACCAACACGCCAAAATATATATATATATAAATTACATCATTAACAGCTTGTTTATCAACTTATCAAGTAATATATATTGAAGTTGGCAGATATAAAATGGCGTATTTATTAATACCATTTTGCTGTCGTTTAAGGGGCCTAAGAGTAAAGTGTGACAATATTCTTGTCCACGACCTTGGGGGGGGGGGCAATCTGGCAGTTTAGCAAGTTTTAACAGGGTCGCAGCTACCCCCTGGAGCCACTAACCAATCAACTGAAGAACCCGAGCTACAGCACATACATACCCCGTAGCCTCACTATATTTCAATGACCTTCAGGACTTAAAACTCCCTTGAATCGCTCACTTCGACTTTCCTTATCCTTTTAACATCTTCTTCCTTCCCAACCTGCTCGGCCGGCGGAGGGGCGTAGCTACCTCACGAGGTTCCTCTCACTGCGGATCCCCTCCCTTTCACAAAGGAGAGTGGTAGAGAGCCTCGCTTCAAATCCCACCCAAGTCACCAAATTCCCCGTCCATCATCCTCTCACCACGCATCATCAGCCACCATGTCCCGCAAGCCAGCGACGGCCATCCGGCCCACAACGACGGGCACGGCGCCCTCGAGCACGGCGTCGATCCTGCCGTCGGAAATCTGCCCCGTGTGCAAGCGGGTGCGGTACCTGAACACGGACATGGAGTTCCTGATCAACCCGGAGTGCTACCACGCCATGTGCAGCAACTGCGTGAGCAACATCTTCAAGTCCGGGCCTGCGCAGTGCCCGTACGCGAGCTGCGCCAAGACGCTGCGGTTCCGCGGCTTCCGGTCGGCCTTCTTCGGGGACCTGTCGGTGGAGCGCGAGGTCGACGTGCGGAGGCGCGTGGCCGCCGTCTTCAACATGGCCCAGGACGACTTCGAGACGCTGCGCGACTACAACAACTACCTGCAGGAGGTCGAGGACCTGACGTTCGACCTCGTCAGCGGCGGCGAGGCCGAGCGCGCGAGGGCCGAGGAGCGCCTGCGCGCCCACGAGCAGGCCCACCGCGACGAGATCGAGCGCAACAAGCGCAGGGGGCGCGAGGCCGAGGCCCTGCGGCGCAGGCGGGACGCCGAGGAGGCCGAGGCCGCGCTGCGCCGCCGCCGCGAGGAGCGCGAGCAGGAGGAGCGCGCGCGCGCCGAGGAGGCCAAGATCCGCGACGAGGTCATGGAGGCGCTGGCGCGCGGCGGCGACGGCAGCGGGGGCGGCGCGTCGGCCGCCGAGATCCGGGACCGCATCGTCGCGGACAAGAGGGCCCGGCTGGCCAAGATCGCGGGCTCGCACTTCAAGTCCGCCCTCGACTCGGCCGCGCCGCTGTCATCGTCCTTGACGGCCGCGCCGCCGCCGCCGGCATCGGTGTCGGCGGATAACAGCGCCGGCACCGGCAACCTGCTCTTCTCGATCCGCGGGCTCAAGGACAAGGCGAAGCTGGCGGCGGACGAGGAGGAGGACCTGGCGCGGCCGTACGACCCGTTCGGCGGCCTGGACCTGACCCCGACGCGGTACAGGCTGGCGGGGGCCGACGGCGACGGCGACGGCGACGGCTACGAGAACCCGTGGCTCGCCGACGCGCGCGCGCGCGACGACCACCGCGTCCCCGGCTACGACACGGCCGAGTACGTGGCGCGCGCCATGTTCGAGGCGTTCGCGGGCCTCGGCATCAGCGTCGCCGACGAGAAGGCCGACGCGCAGAGGGCCGGCGTCGGCACGGCCGGCGCCGAGGTCGCCGCCGCGAGGAACCAGACGAGTGGAGCCCGCGGAGGCCTCGGGTCTAGTGCAGGGCCCGACGTGTTTGTCTGACTCGGCTAGCGGGCGGGCCTGCTGCTCCTTTGATGGATGGAAAGGGGGGGTGGGGTGGGGGCTTGTGGCGATGATAGGCGGATGGACAGGGAAAGAAAAGGAAGGGGGAGGGATGGAAGACCAGGTGGTCAAGATTTCCAATATTCACAGTGGTGTTGGCGGCGGCGGTGGTGGTGGTAATGATCGCCGTAAGATACACCGCCAGGCTACGAGTTGGCTTGCTTATCTGCTTCATCCGCATAGCGACGGCGCTTTTACGTTTCGATTTCTATCCCACCGCAAAACGAGTTACGTTAGGGAGATACTACGTACGAGGGTGGCCGGTGCGAAAGGGACTCGGTCGGAATCTTTAGAGATGCACCTAGACATAATAGAGACGATCACCGGGCGAATTAGCGCGGCATGGGCTCCATACCAGAGAGAGAGACCTGCATCTTAGCTCTAGTTCTCTACACACGGATGGACCTGTCATCCCTTTGCTCCGTCAGCCGTTATGAGGAAGTGTCCGGATGTATACGTGTGTTCATCCGACGGATCCTCCTCGATCATGGCGCATCAGCCCACTCCACTCCCATCAGTACCTACCTACCTATCCTTCTACGTACATTCCACACCCGTGAAGCTCTAAGCCGGGGGTCGATACGAGCCGAAGAAAACAGGTCGGATTATACAGTAGTTTTAGCATATCTATCCCAGGCAAAACCGATCGACCGCCTCGCGTCCTCTCTCCTCACCTCGGCGCCTCTTTCCCATCCCCCCAGGGCGCCTCTCGATAGCCGTGGCATAATATATCCGGGGGAAGAGAGGAACGCCACAGCGACGCATTCGGCATCACACCCCCCTACTTTCTGAAAATGGCTCGCTTAAGTTGGGATATATATCTCAACGCCACCTGAGCTCGCCACCGAGTCCGTTCGGTATTTTATTATCATCCGTCCGCGCCTCCCCGTGTCTTGTTGACCCGGCCGGATTGAGTCAAGTCCGCGCTCCCGGCCAGCGAGACATCGATCCCCCGCCTACTCAACAACCATCTAGGTAGCCAGCAGCGCCCCTATTTCTTCGCGAGGCTTTTCTCCCTTCATACGGCTATATAACTTAGGTTTCCTCCACTCGCATGTCGGGGAGACTGCGATAAAAGCAGCTAGGTGGTAGGAAGGTAGGTAGATCCAAGTAAAAAGAGAATTGGACAAACAAAAACGCCTTGCTCTATGCGGGACTGCGGCAGGATTCGAAAAATGCACATCTAATTCACTTTCCCCTTCCCGTCCACGCGGCGCACCCTTCTTCCCGTGGCTTTCCTATAGTAGCTGCTGAGCAAAGGTCTTGCCATGATATAGCCTAGATTAGCAGCAGGTTTATCGACCGAACACCTCACTGCTGCCATGGCGTCTGCTGTGCCGGCCGCGGGAATACTGGCACCGTCTCTAGTTGATCTAAGCCCCCGCCCATTGGTTGTTGCCCATGCTGCCATCCTAAGCCCGTCTGATGGTTGACAAAAGCGCCTTGTCGGAAGGGATTCGTGCTCCCAGTGGGCTGGGCCGTGATTCCAGCGCTAGTCTGCGGCCTCTGCTGCTGGTTCTGCGCGGAGGCAAAGTTCTTGGCAAATGGATTCGTGCCCGTCTGCGTTGGTTGAAGGGTCCCTTGCGGGGGGGGCAGTTGCTGGGATTGAAAGGGCGAGCCGGCCATCGTTTGCTGCTGTTGCTGTGGTTGTTGTGGCTGGAAAGGAGAGCTGGTGGATGATGGTGGTGGATTGGAGAAAGGCGTCACGGCTTGGGGTGAGGAGCGGGCGAAAGGATTAGTTGATTGTCGGGTCGGACCGGTTTGCTGCTGCGATTGGGGGCTTGCTGTTGTGGCGAACGCGGCGTTGTTGTTCATTCCTGTGGGGCCGGCCATCATCATCGATGCTCTAAACGGGTTTGTAACCTGCTGGCCGGGTTGTAAGCCAGTCTGCATGGGAGTTGGCTGCACTCCGGTCTGGAATGAGGCAACGGAGTCCTGCGGTATCGGAGCTAAACTGCCCGGTGAGAAGCTCTGCTGCGGCGTATATCCGCCGAATCCAGCTCCTGTGAAGGCTGGTTGCATCTGGTTGGGTGCCTGTTGCTGTGGGCCGAATGCAGCGATGCTTTGTTGTTGGAACGGACTGCTTCCCTGGAATCCAGTCTGTTGAGGCACGAATCCGCTTCCCTGCTGGAACTGCTGTGTCGGTTGTTGCGTGGCAAAGCTGTCGTTCGACGGCCAAGGGTTGCCCGTATTTATTTGCCCAAGTTGCGGGGCGGATTGTAGTTGAGGCTGCTGTAGTTGATGTTGAGGCTGCTGTGGGTTGACCTGAATAGCCATCGGGGTCTGGTTCTGTTCTATAGACTCGAAGAAGTCGATGAGATCCGGCTCCGGACCCTTCGATGCCGGTGCCGGCTTTGCGGCCGGTGCAGAGGATGACGACCCATTAACTTTAGAAGCAGCGGCACTCGGTTCCGACGAGCCCTTGCTGGCACCTGCCGACGAGGAGCCTCCCTTCTTCTTCGCGTCGAGCTCGGCCAGATATTGCCGTCGATGGATCTCGAAATCCGCGTCTTTGAGGTACTCCTCTAGCTGCCTCCCGAGGTTGATCGGAGCGTGTTTCAGCTTGGGGACTTCCACCCTCGTGTGGTGCTCCCACTGCCGCGCAACGCCGAGATACTGCACCACGTAGTCCGTCTGCTTGGTGAAGAGGCGGTAGATATCCATAGCTCTTTCTGCGTCCGGTTTAGACATCTCGAAGAAGTGACCTAAACTTCATCAGCTCTCGCCCTCCGAACACGGCCCAACTAGTTTCGACGAACCCAGTATATTGATCATGGCCTGGTTCAGCACCTGGAAGAGGGATAGGAGGTCAAGGACCAGCAGACGGAACACGGTGATGGTGATCTCGTTTTCCGGTTCATCCAGCACCTGGACATCGTCAGTTCATTAATCACCTCTCGACACGAAATATCTCGGTGTGGAGGAAGCCTACATCGCATTTTAGAAGCGCGGTAAGCTGGCGCTGAACGACCTCGGTCTCCCTCAGTAAGCCCTTATCGACGGAAAGCTTCTCCAGCCGCGTCTCTCTAGCTCGAACCCAGTCTATCTTAGTATCCCTATATGCTCGTACCCGTTCGGCAAGGTAGGCGGCATAGTGACGGATGTTGCGTCCCTGTACTTGAGCTACGTCCTGCCGTCAGTCATGATAATCGCCCCCTATACCATGGTGCATAGCGCATCGCGGAGAGGCTTACCGTCGGTGAAGGGGCCGATGGCGAGCATAGTCCGATGTCTCGCGAGATATGCCAACGTCGCATCCGGGGAGCCTTCCCGGATCATAAGGTGTATGGTGATGAGGCTCTTGAAGACGACGGTCCATGTCGAATCTTTTAATCGGAACTGTAGCGCTCGAAAGACCTCGCCGACTCCGGCCTCTCCCGCGTGTGTCGCGACAAGGATATGCTCGATATACTTGGTCTTCGGGGGAGCGGCCTATGAGAAGTTCAAGTCACCAACTCTGCTGCGCCTGGCCTAGTCTCTTCATCGCGCAATGGATGGTTCGGTAATGGTCTGACTGACCTTGATCTTGGTCGCTCCCTTCACAGACTTCTCGAACGAGCTAGACATGGCTGTCACCCCAAGCTACGGGCTCGAACTTCGGGTTGTTTCTATCCTCTCACCGCGGTCCAATGACGAAGAAGTGGGCCGGCGCTCAGTTGATCTAGGAGGTCGGTAGCGGCAACGCGAGGTGCTAGGGAATCGCTTGCCGCTCTGATACAAAGGAGGATCAGTGAAGCTGTAAATCTGCGACGTGAAGTCAGATGGAACTGTCAGCCACTTGCTGTTGCTGATGCTGCTATTATCGATCAGTCGTCGTCGACTTGGTTATGCATATGCATCTATGATTAAAACCGCACCAGACAGTTCAGCTGCTGCGGCTGCCGACGATGACCGGATGGGCAGAGAGGATATTTTGTATGGTTAAGTATACTTAGTACGAAGTACGAAATGTGTAAGTAGGGAATTGAGATCGGGGCCTCGGTGGTATATTTAATTATCACAGCAGGTCCATTGCGCTTGGAATACGGGTTGGCAATTGCTTAAGGTCCCATAGGAAAGGTTAAAATGGTACACCCTATGTTGATCGCAACAGAGAGAGAGAGAGAGAGAGAGAGACAGACGGAGAGAGAGACAGACGGAGAGAGAGAAAATCGATTAACAATAAAACCATATATATCCTCGTGGTTAAATGTTGTTTGCAAACCAGGAGAACGGGAAACCCGGAAATTCGAGGTCACTAGGAATTGAATTGGTTGGGAGTGGGTGGCGTATAGTGCAACAGGTGAGGTGTAGGTGAAGCCTTAACGTCGTCGGGCTTGCACTTCGAGGTAATTGGTCGTGCCTTAGTACCTAGGTAGGTACCTAACGTTGGTGGAGTGCATGACCTGTTTCCCACATGCGTCTCTTTCGCGTTTTAACGGTTAGCTGAGTACCAGATCGCAAGTACATAACTTTATTACAACCCTGAAGCCTGTACTGCATACAAGACTGCAGCATCTAATGTCGTCAGATAACGAAGGGCCTCGTTTCGTGGGCAAAGAGCAGCCAATCAGGATATGCTGGGCTTCTCTCTCACACCTCCAGCACTGACCATCTTGGGGGGAAGGCATTGTCTGGGCACAACACGGATTGCATATCATACAGAGGCACGTCTTATCTTATGGCTAGTGCTAACTTTATTTGTATTGTGCATATTAGAGCAAGTGAGGTCATCGTATTCTAGCCAGAATCACCGGCTCTATCTCTAGCCCCTGAACATGAATTTCCGTCGACACCCACTACGCGAAATCCCATCGTCTCAATCTCAGCGGTTCACCGAGAGAGAGTTCCAGAGAGGTCGAATTCCAAACAATGCCAACCCGAATCAAAAGCTATAAACCCAGAACCCTACATAGAAATAAATCCGCCCTAGCTGAACGCACCTAGTTACCTACATACAGAGAACCTTCCAAATTTCAAATATTTAATCAGAGTTGCTCGTAACGCGTCCGTAACTTGTAAACAAGGTCGATGGTGTGTCGAACGCTTATTTCATGGTTCCTCCCCTCGTCGCGACAGAACCACTTGAGCCCCCAGAAGGGGAGAGTTCGGAAGCTACGAAAGGAGGAACGAATCATATGGAACACGCGGCTTTCATCATCTACCGAGCATAATGTCAATAACAGGAACAGTGGGATTAGGTTTGTTGGCCGGGCGGCGTTCGCGGAGGACTTACTTGTATTTGAATTGGAAGGATGTGGAAGGAAAGAAAAATTTCCCAATTTCGCAGCTTCAAGCCCACCAAGAAAAACCTTTGAACCTGGCTCGAGTTTGCGCCGGCACGGGATCCCAATTATCCGCCAACTCCCCACTAGGTATCTGCATATCCACACAAGATACCTATTTATTACTAAAGTATGCAGACTTCCGAGTTATGTACATACTGAGGAGTGCGGGCTACGGATCGCACTATCAGTAGAGGAAAACTTTTGGTGGATACCAGCCCACTCCCGCTAGGTACATTGAGCATCTTAAGCCACGATCTTAAAGCTCTCGAGAGCTCAACTGGTACGCCGGATGAACCAAAAGATGATATAGTGAGGAAGGTAGTGGGCATCATAGACCGCATGAGGCACTCATGCTTAGGCTACCTTCATCATGTCTGCGCAAGAGCGCCAAGGCATGCATAGCCCGTGTCCAGGGGCGGCGTCTAGTGCTACGTTATGCCGGACTCCCTCAATCCCAATGGCAGTCAATCCCGAGGCTCCAGCAGCACAGGAACCTGCATTCCAATGATGAGTCAATCGCATCTACAGAGCCTCGGCAGGATGCCGCCTCGGAGCCGGTTCCGGGCCCCAAGTGGGAGACTTTCAAAGAAGCCTGTAAGTTGGGGGGGCGGGGGGGGGGGGGGGGGGGGGGGGGGGGGGGGGGGGGGGGGGGGGGGGGGGGGGGGGGGGGGGGGGGGGGGGGGGGGG
This sequence comes from Monosporascus cannonballus, assembly GCA_004154925.1. Classification (NCBI taxonomy): domain Eukaryota; kingdom Fungi; phylum Ascomycota; class Sordariomycetes; order Xylariales; genus Monosporascus; species Monosporascus cannonballus. The sequence goes on from QJNS01000004.1 coordinate 725,652, forward strand.
GGGGG